>OZ010799.1:4004054-5222492 GCA_963932465.1 Maratus speciosus | reverse complement strand
GAGACGAAATTCCTGTTTTTTTCCGGGCTCTTTTGACAAAATTCGTGTTTTTATAGCGACCCTTTGGCTATAAATTACCGATTTTTTATGCGAACGATTCTCGAAATTGATATTTTTCGGCGACCATTTATCGAATTCGCGATATTTTTGTCAGAATTTTCTCTACTTTTTTTTTTTTTTTTTTTAAGGAAATACTTTTTTCCCCCCCTTCAAGTTGGCAAATTTATCTGCAAGGTCCAAAATAAATCTGCGACGCACGTCGCGCGTCACGCATTTTCTGCTACCGGGCCAGAGATGAAAATCTTCCATAGTTTGGCAAATCCCATCTTTGTCCCCCACTCCCACCATCCACCATAGCAGATAGTTTACAGTTTTTTAAACTCATTATTACAGATTTAAGAACTTTTTCCAGCATTTGTTTTATTTTCAACTTACAGTAAATAATTATCACAAGGCTCCATCTCCACACTGAAATGTCTGCTTCTTTTCTCGCTTTGCCTCCCACTGGAAATGTAGCTTATCTGGATATTGGTGATTTTGTGATACAGTTGAAGTAAATGATGGCACAATGCACAAATATTGTATAGCAAGTTTAAATAATTGGTTGAATATTTATAAGGAATGTAAACTATTAAAGTGAGTAAATCCATTTGTAGTCCTCAGAGTAATTTATGCGTGGAGGGGGAGGGGTGGGATAAAAAAGGCTATTAATCATCAACTCAGCATGTCCACTACACACTACAGCGCTGGACTGGAATTTTCGTGAAATAAATGCATCTGGAAAAGTAAGAAAATTTCATTTTTCTGTATGAGTAGCAACCCTGTTGACAATATGTCTATTCAATAACTAAATTTGAAATTTGTGAAATGAATATTTCATCTAAATAAAAATGTCTATACAAAAAAAAAAAAAAAAAAAAAAAAAAAAAAAAAATCGCATTCATTTGTAGTATTGTTTATTATCTTAGTCGCATACTCAGAAATACTGAAAACTAAAATGAAACTGTGAATTTACTTTTGTGCTTTATTATTTTGAAGTTTGTTTGTCTTTTTCGCAATGATGATATACACACGCGTCATCTGATATACTAGCTCTGTACATACTCTGTTCTGGGTTTTCTAGAACATCAGTATTTGTTGCTGGTTTGAAAGGATTATTGCATTATCTGGCAATTAAAGTTGACAAAATGTCTGTACAATAACTAAATTTAAAATTAGTGAAATGAATATTTCATCTAAAGGAAAATTTCTATATAAAACATGAAAAATAAATCATATTTATTTGTAGCATTGTTCATTCCTTAGTCACATACTCAGAAATACAGAAAACTAAAATAACACTGTGAATTTACTTCTGTACTTTATTATTTTGAAGTTTGTTTGTCTTTTTTCCAATGATGATATTCATGCGCGACATCTGATTCTAGCTCTGTACTCTGTTCGGGTTTTCTAGAACATCAGTATTTGTTGCTGGTTTGAAAGGATTATTGCATTATCTGAGAATTAAAGTTAACAATATTCTGTACAATAACTAAATTTAAAATTTGTGAAATGAATATTTCATCTAAATGAAAATTTCTATGTAAAACATAAAAAATAAGTCATATTTATTTTGTAGCATTGCTAATACTCAAAACTAAAATAAAACTGTGAATTTACTTCTGTACTTAATTATTTTGATTTTTTTTCCAATGATGATGATATACATGCGCGTCATCTGATACTAGCTCTATACCCTGTTCTGGGTGTTCTAGAACATCAGTATTTGTTGCTGGTTTGAAAGGATTATTGCATTATCTGAGTATTAAAGTTGATGATATGTCTTTTCAATAACTAAATTTAAAATTTGTGAAATGAATATTTCCTCTAAATAAAAAATTGCTGTATAAAACATAAAAAATAAATCATATTTATTTGTAGTATTGTTTATTCTCTTAGTCACATACTTAGAAATACAGAAAACTAAAATAAAACTGTGAATTTACTTCTGTACTTAATTATTTTGAAGTTTATCTTTTTTCAATGATGATATGCATGCGCGTCATCTGATACCAGCTCTGTACTCTGTTCTGGGTTTTCTAGAACATCAGTATTTGTTGCTGGTTTGAAAGTATTATTGCATTATCTGAGAATTAAAGTTGACAATATGTCTGTTCAATAACTAAATTTGAAATTTGTGAAATGACTATTTCCTCTAAATAAAAAAAATTCTATATAAAACATAAAAAATAAATCATTTATTTGTAGCATTGTTCATTCCTTAGTCACATACTCAGAAATACAGAAAACTGAAATAACACTGTGAATTTACTTCTGTACTTCATTATTTTGAAGTTTGTTTGTCTTTTTTCAATGATGATATTCATGCGCGTCATCTGATTCTAGCTCTGTACTCTGTTCGGGTTTTCTAGAACATCAGTATTTGTTGCTGGTTTGAAAGGATTATTGCATTATCTGAGAATCAAAGTTAACAATATTCTGTGCAATAACTAAATTTAAAATTTGTGAAATGAATATTTCATCTAAATGAAAATTTCTATGTAAAACATAAAAAATAAGTCATATTTATTTGTAGCATTGTTTATTCTCTTAGTCACATATACAGAAATGCTGAAAACTACAACAAAACTGTGAATTTACTTCTGTACTTAATTATTTTGAAGTTTGTTTGTCTTTTTTTCAATGATGATATACATGCGCGTCATCTGATACTAGCTCTGTACTCTGTTCTAGGTTTTCTAGAACATCAGTATTTGTTGCTGGTTTGAAAGGATTATTGCATTATCTGAAAATTAAATATGACAATATGTCTATTCAATAACTAAATTTAAAATTAGTGAAATGAATATTTCATCTAAAGGAAAATTTCTATATAAAACATGAAAAATAAATCATATTTATTTGTAGCATTGTTCATTCCTTAGTCACATACTCCGAAATATTCAAAACTGAAATAAAACTGTGAATTTACTTCTGTACTTAATTATTTTGATTCTTTTTTCCCCCAGTGATGATGATATACATGCGCGTCATCTGATACTAGCTCTATCATAGGCGTAGAGTTTTCAAAATTATTGGAGGGGCTCAGCCAGTGTCTTAGCTAAGGGGGGGGGGGGGGTATACATGTTTCCGTCTACCTTAGCAGGTAAAAATTCAAAGGGTTCCTTTTGTTGGGATCATGAAAGGTTTGCCATAATACAGGATTATGTTATATAGACAGGTTCCGTTTACACAGGCTAACCTTATATACGTACAGTTAAACATTTCTGAAAGCAATCACAAGCGACCGAAACAATATTCCGTTTCATACAGGTTTCTGGCTAATTAAGCAAAATTGTATTGCAATCTTTCGTTCTGGAGCATCAAAGGTTTTTGTCTAAGACAGGATTCTGCTATAGACAGGTTCCGTTTTGAGAAGTTTTACTCTACATATAACATAATTATGTATGTATCTATACTAATAAAAGAGAAGATCGCTTTTAGTGTAAGTCTACTGCCGATGGCTATGAAAATCTACTGCGCGCATAGGTCTGAAAATTTGTCTGAGAATAGTTCAAGGCAGGTCTTGATACCCGTAAGACTCAGATTTTTTTTTAATTATCCGAGATATTAATTAAAAACTCATCAAAAAAGCAATCTTTTTTTTTTTTGCAAATCGGCGGAGGCGATCTCGTGCATGACCAGAACCTGCTTTTTTCATGGAAAGGAAGGAAGAACGAAATATAGTTTTTTTACCCGTTTTGTTTTATTGCCCATCAGCCGTGCCGTTTAAAATATGAAAAACGGATGACATATTCTTAAAGTTCCTACTTTTACATCTGAAACACCGCAAATAGTTCGAAAAAATATGGTTATTTACCCTTTGAAAAGATTTTCAAAAAGGGATTTCTCTAACGTCTTTTTCTCCTTTTCGCCAACACTTAGTCAGGGCTCAATTTTAGAGGTAACGATTCACAAAAATACGTCCGGTTTTCAAAAAGACTAATTTTACTTTTTTAAAAAAAATTCTGACCTAAGGTAACCTTTTTCTGCGCTAAAAGTAACAAAACGTCCTTTTTTTGTCACAATCTTTTTAGAGCATTTCGACGGATTGGATTTTACATCTATTACAAAAATTTCGAAATGTTTGGACGAGTAGAAGTATTTTTTTAAAACAAAATCTGAGAAAATTTCAACAAAAAAGCAGGGTGTTTCGCTTGGCTTCGGCTCACGTTTTCACTGCTGAATAAACATATTTTTCATGTAATTTTATAGAGTGCTCAAATGCAGTTATATTTATAACATATTAAAATTTCGGACAGTTCAGACGACGAAGACTATTTTTTCTTTGTTATTTTAAAGAACCAGAAGCGAAAACAAGAAAAAAGGAAGAAGAAAACCCATTTCTTTAAAAGTCGATATGAATACTTTTTCACGAAATTTACACACGGCCTGCAAAACCGTTATATTTATAACCAATAAACATTTCAAAGAGTTCGGACAACAACAGCTATTTTTAAAATAAACTATGATACACTGTAAAAAAAAATGGTAACGTTCCATGTAAAATCCAGGAATGTTTCGCCTTTTCTCACGTTTTCAGAATAATTTAGCTCTTTCCTGTGAAATTCTGGTTTTCTTATCTGAAACGTTCCTGAACCCTGAACAAAAGTTGGAAACAACAAAACGCTGCGGCCGCCATTTATTATTTTTTTGCTATAATCCTTTGCTCGCGCGCGAGTGTCGAAAACGAATTCCTTAAATGAATGTAAAAAAAATCAATATGGAATGCAAATAAATCAATAGACGACATAATCCTTTACGTCTCTATTGTCAAGACAATTCAGATGAAAATACAATACCTCTGTGACATCGCTAAGAGATTATCTCTCGTACTTGTCTGTGAAACGTTTAACGAGCAGACCGTGTAAAAAAAAATACCCCTATTATTTGGATCTCCATTAACCAGGGGACCATCAAACATGATTCTCACCGATTTTGATTAATTTAAAGTATGTTTTAGAGTTCTTATCTCTAATTATTCTTGTGAAAGGATTTCTTCAAATGGGCCTTAGATTTTGAGAAATTAGATGCCGAGGTTTAGCATACGTTTCAAATACCCATTAGTTTGCAGCTCTCAATGTGTCTTTCGTGGTGTGGACGCAAGAAGCTCGCACGCCACCCGTACGGCCCGAGTTTGATGCTACCTCTTGACTTTTTTTTTTCTTTTTTAATTAATTTTATATTTTAACACTTTATTACAATTTGATTTAAATTTGATATATATTTGACACTTTGAATTGCTGCAAATTTGAATTTTTTTTTATTTTCGGAAAAAATATACAATTACGCTTAGGTTTTTTTTTTTCATGAAAATTTATATGTATTTTATCTAACTTGTAAACTAACATAATTACTGACGGAAATCCAAAATATTTTATGTCTAGATTTTTTTTCTAATTATTATTTACATTTATATATTTTTATATTTTAAGCAAAGTTCAGAAACAATATATCATATATATATTTACTTTATTGAATTTTAACTGAAAATTTATTTTTTCATGTAAATTATAAATAATAATTTTGATGTCAATTTCAAAATATTTTTTCATTCTAACAAATAATGATAATAAAGCGAAAATTGTCAACTGGAAATGTAAAAATCGTCTGCGAATCCCGCATGCTGTGAAATGTCAGTAATGTTTTGCTGTCAACAGAAATATTCCTGGTATTTCGCAGGAAACTTACTGGCATTTCTGTAGAAAGTTTTTAACATATACAGTAAAGTTCCAGTCATTTTCAAGAAATGTTTCTTGGAAATAATGGGCAACTCAGCTGCCCATTTTTTCCCAGGAACGTTGCGGAATTTTTTTTTACAGTGTACGACCCTGCCTGAAAAAACGGAAAATAGCTTCTTATATGAGCGCTTTTACCATTAAAAAGCAATATTTTTTATGATTTTTTTCATTTAAAAATTTAAGTTCGGACGAAATCGGATTAAATGTATAAAATCATATAAATTTGAGGTTACTTTAAGGTTATTACCACAATGCCCGGCAACGCCGGCGGGTAAGCTAGTGTATAATAATAAGGAAAGTAGTTTGTCTGTGCGTCGCCCATTTTCTGAAGAAATCGCTACGCGCAGAGCTAAAAAATTTGGTATGAAGGTACCTCTATGTATGTAGTTACGCTACGCACCTCGAAACCCGATTTTGGATTTTTTGATTACTTTTATTTCAATTCAAATTTATGCGATTTTTAGCGTTTTTTAACGGTTCGCGGTGATTTTTTTGCATTATTAAAATAAATCCGATTTCAATCTTTTAGCCTATTATAGTAAATTTTGTTCTCTTTTCAAAAAAGTGTATTCGTAATTCATACAGCGATTTTTGAATTTTTCGTAAATTTTTGTATGTGATTTTTAGAATTAATTCGTGTTTTCCAGCGATTTTTTTTTACTATGATGATAAATGTTACAGGTAAAATAGGTTTTTTGTACGACAACCTGATGGCCATTCACCAAAAAAATGGGAAGACCTTCGTTTTGGCACTAGAAAGGAAAATCCGGTGAGTTCCTAAAAAATAAAGTTAAACAACTTTATTTTTTGTTTTACTATGTTTTGGAAGTCAAAACGGAATGGGGGATTTTTAACCCAGGGAGGGGGGAAATTCAAAAAATTTTAAGTAGGTCCAGTGGAGTATCGTGTGTGTGAAAAATACATAATAAACGATACCCCACTTGACTTAATTCAAAAATGTTGAATTGTCCCTTGAATTAAAATGCCTCCATTTTGTCCTCCCCCCCCCCTCCCCACACAAAAAAGTACAAGAACTTTATTTTGGGGGACTCATCGTATCTGCATTTTTAGTGCCAAAACGATGTTCATCCCAAACTTTTTATGAATGGCCATCAGTTGTTACTTTAAAAACGTATTTTACCTGTATAAAGTATTAGTGTCGACTTTCTATTCATAAAACCTACCGTAACTTTATAAAAAATGATCGTATCGACTTACGGGTGGTGTCATTTGATTCAGAATTTAAAAATGCATAATCGGAGATACCCCACTTGACCTACTTAAAAAAATTGACCGCCCCCCTATGATTACCCTTCTCTGAGGTAGATTTCCCCTCTTTCGCCAGCCCCAAAACAGGGTAAATCAGCTTTGTTTTGGGGGAAACTCATTGGATCCTTATTTCTATTTTCAAAAGAAGATTTTCCCCAAATTTTCATGAATGGCCATCAGTTTTTGCATTTTACTCAATTTTTGGTATATTTTATCTACATTTAGAAAAAAGAATTCGGTTTTAAACTTTTATACGGTAAATTTTGTCCTCCGAAATTTTGGAATTTGATTTTAAATGCGAGTTTTTGCTCTATTTTTGACATTCGTGAAAGAATACCGGTTAAAATGTTTTAGAACACTATAGTAATTTTTTACCTTTGCGACTTTTGAATTATTATAGATTTTAATGTAATTTTCAGCAGTTTTTCTCGTTCCGCAGCGACTTTTTTTTACATTGGCACAAGAAATACGTTTTAAACTTTTAAACCTGATATAGTAAACTTTTTCGCCGTAAGTTTTGAACTTTTAGCGAGTTTTCGCGTTCCGTGGAGGTTTTTTGTAATTCGTGAAAGAATTCCAGTTAAAATGTTTTAGTCCACTACAGTAAATATTCTATATATATAACGTGAATATATTATTACGTGTATATATTCGTCAGTATATTATATATACTCAGCGATTTTTTAATGGGCTTTTTCCGTTCCGTAAGCGAGTTTTTGACACTCATAATAAGATTTCTGTTTCAAACTTTGAACCAAAATTTTCTCCTCCGCGATTTATGAAAATTTTTTAATGATTTTTAACGCGATTTTTAGCATTTTTAAGTGTTTCGCGCCCTTTTTTTTCAAATTTATAAAAGAAATTCGTTTCAAACTTATGACTATATTAATTCTTTTTCCTCTGCAATTTTTTATCGATTTTTAATGCAATGTTTAGCGTTCCGCTGCTATTTTTTTATTCGTAAAAGGAATTAAATTTCAAAATTTTAGCCTAACATAATAAGTTTTGTTATATTTTCAATAAAGTTTTTTCGAAATTCGTACAGCGATTTTGAATTGTTTTCGAATTTTTTATGCATTGCTTAGAGATTATTCGCGCTGCGCGGCGATTTTTCTACATCCGTAAAAGGAATCCTGTTTAACTCTTTTAGACCATAATAATAATTTTTGTCCTCTGCAATTTTTTACTTTTTAGCTGTTTTTAGAGTTTTTTCGAATTTCGCTACAATTTTCCCACGTTAGTGTAAGGAATCTGGTTTATAATATCTTCGAACCCAAAATAGTAAATTTTGTTCTCTTTAAGTTTATTTGGAATTCGTGCAGAGATTTTTTTAATTTTTTGCGATTTTTGATTACAATTTTTTTTAGCTTTTTCGTGTTTCGTACAGTTTTTTGACGGGCCGGGTGACGCCGGGCATTCAACTAATTAGTGTACAAATTTATAATATAAATACTGCAGTGTTGCGCAGGAAAAAGCGTACTGCCTATTCGCCAATGAATGTGCCTGTACAGATGGATACATTTATACGAAAATAGAAAAGTTTGAAAATATCATGGAAATCGAATCAAATGTCAGACCGACACGACACAAACAAATGAAGTTTAGGCCTGGCCCGGGTTTACAGAAAAATGTAGACCCGGTTCCTACCTAGCCTGATATTAATGAAAGAAAATGGTCAGAGATTTGGTTTATTGCTAGGTCCGAGTAAGAACAATTGAATATGTACTGTTTATTGTTACAGATCCTGGTGAATCATCAGTTACTTAAAAAGATCGCTTGATAGATTTCAATATTTTTAATAAATATAAGCTTTATACATGATTTAGAGACAGAGAACATATCTCTTTATGTTCTATGCTTTGGAGACACTTGTGGTTCTTCTAGATTGGTTATTTGAAACAAAACTTAACTCCTCAACCCCCACTGCCGAGTTTTTCAAAACTCGTAAAAAGGAAACTTTTTAGGCCTAACGATAATACTGTGTAGTTTTGGGAAACGGCAACCCATCTTATATGTTTGATAAGATTATATCGGACACCATTTGTTGTCCGTCTAAAACGTGAATTTATTTCCCTATGTCTATGACGCCGAAACAGAAAAAGAAATTTTTCCGAGAACGTGTGTCAGTGTCCAAAAAAGAAAGGAAAACTCACCATGGAGAGTGCTTGTTTTTTTCCCATACGACACGCTAAAAATTTCTAATTGTTTTACTTGTTTACAAAAAATAAAAGTAAACAGAGAATTTAGAGAAAGAAACATTATCCATCGAAAACATTATATGCTAAAAAATTTTGTAAATTATGTGAAAATACAAAATCTGAGATTTTTTTTTCTATGTCAGTTGGCGTAAAAAAATATAGCCCATCAGAAAAAAATATTGGAGGGGCCCGAGCCCCACGGGCCCATACAACTCTACGCCTATGAGCTCTATACCCTGTTCTGGGTTTTCTAGAACATCAGTATTTGTTGCTGGTTTGAAAGAATTATTGCATTATCTGAGTATTAAAGTTGACGATATGTCTTTTCAATAACTAAATTTGAATTTTGTGAAATGGATATTTCCTCTAAATAAAAAACTGCTGTATAAAACATAAAAAATAAATCATTTATTTGTAGCATTGTTTATTCTCTTAGTCACGTACTTAGGAATACAGAAAACTAAAATAAAACTGTGAATTTACTTCTGTACTTAATTATTTTGAAGTTTGTTTGTCTTTTTTTCAATGATGATATACATGCGCGTCATCTGATACCAGCTCTGTACTCTGTTCTGGGTTTTCTAGAACATCAGTATTTGTTGCTGGTTTGAAAGGATTATTGCATTATCTGAGAATTAAAGTTGACAATATGTCTGTTCAATAACTAAATTTGAAATTTGTGAAATGACTATTTCCTCTAAATAAAAAAAATTCTATATAAAACATAAAAAATAAATTATTTATTTGTAGCATTGTTTATTCTCTTAGTCGCATACTCAGAAATGCTGAAAACTACAATAAAACTGTGAATTTACTTCTGTACTTAATTATTTTGAAGTTTGTTTGTCTTTTTTCCAATGATGATATACATGCGCGTCATCTGATTCCAGCTCTGTACTCTGTTCTGGGTTTTCTAGAACATCAGTATTTGTTGCTGGTTCGAAAGGATTATTGCATTATCTGAGTATTAAAGTTGGCAATATGTCTTTTCAATAACTAAATTTGAAATTTGTGAAATAAGTATTTCTTCGAAATAAAAAATTGCTGTATAAAATATAAAAAGTAAATCATATTTATTTGTAGTAGGGTGTTAAAAAAAAAAAAATCGGATTTTTTTTATTTAAATCAGATTTTTTTTTTATTTAAATGGGATTTTTATGATTTTTTTCCCAGCGTTCAAATACTGAATAGCTACCAAGAGTTTTAGGTTTCCAAAACAATTAAACCACTAATTGCTAACATAATCTATGTTTTAACACTTTAATTAATAAAATTATAATTATTAGTTAGTAATTACAGAAATTATAAAAACTGCAAATTAGTAGTTTCATTAGGTAGTATCATATAATAATGTCATATACATTAATATTGTAATAATTATGTAAAACTTTATAAATACTAGTGATATTTAATATTTATTAAAATTATTAACTGCATTTTATATTAAATTGTTAACACTACTTCAAATTAATAATTATTAAACAATTAACTCTCTAATTAGGAACATATTATACATTTTTAAACCTTAATTATTAAAATGATAATAATGTAGTATTCATTTTAGAAAGAAAAGGGGACAGTATGCTAGTTCCAAAAAAAGGGTACTATTTCATGAAGAAATATGTTAGTAATGTCTAATGTGTTTAATAATGATATAAGAAAAAAAAAATGAATAATTTTTAGTATGATAAATAAAGTGTCCCTAATTTTTAATAATTTTATGAATAACAAATTGAAAAATACAATTAAATAACATATTTTAATAATATCCTGTTCCTGTATTTTCTAAAGAAATAAAGTTCCATATTTCTGCAAGATCTTGGCCACATGAATTTAGAAATATTGTTGAATGGGGAAGTGTTTTACAAGAAATCTCTGGCTATAACTACAGGTGAATTTCAACTTTTTTTTTTTAAGGCACGGTGCATTTGGCTAATTTCAAAAGGGGCATGGTGCAGCACCATTAAAAAAAAAAAAAAAAAAAAAAAAAAAATCCTAGAAGAAATAGTATAATTACAGGATTAATAAAAACTGCAAATAAGTAATTTCATTAGTTAGTAACACAAATAACCAAACTAACAAATATTATTTGCAGCTCGTTTTGCACTTGTATTTAGGAAAATTACTGTAAACCACCAAAATCTAAACTTACACACATATATGTATAAAAGAATTATGAAAATGTTATAATAAAGTTAAACCCATTCATATAGGATAAATATAAGTTAGCCACTTATATCTGAAATCCTCAAAATATTTAAGTAACAGCACTATTATCTCTCAGAGTGCATTATTAATTAGCATTTTGCTGCCTTTTCAATCCCTAATTATTATTTTTTATTTAGTATATATGAGTTACAAAGTTAAAAACATTTATTCAACCTATACCGAAGAAGCTCTTGCTGAGCTTAGCATTTTTATACCAATTATTTCTTTTTCTCTTATGCATTCATTTAAATTTAGCTTTGAAAATATGCCATTCTTTCATTCTTCTTTAACTTGAGATTGCTATTAATTACTATTTATTCTTTTACTTGTAGAAATGTATTACACTTGCTATGTGTAATTTTATATAAAATAATGCATAAATTGATTACCTAAAAAACAATGCTTTTTATAAACTCAACTGTTTTTAATTTTTTACAATACTCATGAATTAAGCTTAGAAATAATTATTTAAAGTTCTTTTTTTGTTTATTCATAAGTCAAAATACCTATAGAAACTTTCAAATTATGTTTATGTTAGATTTTAATACTTTTTTTGACATTTTAAACATTTAGAAAATTTTTGATTTAAATCAATGATTTTTTTTTAAAAAATCGGTTAATTAAAATCATGATTTTAATCGCTGATTTAAATCAACTGATTAAAGTCGTTGATACCTTAATTTGTAGCATTGTTTATTCTCTTAGTCACATACTCAGAAATACAGAAAACTAAAATAAAACTGTGAATTTACTTCTGTACTTAATTATTTTGAAGTTTGTTTGTCTTTTTTTCAATGATGATATACATGCGCGTCATCTGATACTAGCTCTGTACTCTGTTCTGGGTTTTCTAGAACATCAGTATTTGTTGCTGGCTTGAAAGGATTATTGCATTATCTGAAAATTAATATGACAATATGTCTATTCAATAACTAAATTTCAAATTTGTGAAAGGAATATTTCCTCTAAATAAAAAAATTGCTATATAAAACTTCAAAAATAAATCATATTTATTTGTAGCATTGTTTATTCTCTTAGTCACATATGCAGAAATGCTGAAAACTACAACAAAACTGTGAATTTACTTCTGTACTTAATTATTTTGAAGTTTGTCTTTTTTTTCAATGATGATATACATGCGCGTCATCTGATACTAGCTCTGTACTCTGTTCTGGGTTTTCTAGAACATCAGTATTTGTTGCTGGTTTGAAAGGATTATTGCATTATCTGAATATATATTTACAATATGTCTATTCAAGAAATAAATTTGAAATTTGTGAAACGAATATATCATCTATATGAAAATCTCTATATAAAACATAAAAAATAAATCATATTTGTTTGTAGCATTGTTTATTCTCTTAGTCACATACTTAGAAATACAGAAAACTAAAATAAAACTGCGAATTTACTTCTGCGCTGTGAATTTGCGGTGTCTGAACGGAGGTTGCCGAGCGTATCTCGTAGGGAGCAGAGCCCTATAGTTGTATAAAACGTACTTTCCTGGATACTTGATTCTGAATCCTATTCTTTAATTTTTTAATGCGTAAAAAATAGAAATTGTGCCTCTTTTCAATTAGTTGATCTTCGATTTTGTTATTTAGAGAAGAAGACATTTAGTTTATTGTTTTATGTGCTAAATGCAATACATTTTAGTTTTGAATTTGTATTAAGACTGAAACTATTTATAATCTGTATCAAGTTGGCTGTTTTGAAAATATCGCACATATATAAAAATTATCCGATATAGCTATCAAAATATCGTATATTTCCGATATTCTCGGAAATATCATATTTACGAACCTTTCTAGAGACTTAATATATCAGGATTCGGTATTATGTACAAAATGGATATATGTCCGATATTTAGTTTCAAAATATCGTGGTTTTTGATATTTTTGATTTATTCATCTGATATTTATTTTCAAAATATTTTGCAGGATACCTATTTGTAATATTTTAATAGAAATCAAGTGTCAATCTTTAAAATAAATAAGCAGATAAGGGACTTTCGCTCTGTCAGTGACATCCCCCCCCCCCCACCCCCCACAAAAAAACTTTTTCTAGCTTTTTGTTTGAAGTTGAATTTTTAGATGTAGAACCAATAATTATACGGGACAATATCTATATATATATATATGTGGTGATAGAGTTTGAACTCTGCACTGCAAAGACCAGCACATTCTTTAGATGAGTCTCGGGACGATCCACCCCAACCTCTGAGTGTACGAAAAACTGCTGAACTTACAGAAACTGTAGTGAGAAGATGAGATGACTGTTGGTTGCTCGTGAGAGCAGACGTGTTGAAACGTCGCTGTTCGACCGAATACCGGGTCACGGACCTGATTAAGGCGGAATGCCGCCGGCCAGTTATAATTATCATGTTTAATCTAAATGTAAATACCACATCTGTAAATACCTCATCCATATATTCAAGAACATCACAGTTTAAGATTCCCTCAAGAATCTGCCTGGACTAATTACTTCTAGACATCGACCATAGCTAAGGTACATTTATTCGTCAAAATCAATGTACATTAAATTTCTACAGATTGGCGGCTGTCGACCGGGATATTTACATGCAAAATGTGGATTTAACTTGTGTGAAAAATTTTCTGATGTCCTAAAGAAATTTTGATGTTCTGAAAAAGGAAAGGAAAAAAGTTGCTTTCGTCGAATGTCCCGTTATAGCTGGAAAGAAGAAAATTTTTCTCATGCAGGAAGGATCGAAGTGGAGTGTTCTGCGATGAATCATTTGGAATACATCGTGAATTCTGAGTGCTGATAAAAAAGTGTGACAATATTTTCGAGTCTCTGCGAGAAGAAATATACGTTGACCCAATTTCAGCTTCTTTTCTTGTGATAAAATGGGGAAGTGCGTTTTTTATTTTTCCCCATAAGTGCTTGAATTCTGTTAATAAAAGGTGTACAGTGAGTTTTCTGTTGTGTACGCCAGAAGAAAAAGCATATTTAGTAATTTATGCAGAAGTGGATTTTTTTTTTGTTCTGCACTTTTTTTTAATAAAAGAAATAAGGCACTTGCTTAGACGTGTCTGCGAAGAGGAAATATAGGAAGGTGGGTTTTTTTTTTTTTTTTTTTTTGTTTCCTAAGAAATAATGTTTTTTTTTTTTGCTTCTTTGAAAGAAAAAAAAGTATTAACGATATAATTTTTTTTTATCTTGTTATTTCTTTTTATGTGAAAAGAAAGGAATATATATTCTGTGAGAATATTTAGAGGGAAGCAAGTTTTTATAAAATTGGTATTCAATAAGTATTTTTTTTTGTATTGTTATATTGTGAAGAAAATATATATATATATATATATATATATATATATATATATATATTTGTGGAAAAATCTGGTACAAAGTAAGTCTATTTCATAAAACTGTTAATATTATTATATATATAGATATATTTGATTTATCGGGTGCTTATATATTATTGATTTATATTGAAATGTTTTATTTTATGTGTTATAATTGGTTAGATATAGTTATGGCACACTTAATAAGGTCTAAAAAGATCGATCTGGTTACTGCGGTAATCGAGTTAGCTTTAAGTCCTCCAGATGGTGCTAATAAAAGTCAACTGACTGATTTAATTTTAAAATCCGAAGGGTATAATGAGGATTTAGTAAAAAAATTGCTAGCGGGGATTACACTGTAAAAAAAAATCTTAAAACAACAGAAAAAAATCTTCTAATTCCGACAGTAAAAATTACGTTAACAGTCTTCTTATGTCATTCCATCCTCATATCGCTTATTTTCACGTTAAACAACAAAAAATTCTGTTTTCTTTGCCATCAGTTTTCACTGCGACAGGATAATATGTTGGATAACAGAAAAACGGGAGGTCATCCCCTATGACGTCTAGAAGGTCATTTAGAATGACCAATAAGCATTGGTTATCCCACCCCACGCTAAGACGTATCTTCTAACTTGAAATATTTGAGTGTCTTGTCTGTGTACTGTTGAAAATGGCAGTTCGTTTAATAAAGCAGTTCATCTAATTGAAAAAGAATAATACATAAAGAGATTTTAACAGAAAATTAAGAATCATTTTCACAATTCGAACCCGCGACACACACCTTTGACATCAGAACCGCTTTCTTCAATGATTAGGATTTACAGTTGGAATACTAGAAAACAAACATAGCAAAAGGTATGTTTTCATCCTTCTTTTAAATATGTAACAATGTTTTTCCGAAACGTAACAATATATATGAAAAATACTTCCTATTTGCTAAAAATCTTAATTAAGCAATACTATTTATTATTATTATTATTATTTCATAATGTATGATTTACTTAAATTATTAGTATTATTTTATACTTCATTTATTTATGCACATTAGTAACTTAGTTGATCTAATTCTGTTAATAGCTGGAGATTATTTTTTGATCGGTTGTTTATTTTAAGTTAAATAAATAATCTTAAGTTTATGATTAGTTTACAAATCTTGAATTTTTACTTAGCTGTAGAATGATTACTTATTATATTTAACTTTTTTATGACTAAGAGTTTAATTTTACTTCATATGTATTAGTTCCAGAAATTTTGATTGAGATTTTAAATTTATTTTGTCATCAATTGGCATACGTGATTAGTTTTGGAGTGATAGTTTTAATAATAAACACGGAGTAGCTGCATTAATTATTATAGTTATAGATAACTGATATTTTCGTTTAACATTAACCAGAATAATATTTATTAGATCTGACGCTGTTCATATATTTTTATTGTTTAAATTTATCACATTTCCTACTATTTACTATGTTGTTTAAAATGGAGTGGTTGATATTTTGTTTAATCGTTCCATATGTTGATTCTGAAGAAATGCTTTTTTTTTTTTTTTTTTAGTACAATCTTAGAGTTACTTGTAGTGGTTAAGTTAAAATTTGTAAATTTTATTCACTCTATTTAATGAAATAAATTTTGAGCTACAACTGTGTGAATTATTTTGAAAATAATTCCTATTTAAGCTTTAACCATTCATTTTATAGAATCAGCAAGTTTAATTTTGTTTAACATTTTAATTTAAATTATATTGTAATATTTTTTCTTATTTAGTTGATGATCATTTACTTTATACGGAAAAACATTGTAAATTGTTAAGAAGGATGAAAACTCATTTTATCACTTTAGCTGGAATGAAATACTTTTTTTTATGGTGATGTTTATATAGATTTTAGTGGCTCTTCTTATTCATTTCTCATCTTTGCTCATAGCTGTCAACTTTTACACATTTATATATACAAAGCTTTCTATTCGAAAAAATTATAAAAATTGGCAGGATATTATTTTCATAATTAACCAAAGTCACTAATTTAACCTAATCAATTTTCAAAAATATTGCATGAATAAATATTAAAGTTCTTTTAATTACAAATCACATTCAATACATATATTTATTTTATTAAGAAATATTTTTATGGGGGAGGGGGGAGTTACCTTATATCGTATATATATTTTTTTAATATTCTGGGCGGGGGGGGAGTTTAAGATACCTTCTTTCACTTATTCCAGTCTTTAATATACTTAATTTACAGATCTATATAAATTCAACTGTTTAAATATTTTATTGCGAATAAGCTATTTAAATTAATTTTATAAAAGTTTGGAGGAGAAATTCCTATAAATATTTATTATTATTAATATAAACAAATCGATCGGTAAATAGAAATTTCCCGTGTACCTAACCTATAATATGCGATTCTTCTGTTAAATAGAACCTCCCCCCCCCTCGCCAACAGGAATCGACCTACAGATTTTGACTGTTGGGAAAGGCGTCGATTGTCAACACGAAGTGCCTGTATGACTACGTATTTCTGTCGTCTGATAACGCATTCTTTCGTTAACAGATATTTTCTGAAAACAAATAGTTTCTGGCAACTTTTTGCTGCCCCAAAGTTTCTGTTGTTTTACAAAAATATTTTTAACAGTGTATAAGCGAAATGGAAGAGAAAGAAAAATTGTTGCAACAAAAAGAAATCGAAAATCGCGATTTTGAGTTAAGAAAATTACAATTGGAAAAGACACAAAATACCCAATTGCATAATCCAATATCTACAATCGCCGGAAAGGGTTCCGATGTTCTAAAATTGCTAAATAGATATAATAATGAGGAAGAAATTAGCATTTACTTAACCCTTTTCGAACGGCAAGCGAAGCGTCTTGGGATAGAAAAAGATGAATGGGTTACATATCTGTTGGCACTGTTACCGCTCGATATTGTTAGTTTAGTAAATCGTGAAAGTGAAGAACTATCCAGTGATTACGACTGTGTAAAGAAAATACTTTTAAGCCGTTTCAAACTTACACCAGAGCAATTCAGGCAAAAATTCTTTTTACATAGAAAACAAAATTCAGCGTCATGGAAAGATTTTTCATTTGAAATCGCAAATTTTCGGAATGAATGGTTATTGGGATTACACATATCAACGTTCGAAGAGTTAAAAAATATTTTAATCATTGACCAGATTAGGCGAAAATTGTCCCTAGAAAAGAAGGAACACTTTTGTGACGAATTGCCAAAAATTACGAGTGTAGAAGATTTGACCAATAAATTGGATGATTTTGAAACAGCCAGAATTAACTTACGGAAAACTGAAATTAAGCCCTCAAACACGGAATTTAGAAAACGTCAAGGTAGTGAAAATAATAGAGCATTCCATCGAAATGACATTAGTCGCGTACCATATGAGAAAAACTACACACATACCCCCCAAAAGAATTTAAATACAAAAATCCGTTGTTTCAATTGCAATGACTTTTCCCACCGTTTTAGGGATTGCCCCCGAAAAAAAGAAAGTCCGGTCTGCTGGAAGTGAAAAAATTCCTGGCCACAGGTCTGACCAGTGTACAAATAATTCTCCTAAAAATGCAAATGCTGCCGTAAGCAATAACTCAAATCCGGTTGATAAAATAATAAAAAGCGTGGGGATTTTAGGGAAAAATATAAATGCTTTAATTGGTACAGGAAGTGACGTCAGTATGTGTAGCAACGATACTTATACAGCCCTGGGATGCCTTAAATTGCATGAAAATGACTTGGTTCTATCAGGTATTGGTGGTAATCAAATTACACCCATAGGATTTACGACCGTAAAAATTGAAATAGATGGTTACACAGTGAATGCAGATTTATACGTCCTAAAAAATTTGAGCCATTCTATAATTTTAGGAAATAACTTTTTGAAACAGGTAAATTTCAATATGTCAGAAAAAGGATTGCAAATTACAGGGAAACGGAAATTGAAGGAAGTTAGGGTGAATTACGTCACTGTTTTCCCACAATAAACAGTCATGACAAAAACCAGACGCGTCATCTATGTCACACCCAGATTTCATGCGATGTTGCGGTCAGAAAAGCAAAACAATCCCACAATAGGGAAAACGATTGCGACAGCTGAATTGGTGAGAAAGGAACAAACTAGTCAAAATGAAACAGCTTGCAACTTTAGTGAAAAAATAAACATGCAATTAAGCTCTGATAAAAATTGTTTGTTGGAAAGTGAACAGTGTTCTGTCCCACAGTTAGACTCAGCGAAAACCACAGATATTTATTTAGTTGAGACAGCTAATTCCATTAATTTTCAGGAAGTTGAGCTAAACCATATTACAAACAACACTATTAAGAAGGAGTTAACGGAATTGATCACTAATTATAAGCCAAACAAGGTTAAGGACACAGAGTTAAAAGTAAATATAACATTAACTGATGATATTCCGATTGCGCAACGACCGCGTAGGTTAGCATATCCAGAACAGGAATTTGTAGACAAACAAATACAAGCATGCCTGTTTGTGTTCCGGGAAATCCCCGGATTTCCGGGGATTTGATAAAACGTGCCCCGGAAATTCCGGAGATACACAGGCATGAGATTTTTCCGATTTTCTGCCGTTACTCGCATTGATGATTTGTCCCGAAATTTAAAAAAAAAAATCGGTCATCAGTCCGAAAATTCGGGCACAAAATATGACAAATTTCGACAAGCTATCGCCGAAAAAAGAATTTCGTCAATCGTTCGTAGAAAAAAATAGCCAATTTCGAAAACTATCGCGGAAAAAACGCAATTTCGTCAAAGGATCGCGGAAAACCCCTGCAAATTTAGTCATAGAATCGCGAAAAAACAGCTGATTTCATTAAAGGGTTGCGGAAAAATGGCAACTTTCGTCAAAGGATCGCGGAAAAACACTAATTTCGTCAGAAGATCGCAAAAAAAAGTGAATTCTATGTCAAAGAATCGCGTAAAAAACGTGTATTCTATGTCAAAGAATTGTGTAAAAAACTTGAATTCTGTCAAAGGATCGTGGAAAAAACGCGAATTTCATCAAAGGATTGCGGAAAAAATGCAAAATCTGTCAAACAATCGCGAATTCTGTCAATAGACCGCAAAAAAAACGCGAATTTCGTCAAAAGATTTCGGAATAAACGCCTATTCTCAAAAAAGATCGCAGGAACAACGGGAATTTTGTCAATAGATCACGAAAGAAACTGGAATTTCGTCAAAAGATCGCGGAAAAAACCTGATTTGCGTCAAAAGATCGCAGAAAAAAAAACAGGGAATTCTGTCAAATTGCGGGAAGAACGTAAATTTTCTCAAAGGATCGCAGAAAAAACGTAAAGTTTGTCAAAGAATCGCAGAAAAAACACAAAGTTTGTCAAACGATCGCGATTTCTGCCAGTGAATCGCAGAAAAAACGCGAATTTTGTAAAAGAAAATCGCGGGAAAAACGGGAATTTTGTCAAAAGATGGCGGGGAAAATGGGAATTTCGTCAAAAGATCGCCGATAAAACGCGAATTTTGTAAAAAAGATCGCCGATAAAACGCGAATTTTGTAAAAAAGATCGCCGAAAAAACGCGAATTTGTAAAAAAGATCGCCGAAAAAACGCGAATTTGTAAAAAAGATCGCCGAAAAACGTGAATTTTGTCAAAAGCGCCGAAAAAACGCGAATTTTGTCTAAAAATCGACGAAAAAACGGTAATATTGTCTAAAAATTGTGAAAAAACAGGAATTTCGTCAAAAGGTCGCGGTTGCGTAACGCCGTGAAAGTTCAGCCTTTTTTTTTTTCAGGGGATTTTATCAAGTGTTACAAACAGCCATGTACAAGAATGGTTGGAAATGGGAATTATAACGGAGAGTAATTCTAATTATGCATCGCCTATTGTGTTAGCGAAAAAGAAAGATAATTCCTGGAGATTGTGTATAGACTATAGACCCTTAAATAAAAAAATAATTAGAGATAATTTTCCCTTGCCAAGAATAGAAGACGTTTTAGATAGCATTGAGGAAGCGAAGGTTTTCACTACATTGGATTTAAAAAATGGTTTTTTTTCATATAGACGTAGCAGAGGAGAGTAGGAAATATACAGTATTTGTCACGCATAACTCCCAGTGCGAATATTTAAAGCTTCCATTCGGATTATCAATTGGCCCCCAGAATTTTCAGAGATATATTCAAGCTGTTTTTAAACAGTTAATTAAAGAAAAAGTAATATTAATTTACTTAGACGATGTCATAGTACTTGCGAAGACTGAAGAAGAAGCGCTTTTAAAAGTGAAACGCGTCCTAGAAGTTGCATCGGATTACGGACTTGAATTTAATTTTGCAAAATGCCAATTCCTTAAACCGAAAATGGAATTTTTAGGCTATATTATCGAAAACGGAACTACAAGGCCCTCGGAAGCCAAAACTTTGGCAGTAAAGAATTTTCCTGAACCCCGCACCCTCAAATAATTACACAGTTTTCTGGGTTTAACTTCTTATTTCAGAAAATACATCCCACATTATGCAACTATTGTGAGACCTTTAAGTGATTTATTAAAAGCGGGAAATACATTTAAATTTGGAATCCTCGAAAAACAAGCTTTTGAGACTCTTAAAGAAAAATTAGTTAACCCCCCAGTATTGCATACATTCCGACGAGGTGCTAGACTAGAATTGCACACCGATGCAAGCGCCATAGGTTTTGGTAGTGTCCTACTACAAGAAGATGAAAACAAAAACTTACATCCTATTCGTTACATGAGCCGTAAAACTACACCTACTCAAGCAAAATATCCGAGTTACGAATTGGAAACACTTGCGGTAATAGAATCGGTTAAAAAATTCCGAAACTACTTATTAGGCACGAAATTTAAAATTGCGACAGATTGTTCTGCGTTTGAAAAGACAATGGACAAAAAAGACATTACGCCAAAAGTAGCCAGATAGGCTCTATTCTTACAGGAATTTGATTACGAAATTGCCCACCGATCAGGATCCCAAATGAAACATGTAGACGCATTGAGTAGAAATACAGTACTAATAGTTACCCGATCGCAAGATGAATTAACTTTAAAAATAAAGAATGCACAACAAGAAGACGAACACATACAAGCGATAAAAAAGTTAATTGAAAAAAATGAAAGTTCAGAATATTTTATAAGAAATGACATCGTATACAAATATGAAAATGATAGAGAACTTTTGATTATTCCTACCAATATGCAAAAGGAAATAATACGCGATGTTCATAACAAAGGTCATTACGCAGTGGCTAAAATTGAAATTATTTTAAAAGAAAATTATTTTATACCCCAATTAAGAAAGCAAATTGAAAGTGTCATTGCCAACTGCATAGAGTGTATACTTTGCAATAAAAAGCAAGAAAAAGGTCTGTTAAACCCGATCCCCCAAACAAAATATGCCCCTCGAGACCTATCACATAGATCACATTGGTCCCATGCCTTCTACGAATAAAAATTACAACCATATTTTTACTGTTGTGGACGCATTTACTAAATTTGTTTGGCTATACCCCGTTAAAACTACAGCCGCTAAAGAAGTTATCGATAAATTGACCAGACAACATGATATTTTCGGAAATCCACCGCGAATCATTACCGACAAAGGACCAGCATTTACCTCTGCTGATTTTGAGAAATATTGTAAGGAAGAGAAGATAGAGCATATTCCCATAACAACAGGGATACCTAGAGGAAACGGTCAAATAGAGCGAATGCACAGAAGTCTTATCCCAATTTTAGCAAAACTTAGCGTAGAGGACCCCACTAAATGGTACAAATTTGTCACGCCCGTGTAACGTATCATGAATATAACCGTATCGAAGAGTACAAAATTTACACCTTTTGAACTACTGACAGGAACGAAACTGCGGCAAAAAACTGACCTGCAAATCAAAACACTGCTAGATGATGAGGAATTAAATTCGTTCATATCGGAAAGAAATTCGAATACAGAAATAGCTAAGCAAAACATACTAAAAATACAACAGGAAAACGTGAAAACATATAACAAAAAGCGAAAAAAGGCGAACACATATAAACTCGGTGATTTGGTGACCATTCAAAACACACAGTTTGGGCCAGGTACCAAACTAAAGCCTAAGTTTCTTGTTCCCTATGAGATTACAGCAGTAAAAAGAAACAATCGCTATAACGTGAGTAAAGTTGGACACCATGAGGGTCCAAATACGACCTCAACGGCTGCATAAAGGTTAAAATTCAATATTTGCTTTAGTAGCCAGTGGCCGGTAGAGGCTGTATGTTTAGTAGCCACTACTGTCAAGTTAGTGGCCACTTATCGTAGTTTGTAGATTTAAATAGTTTTACAAGTAATGTTTTTAAAATATTTATGTTACGAAGACATCTTTTAAAATATATAAAAATAAAACTATCCACAGTGTCAGTTTACTTACCCCAACAAAAACAATTAACAGTTATTTTACATAAAAAGAGAGAGAATTTATTGAACAATGTCGTACAAGACCTAGGTCAAAGATTGGTTCACATCTCCAATACATCACTGTGTAGCCCGAGATCAGAATTCTTTCTGAAAATAGGCCTAAAATATTTCCCGTTTGACAAAATTCGCAATTAATTTTTGAAATTGTTTTAAGAAATTTACAATTATTTTACACAACCTCTTGCTAAAATTCACAATTTTTTCGCCGATCGTTCAACAGAATTCACGATTTTTTTTTCGCGATCATTCAACGAAAGTGACGATTTTATTATGCGATCTCTTGATGAAATTCGCGATTTTTTCTACGATCAATTGACGAAATTCGCGACTTTATTTCCTCGATCTTTCGCAAAATTCGCGATTTTATTCCGCGGTCGTTTGACGAAATTTACTTTTTTTGCGATCTTTAGACGAAATTTGCGTTTTTTTTCGCGATCTTTTGACGAATTTTGCGTTTTTTACACGATCTTTTGACGAAGTTTGCGTTTTTTTTCGCGATCTTTTGAAGAAGTTTGCGGTTTTTTTTTCGTGATCTTTTGACGAAGTTTGCGTTTTTTTTTGCGATCTTTTGACGAAGTTTGCGTTTTTTTCCGATCTTTTGACGAAGTTTGCGTTTTTTTCGCGATCTTTTGACAAAGTTTGCGTTTATTTCCGATCTTTTGACGAAATTTGCGTTTTTTCGCGATCTTTTGACGAAATTTGCGTTTTTTTTCGCGATCTTTTGACAAAATTTGCGGATTTTTCGCGATTTTTTGATGAAATTTGCGGTTTTTACGCGATCCTTTCACGAAATTTGCGTTTTTTCAGCATTTTTTGATGGAAATCGCGGGTTTTTTTCGCGATTCTGAAATTCTCAGCAAATTTTCTGAAAGGTTACAGAAGGGTGGAGCTGTGTTTTTTCTGCACCTGATTAACGAAATTCCCGTTTTTTCAAGATCCTTTGACGAAATTTAGTTTTTTTCGCGATATCTTGACAAAAATTGCACTTTTTTCGCGAGCTTTTGACAAAATTTGCGGTTTTTCGAGATCCTTTGACGAAATTTGCAGTTTTTTCGCGATTTTTTGACGAAATTTGCGATTTTTTGACGAAATTTACGGCTTTTTTCGCGTTCTTTTAACGAAATTTGTGGGGGTTTTCGCGATCTTTTGACGAAATTTACCGTTTTTTCGCGATCTTTTGACGAAATTTGCGGTTTTTCCCCTATCTATTTGCGAAATTTAAGGGGTTTTAGCGATCTTTTGACAAAATTTGCGGTTTTTCGTGATTTTTTGACGAAATTTGCTATTTTTTCGCGATTTTTTGACGAAATTTGGGATTTTTTTCGCGGTTTTTTGACGAAATTTACGGTTTTTCGTGTTCTTTTAACGAAATTTGTGGGGTTTTTCGCGATCTTTTGACAAAATTTGAGGTTTTTCATGATTTTTTGACGAAATTTGAGATTTTTTTGCGATCTTTTGACGAAATTTACGGTTTTTCGTGTTCGTTTAACGAAATTTATAGGTTTTTTCGCGATCTTTTGACAAAATTTGCGGTTTTTCGTGATTTTTTGACGAAATTTATGGTCTTTTTGCGATCTTTTCACGAAATTTACCGTTTTTTCGCGATCTTTTGACGAAATTTGCGGTTTTCCCTCTATCTATTGGCGAAATTTAAGGGGTTTTCGCGATCTTTTGACGAAAATTGCGGGTTTTTGCGATACTTTGTGAAATTTGCGATTTTTACGCATTCCTTTCACGAAATTTGCGATTTTTACGCATTCCTTTCACGAAATTTGCGTTTTTTCCGCGATTCTTTGACGGAAATCTCGTCTTTTTTCGAGATTCTTATGAAATTCTCGTTTTTCCCGTGATTCTTTGACGATTTTTTTGCGAACGATTGACGAAATTGATATCTTTCGGCGACCATTTGTCGAAATTCGCGATACTTTTATGCCGATTTTTTTTTAATTTTCGGAACCAAATGCCTTCAATGTGAACATCAACGCGATTTTCTTTTTCTTTTACGATTCCGCGGAAATCGCTGATCGATTAAAAAAAATAAAAAAAACGGAAAAGTGGCATTTCTGACATGTACTATTACATGAAAAATAAAGATCGCCACTTTGGCGATCAGATGCCCATCATAAAGTCGCCAATTTTTTACATTTAGTCGCCCTGTGGCCGGTGGCGACCGGGAATTTTAACCTTTAGCTGCAGATCACATGAAGCCTTGGACTTCTACTGTCTAAGACGAAATATTTGAGCTTTAAGTGATTTTTGTGTTTTTTATTATTTTTTTTTTTTAACTGTGTGTTAGTGATATCCTTTTTTTTTATATAACTATTAGGAATAGACTGTGGAAAAGAACTGCTTCCAAGTGACAAGCAGAAAAACTTTATTATTTTTCTAACTCTAAAAATATTGGTCAAGGACGGAAAACTTTTAAAAAGCAGTATTTAGTGGTTGATTTTGCTATTATTTTGTTTTATATATTGTTTGTGAATTTTTTTGTGTGTATAATATACGTTCTGGAAAAAGTAGTCCAGTACCAGTCAGATATATAAAGTAGATGGGTGACTGGGAGGACCCAGACCTGTCAGGTAGGCCGAATTGTGGTGACAGAGTTTGAACTCTGCACTGCAAAGACCAGCACATTCTTTAGATGAGGCTCGGGACGATCCACCCCAACCTCTGAGTGTACGAAAAACTGCTGAACTTACGGAAACTGTAGTGAGAAGATGAGATGACTGTTGGTTGCTCGTGAGAGCAGACGTGTTGAAACGTCGCTGTTCGACCGAATACCGGGTCACGGACCTGATTAAGGCGGAATGCCGCCGGCCAGTTATAATTATCATGTTTAATCTAAATGTAAATACCCCATCTGTAAATACATCATCCATATATTCAAGAACATTAAAGTTTAAGATTCCCTCAAGAATCTGCCTGGACTAATTACTTCTAGACACCGACCATAGCTAAGGTACATTTATTCGTCAAAATCAATGTGCATTAAATTTTTACATATATTACGCTATCGTACGTGGCACAGAAATCGCGATCATTTGTTAATTGTTTAATGGCACGCCCGAATGCCTTGATAAAACGCACCTCATTAGTTATTGAGCAGCATTTATAAATGCATGTCCATAGCTATAAGGGGGGTTAACATAGGGGGACCCTGTTCTGTCGCCAAATGCCAGCCAAATTTGGTGACCAAAACCAGTCGCCAAAAGTGAAGCCAGCTTGGCGATATCTCTAATATTTCGCCAAATTCCCGTAGACTTTCATTGTAAACAAATAAGGTTTACTTGCTTACAGAAAATCAACAAATTGATATATTTGAATGCAACAAAAAGTAATATTACCTTAAGGGATTATATTAATTATATTTAAGGGCGTCCAAGTAAATTAAATTATGAATAAAAGTAACACGATACAATGCTTAGCATGCTTTCCCGAACATACATTTTAAGAGGCTACTTCAGTCAGGTGAAAAGACCCTTTCGCTAATGCTAATCCAATGGAAGAAATTTATAAAGATATCTTTGTTGCATTTCAATATTTTTAAATGATTTTTTTGCATTAGACAGCTGAGATCGATCTGTACAAATGTTGTTTTTTACTTTTTCGATTTTGTTAACAGATATTTTTATGGGGACACTTTCATTTTCGGAACCGGTTTCGAAAGTGAAAACATCCTAATAAAAGAAATCTGTAAAGAAAATCGAAAAAGTAAAAAACGGCCTGCATACAGATCGATCTCAGCTATCCAATGCAAAAGAAATCATTTAAAAATATTGAAATGCAACCGAGATATCTTTATAAATTTCTTCCATAGGATTAGCATTAGCCAACGGGTCTTTTCGCCTAACTGAAGTAGCCTCTTAAGGGAGACCAAACTGGTCGCCAAGACGGCTAGTTTAATGAGAACAGCTATTGAAAGATAAACTGCCTAATTTAGATACGTTCATTAGAAACAATTTCTCTGTCTGTGTGTCCGCAATGGCTAGGAAAATCTACCGCACGTACAAGGCTGAAAATTTGCTTGGGGGTATCACAAGACTTCTCCTGAAGAATCCTATACAGAGACTTTTAAATTTCTGATAATTAGCTGTGTTATTAATTAATAAACTGATAAAGTGCGAGTATTATTTGAGCACAGTGGGTTTTGTATAATAAATATATATGAATTAGTAGCTGTGCATTGCTTCACACAAATATATCATTAAAAGTTGTCATCTAGGCTTTAAAAGTCGATGGCGAATGGAGTACGCCTCCCGTGTCTTTATCCATGTGCAAACGGCCCGTGTCTTTAAGGTTAATATTTCGGCTAATTACAGACAATTTTTTTTTCATCGAAAATCGTCATTAACAATCCTTTTATAGTATTTCTGCGACAAAAGGTACCTCCAACGCTACTGAACTCCTTTGCTGAGCGCCCATAAATCGAAATTTGTGTGTAACACATAAATGCGATTTTTTTCAATAACTATGTGAGTTAGGGCAATCGCTATAGTGTTCCTGCAAGGTTTAAATTAACGTCTACTACCCCTAATTTTTTCCTAATTTTAGTTTCAGTAGATTTTGATAAGGGGGAGAGGGAGGACATATTTCTGCATTACGTTTTCGACGATATCTGTTAAAATATAAGGCCTAAATTAAAATAAAATGTATTTTTGAGTTCGGCATTACAGTGATGCCGCTGTACTTGAAAAAACCTGGGTCCCCGGGACCCAGGATTTCCAAAAATCTGGGTCCCTTTTTTACAAAAGCGGGTCCCCATCAATAATAATTTATATTTTAAAGGAATAAATGAAAGTTGTTTATTAAGATAAATGAAATGCATTAATTATTGTTTTAACAATAATTAAATAATGAATTAAAACTAGCATTATTTGCACTCAAATAAGATATTTTTAAAAAATATTAAGAGAAATTTTCTTTACTTTTTTAAAAGTAAAAATGCAAGATACAATTTTAATTGTAAAATAATGTTTATTTGAGAGTAGAAGATACCAAGTTCCACTAACAAGTATCACTAATGTTCGCATTCTTTTAAAAAGAGGCAAGGCGGGTTTATTGAAAAAGATATTTTTGCTGAAAAAAAGAACACTTATGTTAAGTAAAGGTGTACTCTTCGTTGAATGAATGGGTGCTTTCATTATTATACTTCCCATTGAATTATTTGTCAGCATAGATCTGTGTTGGAATCAGACATTTTCCTTGGAAGGGAAAAATGTATATCTAAATCACTAATAAGCATCAAATCTTAAATGTTCTGAAGGCGGGAGACATTTCAATGCAGTAAGAACGAGGAGGGGGGGGGGGGATTTTTACTGGTCCACCTAATGAATATAAATATTATCAAAGTACACTGAAATCATGCTGTATTTTTAAGAATCTCATAAAAAAGAAATTAAATCCCATTTTATGAATTTTCTACCTATAAGTTTAGTTTGCACATCTTTTTTGGTGCTTTGACTAAATTCACGTTTTTTCTGCGTTACTTTGACGAAATTCGCGTTTTTCCGCAATCCTTTTGTTGAAATTCGCTATTTTTTCGCGAGTCTGTCACGGAAATCGCGTTTTTTTCCGCGATACTTTGACAAAATTCGGCTTTATTCCGCGATTTTTTGACGAAATTTGCTATTTTTTCGCAATCTTTTGTCGAAATACACTATTTTGTCTCAGCCCTTTTACGAAAATAGCATTTTTTCCGCTATATTTTCACGAAATTTGTGCTTTTTTCGCGATCCTTTGACGAAAATCGGCTTTTTTCCGCGATTTTTTGATGAAATTTGCGCTTTTTTCGCGATCCTTTGAAAAAATTCGGCTTTTTCCCGCGATTTTTTGACGAAATTCGCTATTTTTTCGCGATCTTTTAACAAAATACGCTAATTTGTCGCGGGCCTTTTACGAAAATCACGTTTTTCGCAATATTTTGATGAAATTTGCGCTTATTTCAGCGATATTTTCATGAAATTTGCGCTTATTTCCGCGATTTTTTGACGAATTTCGCTTTTTATTTCGCGATGCTTTGACGAAATACGCTATTTTTTCGCGGCCCTTTTACGAAAATCGCTGCTTTTGCGCGATATTTTGATGAGATTTACGCTTTTTTCGCGATTCTTTGACGAAAATCGTCTGTTTTCTGCGATTTTTTCACGAAATTACGCGTCCCATGGGACGCGTAAGAGCTATTTTTTTGCGTCCCGTATCCGATTTTTCGCGTAATTTACGCGCTATAGCGCGTCCGCGGCATCCCTGGCATTACAAGAACTTTCACATGATGCCCAACATAACAAAGAAAAGGAATTAATAAGGAATTACAAGGGATTACATACAAGGATTACTGATTTGCCAGTTTAGCGAATTTTGTTTATTATTTACATTTTATTTTCGTTGAGCCAAACATGCGTATAAACGGGTGCTTGGCGACATTTACTACTTGGCGGAAAAGGGGTTTTCTCGCCAAAAAAATCCAAGATGGCGGAGAGTGGGATAATAACACATCTGTTCCGTTTTTTAAGTAATTAAATTATCCCCTCTACATTTTTCCTAAATATATTTGTGAATGGAATCTATAAATATGTGGGTCAACAGCTTTTATTACTTCATCCAATTTTAACTTTCCACGTTCCATAATTTACGCGAAAAATTGGCTGTGACAGACGGACAAACAAATACAGGAGTGATCTTATAATAGTTCCATTTTTAGGGTTTCGTTCACCTCACGCAACCCTTATAGCCCTGCTTCTCTGTCTGTCCGTCCAAACGTCACAACCTTGTACTCGGAAACTATTTAAGTTACAGACTTTATTTTTTTAAATATTCTCTGACCTTGCCAAAATCATTAAATTTTGAGAAAGTTCTGTTATTTTAATTAAATAAATTAATGTAATGACATCCCACCACTTTTGCGATTTCGAGACACAATCTTAATTTCAACCATCATTCCCTGAGCTCAGTTGTCTTGTGGTAGAGCGTGTTATTGCTAACCGAAAAGACCCGGGTTCGAACCGTGCCAGCAAAAGTTGAAATTTTCAATTTTTTACATTTAATTGTTCGATAGATTTAATTAATAGAAGTTTCGTATTTTTTAGCCATTTTACATGTTTATTTATTTATTTATTTATTTATTTATTTTGCAGAATTTAAAATGTCATGATTTTATGACCATTTTTCAACTTTATAAATATTTAATTTAAATTATTAATAAATTATTCTGGGTTATAAATTAGAATATAAGAAGTTTAAAGAAATATAAATTACATTTTACAACTAGTTAAAAAATAATCGTATATAATTAATTGGTATTGGGTAGTAAGCAAATATCCATTAATTACATGAAAATAAAATCAATTAAACACATTTTAGTTTTTAAAATAAATTACTTGTATAATAAATTTATTTTGTTTTGTTTTTAAACTATTTTTACCTTTAGGCTTATTTTTTTTAATATGTTTCTCAAATAACTCTAATAATTGAAATGGGAATTTAAAATATTTTTAATTATTTAAGAAAAGAAATCTTTAAAATGTTATTTTGGAATGTTTTTAGGTGTTATATATTAGGAGTGTCAAAATAAAATATCCTTGACATTTGTTTTTGGTGCTGCCATCTATTGGCAAAAAGGTAAACGCATAGTAAACGTTATATTTCAAGAGACGTTTCTTGTTACTGATAATTATTTCTTTTGTTCAATTTTTTTTTTTAAATGCGAAATTTTAAATTGACTACCACAAAAAATCATTGTCCTATCAAACATCTGCTGTTGAATATTTTTAATTTGATTTAAAAAAATTCTTCCATTTGTAACTATTTTTAAATTAAATTTGATGGTACTGCCATCTACGCATCATCTTTTATTGAAAAATATTAAGAATTTAATAATTAGGAATTAACGATTTTGATTTATTAATTAAATGATAAATTGTTTTGAAAGGAATATTAACGAAACCCTCTGTGCGATCTTCGATCCCACTTACCCACTTGTTTTTTAAGTACGGAACCCTAAAAATCAGAAAACTCCCTCAAAAAGTCATATCTTTCCTTCCGTACGCTCGCGCATGCCCAGAATCCGATTTACATTGTGCGACTAAAATGATGAACGGAAAGAAGGGATTTTTTTATTCTTCATCGGCCGAACTGCTTAATATAGTTAAAAACGGAAGACATATCTCAGAGGTGCCAGGTATTACGATTAGTCTGTAATTATCACGGATACACAACAAAAATTACGGCGTTACTGACATCAGTTAAAAGTTACGGCGAGAAAAAGAACGCGAATTTCGCCAAAGAATCGCTTGAAAAAACGCAAATTTTGCAAAGGATCAATTGAAAAACCGCGAATTTCGACAGGGGATCGCAGAAAAAACGTGAATTTCGCCAAAAGATCATGGGAAAAGCGTGACTTTAATCAGAAGATCGAGGAAAAAGCGCGACTTTAGTCAAAAGATCACGGGAAAAGTGCGAATTTCGTCAAAGGGTCGCGGAAAAAGGCGAATTTCATCAAAGGGTTACGTAAAAAAGGTGGATTTCGCCAAAGGGTCGCTTAAAAAACACTAATTTCGTGAAAGGGTCGCGTAAAAGACACGAATTTCGTCAAACGATCGCGTAAAAACGCGAATTTCGTCAGAGGATGTGGAAAAAGCGCGACTTTAGTCAAAAGATAGCGGAAAAGTGCGATTTTAGTCAAAAGATCGCGGGAAAAGCACGAATTTCGTCAATGGGTTGAGAAAAAAGGCGAATTTCGCCAAAGGGTCGTTTAAAAAAGCGAATTTCGTGAAAGAGAAAATACTTTCGATTTATTTTGTACGAATTACTATTAAATAAATACATTTTAGAAAATTTGGATATTCTTATTAAGTAATACGAACCATATACATTGTAAAAGTAACCTGAAAATATGCATGATGGCGTATTAAAATAGAGAAAAGAATTAATGAATAAGATATACTTGTTCTAGAAAAATCTAAAACTCGATCAAGACATAAAATATAAGCGTAAAATTTCCAAACACAGTTCTTTTCAATACGGGGATCCGATAGCTATTCCAGTTTTTTAACCTCAAACCTAAAGGAAGAATATTATCCATAGCGTCCTTATAAAACCCAGAAAGATAGCGTCATTTTTAACCCAACCATTTTTTCAAATGTGTAATTGATCTTACTTATCAATCCCGAAAACTGATGTGATTTATTGCGACAGCGATGGATGAGACCAAGGTGGCCGAAAAATGGCCATTCAAATTGAAAAGCATTACAATGCGATTACAAAAGATAGCCACGCTTTTATACTGATAATGTCATTCAATTTTCCTTAACCTGGTAATATTTTTGAAACAGGGCACATTAGTATGTTTCCAAAGGCTGCGAACCCTGAACAGGGTCCAGCAAGTGTAGTTCAAAGGGGGCCACCCCCCTAGTAGTCTATAATAATGTCAAGTTCAGATGATCCAATACTACCAGAGAGTTTGCAAATGCGCAGTAAATATTACACAACTCTCCCAAGATTTTTGTCATCTTGATAAGAAACAAGCCATTTTTACATTTGATGTGCATGCGTATAACTTTTTTTCAGAAAAAGGTGAAAATTTGGAGCAAACTGAAAAAGAAACAAATTCTTGAAACTATCAAATTAAGATGTGGTAGAAAAGTGGAAGAAATTATGGTACGGGACATATTTTATTTAGACATACAAAGTATGATAGGCCTAAAAAAGTACAACTTACAGGGAAAACGTACAAACTGACAACCCTATGCCGCATGTCACTTTGCGCCTTTCGGAGGCGATCCTTTTTTTACGGTAAAAGTGCCAAAAACTTCGTATTCCGACACAATATTTTCAGAGCGTCTCTGCAGACCGGATTTACATCAACTACTAATATTTCGAAACGTTATGATGAATAAAAGTATTTTTTTTTTGCAAAATAAAATATGTGTAAATAATCTACGTAAACACTAAAAACCGATTGATTTTGGCGCGATTTCGCTCGGCTTCCGCTCAAGTTTTCATTACTAAATATGCATATTTTTTTCATGAAATTTTAAAGAAGGTTTGGATATGATCATATTTATAACTTATTAAAATATTATAGACTGGCAGCACAGACGATCACCTCATCGAGTTCACGGCTGAAATTCCTGAATTAGTCAAAACTCGATACTCATATTAAAACGCAATCGGTCTGACAAGTCCTATCTTGGTGGAAAACACCTGAAAACCCGACTTTGGCGTTTGACTCGTAGATTTAGCATTGTGTTTTCCTACACCCAAAGTTATGAAGACATGGAGGACTGGGAGCAGGAAAACACAATGGTCAACCGCTAAAATCGAGTTTTAACTAATTCTGGAATTTCAGTCGCGAACTTGATGTGGTGATTGTCTGTGCTGGCGCCTCTCAGTCTATCAGAAAAATCGGAAGATCATAGCTATTTTTCGATTGTTACGCTAACGGAACCGAGCCGAAAACAAAGGACAGAAAAGTATTCCTTTTTCAAGTGGATGATATCGATATCGTTTTTCCGCCATATATATATAACGATATTACGTTATATGGTGATTCGAAAGTGTGGTTATTTTCGATGTCATAGTAGATGAATAATCAATCTGGAAACCGTACATTAGATTAAGCTGAAATAGAATGTTTCGTAGTAAATCAACATGGATGTTGGAAGGTAGTTGCAGTCATCGAGTGATAGGCCAAGTAACACATTTATCCAGTGTAGGTTTCTCCGTAATACTTGAGACAATGCGTAATTTAAACTCAGGCTTTTATTGAAAGAGCTTTCGGCGTTGCAGTTTCCACCGATTCAAATTTAAATCAAGCCATCGCTATGTAGTATTTAATCATGGGTAAGCAATTATAGATAATAGATAATATCAGACGGCGACCAGGGGAAGTTATCATAGTAGAAATACGACAAATTCTGCTGAAACACAGCGAGTATCGACTTTTTGTTCCTCCAGTGTAAGGATACAAATATGACGTAGATCGCACTCAGTGATGGAAATTGGGAAATAAAAGGTAGGTGTCAAATGACGACTACTCTAAAAATCTTGGGAGTCAAATTAAAATTTTTAGTTGCAATTTCCAAAATTCGTTTTTAACATTGCTGTAATACTGTATGCTATTTTTCAGAAAAGCATATACCTGTTATTAATTAAAATTATTGAAGTTCTTAATCTCTAAGATTATAATAATTGAAGCAACTGTAAAACTGATATAAAGCTTTTCTAATCATTGCCCTTCTCCCCCCCCCCACCCCCATCGCTAAATATGCGATCTCCTTTGGCGAAATTGACGTTTATTTTCACGATCCTTTGAAGAAATTTGCGGTTTTTTGCGAACCTTTAAGAAATTTTGGTTTTTCCACGATCTTTTGAAGAAATTTGTGTGTTTTTTTCCACGATCCCTTGTAGAAATTTACGTTTTCTTCACAATCCTATGACAAAATTTATGTTTTCCTGCGATCCTTTGAAGGAATTCATTTTTTTTTTTGTAACTCTTTGACGAAATTAAAATTTCTTTTCGCGGTCCTTTGAAGAAATTCGCGTTTTATCTGTGGTCCCTTTAAGAAATTCGCGTTTTCTCCGCGAGTCTTTTACGAAATTTGCATTTTTTTGCGAACCTTTGAAGAAATTTCCATTTTTCTGCAATCCTTTGAGAGAAATTTGTTTTTGTTTTTTTCGCGTTTTTCTGCAATCCTTTGACGAAATTCACGTTTTTTTTCTGCTATTCTTTGAAGAAATTTGCGTTTTTCCGTGATCTTTGACGAAATTGGTGATTTTTCTGCAAATAGTTCACAAAATTTATTTATTTTATTTTATTTATTTATTTATTTATTTTTTTTGCGACTATTTGACAAAATTCGTGTTATTTTTTAAGTCCGAATATTCCGTGATGACCTTTTTTTTCTCCCGGAACCGAATGTCTAATAAATATATTTTTTTTCAATCTAGGTGTCATATTTGACGGCCAAGAATAATTTTGTAGTCGTCAAATGCAACTATTTAGTTGCATTTGACGACTAACGACTGCTAATTTTAAACACTGATCGCGCTCTCAACCAATGAATAATTAAGAATGCCACGTCATATAAAGAGTGCGGATAAAGCAAGCGGATGAATTTGAAGGGAAAAAGGATAACCTCAGAAATGCACGGGGAAGTAAAAATGGAAGCTAAAAGAATATTCTCGAAAGAAAAAAGCGCGGAAATGGAACATTTAATTTAAGAATACTAAAAGCGTAATATTTCAGCGATTTAGGCAAGTGAGGCATCAAATTAAAGGGAATTTAACAGAGTTAACGATAGAGATTATTTAAGGATAAGGATTTAGTGAATATAAAGTAGTAAATTAGAATAAGATAAGGAAATCGCGGAATTAGATCTAATAATGTAACATATATATATTAACTGTTTTAAACAATCAACTAATCCATACTTTTATTTGATTTTTACTCAGTTATTTATTTTAAGCTAGTTATTTCATATTTTTCATTCCATTGTTAATAATTATTAATTAGAGTTCATTACTGCATTCTTCAAAATTCTTCTTTATATTCCACACTTCTCCATAGATGGCAGCATTAAAATTTGTTAAAAAATTCTTTTTCAGTACTGTTTTTCATTTTTTACACTAGAGGGCAGCAGTATATTTATTTTTATTAAATAACTGCTTTTTTAGTAGTTAAATCACATCTTCATGTTTCTTAATACCCATTTTCGCACATTTTTCATTAGTAAGTGAAATTTCTCGTATTTTAGATTTTTATCTATCATTGAAGTGTTTCTTCGCTTCATTTATTTATCTTTTAATATCCCATGTTTAATTTTTGGTTTATTTTGGTATGTTAGAAGGAGCTAAATTTTGTCATTTTAGGCCTACTGCCGCCAAAAGTGGATGAAATAACATATCTTCACTATGAATTAAACCTGCAAGCTCCTCTGATGTTCTGTTGGTTATTCATAGTTTCTTATTATACATTTCTGGATTTCGCTGTTCATATTTTGTTCATCTGTAGAATTTTACCAACTTATTCATACATTCGTGATTTCATTTTAATTATATATACATGCCTGTTTGTGTTCCGGGAAATCCCCGGATTTCCGGGGATTTGATAAAACGTGCCCCGGAAATTCCGGAGATACACAGGCATGAGATTTTTCCGATTTTCTGCCGTTACTCGCATTGATGATTTGTCCCGAAATTTAAAAAAAAAATCGGTCATCAGTCCGAAAATTCGGGCACAAAATATGACAAATTTCGACAAGCTATCGCCGAAAAAAGAATTTCGTCAATCGTTCGTAGAAAAAAATAGCCAATTTCGAAAACTATCGCGGAAAAAACGCAATTTCGTCAAAGGATCGCGGAAAACCCCTGCAAATTTAGTCATAGAATCGCGAAAAAACAGCTGATTTCATTAAAGGGTTGCGGAAAAATGGCAACTTTCGTCAAAGGATCGCGGAAAAACACTAATTTCGTCAGAAGATCGCAAAAAAAAGTGAATTCTATGTCAAAGAATCGCGTAAAAAACGTGTATTCTATGTCAAAGAATTGTGTAAAAAACTTGAATTCTGTCAAAGGATCGTGGAAAAAACGCGAATTTCATCAAAGGATTGCGGAAAAAATGCAAAATCTGTCAAACAATCGCGAATTCTGTCAATAGACCGCAAAAAAAACGCGAATTTCGTCAAAAGATTTCGGAATAAACGCCTATTCTCAAAAAAGATCGCAGGAACAACGGGAATTTTGTCAATAGATCACGAAAGAAACTGGAATTTCGTCAAAAGATCGCGGAAAAAACCTGATTTGCGTCAAAAGATCGCAGAAAAAAAAACAGGGAATTCTGTCAAATTGCGGGAAGAACGTAAATTTTCTCAAAGGATCGCAGAAAAAACGTAAAGTTTGTCAAAGAATCGCAGAAAAAACACAAAGTTTGTCAAACGATCGCGATTTCTGCCAGTGAATCGCAGAAAAAACGCGAATTTTGTAAAAGAAAATCGCGGGAAAAACGGGAATTTTGTCAAAAGATGGCGGGAAAAATGGGAATTTCGTCAAAAGATCGCCGATAAAACGCGAATTTTGTAAAAAAGATCGCCGATAAAACGCGAATTTTGTAAAAAAGATCGCCGAAAAAACGCGAATTTGTAAAAAAGATCGCCGAAAAAACGCGAATTTGTAAAAAAGATCGCCGAAAAACGTGAATTTTGTCAAAAGCGCCGAAAAAACGGTAATATTGTCTAAAAATTGTGAAAAAACAGGAATTTCGTCAAAAGGTCGCGGTTGCGTAACGCCGTGAAAGTTCAGCCTTTTTTTTTTTTCAGGGGATTTTATCAAGTGTTACAAACAGCCATGTATATATATATAGATAGATATTTACTGATTTTTCACACAGTCTGCGTGTACGTATTTCAGACAAAATCGAGTTCAAGATATAAAATCATTTTTATGTTCATTTAAGAATATCTCGGGCTGGGCCAACGCTAGGCGGGTTGGCTAGTAAAACATAAATTTTTCTTGATATTTGATACTAAATCCTATAATTTGTGTTTTGTGAATATTCATGTTTCATGCTTATGTTTTATCTTCCGATTTATATTAAGTCTGAAAATATTTATAATCAGTAGCAAGTTGATTATTTTGAAAGTATCAGTTCTATATCAAAATTATCAGGTATTTTTGATATTTTCGTAAATATCATGATATTTACGAAACCGCGAAATACACTCTTAATTCAAAAGAACGAATTATTAACTCAACAAAAGGACGAAAAGTTTTACGCGTGTTTTTGTTCTTTCTGAGTATCTGTTTTATCAAAAAGAGACATTTTCCACAAAAAACTGGTTTGCCAAATAACCTTTTTAGGAGTAGCATCCCCAGGACCGCTCATTTCAGATCGGAACAGAAAAATATCTCTAAAAGAGCGGTTTAAGAAGCTTCCCCATTGGTTGAAATCGTGTAACGCAATATATAGTTTGGCAAAGGGAGACCATTTTGAAAAGGGAGTCGCTTGTTTGTTTCAAACGTCAAAGGTTATCGTTACCTACATGATAAAAACAATATTACAATTTTAATTTGATTGGTTTAAAAATGGTATAGAATAAGAGAGATGGATTATGCTATGAAAGCAGGGGGTAGGTTGCAATCATCACAAAGAACTGAATAAATTTCGTTTTTGTTTACCAGCTAAAACCAAGATGGCTACCGGCGATTCTAGGATTTTACTAATACTGAAAATTCTAAGGTAAAGTACGCTGTTTTACTTCATCTTTCTTGTAATTCCTTCGCCATTCCTTGTTGTATTTTTACATTGTATGTATGATTTTTGCGTTATTTAACGTTATTACTTTAAAACCGGAAACATGAATTTCTTAAATTACTTTTTTTTTTCTTTTTTTTTAATGCAACTGTTCCATAATTTTTATAATCAATAAAATGCACTTAGATATGTAGTTTTCTCGTATTCAAATTGTGTAAAATTACACTAATTTGTATTTACATTATTAAACATATATCATTTTGTGCTTATATTATTGATTATTAATATACTACTTTGCTCATGACACTCAGAAATATTTGCGGAACACAGCCCATGATTATAAAAATTATTAAATTATTATTAACTTATAATATATGTTCTATTTTTTTTTAAATGTTTCAGTAAGTACAAGTATTTAATAAATTGTGTTCAGTTAGATAGTTGTACACATCTACACTTTATTTATTATTTTTTTAATTGACACAGTATTATGTAAATAGTACGAAATGTAAAAGATAATTTAAAAAAGTATCAGAAAATAATAGATTAGTAAAAAATATGATTAATTTATTTTATGACACAACTAGTTTTTTTTTAATTATGATTTTGTGAATTTTTATTTTTGTGTTATACTTCGCTCTGTTCATATTCAAAAGTTTAACTAAAAAAAAGTCTGCAGTTATGTAACACATGAATTCTATATTCCATAATTATTTATCTGTGTCATAAGCAAAATATATTAAGAACATATAATAATATCAGAAATAATTAAAGAAATCGACATTTCCGGATTAAAACTAATAACGTTAAAATTATATATACAATGTGAAAATACTAAAAAGAAGAAAACCATAATAAGAAAGATAAAGTAAAAACAGCGTACTTCAGGATATTGACAAGTTAAAAAATCTTGTCTTCTTATAGCTCGAACCATCTTTTATTATTATTATTATTATTATTATTTAATTTATCTTTCGGAAATGAAAAACAAAATTTCTTCTGTTCTTCTGCATCTGGATTAAAATAACCCAAAATGGAGTTTTAAAAATAATACATTTTGCAAACTGGGGAGTTATATATGTTAAAAAATAAAATTATAAAAAAAATTCTGAAAATAAGAGGGAAATAACTTATTTTGCCTATTAAATTTGACAAAAAGAAGGGGTTTAAAAATGACTTGTCAATAATGAGTGCAGTTACTCGTTTTGCCTATTAATTTAGTCGAAAAAAGAGCGAAAACAGCTTATCAAAAAGGAATGAAAAAAACCACTCCGAAAGATGGATGAAATTCACTCCTATAGGATAAGTGCATTTTCAATACTGGAAAGGAGTGAAAATACACTCAGTCGGAGTTAAAATCGCTGAATTTTTTAAAGAGAGTAAATGAATGTATGAAGAACGGACAAACAAATTTTTACTTTAAACAACTTATTATAAATGCTATGACAACAAGTATAAGAAATTTCCATTGATATTAAAAATATCTTTTTTATATTTGATCCAGCTTTTAATTAGTTCCGTCTCTTCTTATTAGCTTTATTATTATTGATTAATTATGCTTCTACAGAAAGGAATTTCCAAAGATTAATTTTGCCGTATTGGATTAGATTATTGTCTGTTTTTCAATTAGTTGATCTTCTATTTTTTTTTTTTTTTTTTGGTAAGTATTTTTACAGAGAGGAATTTCAAAGATTAATTTTGTCGGATTGAATTAGATTATTGCATGTTTTCAATTAGTTGATCTTCGATTTTTATTTTTTTACAGAAAGGAATTTCTAAAGATTAATTTTTTCGTATTGAATTAGATTATTGTCTGTTTTCAATTAGTTGATCTTCGATTTTTTTTTATATATATATTTACAGAAAAGAATTTCTAAAGATTAATTTTGCCGTATTGAATCAGATTATTGTCTATTTTCAATTAGTTGATCTTCCAGAGTTTCCCTCAGGTTTAAAAAAGGGCAGGGTGCTGCTTGTGGGAAAAGGGCACTTTTGGATTCCGAAGGGCATGCTTTAGATTCTTAAGGGCATTTCTTGAAATTTTTAAAGGCATTCTTTTGATTTTTAAAATTACTTTTTAATATTTAATAGACAACACTATTTTAAAGGCAGCAATGAGTCAGTGTTTACTATGCAAGTAATTTTTTTAATAAACAAAGGAGTAAAGGCACTTTTTTCAGATGGGGGCAACAAGGGAGCCATTTTTTTTTTTTTTTTTTTTTTTTTTTAATGAGGGGCAAGCGGGGTGCTATTTTGTAAACCTAAAGGCAGGCAGGGTGCAGCACCCTCCTGAAACTGTCTGGGGGAAACTCTGGATCTTCTATTTTTTATGTTTTTACAGAAAGGAATTTCTAAAGATTAATTTTGTCGCATTGAATTAGATTATTGTCTGTTTCCAATTAGTTCATCTCCAATTTAATTTAATTTTTTTTTTTTTTTGATATTTTTACAGAGAAGAATTTCTAAAGATTAATTTTGTCGGATTGAATTAGATTATTGCATGTTTTCAATTAGTTGATCTTCGAATTTTATTTTTTTACAGAAAGGAATTTCTAAAGATTAATTTTTTCGTATTGAATTAGATTATTGTCTGTTTTCAACTAGTTAATCTTCGATTTTTTTTTTTTTTTTTTTTTTTTTTTTAAAGATCTGTAAAGAAAGGAATTTCTAAAGATTAATTTTGCCATATTGGATCAGATTATTATCTGTTTTCAATTAGTTGACATTCGATTTAGTTACATAAAGAAAAAGATATTTAGCTTCTATTGTTTTGTTAAATTTTCATGCTAAATACAATATGTTTTTGTTTCTAATTTATGTTAAGTCTGAAAATATTTATAATCAGTAGCAAACTGACTGTTTTGCAAATATTGCATATACGAAAAAATTTCGGATATATGTATGAAAATATCGTATATTTGTGATATTTTCGAAAATATCTTAATATTTACGAACCTTGAAATAGATAAATGCATAACGAATGAAAAATAAATTTTTATTTTAAACAACTTATTATAATTGCTATGACAACAAGTATAATAAATTTCCATTGTTTTATTAAATTTTCATGCTAAGGATTACCGTATGAACTCATAATTACAGTCCAAAATGTGGGGGCAGGGGTGATTCTGTTCCGAATTTTCCGAAAAATTAAGGCAGTCATTTCCGAAAATTAAAAAAAAAATCGGTCATAAACCCGAAAATTCGGACATAAACTATATCGCAAATTTCGAAAAATGGTCGCCGAAAATAACCAATTTCGTCAATCGTTCGAAGAAAATTCGTCAAAGATCGCTGAAAAACGGCAAATTTCGTCAAAGGATCTTGAAAAATGGCAAATTTCACCAAAAGATCGCGAAAAAACGACAAATTTTCTTAAAAGATTGCGAAAAAACGGCATATTTCGTCAAAAGATCGCGAAAAAACGGCAAATTTCGTCAAAAGATCGCGAAAAAACGGCAAATTTCGTCAAAAGATCGCGAAAAACCGACAAATTTTGTCAAGATCGCGAAAAACCGAGAAATTTCGTGAAAAAATAGCAAAAAAAACGACAAATTTCGTCAAAAGATCGCGAAAAACGGCAAATTTGTCAAAAAATCGTGAACGGCAAATTTCATCAAAAGATCGCGAAAAAACGACAAATTTCGTCGAAAAATCGCGAAAAAACTGCAAATTTCGTCAAACGATCCCCCCTCCCCCCACCTGCTGTATTTCCGAAAATATGACGTGAATTTCCAAATTTTTTTTTTTTTTTTTCAATTCTCCTGTGTGGGGCGTCAAGTGCATACTACTGGCTGTCCTTCTGACATTTTCGCAGTTTTAATATTTACTAACCCTACTAGCGACTAAATAAATGAATGCGTGAAGAATGAAAAACAAACAAATTTTTACTTTAAACAAATTATTATGATTGCTATGACAACAAGAAGAAATTTCCATTAATATTTAAAAAGTCTCCTTTATCTTTAAACCAATTCAGTCACTTTTTAGCTCACAGGATGTCAAAGCCTGCGAGCTTATGTGGCCCGCCTTTTCTGTATGTACGTACGTATATACGTACTGTGATAACTCTTGATAAATATACCCGATTTGCTTAAAATTTTTCTTCTTGGTTCATTCTGATAAGGCGCTTCCAGGATTAGTTTTGGGGGTTCATTGGTTAAGTATAAAGGGTGGAACGGGGGTTAATCCCCCTCTTAACTTAGATAAATGGTTTTTCCATGCATAACTATCCGATTTGCTTTAAATTTGGTATACCGGTTTATTATGATAAGGTCCTTCCCTGATTAAATTTGGAGATTCATTGGTTAAGTATAAAGGAGGGAACCGTGGGGGGTGTAATACCCCCTTAATTTAGATAAATGGGTTTTTCTATGCAATTTGCTTCAAATTTGATATACCGGTTTATTCTGATAAGGCGCTTCCCTGATGAGATTTGGAGGCTCATTGGTTAAGTATAAAGATTTGAAACGGGGGGGAGGTAATTCCCCTTAATTTATTTTTTGAAGTAAGAGTATAATATACAATGAATGTGAATAGATTATTATTTGTTTATCAATTATAATTCTTTTTTTATTTTTATTTTTTTACAGGAAGAAATTTCCGAAGACTAATTTTGCAGAATTGACTTAGATTATTGTACATTTCTTCAAAATGGACAAGCTCCTTAAGGCAGTCCTGTGCTGCATGTATTTCGGTTGGTTTCTTCTGTGCTGCAGCCTTGCGAGTGACTACATAAAAAAAGATGCCAATTCAAGAACCCTTGAGAAGTCTCACAACTCCACTCACCCAGAAGTTCAATTTTATCTGAGTTTAGATGAAAATGATGTCGTAACAGAAGCTAATATTTCAAGCCCAAATGCAACATCTGCTGTATCCATAGATAATTTAGCCCAAGAATCTCTTAACACTACAGAGGAAGATGATGCATCTACGTTAGCTTCCCGTATTGCAGCCGTTTTCCACAAAGCCCCTGTGGCGACACGTGCAAAGCTTGGAACTCCAGAAAACGAAGGAAGATCTTTTATATGTTCCAACGTTACTTTGAAAATCAAGGAAACTAACTTCACTAACGTTCACCTAAAAAGAATTAAATTAATTTTCAGTAATATTACACGTTCAGGTGATAAAGTCACCCTCTGCAAGCCTGTTACCGAAGACGGCTTTCTTGTTTTCGAAGAAAAAACTACATTGAGATATCCAACAACACTATCTGTTGTCTTGACATCTTTTATATACACTTCCATTTCGCTTCTTTGCGCGTTTGCTTGTATTATTTCGGTGCATAAATTTATCGTGATATTCGTCGCTTCAAACATTTTTACCTACTTTCTGGTTTGTATAATGCTTACCGGATCTGTTGCTGAGGTGGTGATCTATTTCATTCCAATTCACCTCAATGTCCTGTTTTTCTTGGTCACAGGCTGGGTCACTCTCTTGTCTTGCAAAGTTGTGTTCAGTTATCTAAAATTTCAAAAGGTTTTCAGCGTAGTCAACGGAGAAGTTAGAGGAAACGCTTTCAACATGCTACAGCTGACTATGTCGTTGTCCTGTCTCTTTCCTCTGATTACGCACATCGGAATAGGACCATACGGCGTGCACCATTTAGGCCATATGGCAGAAAACATGTATCTCAAATTGATGGCTTACTTCACACCATCCGTCGTTTTTCTGCTACTCGCAGTTATGCTTGTCGATGTTGTCTTTACTGCCTTGAGGAAGCGAACAGAAGATCTTGGTGTGAGACATACCAAATATTACCTCATGTTCATCGCCTATCATCTGCTCGCCATGGTAACCTGGGTGTTCGGCATCGTGTCGGCCAATCTCTATACCCATCCAGTTGTTTGGCGGATGTATTTGTTTGTGACCATTTGCCTTCCTCTTTTCTTCCTGAAAGATGTCATCTTGACTAGCAGAGTGAAGTTTTTGCTCCACGTAGCACGTGATGCAAACACCGAAGATATTTTCAGAGTTCGTGTCGAAAATGTTTAAATAACCGAACATCTACAAACACTGCTGAATATTTTTCACAAGGTGCTGCTACAAAGTTTTAGGAAAACAATTATACAAAATCAAAGTGAAAAGGAATATACTATTCAGTTCTTTTACAGGGCGTCGTCGGAATTCTCAAAATGACCAAACCAAGATTAAAAAAAAACTTTGACAACCTATTTACTTTTTCATATTCACAAGAAACTTTTTTTCAATATTTACATTTAATCAGTGTTATTAAAATAATGTCTTTTAAATGGGGCTAAATTAAAATTATCTAGTTTCAGGAGTAAAACGCAAGTACTATACAGGTACTAAATCTGAAGAAAAGGGTAGATGGAAGATAAAAGTGACATTTTTCTTTTCTAAAAACTACTTGAAGAAGGCGGAAATGTGTGAAATCGCACTGTTTTACATTATTCGAACCTATTACTAGTAATATATTGTTGACTGATTAAAAGGAAAATATTGTTTCCTGATGAGTTTTCCATGCTTAATCTGATTATATATTATGAAAAGCAAGTTGAAATGTCATCATGAATTGCCCTCTACCAGATTAAGTAGAACTGATGCGAAGAAATTTAGTCCTAAAACCCTGTAAGTGCATTATGTATAAATGATCGCAAAAAAAAAAAAAATAAATAAAATAAAAAAAAAATAAATAAATAAATTTTTAAGGTGCGGTCAGGCTGCATTCTGCACAGCGGTTTCTTTGCAGTTTTTTATTGCATTTATTTATTTATTTTTTGGTGTGGTGAGTGTTCTATAGCAGCAAGAGAGGAGCAATCCAGGTATGAGACTCCCTGGCATGTTTATCGCCCTCTTTTTTTTTACCACCCCCCCCCCCCTTTTCTACACTCTAACCTCGTTTTTATATATTTTGTCTATTCAAATCCTTGGAGTTTGTTTCTGAATTGCTGTACTATCAAATCAAAAGCAAGCTTTTATTTATAAGCATCTGAAAGTCATGTAAATTAAGTTTTTTAACTAGGGAAGTGAAGTTTCCATAAGGCTCTTTTGGGATAGAATATTTTATTCTATTTATAAAACACTTATGGGTAATTTCAGTGATGCATTTTTGGAAATGTATTTCTGGATCAATTTGGCATGCATATATCTAGCATATGGATTTTTTTTCTTTTAATTAAAGTCTTATACAGTCAAATCATTCAAAATAAAACATTTATTTTGAAAAATTAATCTCTGTATTTCACATAAGTTCATCAGATACATTTGGATGGATTTATACTTTTAGCAAACTGTTTCCAATTTTCTTTTTTGATTTAATGAATTTACATTTATTGTTATTTTTTTAAAAAATACTTTCTAAGTTACCAAAAAAAAAAATCATATGTACAGTCATAATTCCTTTTATTGTTTAAATAACCATTGAAATGCATGTAAATTATACAAGTTTAGCCTTATTGTATAGATGGAAAAAATTTTCAAACTTTTTTCCCATTTCCCACTTTCATGCCTGTGATGACCCTTGAAAAAGAAAGAATATAGAAATAATTTATGAATTTTTGAAGTAGATTTTTGAAAATGTTGTCTGAATCCTGCCTTACTGTAGCATTTTTTAGTATTTTTAAACTTTCTATTGAAGATAAGTGTTTACCTGTTGATATTCTTGTTTTAGTTTGAATGTGTAAGTTTCGTTTCATGTGCATTTAAAACTTGAACGTTTATGCAGTAATTTGTGTTTGCGTACAACATGTTTGATCTCTGAGTTATCTATACTTGAGCTCAATAATTCTGTCTGGTTTATGCATTAGAAGCCTTAATGCAATAATTCGAATTTCCGTGCAACATGTTTGAGCTCTGAAACATTTATACCCGAGCTCAATATTTTTTTCAGCATTATGCATTAGAAGCCTTAACGCAATAATTTGAATTTGTATGCAACATGTGTGTGCTCTGAAACATTTATACCTGAGCTCAATAATTTTGTCTGAATTATGCATTAGGAGCCTTAATGGAATAATTTGAATTTACATGCAACCTGTTTGAGCTCTGAAACATTTATACCTGAGCTCAATTTTTTTTGTCTGGATTATGCATTAAAATAATGATAACAGATGACATGTGTCATTGTTGCAGAATTCAGTGATTTCTATTTATGACTGAAATTTTTTGTTTGTTTATGCAATAATAGCTTAAGGGGGCTGGTCACTCAGCTTCCGATTTCCCCTCACTAATGTAAAGTCTATGAGCATTGGATGCATTCGTCTATTTAAAATATCTCATCGGGAAATTCATATTTTTAACTTCTATTTTTTGCGTACACTTCCTAAAAGGTGTCTCTTTTTTTCTTAGTTCTCAAAATATTTCGAAAGTATAGACTTAATTTAAATCTTACTCACAGTTCGCCCGCTTTTAACACATAAAATATTAAATTCAACATAGATTTGAGAAATATTTTGAAAACTAAGAATAAAAGAGACATCTTTGAAGAAGAGTACACAGAAAAAAGATGTTAAAAATATGAATTTCCAGAGGAGATATTTTAAATAGACGAATGCATCAAAAGCCCATAGACTTAACATTACGGAGGAGGATTTCGAAGCTGGGTGACCAGCCCCTTAAGGGTGTATTCGAAAAAATATTTTTCCACCCTCAGCAGCTCGAAATTTTCTGATACACTTTCAGACTCATTTTTAAAAGTAAAAACATGAAACTTGCTGGGGTGATTTCTGAAGACATGTTTAACATGCCGTGTGATTTCATTTTCAGCTCAATTAATTAGAATTTGATTTTTAAACAATTATTTTCTCCGTATGACCATTTTTTTTCATTCCCAGATCGCCCGCTTCGGAAAAATCGGTTCAAAACGCCAACTTTGACAGCGTTTTTTACAGTATTTTCTGCATTTATCAAAAAATTATTAAGCACGGCACCTTATGTAGTTTCTAAATAAGAGAATTTTCCAGTTTGATGCGTTTGAGAGCAAAAATGAATTTTAAAATGAATCAGAAAACAAGCAGTTAGGATCGGAATACACCCTTAAAATGAACTCAGCGTTTTAAAAATTTAATAACAAGTAAACAGCAATTGGAGTTATTCTTGAAGCTGATTAAAGTGTGAAGTCGGGAACTTCTTGACTACGCCTCACAATGTGACGGTGCTTTTTTTGCAGACACTGAATGTTTGGTGCAGAAGCACGTTTTTTACGTGGGTTTTCCTTCGAACCAAACACCGCTTGATGCCAAAGACACACCTGGACGCAGGTAATCCTAAGTTTTCCCAGCCTCAAATGCCTACAGAAGAAGCGAAAAAAAAGGCCTTTTTATTATTAATACGCCGTTCAGATTGGATGTTTAAGATATCTTAGACCGCACATTCTTCAGGTGACACACTCCCGGAACTGAATGCTTGTTCACATCATAATACTCATCTAAGACAACTCACAAGGGAACCATTTTAGGTGTTGCTCGCACCTAGAATCGAGACCTGGTGCATTTTGTAGCCCTATGTATAAAAGTTAGAATATCGATAAAAAAAATTTGTTAAAATCATATTTTACATATTTTTTTATAGTTATAATTTTTTATTATTGGAATTTTATTTGTTAATTTTACACCAAAAGAGAGTTAAGTCGCCAGATATGGCACTTCAAAATTTTCACTATCTTTATTTCTGTAACAGGTTTACGTCCAAACCATTACAACACGGAGCGTGGCGAAAATACTGAGCTAGGGTTGCCGGAAAACTGCACGGGACGAAAAAGACGCCAATCTTTCCCCGACAAATATGTAAATATAATATAGTATTTTTTTAAAAATCAAATTCGTAGGTTCTTAAAGGAATTTTAAAACTTTTTTCAACATTTTATAGTTATTATTGACTAATTTATATTTTTAACTATATATATATTTTTTTTAACTTTTACGTTCAAAGCCCGAAATGTGGTCTAGAAAATTGCATTTTCAGAAAGTTAATCTGCTGTAAAATAAAAATAAAAAATATTTTAACAAAAAAATTTTATCGATTCCCAAACTTCCTAATATAGAGCTTTAAAATGCACCAGGTTTCAATACTAGGTGCGAACAACACCTAAAGTGGTTCCCTTGTCAGTGAAAGTCGCTGTGTCTCAGATCTGAACGAATGCAAAATATGCCCATGCGCATAAAATAAAATCGGCTGCAACAGCCAATCAGTGGTAGTGGCTGTATCTAGCGGAAGAAAGTTAAAACTCAGTGAGAGAGTTTGTTCTCTGACAGTTCAGCGGTCAAGATATCTTAAATATCCAATCTGAATGATGTATTATTGCCTTAAATAGGATATCTAAAATTAAAGTCAGTCTAGCGCCATCTCTCGGCGATATTTAGAACTCACACAAGGTAGTCTAATAAATAAATTCTTGAATTCGCACATTATTTCTCTGCAAGAGCAACTGTCGCCTTTTGTTTGTTGTTGAATTTTAAAAAGTTTTGTACATTGTAGCACTGTAAATTTTGCTTCATGCCCATGTGACGTTGATATATACAATACAGCTCATATTCAAAATATTAAAAAAATTGCTTTTTATTAAGAACTTATTGTTGATTAAACTTATTTATTATCTTAAAATTAATATCACTTTTGAAAAGATTAATTGAAAAAACGATATTTTGAAAAGTCAAAATATTAGGCTATTTCACATTAATTCTTTAATTATCACCAATTCATAACTAGTGGCATCATTGATTAAATTCAGACGATTTTATTTAAAATCAGTATTCCTTTTGCAGCTTGTTTGCTTTTTCGTCTTAAAATGGGTCGTGTGAGTGATATTCCTGAATTTATTAAACTTCATATGGTTGATTTGTATCGGCACGGTAAAAATCAATGTTATATAGTCAATTATTTGCATTGTTCGCAATCAAGCGTTAGTAAAATACTAACACGATATTCAAAAAAGGAAAATTTCAAAATAATCGCCGAAATGGCGGCCGAAGACAAATCATCTGCTAGAGATGACAGGAAACTGAAGCGTATACTTAGGAAAAACCGCTTTTACAGTGTGCTATTCTTGTACCGAAAATGGAAAAAAGGAGTTGAAGTTTCTACATCGACAACATTAAGACGTCTCCATAAATTTAAGTTTTAATCTCGCGTACCGAAAACAAAACCTCTCATGACTGCAAAACAAAAGCGTATAAGTTTGGTGTAAATCAAGACGTTTATGGAGCGAAGAAGATTGGAAAAATATATTATTTAGTGATGAAAGTATGTTTTGTGTTTCATAGGGTAATCAAGGTATTCGAGCTTGGAGAATGAAGTAAGAAGAATTTGATAAAGAATGCCTTAAACGTTCCATAAAATTTTCTGCTAGTATCATGGTTTGTGGTTGTATGAGTACAGACGGACCTGGAAAGTTATGCATCGTCTATGAAAAGGCTAACTCTCAGATATATCAAGAAATTTTGGAATATTACATGATAGTCCAGGGGAAATGTACCAAAAAAGGGTGTTACCTTGCAAAAGGTCGGGTAGAAGATTTTTTTTTTCTGAATTGTTTATAATGATGCAAATATGATGCCTAGTTTTCTAACAAAATTTCTTAAGGCTAAATTTTCTGTAGCCAAAAAACAATAAAATTTTGGGACATTTTTTGATTTTTTTGAAATATCTCGCGACCTGTTGCCGTAGTATATTATTTTTCAAGCACAATATTAAAGAAGATAAAATTCTCTACAACTTTCATACTTACAACTTTTTTACACACTCGCAGTACGCCATTTCAAAAATAGGGCAATTTTTTCAATTTTCTTAAAAACCGTGAAAAACATTGTTCTGCTCCGATTATTCAAATGTTTCCCACAGATTTAATCTTGCATGTCAACTTCTATATATTGGTAGCAGTAAATTACGTGTTTCAGGGACAAAACTAGCCTTTTTTCTGCACCCGTGGCAAACATGTATTTTGGAGCCCCCCCGCCCCTTAAAAAGAAAATTATTTACCACGAGAATTTTAATAAATCTCTAATAGCCGGATTTTGATAATTTTAAGTGTGTAATCATTAAATACGTACTTTTGAACTACGTAATCAGCTTTGTAAAATATTGATTCCTTAAAACCTTGAAAACCAAACCGATAAAAAACGAAATATATTCCGCTTTAAACAGGTTTCCATCTTAGCAGGTATAATTGTTCATATTTTTTTCGCTTGAAAAAAAAATATTTTTTTCTTTAAAAAACCGCATTCCGTAGAGATTTCATTTTCAAAGATTTTACGGTATTTGTTGTATTGAGGCGTTTAAAGTCACAGTTATATTAATTATGAGACTAAATTAGTCACATGAAGACATCCGCAAGGTAATATTAAACCTATGGAAGCATTCTTGACAAATATCTCGCTTCCATTTTATTACTATAATTTTTTTTTTCGTGGGATACCTGAGATCAATATCTAATGTTGTACATTTCTGGGTTTGGTTGCATTCTTTTTTATGTTCGGACACTTTCATTTTTGGAAAACTGTTTGGAACCCGTTCTGAAATTTAAAGTATCTTCATTAAAAAAATGCAACCAAATTCGAAAAATTAAAAACGCACAACGCTAGATATCGACCTCAGGTATCACACACACACACATATATATATATATATATATATATATAAATGAAATATTGAAATTCAAGCAAGAATTCTGAAAAGAATGTTACCATATGTGTAACATTAGCGTGCAAATGTTTTCGCGTGAAACTACACTAGTCATGCGAAGAAAATGCTGATAAATGGGAAGTATTATGCTTTATACCTCTAGATGATCAAGATATCTGTTTTATTCATGATAAGGAAATTTCTTTGAAACAGGATGCTAATAATCCCACAACAGTGCCATCAAAGAGAACAAAATATTGTTAAATAGCCTGTAGAAATTATTATTATTAAAATACATATTTTTTTTCATTTAGCTTATGCAGTCCTATTGCGTACCTTACTTTGTGTACGGAAAGTGGAGTTGAATGAGTCGGGGGATCACTGCGAAAACAAAAATGTTTATATGGCCTACAATCATAAATAAATTGGTATTTCATTTGATAAATTGTATCACTAAGATCATTAAACAGATATAGTTTCAAAACAGTACATAATACAGAAGATTAGAATAACCCACAAAGTATATTTTTCAACAAACAAAGTAAGTTTTTCTGTTTGATCTTTAAAGCAATTAATAGATAATCTTAAAGTGTTATATATTTTTGCATGCTAAAATGATATAATATCTTGTTATATTTATTGTTATAAGTGGAGAAAACATATGACAATATTTTTTAAAACTAATCTTTTAAATATTTTTATTAAACTATTGATTCAAATATTTTATTGAAAGAATTTTTAAATTTTGCAAGTGATAAATGCATAACATTAGTTAATGAAATAATCTGTTGTCATGTTTATTGTAGCTATAAGGTAAAAGCATTTCTTACATAAAAGATAGTTCTTTTTTGCGTCCCCCCTTTTATAAGGGGCCACAATCCAATGTTTACTATCTTTAAAACATTAAAACATATATTATCAATAATTGGTAAATAAAATGTGTTCTTCACAAATTTTCATACCTATCCAATTAATACTTGGAAAAATATGCATGCATTATAAAAGTTATTAAAATTAAACAAAAATTCTTTCTTAATTGAAACTATCGTGCCAATAACTTACTAAATAGTGAAGTATTCTTTTAAACAATGCTTTGAAGTTAACATTGTATACACTTAAAGCTGCTGTCTAAATAGGAAAATTGTTTCATTCATCTACACTCTGCCCTACTTTTAAAATTATATAAATTCATTGAATATAAAATGTCTGTGGAGATGAAAATAAAGTCGTGATTATAATAGATAATTCCTGCTACCTATTTTTAGAAGTCGACATACACGATTAAATCCACGAGGAACATTCGAAAATTCGGGGCAAAACTACGTTTTTCGCGATTTTTAAGAAATTGAAAAAAAGGCCTTATTTTTGAAATGGCGTACTGCGCTTGCTATTGAGTGTATAAAAAAGTTGTAAATATGAAAGTTGTAGAGAATTTTATCTTCTTTAATATTGTAATTGACAAATAATATGCTACTGCAACGAGTCTCGAAATATTTATAAAAAATCAAAAAAAAGTCCCAAAATTTTGTTGTTTTTTGGCCACAAAAAATTTAGCCTTAAGAAATTTTGTTAGAAAACTTGGATTTTCCATGTTGGCATCATTATAAACAATTCATAAAAATAAAATCTTCTACCCGACCTTTTGCAAGGTAAAATGTACATTTCCCCTGGACTATGATTCCATCATCAGAAGATTTATTTGAAGATGATTTCATCTTTCAACAAGATTTAACGTCACCGCATACCTCGGTGTCAACTAAGAATTGGTTCCACCAAAGCAACATTAAGATACTTCCTTGGCCGCCAAACTCACCAGACCTTAATCCTATCGAAAACTTATGCTGTATAATGAAGAAAAAACTTCAAGAAAATCCTCCTTCAAATAAAACAGAGTTAGTGGCACGTATAAATTCTATTTGAACTGATATTGATAGAAATGTTAGTAAACACACCTTGCATATAGTATGCAAGATCGATTGTACGCTGTTATGAAAGCTAAAGAGGATGCTACAAAATATTAACTACCATTTACTTCATATTCATAAGGTAATATTGTTGCGTAAAATAAAATATTCTAATATTTTGAACCAATTAAAATTTTATTCTAATATTTTGATGTGTTTCTGAAAACTGTATACCTAATTTATTGTACTGTATTTTATATTTTGCAGATGTTAAAATCTTACCTAAACATTCCAGATTTAATTTATAAGAAATTTAATTGTATTTACTTAATATGAAAAATAAATAAACTAAAAATATTTTTTTCTTATTACTTTTTCTCAATTATTCTAATATTTTGAATATGAGTTGTATTTATCCAGTTCGAAATCATTTCGCAATGAAACATGTGTGTTTAGTATTTTAGTATGAACATTATAAGACAGAAATTACAAGCCATATTTGAAGACTTGAGTGCAAGAAGATGTTATGTAACAATAATTAGAATTCGAGAAAATTGAAGTGAAAGTTTTTAGTTGTAATTTAGTTATTTATTTAATTCCTGCTTAGTTGCAGCATATGTTTGAATGTTAATGTAAGGTGATACTAAACTCTCCCAGAAAAGAATATTAACATTTAATTATTAAATGTTAGAAATTATTTTCACCACTTAAATTATTCAATATAACCAGGGATGGGGAATTTTCGAAAAATCTTATCAGCCAACGATTTACTTTACAGTCAGGGAGATGCAATGTTACAATTGAAAATTGTTATGACAAAATGTACTTGACTGCAAACATAGTTAATTACTATTATTACAATGCATTTTCTTTTTACATGTATATAAAATTAAGAGATATATATACAACAGAGGAAAGTTTAATATAGGATAAACTTAGTATCATGTTTAAATCATGGTCATTTGGAAAGTTTCAAACTATAGCTAAAATATAAAGTTTGGCATATTTTCTATAGCCTGTAGTTTTTCAAAGACTGCCTAAAAATTCACTCGCCATGCCAGTAAATCTACTCGCCAGTGACGAGTAAACGATGTATTTCCCCACCCCTGATTATAACAATGTTAAATATCAAAAGATACTGTCTCATATCTTCTATACTGAGTAGAATTTTAGTACTCGTATATTGGTTTTACCATATGATAACGTTGTCATCCATAAAAATAAAACAAATTTTGAAAAAATATATCATATAGACTGAGAGCCGGCAGCACAGGCACATGGTTCGTACGGATACCGTTATTTCTCCAGGAAAACTACCAGTATCTTTTTATAGAAAAAGAAATCTAGGTTAAACACGCAAAATTTCGCCTTCTTTTAGGAAGAGATTTTCTATAAGATAATACTGGTGCCGAAAAATTTTCTGGTCTGCAAAATTCAAGGAAGCGTACGAACCATGAGACAACCACCTCATCGAGTTCACAGCTGAAATTCCAGAATTCTCTATTCCCAAATTAAAACGCAGTCGGTCTGCCAAGTCATATCTTGGTGGAAAACACCTAAAAACCCGATTTTACCTGTTGACTCGTAAGTTTACCATTGTAGTTCAAGAGCTGTTAAACATTTTAGGGAAGGTATTTGAGGCACCCTGAAAATTTGTGCAACACTTCTTTTGTAATGGCTGAATACAAAATCGAATGTCTGGCTGAAGGATCGTGGCCCAAAAGCTGTGCCAGACACGTGTCAAGTGCCATTTTTTTTTGACTACCCAAAAAAGGTATTTGAGGCACGCTGAGATTGAGACAGAATAATATTTATACTTAGAAAAAAATATTTTGAAAACGACAGACACTTTAGTCGGCCCAAAAACTGTGCCAGACACGTGTCAAGTACCATTTTTTGACTACCCAAAAAAGGTATTTGAGGCACGCTGAGATTGAGACAGAATAATACTTATGCCTAGAAAAAAATATTTTGAAAATGACAGACACTTTAGTCGGCACAAAAACTGTGCCAGACGCGTGTCAAGTGCCATTTTTTGTCTGGCACAGTTTTTGGGCCACGATCCTTCAGCCAGACATTCGATTTTGTATTCAGGCATTACAAAAGAAGTGTTGCACAAATTTTCAGGGTGCCTCAAATACCTACTCAAAAATGTTCAACAGCTCTCCTACTATTGTGTTTTACTGATCCAGTCCGCCATGTTTTCATACCTTTGGGTGCAGGAAAACGCTATGGTAAACCTACGAGTCGGCCGCTAAAATCGGGTTTTTAGGTGTTTTTCACCAAGATATAACTTGGCAGACCGATTGCGTTTTAATACGGGAATCCAGTTTTAGCTAATTCTTGAATTTCAGCCTCCAGCTCGATGAGGTGGTTGTCTGTGCTACCGGCTCCGGTCTAATAACTTGTTCTTCCACTAAGCTCTTTATTTGTGACTGGGTAGAATTTACTTTTAACAAAATGCCTCTTCTTGATTGAAGCTTATATTGTGAATTTTCCGTTTTTATTTGCTTTCATAAGTCATGTTTTGTAGACCTTGAGTAATAATAAAGTTACTTTTTCATTTTCCAGTATTCTCTCATTTTATTGTAAACTGCATACTACTTATAATAATTTTATATTTCTTACTAAATTTGACACAAAAAATACATAAATCAAAAGAGAAAACGCTTTATATTTTGTTGTTTTATAAGGCAAAAAAACAACAACAACAACAAAAAAAGACTATTACAGTCGAAGATCTTTATAACCTACACCTTAAGATGACGTGTGCGTATTATAGAATTTTGGCGTTATACAAATCGCATTTCACGAGTCAGTTAAGCTTAACTTGTAAACATGGTCAAATACTGCTAAAACATATTAAGAGGCTGCTTCAGTCAAACGAAAAGACCCATTCGCTAATGCGATTTATAAAGATATCTCGTTTGAATTAAAATATTTTTAAATGATTTTTTTTTTTTTTTTTTGCATTGAATAGTTGAGATTCATCTGTACAAAGGCCGTTGTTTACTTTTTCGATTTTGTTTACAGGTATTTTTAATGAGGACACTTTTATTTTCGGAACCGGTTTCGAAAGTAAAAGCATCCTCATAAAAAAAAAAAAAAAAAAAAAAAAAAAAAAAAAAAAAATCTGCCATCAAAATCGAAAAAATAAAAAAAACGGCCCGCATACAGATCGATTTCAGTTATCCAATGAAAAAAAAATCATCTAAAAATATTGAAATGCGACTGAGATATTTTTATAAATTTCTTCCATAGGAATAATATTAGCGAATGCGTCTTTTCGTTTGACTGAAGTAGCTTTTTTATGTACAGTAGAAGATCTTTATATGGCAATCCTTGGTGCCAGAAGTTGTGCAATCTATAAATTTTTGCTTTATAAACATGGTCCAAATATGCCTGGGCCATATCATTATACTACTCATTTTCAAAAAAGAATTATTGAAATATAACCAATTTTTTTCATTAAAAAAATCTGAATCAAGATACTATTTCAGTCACGCGAAATTTCGGCGCGAAAATTACAAGCAATCAAGCTCGTAGTTTTACCTAGGTGGAGTTGAGTAGACAAGCATCAAGCCTGATTGTTGACAAACATGCATGTTATCTATACGGAATCTTTTACAGGTGCTGCCACTGAATTACCGGATACGAATTGAAAACAATCGTCTGCCAAACATCGTAAACTTTTTTTCCTTCAGAAAGTTTTAACATTTTTACAGAGTTTTTTTTTCTTTTCTTTCGTTCTTTTTAATTCGCCTGACAAGAGTAATAGGATGCAACTACAACAGATAAAATATAACCTCGTTACGATTAATGGTTCGTTGAAACGCTATGTCGAATTATGAGCGCAATCTATCATTTGTGAAACTCGTTCCGAACACTGGGATTCTAATTGACGAAAAGCATGCAAGTTAAAAAATATTTGTTGGAAATTTACACTGAATATGAGAACTTGGTGTAACGCGTTCTTTTGTTCTTGTTTTATAGGTTTAATATGGTTTAATCCTTGCAATATCAGTTTTTTGAACTGTAAAAGAACTACACTGGTTATCAAAAATTAAGGAAAAGTCACAAAATGCTAATTTTCAAATACGCGAACACTCAAAAGGAAGTAATATAATTCGAGTAATTAATATCTCTACAACACAGCTAGCCCATATAACATCTCATTCATGTCACACATGGTCACAAGTGTCACAGTCACTACGGTGAAGCAAAAAAATAGGAAATTCCATACATCTCATTATGAGTCTCAAATGATCACTATATGTGACTCCATTGAGAAGTCAATGTGACTGCTGCTTTGTGACGAGTCACCAGGTGACTTTACAATGTAGTTAAATTGTGACTCTCGTGTGACTGTCATTTTGAGACTCAATTTCATAGTCATTATGATAAGTCAACAAATAATATATTATAGTCACATGGAGACTTTTCCCAAAAGAGCACAATGGTGACTTCACAGTAGTCTCTCTGTCACCTGAAAGTCATCATGTGACTTTAATGTGACATTATTTGGTAACTTATCACAATGCAGCGTTCACGATGACTTTGAAATTGAGTCTACAAATGACAGTCACATGAGAATCACAATGTAACTACATTGTAAAGTCACATGGAAGGGACTCGTTCCAAAGCAGCAGTCACAGTCAGCTTCAGTCCTTCCACCCATGCAAAAAAAAAAACTATATCATTAGAAAACTAATGATTAAAATTGTATTATGACATCTTAGTATTCTATTGTTTTCAAAAGAAATTCTTTATTAACTTTTTCTATGTAACATGGCCAGTTAAAACCATTAATTATAACCAATTTGGGGCATTTTCTTTTAGACATCTTAGAACGTATGTAAGTTAAGCGAAGTTTGCAAATAAATACTCGTGTCAACCAATCTATCATTTTTCTACTATTATCCTGCTAGTATTTTTTCTTAAAGTTGTGACCATTTTTTGTGATACTCTGTATACAGATGTGAGCAGTACTGGTACAAAATTTATGCATACTTACAATATGTATGAAGTTTAGTACTAGCTGCTTGCACATTGTTCGCAAAAAAATTCTATAGATAGATAGAAGGGGGCACCCTTGAATGATTCTTGCCCGGGGCCACCTATAGCGTAAGTCAGGGTCTGTTGTTGCTCCCGCATAAACGATAAGAAATTCGTAATCCTGAGTGAGGAACTGGAACAAAAAAATTATTTCATATTGGGAAAGACAAAGTTCTTTTTTTGGCAAGATATTTTAATAGCAGGTAGACTGGTATATTGTAAGTGGTAGGAAACATAAATGATTATTACAGTGGGATTGTCTAGTAAATTTAACACAACTTTTAAGGCAGAAGTCTACAGCAAAAGCCCCCAACAGAAGTACATGTATATGCGAACTATATCATAAGATATAAAATCCGTTATATGAAAAGTCAATGAGAAAATTTAAACATACATAGCATCGAAGTGGGAGGCGCAATTTCGCCAAATTAATCTGTTTTAAAATAATTATAACCCTAACACGGGTTAGTGTTAGAAAAAGCTTACCACTACAATCGTAAAAACATAAATTAATCATAAACTTAAATTCTGGACAGAAGCTCTACGAGAATTAAACTGTAAATAAACAAAAGGAAAAGAAATATAGCTGAAAATGATTTTTAAATATGTAACGACTTTATTTTATTTATTCTTGTGGTTGAATCTGGCAGATACAAAGTTAGCCTGCTGCATTAAGAGGGTCCGGGGCTAAAAATTCTAGAAAAAAAAATGCAATTTTTTTTATTGACTTTTAAAAAAATACTGAGTTTTTAGCATTAAATACCACAAACCGCATGCTTTTACCTTCATTAGATCCAGGGATATAACACCTTTTGCCTTGAGAAGCGATGCATCAGCTAACCTCTGACAAGAACTTTAGCTTCATTTATCTCAAAATGAATTTTTTTACGATTTGTCAACTTTAAAAGAATATATCTGAAGTTCCTTGTAAGATATGTGTATGAAATTTTCAACAGAAATTTCATGCTATATTTCCAACAAATTGTCTTCAGGATTTTTAATTTTGAGTTATAATTGTAAATATATGCTAATTAATGCAAAACTCACTCATAAAGAACTTAATTTTTTTTTATATAAAATTCATAATCAATATTTTAAGAACTCCTGAAAACAAATTAAAATGACACATTTTCTGTATACAAACGTGTAAAAAATTTGTAAATCGAGTAAGTACTTCCAGAGTTATATCAAAAATTAAATGAGTTTAATTTTTTTTAAAATATTTAAAATTTTTCAGATTCTTTTTTACATGCAATATTCTTATTCTACTAGACGACCAATTTGGTCGCCTTTAAATCTATGTTGAGCATTGTATCGTGTTACTTTTATTCATAATTTAATTTACTTGCTCAATCCTTCGCCAAATATTCTGAATATTCTGATACAGAAATCATGAACTCGATATTTTTATGTTAGCCGAGTGCAGGTGATAAATCGTCAAACATTTTACCCATCGTATTTTTTTCTTATTTCATTAATTTCATTTAAAATATAGTACTTTCACTCATTTTATTTAAAATACATAACTTTAATTTAAACGGAAATACTTAAAATTTATGATTCTCAATTTTCTCTTATTTCTTAAAAAAAAAAAAGGAATAAATAATACCATAAACTATGACATTTAATTTCAACATCAAAGTTTTGTTGTAATTTACCTCGCGAAAAATTGTTTAAGACAGTCGCATGAGTTGGACTATTAAAATACTGATGATATGATGGCGATGGAACAATATTTGTCTATTTATCACCTGCGCCCGGCTAACATTAAATTACCAAATTGGCTGTTTGGCATATAAAAAGTGAAGCGGTGAACCCGGAACTATTGATGACAGTCACATGACTTAGGCTATCTATATTATAAAGGACAAACATATCTGTGCGAAACGCATATGTCATTCTGCGAATGGCAACACTTTGAAATTTGAAATAAAAATTCGGTTTTGCAATTTTCGCTACTGCAAAATTTTAAACTTCTAAACATACCCCGTTTTAAATGTTTACACCGTCGTATGCAGAAAAAAATGCACTTTTAAATGCAATTTGTTTGAAAGCTGTACCTCAATTTATTTTTGAGATATTAATTTTTTTATAGTTTTTAATACCAATTTTCTAATCGTGGCAACAGAAGTACTTCATTTCTATTAAAAGTGGTTTAGTTATCTTTACTGATTATATTTTTACTGATGCCATTTTCTCATTACAATTAAAAATATATTTTTTAAAAATTTGAACAGAAAATGACGTTACGCTTTAAAAAAGACACAATTTCCCTGATGATACTGTTATATTTCACTATTTTTTCATTTCGCTGATTTTGAGTTTGAGACAATAGGCAAAATATTTCAGCGACTGAAAATGACGTCATATTTAAAAGAAACCGATAATTTTATTTGATAAAACGAGATATTTCCCCATGAATACGTCTAAAAGTTATAAATTTCTGGAATTTTTACGCTCAGGTACAGAGATTGTTATAAGACCTCAAATCACGAGTGGGAATTTTAACATGGCAAGTTGTAATAGTTGACAAACGTGACTTAAAGCTTGAAAATATATTTATCAATAACCTATTGCGCGTTAAAATGTTTTTAAATGGTTAATATTGATGTGAAACGTTGAAAATGATTTGTTTAGATTTAAAGGGGGGGGGGGGGGGGATTCTATGATTACGTCAAGGTGAAATCCTTTTTGCTGATTTTTTCATTCCGTAATACCAAGCATCAATTGATAACTTAATCAAAATTACTTACCTTGATTATATGTTACTGATTACGCATATGAATAAAGTTTAATTTTCCAATAATTTTAACAGTTGAAGTTCATGAAAAAAGTATTTTGTTAATCTTAGATTAAAATATATCTTTGGAGAGTTAAATTAACAAGTGTAAGATGGATTTTTTATTGTAATTATTGTTGTCGATGTATTATAAATTTGATGCAACAGTTCCCTAGTAAACATTTTCTTTCGTCGAAATTCGACGGGTTCCACCTCGTTATTATAGAGATTAAAACATATTTCAGAAAAAAAAATTTATAACAAATTCTCTATAAATAAAAGAAAATAGAATTTTGAGCCCCGGACCTCCTTAATTTATTGAGAGAAAGGGAGAAATATTTTAGATTTGAAACGGCTTTTTCTGTTAAAGACAAAATATTACCTTGAATGAAAAATTAGAATGAATTAGGGAAATGAATGAAAAATTAGAATATTTAAACATTAATACATAACCACGTTATAATTTCTCAATCTAGGAAAATATTATAAATCATAATATCCGAAAATTCCTGGACACATTTTAAAGTTCAATATAAAATCAAGTAATTGTCTTACAGGAGTGCGGTTTGCACTAAATTGCTTCTCACGACAAAAAGTTTTCTTCCAGTGCATGAAAATAATTAGTTCCAAATTTAGATCATAGAGGGCGCACTTGTCCGTATGTTTGCTTTCAAACAAGGGTCTCTTTTGATTTTCAGATTAATTTCGACGCTGTGACACAAAAATGACGACTGCCAGCGCTGGAAGTCGTCATATCACAGCATCAACATTCTGAAAATCAGAAGAAAAAAAAAACCCGCATCTTTTAAAAAGCAAGTACTTGTCTGGACAAGTGGCGCCATCTAATAACATTTGGGCTGGCAATAGCCGAAACATATTAAGCGAGTGAAATGGTCGTATTGGCAAGAAATAATACATTAATAGAACTGACATAGTCATACTGCAGCATTTTAGCAATCGAGAACCGAACTTCAGTTTGGATACAGACCCTAAAGTATACGAGGTTTAAAATAATTAATTTCTCGGAAACTAATCATACGAATTTCATAAAAATATGTTTTTAGGCTAATTGAAGGGTGTAGAATTTATTTATGGTGTGAAACTTCGGTATTTATGTTGAGAAAACTAAGTTTGGGATTGTTTTGGTAGGTAGATGGCCTTCTAAACAAATTTTCTATACAGTAAAACCTCCCTAAAGTGACCACGTTTCATAAAAATGGGTCACTCCGAGAGGTGGTCTCTTAATGGAGGTCAAGTTTAAATCTAGATTTTAATTGTTGAAAAAAGGTAACAATCAATGTTACTAAAATTTATTTTTCACATTAGGAAAAAATATGAAAATTTAAGTATCAAAAGTAAAGTTAATTTTACGTAAGTCAATTATTGCAGAGTTTAAAAAATGAATACATGGACGTTTGCTTTGATTTTATGGTTTTATCTTTTATAAATTTAATTTCTAAGTTCATTCAAAGTTCAGTAAATAAATGCATTTTTTTTTTTTTTTTTTTTTTGTACGGGAACAAAAAATGACGATTTCATTAATTTATCTATTTTTTAAAGAGTTTCCTGACAGAATAGGGCAGGGGAGTTTATTGACTGTCATTTGTAATTTGTCATCAGAGTTAAATTCATTGCCTAAAAAGGCACAAGGGGTTTAAACACTTAAAAGTTACCGGAATTTTTAAAAAAAAAAAAAATCTTAACATAGTTTAGAAGTTTGATGAATAATCCGCTCTCCGGAATTATTTTTCTAATAAAATCTTCTTCAAGTGACCAGGAAAAAACGGAATTTGTTTCATTTTCTTCAAATAAATGGGTCGCGCTCATAGAGGGAATTCAACTGGGGTGGTCTCTGAATGGGGGTAAAATTAGTATTGAGCCTATGGGAAAAAAATTTCGTTCATGAAAAAATGGTCGTTCAGGGAGGTGGTCGCTTAATGGAGGTTTTAGTGTATATCATTTAAAAGTACTCTTATTTCCAATAGTTAGCTAACAAGTAACTTTCTTCTACGTAATTAGTTGCAGATTTAAGAGGGCGTGTTTACTTTTTTTTAACCATTTGTGAAAATGGTTATTGTCCTCGTCAAGGTAGGAAATCAAAAGAATATCTGAAGGTTTTTATTGGTTTAATCCGCATTTTATTCGTTTTCTGATGGGTCTATACAATAACCGGTATTTTCCCTTTACTTTCAACAGAGATGGGCAACAGCGTGTTGCCACTATGACAAAAAAGTAATAAAAACTACAAAAAAAATTAATAACTCAGAAACAAATTGAGATACAGCTTTCAAACAAATTCCATTTAGAAGTACATTTTTTTCTCTATACGACGATATAAAAAGTAATAGTGTGGGATGTTTAGAAGTTTATGAATGAAATTTCATTTAAAATTGGCCGTCAGATTTCTTGGAAATCTGACGATGGAAAAGCCTTTTCCCGAACAGCCAATGAAATGCTTGGATAATACGTAAGTTTCAGGTGGATAATAAGTACGAGTCGCAGGCGATTTCTGTCGCTTGCAATTTTTACGTGTAATAACACTATTAATGTTTAATCCATGGCGTACGTAATGTATGATCAACTCCGTGCGATTTTTTCTGTCTTAAATTTTAGTCTTTGAAAAAATAATTTTCCAAATGGTCGTTGTAATTTGTTAAATTGCATTTTTTGTTTATTTTATTTTTATTTTTTTTTTTTTTCCACGCTGTACATTACAAATTTTGAAAATGACTCATATTACAGTTCCATACATTGCTAAACAAGTAAAATACACTAAACAAAAGAAGTGCAAGTGTGAACCAAATGCGGAAAATTCACTTAACAGGACTTACAGAGATGCAACAAAATCAAAGGGCGCAATAAACAAGCAGCAGGCGCTCAATCAAGAGAAAAACCGAATTGATGCAAAGCCGAAATCACTCAACATTGATGAGAAGAAAGAAGGTTAAAGGGCTATGCATATATAAAGTTATTAACTTTTTGGATATTTTGGACCCCCTCCCGCCCTTACGATATCATACGTTATGATTCCTGCCCCCCCCCCCCCCCCCACCGCCTAATGATATCGTTATCAATGTCTAAACTTTTTACAATTGCTTCTTTCTTTTTCTTTTAATATATTTGGAATGATATACATTTATTATTCGCATATTTTACTGATTTAAATGAAGAGAGTTTTAAAAAATATTACTGTTATACCAGAAATAACTTTATAGCAAATAAAACTTTAAAGGAATACTTACTATTTAAAAATATTGCTTTTTGTTACACAATGCATTCAACAAAAATATTATCTTCTTGCGATTGCCTCCTTGACGGTGAGGAAAAATATTTTTCCACCCTCAACAGCTCGAAATTTTCTGAGGCATTTTCAGACTCATTTTTTCAATTCCTACTATTAGTTCACACTCACCCTATATATATATATATATATATATATTTATTTATTTATTTATATATTTATATATCTTGTTCAAATTTTCAATCGTTAATAAAATACTCATTATTCATCCTATCAAGTTGAAATAAATTTTTTTGAACTTGTACTGGATGACAATTGATATTAATACAGCTTTTTCAAATATTAATTCATTCATTAAATTTTAATTAATTAATTTTAGTTTTACAGGGGAGACATAATGGCGGCCATTGGTTATTGAAGCATTTAATGCATCTTAATATCTATAAGGGGGGTTACCATAGGGAGGACCCTGTTCTGTCGCCAAATACAGTCAAGTTTGTCGCCAACTTGGCGATATCTCTAATATTTCTCCAAATTCCCATAGACTTCCATTGTAAACCTACTTGCTTATAGAAAATCAACAAATTGAGATATTTTAATGCAACAAAAACTAATATTAGCTTAAGGGATTATATGTATTTTTTCTTTGATGACCTAAGTAGGAATTGACTTTAAAAACAAAATTTTTATATTACTTGTTAAAAGTAAAAAGATGAAACTTGCTGAGGTGATTTTTGAAGAGATGCATAAGAGGCCGTGTGATTTCATTTTTCTCTCAATTCATTAGAATTTGATTTTTAAACAATTATTTTCTCAGTATGACTCTTTTTTTCATCCCCAGATCTCCCGCTTCGGAAAATTCGGTTCACAACACCCACTTTGATAGCATTTTTTGCAATATTTTCTGCATTTATCGAAAAATCGAGAAGCACGGCACATTATGTAGTTTCTAAGTAAGAGAATTTCCCAGTTTGATGCGTTTGAGAGCAAAAATGAATAATAAAATAAGCAGTTTGGATTGGAACACCCTTAAGCAAAACAGGTGATCAACATTCTATCCATTTTCTTACTAGTAAACATAACAAGTATCACTTCGAACCTGGTTTCTCTAACAACGCATTATATCCACATATGCAGAAGAATAGGAATGCCGAACGTAGGGATAATCCATATTTTGGAATAAAATGATTTTCTAATTACTTATTATTAAAATAACAATTAAAGCCTTTATGCAGGAATGTTACAAAGCAGAAAACCATTTTGCCTTTTTCCTGCACGCTGTGTCTTACTCTATCTTGCATTGAAGAAGAATCTCGCTAGTAGATTCGAAACAGCTGTTTGCTGCTTTTCACGTATTATTTGTGCATTTTTAAACGTTGGTTTTCTGCTTTGTAATTACTTATTAGTTTTAATAATACCTTTGTATTGTCATACAAAATCGATAGCAGACTAAGAAAAAAGTTCATAGACTATTTTGATGTTAAAAAAAGTTAGCAAAACATGAAAATTTTCGTTGGATCAAAAATGATATCGATATCAAAAGACACCCCGCTCTCCCCTAATGTTATATACCGATATCAAGTGCCAGACTACCCCCCTCCCCCTTAAAGTGATAACGTTATATATGCACAGCCCCTAAATATACGGAACGAGTCTCATTCGCCAATACACTTTTGACAGCGTTGTTGTCGTAAAAAATCCAGAGGATATACGCTAAAGTCATGAACTTTCACAGATAGAGTATGCGCCAATGCTTTGCTTGAGAACAGGAGGTACTCGGAGCTTCTTAAAAAAGGCAGAAAGTGTACTGCGTATACCTCCGTATACCCTCCACTACAATCCTGAATCTTGTTCTTAGAGATCCACTCCATATATTTAACCTCCTTCCTTCGCATCAGTGCTGAGAGCTTTCGGTTTTGGTCTCGATTGAGCGAATATTGCTTGCAGCGCCATCTATTGCTGCCATTTGGAACTAAAACCGGGAATCGCAATTAAAAAATACTCCTTACATCTTACATAACCTTCCTGAAAGAATTTTTTTAATAGCTGTCATCATTTGCAAGTTATTGAATATTAAAAACAGTCATTCCATAAAGGACGTATAAGGTGTTTTTAAAATATTATTTTAGCGATGTATCTTGATTTTTACTTTTCTTTAATCTTGGCAACATTAGAGGACAAGCGGACAAACCCGGGCTTTACAGAATATACATGCGTATATCGCGTTTCAATCTTTTTGTCGACAACCTGCATTTGTTAGCTCGCAATCCCACTGGTATTAAACATCACTCATCTATAAATGTCTTTTTTTTTTTTCTCTCTTTCTAGACATCCAAAACACGTTTGATATCCATTAGCAACAATACTCAATTCACACTTTTTGTCTCGCGCAAGTTCAGCGACCCCCATCATCGCAAACGCACATTACGCAATTCCACTTTAATACATATCCTTTTACTTGCTGCTTCCACTTTCTTCATCGAGCCGGAGATAATGTGTATTTTTACGTCTCGTTATCGCTCTAAAATATCCGCAAATGAAGTCATTGAGAGCAGAGAAGTGAAAAGCAACCAGAAATGCCCCAGTAAAATAAGTTTTTTGTCTTTTTTCAAACAATTTCCAGCAAAGTTGAAAAGTGTTTATGACTTCGGTTTGTCTGTCCGTCTGTCCGCGCTCTAACTCTCGTAAATATGCTCGGATCGTTCTGAAATTTTTGGATGTTAGTGACCTCTACCATAGCGCGTTCCCTATTTCAATTAAAGTTTGTAGCATCTTTAGTTTATTTACAGGGACAGTCAAAAGTTTTCCGTTACATTATGGCCAATGGGAAAAATCGTTTCAAATGATTTTTAATGGTGTTACACTCTTTCAAACATAGTAAAATTGATATTCATTTATGAAGTCCACTAAAATATGCATTCTGTTGAATATGCGGTGCAAAGAAAAGTTATTGTTCATTTACAGGGCCACACAAAATAATTCCGTTCATAATGGTATAGGGGGAATTGTTTGCGGTGTATTTGAAAAGATTTCAGATACTATATTGTATCCGAATTACTGTATATTAGTAATGATTGCTCGAAATGCATTTTTAATTATGATATGCGCTTTTTTCACTAGATTTATGTATACAGAAAAGTGCGTGCAAATGTTATAGTTCATATACAGGGCTACAGAAATAAAGTCGTAAAGGTTACTGAGTGAGCATAAATTGCTTAAAGGTGGGTTTTAAAGGAGTTATGCATCTTTACGCTGAAATTTAGTTTACTCAGAAATATTTGTAAAATATAGATAAAATGATATACAGGGCCACGCAAAGAGTGTGATACATGGCCATCTATGGGTGATGATTTCTGGAAATGTAATTTCAGTAGTTTTAAGCGTGTTTGAATTAAATTTTAGCTTAGTGGCATGTAATAAAGGTACTAGGGGAACTACAGGGCTGTACAAAAGTATTCAAGTATGTTTCCATCTATTAGTATAAACTGCTGAAAGATGAATTTCAACCTGTTATGCATTTTTTTGCTAAACTAAATTTTCCCATTATATAGTATATATATCAATCTACAGATCAAACACAGGGCTGTTCAAAAGAATTGGAATACATATTTGGGTATGGACGGTAACTACTGAAATCAGTTTTTCAAATGTTTTATGCGTTTTCTAAAATGTTTACTTAGTTATCTTATACACCTTATTTCCTTAAATAACGAAGTTTTGTTAAAGCATTCAGGAAGTGTTGGAAAGTGTTTCATAATCTATGCTTAACGCATGATTTTTCTTTCTTGTTTATAAAACTATTTTGATTTATTTACAAATGTATTTCTCCTACTTGTCAAAATTAAACTAGTCGAAAATTGTACGTCAAACGTGGGAAATGAGGTGCTGTAACTAGTTTGACAAATATTCAGATCTTGGTACAATAGCTGTTGTACTCTTATGGAAAAAAGCATGAATGCAAAATTTATTACTAATATATATATGTTAAATTCGTTAATACGGAAATAATGGGACTCCCTCTTGAAAAGCACGCACTGTAAAAAAAAACGGACTAAAAAACGGAAATACTACTGGGAATCTAGACGCCAGTACTATTTCCGTTTTTTTACGGGAATTTTTACTCATAAATCACAGAAAAAATTCCGTTTTTAATCGGAAAAACGGAAAATTTTCTGTAATTTATGGGTATAAATTCCCGTAAAAAAACGGAAATAGTACTGGCGTCTAGATTGCCAGTAGTATTTCCGTTTTTTAGTCCGTTTTTTTTTTTTACAGTGCGTAATCACCATGGCAGCCTAGAATTATGACCTAGCATGGGATATCTTTGAATTAATGACGTATGCTAGGATTTAATAAAATGAAGAAAACTTTTATTAATATCTTTTTATGCAAAATTTTAAATTTTACTTGCTGCTTCCACTTTTTACCTCTCTTTATCGCTCTAAAATATTCGCAAATGAAGTCATTGAGCCATAGAAGTGAAAAGCAACCCGAAATGCACCAGTAAAATAAGTTTTTTGTCATTTTTCAAACAATTTCCAACAAAGTTGAAAAGTGTTTATGACTTCGGTTTGTCTGTCCACGCTCTAACTCGAGTAAGTAAACTCGGATTTTCATGCAATTGATAATCCATAGTTAGAGTCACCTAACCATGTTTGGTATTGCATATGAATGAAGTATGTGGATTAATATTTCATTTACAGGGCTACCCAAAAGAATTCCATTACGTTATGTTATTAGGGGGGGGGGGAATCGTTTGCAGAGTATTTTAATGACATTACGCTGTTTCAAATGTATTGAAACTGATACAAATCACTGAATTTCAATACAAGATGATGATGACAGAATAGGGTGTTCATAGCATTTGTGGTTCATTTACAGGGACACACAAAAGAAATCGGTTACAGTAGTACTGACTTTGAGTAATAATGGCTGAAGTGCGTTTTCAATTTCGGCTTGCGCTTTTAAATTTAACTGTTTTAATCCTATACAGTGCTACTCAAAGAATTAGGATAATTTTCGGATTGTAGATGGGAACAGCTGAAATTGGGTCTTCAAATGTGTTATGAGTTTCCTTAAGAGGCTACTTCAGTCAAAGGAAAAGACACGTTCGCTAATGTTAATCCTATGGAAGAAATTTACAAAGATATCTCGGTCGCATTTCAATATTTTTAAATGATTTCTTTTGCATTGAATAGTTGAGATCAATCTGTATACAGGCCGTTGTTTAATTTTTCGATTTTGTTTACAGGTATTTCTTATGAGAACACTTTCATTTTCGGAACCGGTTTCGAAAGTAAATGCATCCTCATAAAAAAATATCTGCAATCAAAATCGAAAAAGTAAAAAACGGCCTGCAGACAGATCGATCTCATCTATTCAATGCAAAAGAAATTATTTTAAAATACTAAAATGCGACCGAGATATCTTTATAAATTTCTTCCATAGGATTAGCATTAGCGAATGTGTCTTTTCATTTGACTGAAGTAGCCTCTTAAGGTTGAATTAGACCTAATATTTTAACTTATTAAACTATGAAGTTTTATTACATTATTCTGAGTGTATTGGGAAGTTTTTCATAATCGATGCTTGACGCCTGATTTTTCTTTCTTGTTTATCTTTTTTCAAACACTTTCCAACAAAGTCGAAAAGCGTTTATGTATTCGGTTTGTCTGTCCACGCTCTAACTCCCTTAAATAGAGTCGGATTTTCATTCAATTGATAAAGGATATTCAGAGTCACCCAAGCATGTTTGGTATTGTATATAAAGTATGTAGGATGAATAGTTCAATTACAGGGACACTCAAAGGTATTCCATTACACTATGGAATGTGGGAAAAATTCGTTTGCAGAGTATGTTAAGGCTCTTCTCAAATCCGAAAGGGCAACTTTATGACATAAGTTTTAATTTCTTTTTGTTCGGAAGTGCATGAACTAGCAGGTGTTGTTGTTCAGAAAACTTGTAATCAAATTGTTTTTCATTTTTTTTTTTTTTTTTTTTGCAAATGTAATAGATCTTTTAGAAAATAGTGTCAGAAGGGACGTTTTGAACCGAATTTCCGCGCGAAAGAGGATTAACCACTCAAAAAAAGGGTGAAAAACGTCTTTGTCACGTGATCAAAATCGCTTATAACTCAACAGGTAATTTATTGATTAAAAAAAAATGAAAAACACAGTTCGATTCCAAATCGCTTCCCTAGTCAGGCCTTTCAATTTTGTACCTTTCCGTTAAAAAATGAATTTGTGAATGTGTCAAAACGTTTTGCGCTTGTTGAGCAGAGCAGTTGAGAACAGCCTTAATGACATTACGCTATTTAAAATATATTCAAACTGATAAAAATCACTGAATTTCACTACAAGATGATTGCGATAAAATAGGGCGTTTATAGCATTTGCCGTTCATTTACAGGTAGACACAAAAGAAATTGAGTAATAATTGCTGGAAGTGCGTTTTAAAATTCTGTAGGCGCTTTTAAATTTAACTCATTTTTTGCATGTTACTCGTTGGATATAAATTCTATGCCTCCTATACAGGGGTCAGGGTTGCACAAAAGCATTCCCGTACCATTCTCATTATTAGCGGAAATTCCTGAAAAGGAATTTTCAACTGAGGTATATCCCAGCAAAGAAAGAAACAGTGGGCCATCAGCTGAAAAAAAGATGGCAGCAGGCACTGCCATCAGCGGTAAAGTGCAAGGGTGCTATTACTTAAACCTGTCGAAAAGTGTCCGGACGGAATGCAGCTGTCCCATCAGTGATGGTCAACAGCAGGCCAGCATTGGTATGCCATCCCATCACATCCGGCACTTTTTTTGCAGTGCTAGCACCTATCCCACTGCTATTCCTTTGCTGGCCCAGCACTTTCCCTTACAAAAATTTCTTATAGAATTCTATAAGAAAACAAAGTATTATACAATTATGACTCTTTTTACTATAAGATAATTTCACCAAGAGCTATAGAAACATCTGTAGAAGTGTCTATAATAGAAATGTCTACAGAAATATTTGAACTGCATGTGGTCACCCTTCCAAGTACTGACCGCGCTCGATGCTGCTTAGTTTTCGTGACCAGACATGAACAAGCACATTCAACGTACGCTACGACTGCTCGCTGTTTTCAAGCTCTCATTACACTATTTCAAGTTTGTTTCTTTTGTGATTTACGTTCCCAATCATTAAACTGGTATAGAAATTATTCTATTGTATAGAAATCCTATATATTTTATATGCTTTTTTCTTATTATTGATTCTGAACTGTGCAAATTATGAAAACCCAAATCCTTTGTAACCTAGTTAAAACCAGATTTAAGGAGAAAAAAAAGAGTGCGTTGAAATAAGGAATTTATTTATTTATTCATTTACTTATTTATTTTGTTGATGGCAGTGGTGCTATATTTTTTACAGTTTAAAAGAAATTAGCTTCACTGCTTAAATTGCGTTAAGATATTCATTTCAGATTTGTGTTCAAATACTCAATGTCTTCGATATTCGCAGTGTCACCTAGCGTAAGGGCTCCCAGCAATAATACTGCAAAAGTTCGTGCACTTCCATGTAGTGGTGGGCCAGCGCATGGGATAAAATGGATGCTCACCAGAATTTTATCTGATGATTTCCAACAGCAAAGTTGACTGAAGCTGTCCAGCAGTGGTCATGCAGTGGTAGACCATCAGCCAGCACTTCTCCATCATTGCCAGCACCTATCTTGCTGCTGGCCAGCAATTTCCTCTTTGCTGGGATGTATTTCTTAACTGAACTAAAATTTTAGCATGCACGTAGTTAATAGATAAAAATCTATATATCATATACAGGGTTGCTAAAAAATTCTGTTAATTTTTTCGGTTGTAGATGGGGACAGCTGATATTGAGCTTTGAAATGTGTTATGCGTTTCCATATAGGTTTGAATTAGTTTTTAATTTTTATAATATTTTAATTTTTTAAATGGTGCAGTTTTGTTACATTATTCTGAATGTGTTGGAAAATGTTTCATAATCTATGCTTGGCGCATGATTTTTTTCTTTCTTGTTTTTATTAACACTTTCCAAAATAGTTGAAAAGTGCTTATGAATTAGGTTTGTCTGTCCGTGCTTTAACTCGCGTAAATGTAGTCCTATTGTCATGAAATTGATAGATGTTATTAAGTTATCACTATGGCATGTTTGGTATTGAAGATGAAGTGTATGGCATTTACGGTTCATTTACAAAGCCACTCAAAAGAATTACGTTACATGACGGTCTTGGGGGAAAAATCGTTTGCGGTGTATTTTGATAGTATTACACTATTTTAAACATGTTGAAATTTATATATACTAGCCGCCCTTGGCGACCCGTTTGGTCTCCCTTAAAATTTCTGTTTGGGAGAGCTTGCTAAGCATCTTATCATGTTACTTTTATTCATAATTTAATTTACTTGGACTCCCTTAAATATAATCCTTTAAGCTAATATTACTTTTTGTTGCTTTAAAATATCTCAATTTGTTGATTTTCTGTAAGCAAGCAAATCCTATTGCTTTACAAGGGAAGTCTATGGGATTTAGCGACATTATATTTTTTCGGGATTTAGCGACTTCGTTAACTAGAGGTCCGACTGTAAGTATAGTTTATAGATATAAATATATTTTTCATATACAGGGCTGCTCAAAGAAATCGGTTAATTTTCCGATTGTAGATGGAAAGAGCTGAAAATGAGTTTTAAATGCGTTTCCATAGGTTTGAATTAGACATAATATTTTAACTTATTAAACTTTGCAGTTTTGTTATATTATTCTGAATGTGTTGGAAAGTGTTTCATAATCGATGCCGCACGCGTAATTTTTTCTTTCTTCTTCTTACTCTTTCCGACAAAGTTGAAAAGAGTTTATGAATTTGGATTTTCTGTCTGTCTGTCCGTGCTCTAACTGACATAGATATAGTCCGATTGCCATATGTTTACGATAGCATGCTCGGTATTGAAAATGTAGTCTGTAGCATTTACGGTTCATCTATAGGGACACTCAAAATAATTCCGCTACATTGCGGACTATGGGTAAAAGACGTTTACGGTGTATTTTAATGATATTACTATTTTAAAGATATTGACATTGATATATATCACCGAGATGCACTACAAGGCTCTTATTATAGAATAGGGTGTGCATAGAAGTTAAATAGTTTATTTACAGGGACACACAAAAGAATTTGGCTACACAAGAAAATGATCAGTAATTGAACTATTGAAACCTACGGACAGTAATTGTTGGAAATGCGTTTTCAGTTGTGGTACGCATTTTTAAATTTAACTGTTATTTAAATACTACTTGTTGTTTCTGAATTCTATAGATCTCTAGGGTCGCACAAAATTTCATAACAAAATCCGTTTATTGGTGGAAATTCCTGAATGGAAAACTTCACTTGTGCTATGCGTTATTGAACTAACTTATAGCATTCTATGTAGTATACATACATATTCGTAGATCCTATACAGGCTTGCAGAAAAATCGTATATTTTCTCGACTATTCGGGGTCACAGCTGAAAATAGGTTTTCAAATACGTTATGGTTATGCGTTTTCCAAATTGTTCATTTATACATCATCTTTCACTTTCTGTGAAGTTTTGTAATAGTATTGAGAAGGTGTTGGAAAGTGTTTAATAATCTATGCTGTACGCATGAATTTTCGTTCTTTTTTTTCTTCTTCTTAGACATCGAACACACGTCTGACATCCATTAGCAACAATACTCAATTCACACTTTTTGTCTTGCGCAAGTTCAGCGACCCTCATCATCGCAAACGCAACATTACGCACTTCCACTTTTAATATCCTTGCTTCCACTTTCTTTACCGGACTGGCGATAATGTGTATTTTTACGTCTCTTTGTCGTTCTATAATATTTGCAAATGAAGTCTTTGAGCCATTTAAGTGAAAAGCAACCAAAAATGCCTCAGTAGCATAAGTTTTTTGCCTTTTTTCTTAAACTATTTTGATTTATTTGCAAATGTAATATTTCCCCACTTGGTAATAAAAAAATTGTTTTAAGTAAGGGAATAAATGTTCAGCGACGGATTGCCCATTAGGCTGAAGCCTAGAGGCCCAGAAAGAAAGGGTTCCCGGTGCTAAGATTTATTTTTTTCAGGTTTTTTTTCTTCATATCGGGCTAATATTTTATGTAAAAGAGAAATGATGTGCAATATTCTTTGTTTCACTCATTTATTGTATCTTGTAGGTAATTAACATATAGATGGCAATACCCTTTTATTTTTTTTTTATAATCACAAGAAGAAAATATTGGATTCTTGCAATTTCTCGGCTTCCAGTCTGTGATGGATTTACACAGAGGCGGCTGCTATAGCATCCTGTGCGAGATTTTCTCAGCATCTCTATAAATGACATATTTTAAAGAAGCTATTAAGCTTTAATCAAGCATTTTCTCTATTTTTCGACCTTTAATTTTAGCGCCCTGGGCGATTACACGATCTTGCCCACTTATTCCAGTAAAATTCATTGTTAAACTAAGAAAATTCTTTTGAGGTTAGAGACTCCATATAAATGTTTATGTGATAATTCATTTAAAATAAAAATCATTAATTTTAAATAATTAATTTTTAAATTTACTTACTATAAATCCATTAAAAAAAATGTATGCAAAAGAATCAGAAATGTTCTTAGAAATGCATCATACTGAGAGATTCAAAATAGAGGTTATGTCGATTATCGATTAAACTGCTGATGATAGAAACAGCCTTCGAATTGCAAAAAAATACTGTTTTTCTTTTATAAGGGGTTATATATATATTAAAATACACTGTAAAAAAATACTGCCAGTTTTCCGGTAGGAATCGGAAAAGTAATTGCTCTTATCGTACCGGAATAATTTCCGACACAGCTCGGAATAAAATCCGTAAAATACCGTTTTACTGACTATTTCCTTATTTTTACGGGTTTTATTCCGAGCTGGGTCGGAAATTATTCCGGTACGATAAGGGCAACTATTTTTCCGATTCCTATCGGAAGACTGACAGTATTTTTTTACAGTGTAGGAAATTTTATTTTTCTTGTGGCCTTCGGATCCTAATATCTTATATCTAGAAAAATATTGTTCTACACCAAGGAAAGAAATTTTTACAAATCACATTTTTTTTAAACTACTAAAGCTTGCTGAATTACGACATTTTGAATTTTATAAAATTTCAATCTTTACCTGCATTAAAAGTACTTCTTTCCGTTTTTAGTGCCAGAAAACACTAAAATATATCGTTCTGAAAAAAGGAGGAGGTCCCTAAAAATGTGTAGCCTAGGGACCCGGGAGGTGTATCCGTTTCTGAAAATGATGATTCGATTCTCAGTTTAATATCCATATGTGTCTAGATCAATATTTGGTGTGTGCCATTATTTCTTCAGAATGGTGTTATTTTATATTATTTTGGTTCATTTACGAATTAGCTGACCCGCTCGGAGTTGGCCAGGCCCGTGATAATAACCTTAAATAAACTCCAAATTTGTGTGATTTATCTTTCACACGTTTTTGTATCGGCATTGCCCTGGCCCGTGATAATAATCATAAAAGAAACCTGAAGTTTATATGACTAACTAAGCTTATTTTGTATGAATTGATATTTTTAAATAAAAAAATTCGCTAAAAAATACTTATATTTAGCAGTGTTCGAAAAATAGCGTTCCCGGGATCCTGGGGAACCTTGAAATCCTTTCTGGGAACGTATTTTTTCCATTCGGGTTCGGGTTCCGGCTGGGAAACTAAACGGAAGCGCCGTGGCTGCCGCCATCAGCGATGATTTTTTTTTCTCCTATGGACCGCGCCGATTTTCGGAAGTGTTGATTTCAGGGGGTGGCCCCGGGGGGGACACTCCCCCCCGGAAGATTTGAAATTTTGTGTTTTCAATGGTAAAGATGTGCACCCCCCCCCCCCCCCCCCGGAGCCATACAAATCCCTCCCGGAGAAAAGTGTCTGAATTCAATACTGGAGGTAGGTGAGACTAAGAACGCGTGGAGCGCCGAGCACATTTCCGTGCCTCTGTGTGTGGAGATAGAGATTTCTGGGATTTCTATTCTTTCTCTTCTCAGTTTTTATTGTGCGCGAACTATATAACTATTATAGTTGAGCTCTCGTTCACCATGGCACTATAGAGTAGCGGATAGGGACAGCTTAATGCAACAATGTTAAAACTCCGTCTGCACTGAGTAGCATAACGATATGGGAAAAAAAATCAAAAAGTCCCTATCCTGGTTCGACACATTGTTTAATTGGTGTTGATGCTCGTTTGTACTTGGTACTTGTCCATGTGTTTTATATATTATTGTGTGTTTATATTTTATCTTTCTCATACATTTGTAATTATTACTGTTGTTATTAAAATTTAAGATGCTAATACTTGAATATAATGAATTATATCCCTTGAAGACAAATTTGCTTTTAATATTATCGTTTTTAATATTATTTTTTAAATATTTTGATAGGTGGTGCCATTATTAAATGCAAAAGCTTATTTTTTCCTTTGTTTCAAACCAGGTTTAAAGAAACCCCTATGAGATTTCCTTCTACTTTCTTCTATTACGCAGGCGCTTCTTTAACATTGTTGCATTAAGCTGTTCCCATATCCGCTACTGGCACTATAGCACTGTGGGCTTTGTGTGAATTGACGTCATACTTCGGGTTTGTTTTCTCATTCACTTTAGCGCACATGGTTTATACCGAATCTAAACGGTTCGTTTGTTTAGAATTGTAATTTTTAATAATGATGCATCAAATTCTGTGCAATATAATTGAAATTGAAAAAAAAAATTTTTTTTGGAATCTTTAGCGTGTGTAGTAAATATGACAATTAAAAAATTAAATACTGTATATATATATTAATTATTTGTTATGTATACGTTAGAATATATTAATAAATGCAATATGTAATGCTTAATCTTAGTGGGCAAATGTAGTGCAACATTTCCCTTTTAAGTTATACATCTATAAGAATATTAGGAGAGGGAGGAGGTGCTTTAGGATAGAGAACAGTCAAAACATTAATTGATAAACCATAAAACTAAAATTTTTGTTTATTATTCAAAGCTGTGTCTATGTGACACAATATCTTCATCCATTAAGCTCTGAATTTATTAAAAAACTGTGAACATATAATTTTTTTCTGGGAAGCTACACTTTTCATGTAGGTTCCCAGCTGGGAACTTTCAAATTTTTAGAATTTTCAAGCCCTGTATTTAGTGATAAAAGCGCTTGTAGGAAGATATTTTCTTGTTTTTTTTTATGCAAGATCGTTTCATAGTTTTGTTTTAAATAGTTATTGTTGTACGAACTCTTTTACATTATTAATTGGTTATAAACATAACGATTTTATTGCCCGTGTAAAAATTTCGTGAAAATATATTATTATGTAGTTCTATCAGAAGTATGTTTTCTTATCACCTTTTTTTTTTTTTTTTTTTTTTTTTTTTTTTTTTTTTTCTTTTTACGTCGGGTCATTTAACATAACAGCAATTACAAAAAAAATAGTTCTTCGGAAGGCGAATTTTCGATAATCGGGTTCAGATACCGCTTCAAATTAACATATTGTAATGGTCATATTTTGAAAAGTCATAAATTGCAATTTTGAAATAAGGAGTTGTTTTTCCAGATATATATGGAATACTTATAAAAGAATGTATTATAAAGAACTATTTTTATTTTTATACTTACTTTTCATGAAATCGTGAAAAAACTGCAGGATACTACAAATCTTACAGTCATAAAGACTACTGTCGTAAAAATGCATGGTCCCAAATATTTGGAAAAATCGTGACTTGCAGTTTTGAAATTAGGCAGAGATTTCAGGATAAACATTGAATGCTTATAAAACAGTGTATTATTATTATTTTTATATTTTTTTCATAAAATCTTGAAAAAAAACTTCAGGGTACCACATTTCTTACAGTTATCCAGACTACTGTCGTAAAAATACATGGACCGAAGTTTTGGTAAAAATCATGAACTGCTGTCTTGAAATCAGGCATAAATTTCAGGATAAACATTGAATGCTTAAAAACAGTGTATTATTATTATTTTTTTTTAAATATTTTTCATGAAATCTTGAAAAAAGTCCAGGGTACCACAAATTTTACAGTCAACCAGACTACTATCGTAAAAATGTAGTTCCAAATTTTTAGAAAAGTCATGAATTGCAGTCTTGAAACTAGGCTTGGATTTCAGGATAAACATTGAAGGCTTATAAAAAAAAGTACATAAAAAAAAAAAATAAAAAAAAAATAAAAAAGAATTACTTTTACCTTTAAAAAAAAATCTAGGTGTAGATATTGATCGAGAAGGCAGAGACGCACAGGAAATTAAATACAGAATTTGTCACGGGAGAAAGGCTGCAAAACTATTCAATTCTGTTTGGTGGAGTAAGGAGATCTCTGGGAAAAGAAAGTATAATATATACAACTCTATTGTAAAGAGCATATTGTTATATGGCGACAGAAAGAAAGAAATTAGCGGCGGTAGAAATGGATGCCCTAAGAGGATCATGCAGGATATCAAGAACAGAAAGAGTAAGAAATGAAAGAATCAACGAAACGATGAAAATAAATGGAACCGTATTAGATATTAAAAAAAGCAATTAATCTGGTATGGTCATGTTAAAAGAATGAGTGATGAAAGACTACCCAAAATCACATTTAATTATAAAACAAACAAAAAAAAAGGGAAAGGGGAAGACCACGGAAGACCTGGATGGATGATATTGCAAAGGCAATGAGGGATAGAGTTCTGGAGGAAGAATGGACCCTTGAATTGACCTTGAATAAATGGAAAAAGACTAATGTGGATTCTTCGGATGGCGTCATCTAACGTCATAAACCGAGTTTATATATATATATATATATTAATTATATATATATATATATATATATATATATATATATATTATATATTATATATTTTTTTAAATATTAACATGTATGAGAAAGAAGAAAATTTTGGGATTGGCACATCCAACTAATTTAACAAACGAATAAAAATGTTTCTCTTGTTAAAGCGCAAATACTTACATCATAACCCTCGATTAATTGTTTGTTCTAAAGTAATTTCTAAAGTATAACATCAAATATTACCCACATTTTTTATTGCCAAAACAAAATTTTAAGTAATTTTGATTCATTAAAAATGTTTTATTGTTGGCATGTCATGATCCCGCAAAGTATATTTTTGGAAAAATTTGGCACGTGGATGTTAAAAAGTTTGCCTGTCCCTGCCCTATTCTAATTGAGGCCATATCGGTTTTATTAATATTATCATTTTTAATTTAAATTTAAATCATGGAGAAAGAAAAAATCGTTACAAAAATGTGCGAACCCCCTCTGTAGTTATTTATTTATATAATCTTGTTCTTAAAATCGTAAAAAAAAAACTCTAGGACAAACCTTACGTGAAAAACTCCGCCACAAATCTTACGGTCATTCAGGCGATTGTCATAAAAAATGCACGCACCCGGATACGCATCTGACACCGACACACTGATGTGGCACTTATAAAAAAAAATGTGAGTTCTGCACAGATGAACACATTTCATCCAGCTATGAAATATATACAATCGGCAGACAAATGGCGTCTGAACATCGATAAAAAAAAAAAAAAAAAAAAAAAAATGTATATAAAAGAATGAAATACCACAAAACGAGAAGGTGGAGGGTGGGGAATATGCCCTCGATATTATAGGCACTTTTCGTGTGCGCGTTTGACTCCTATTATCTCTGAAAGAGATTCGAAAAATGGCCCTCAAAGAGTCACTGCTCACTGGATCTGTATCGGGGCCAACATAAAAAAGGGGGCCCCCGAAAAGGGGGCATCCTTTTTATCTTGACACACGTCACTCAAAACCTTACGATAAGCGAGAAATACAAAAAATGCGGACAAATTTTTTAGAATTCTACTTTCGGAAAAGATCATAAATTCGACTTTCATACAGAGAGAGATGGCATTTATAGTTGAGATTTCTCCATTCTCCCTCTTTATTTTTATTTTTTTTCTCATTTTTGTGGGAGTTGAGTTGAGGTGTCCTATGAATCAAGTGAATTCAAACACGCAATCAGCACGTGCAACTTACTGCATGCCATCCAATAAAATACTTGTAGCCTTTTCTTTTTCGTTCTTTTAGTTCTATGATAACAGAAAGACTTGCGACTTAAAAGCCTATATGACAATAGATTTTTTTGCTCTATTTTTTTTATTTGATTTTTTTTCTACATAATGCGTTCTTGTGGTTTTCATAAATATTTTGGGATTTGGAGAGAATTTCGATAAAATTAAGTAGTTTTCATTTTATTGGTTTATTTTTCGGTCTAGGGTTTTCAAGTGAAGTGAAGAGTCAGCATCCGGGTTATTTTCAAAGGCATTTTGAACTCGCTTTGGTTTTTACGTCATAAAGAACTGTTTGGGACATTCTAGAGTTTTACGCACGGGAAAAGAATTTTTTGAAAAACAGTTTATTATCATTTTAATGGCATGCCTGGAATTTCAGCACCCTTCCCCTTGCTGGATTATGAAATAAGCAGAGGAGCTTATTTTTCCCGTAGTCTGAGAAATTCCATCAAATCTGATTCTCCGCTCCGGTTTATCTCTCTAATGTAAAAAAAAAAAAAGTAACTAATACTGTCACCGCCGCTCTCAATGAATTTTTTGTGATCGAGGGTCTTTCTTCATTAATAGGGTAAATTGGGTAAAGATGCCGTAGTTTTTGACCTTATTGTTTTAAAAATCGCCTGTTGTTTTTATTTTAATTTCTTGTGGAAGTTTGCACCTTTATGTATCTTTTAAAACCTTATTTTATTTTACAGATATTATATAAAGCATCAAAAATTTTGTTTTTGCAAACACTTTCATTTCGGCATCTTACCCATACCTATGGGTAAGATGGCCAACTATCTAGGGGTAAGATGCCTGGAGTTTCAATGTAAAGAATAATTTTTGTGAGGCTGTATAAAACATAATGGGACGAATAAAAGTAACTTTAATATTTTAGACATACTAAAGTTGTTAACTTACTTAATATTGGGAAATTACAAAAATATGAATGTAACAAACGTTGGCAATTTAATAAAAGGACAAACTAATATTTGAAAAAAAAGTTATGTACTACTTAATATTTCAAAAGATTATGGCTCTTAAGTATGCCCATTTTTAAATATTATAATAAGTTTAAATACGATAAAATCACTCCGATTAAGTGCTTTAGAGTACAGATGTTTTGTTGGTGTTTTTCATATGTCCCTTTTTTCTTTTCAGCTACTAGGGGGCTCGGCCCCATACGAGCTACGCTCGCCAACCCCCGTCCAGACACCGCATACTCTAAATGCACGCTAATTTGATCGGCTTTAAAAAGATTTCGAAAGATTGAATTATCTCTCTATTCTAAAAAAAAGTAACTACCGCTGTCACCGCCGCCGCCGCCGCCGCCGCCGATTTTGAATTTTTTGTGACCGGAGGTCTTTCTTCGTTAATATTAAGAAAAATAATGCATACAAAAATATGAAAATCGGTAGTATTATACAGAAATGTTTGATAAACACGCTGATGCAGACAGTTTTCAAATAGAAGAATCACTTTAAGAGATATTTAATGCTAAAGTTGGACAAAATCGTTCCACTAAAAAAGTTTTATAGTAGCAAAAACTATACATCGGAATTTAATAATTTTTAGTTCATTTTATACGTTATAATTTCCCGGTGTGCAGAATTGATTTATTTTAATTTGACTCATTTTTCGAGGTTTTATACCTATTTTAAATTCAAATTTTCAGCATTTCGAGACATATTTTTTACTTATTTTAGAAAATTGTACTAATTTAACTTGTTGCCAACAGTATAAATAACGGAAACAATAATGTTTGCTTCAAATTAAAAATTTATTTACACGTGACTATTATAAATAGTAAAGATACTTTCAAATTAAAATTAAATAATTGCGTATAAAAAGCAGGAACTTATTGAAAATTACGTCATAAAAAGTATACACGTGAATTTTAAAAAGAGAAAGAATAGCTTGGTCAAAATTAGGTCAGATTGAAACGATTAATTTAAAATGTCTCATTTAAAAGAACTTTCTTTTCGCTTTGTTAAAAAATACCAGGAGACAAAGACTGTGTTTACTTAATTCCTTTTATATTAGCATATTTTGAAATGTTGTTACATGTGTCTACGTCATCAAGTTATTTTGATTACGACGTTTTATTTGTATTTTTATTAATGTTGTACTAATTTATTTGTTCTTACGTTATTTAAAATAAAAATTATGTCAATTTGTATAATTTGGCGAAATTGGTCGGCTGGATAATCAAGTAGTACCGCAGCGGATTTGGCGTTAAAATTCCCCAATCAAAGAGAAATGAATAGAAATCCGTTTATAGGGAGATCGCCACTGTTTTTTAAATTATAATTCAATCTTTCGAAATCTTTTTAAAGCCGATCAAATTAGTGTGCATTTAGAGACTGCGGTGTCTGGACGGGGGTTGGCGAGCGTAGCTCGTAGGGGGCCGAGCCCCCTAGTAATTTAAAAAACAGTAGCGATCTTCCTATAAACGAATTTCTATTCATTTCTCTTTGATTGGGGAATTTTAACGCCAAATCTGCTGCGTTACTACTTGATTACCCCATCGACCAATTTCGCCAAATTATATAAATCGCCAAACCACTCGCCAAATTACATAAATTGGCATAATTTTTATTTTAAATAACGAAAGAACAAATAAATTAGTACAACATTAATAAAAATACAAACAAAACGTCGAAATAAAAATAACTTGATGACGTAGACACGTGTAACAACATTTCAAAATAAGCTAATATAAAAGGAATTAAGTAAACACAGTCTTTGTCTCCTGGTATTTTTTAACAAAGTGAAACGAAAGTTCTTTTAAAAGAGACATTTTAAATTAATCGTTTTTAATCTGACGTAATTTTTACCAAGCTATTCTTCCTCTTTTAAATATTCACGTGAAAATACTTTTGTTAGAAATGAAATATTATTTGCGCATTCCTAACAAAAATAGTTGAAAATACCCTCTCAAAATATCAAATAAATGTCTAGCGCAATTTCTAAATTTAAACTGTTTTGCAATATTATTTTGTGTTCATTTTATATAATAACTATAATGTGGCGTAAATATGACGTAATTTCTCCTATTTAAGACTTCTAACGCATGTTAATGAATTTATTATTTTACATTATCCTTTCTCTTTTAAAATTCACGTGTATACTTTTTATGACGTAATTTTTAATAAGTTCCTGCTTTTTGTACATAATTATTTAATTCTAATTCCAAATGATTTTTTCTGTTTATAACAGTCACGTGTAAATAAATTTTTAATTTGAAGCAAACATTATTGTTTGCGCTGTTTATACATTTGGCAACAGTATAAGTTAATACCATTTTCTAAAATAATCTCTCTATTCTAAAAAAAAGTAACTACCGCTGTCACCGCAGCCGCCGGTTTTGAATTTTTTGTGACCGGAGGTCTTTGTTCGTTAATATTAAGAAAAATAATGCATACAAAAATATGAAAATCGGTAGTATTATACAGAAATGTTTGATAAACACGCTGATGCAGACAGTTTTCAAATCAAAAAATTATTTTAAGGAATATTTAATGCTAAAGTTGGACAAAATCGTTCCACTAAAAAAGTTTTATAGGAGCAAAAACTATACATCGAAATTTAGTAATTTTTAGATCATTTTATACGTTATAATTTCCCGGTGTGCAGAATTCATTATTTTTTTTTAATTTGACTCATTTTTCGACGTTTCATTTCTATTTTAAATTCAAATTTTCAGCATTTCGAGAGATATTTTTTACTTATTTCAGAAAATTGTACTAATTTAACCTGTTGCCAACTGTATAAACAACGGAAGCAATTATGTTTGCTTGAAATTAAAAATTTATTTACACGTGACTATTATAAACAGAAAAGATACTTTCAAATTAAAATTAAATTATTATGTACAAAAAGCAGGAACTTATTAAAAATTACGTCATAAAAAGTATACACGTGAATTTTAAAAGAGAAAGGATATTGTAAAACTAGCCGCTTCTGTCGACCAGTTTGGTCGCCCTTAAATGTATTCTAAGAATTGCTACATGTTACTTTTATTTATAATTTAAGGGTGTATTCCGATCCAAACTGCTTGTTTTCTGATTCATTTTAAAATTCATTTTTGCTCTCAAACGCATCAAACTGAAAAATTCTCTTATTTAGAAACTACATAATGTGCCGTGCTTAATAATTTTTTGATAAATGCAGAAAATACTGTAAAAAACGCTGTCAAAGTTGGCGTTTTGAACCGATTTTTCCGAAGCGGGCGATCTGGGAATGAAAAAAATGGTCATACTGAGAAATTAATTGTTTAAAAATCAAATTCTAATTAATTGAGCTGAAAAGGAAATCACACGGCATGTTAAACATGTCTTCAGAAATCACCCCAGCAAGTTTCATGTTTTTACTTTTAAAAATGAGTCTGAAAATGTATTAGAAAATTTCGAGCTGTTGAGGGTGGAAAAATATTTTTTCGAATACACCCTTAACTTATTTACTTAATCTTTCGCCAAAACGGAAGATTCTGACCGGGAAATGAAAAATTCTTTAAGATCATGGCAGCATTTCGTAATTTTTTGATGTTATGATTTCATCTTTCTTGGCAAAAACAACTTAACTCATTTAGGCATTGGAACAGATGTTATACATTCCCGCGGCCGCCATCTTTGATTTTTCTTGGCGTGAAAACCCCTTTTCCGCCAAGTAAATGTCGCCAAGCAGATTTATGCGCATGTTAGGCTTAACGGGGTTGCCAGAACACGCCAATCGTCGGGGTTTCCTTATCAATAAACGCCAACTTAAATAGGAAGTCTTAAATAGGAGAAATTACTTCATATTTACGTCACATTACAGTTATTACATAAAATGAACACAAAATATTGCAAAACAGTTTAAATTTAGAAATTACGCTAGATATGATATTTCGAGAGGATCTTTTCAACTATTTTTGTTAGGAAAGCGCAAATAATATTTCATTTCTAACAAAAGTATTTTCACGTGAATATTTAAAAGAGAAAGTATAGCTTTGTCAAAATTACGTCAGATTAAAAACGATTAATTTAAAATGTCTCATTTAAAAGAACTTTCTTTTCGCTTTGTTAAAAAATACCAGGAGACAAAGACTGGTTACTTAATTCCTTTTATATTAGCTTATTTTGAAATGTTGTTACACGTGTCTACGTCATCAAGTTATTTTTATTTCAACGTTTTATTCGTATTTTTATTAATGTTGTACTAATTTATTTGTTCTTTCGTTATTTAAAATAAAAATTATGTCAATTTGTATAATTTGACGAGTGGTTTGGCGATTTATATAATTTGGCGAAATTGGTCGACGGGATAATCAAGTAGCACCGCAGCGGATTTGGCCTTAAAATTCCCCAATCAAAGAGAAATGAATAGAAATCCGTTTATAGGGAGATAGCCACTGTTTTTTAAATTATAATTCAATCTTTCGAAAACTTTTTAAAGCCGATCAAATTAGCGTGCATTTAGAGTCTGCGGTGTCTGAACGGGGGTTGGCGAGCGTAGCTCGTATGGTGCCGAGCCCCCTAGTGTAAATATATCTCTAGAAATGCTGAAAATTTGAATTTAAAATAGAAATAAAACCTCAAAAAATGAGTCAAAGGAACGATTTTGTCCAACTTTAGCATTAGATATCTCTTAAAATAATTCTTCGATTTGAAAACTGTCTGCATCAGCGTATTTATCAAACATTTCTGTATAAAATCACCGATTTTCATATTTTTGTATGCATTATTTTTCTTAATATTAACGAAGAAAGACCTCCGGCCCCAAAAAATTCAAAACCGGCGGCAGCGGTAGTTACTTTTATTAGAATAGAGAGATAACTCAGATCTGCCACAGGCTGCACATTTGTTTAGGCACTTTGAGCAACTTTCATATAACCAACAGTTTCACTGAATGCATTTGATCCAATCACATTTTTCAGAGGTTTTATTGCACTCTGCTAGACACTCTTAACACTGATTCCCATTCACTTTATAAAAATCATCTTCCGAATCTTGGTAGGAAATTTAATCCGTTATCTTACCAAAACAGATCAAACTAGCGTGTTTTTAGAGTCTGCGGCGCCTTGATGGAGGTTGAAGAGCATAGCTCGTAGGGGGCAAAAGACCCTAGTTATCTAAAACTATATTATACAAGGTGTCCGGTCTCAACGGTGTCCAATGGCTAATTCCTAAACCGTTAGTCATAGACATATAGTTCCAATTACAAAAATGTTTTAAATCAGGTAAAGAAATATTTTACAAGCGATTTGGGTCAATAAAAACATTTCTTAAAAAATTGCGAAATTTAAGTTTTTATATGCCCCCCCCCAGTCCTATCAGTTATATTTAGTAAAATTTTCCTATTACACTGACTAGTAAGACAAAAAAAGTCCCATTCATATAACGCTAAAACTGAGCAAGTTATGAAACTTTAAAAACGCATGACTTGTGCCACTTTTCTACTCTGAAAACAAATGAGTTCGGCTTGGCTTTGAGGGATCATATACCAAGTGTTTAAAGTAATCGAAGATCTTACTTCATGTGTATCTGCGCTTTGAAAAAAAATCCTACAAGTATTATGATTAAGTCTCAAATTGGCTAAAATAACATATGTTTTATTTTGTCAGGATTTGAGACTGTTTCTTTTATGATTTCTTTTAACAAAATTATGTTTTTTTATAAGTTTTTATGTTACTTCAACAATCGTATGTATGTTTTTCCAGTTCAAAATTTGTACACGAATTTAACCCCCCTTTTAAATATCCGATCGAGATTGTATTTTACATACTCGCGAAAATCCGATAACAATCTAATATTATTAAGATTTTCGGTGGCTACCGTTTATACTTATTTTACAGGATAACGCAAAAAATTTCGGAGAGATTTCTGCCAAGGAGTTTAAGAAAAAGTTTTTGATTAGATAATACAAGACTGCGATTGTTGGGTTTTTTAACTTTTATGTATTTTTTAGCACTGAATCCGAAAATTACCTTAACTTTTAACCATCATGTCAGGATATTTCACAAATCATAAATTTTCAAATTTAAAGAATAACAAAAATCGAATAAAGTAGAGGAGATGGTTGTGTTTTTTAACTTTTGATAATTGATTTTTACGCACTTTTTAGCATTGAATCTGAAAATGACCTCAATTTTTAACCATCGCGTTAGAATTTTCTTTTGCAAATCGCAAATGTGTAAGTTAAAATATAGCGAAAATCTCATACTATAAAACATACGTAAAACATTTTTTATTTTATTTTATTTTATTTTATTAAAAAATTTATTCGATATTTTTACTTATCCTAGGATTCTTACAGCTAAACAGCTGAGCGGTCCGATGAGATGGGGGAGGAAATTCAATTTGAACATTGAATTTCTTAACTTTGAAATTTGCAATTTGCGAAAAATCCTCATATGATAGTTAAAAATGAAGGTCAATTTCGGATTCAGCGGTACAGAATATATACGAATCAATTATTAAAAGCTAAAAAACATGACATAACCCAACTTTTGGAGGCTTCTGCAATCTAATAATATTTTAAAATACGTATCATTTTGTAAAGAATTGAGGCTGTTAATTTAGAATCATTTTATTTAACAAAAATTCTGTTTTTTCTTTCTTCTTAAATGTTTATTACAAATTGTATATTTTCCATTAATATGCCAGAATGATTAAAGATTTCAAATTTATATTGCTATGTTAATTTTACTCCCAAAAATTTTTTGTATCTGACGAAATTATATTTCGACTAAATTTGTGAATGACACCCAATTTGCAGCAAAAAATATGCTCCAACTTTAAACAGCTATTAGTCGGTCAATTTTAATCGTAGAATAACGGGACTTTTTTTGTATTACTTGTTAGTGTAAAAGGAAAATTTTACTAAATATAACTTATAGGACCGGGGGACCGTATCAAAATTTAAATTTCGGAATTTTTTAAGAAATGTTTTTATTGACCCAAATCGCTTTTAAAATATTTCTTGACCTGATTTAAAACATTTTTGTAATTGGAACTATATGTCTATGACTAACAGTTTAGGAATTAGCCATTGACACCGTTGAGACCGGACACCCTGTATACTACCGATATTTACATTTATTAAAATTATTTATAACTGAATTTAACATCAGGTTTTTAACAATGATTAAAATTAATAATTATTAAACAATTATTTACCGGGTGTCCCAAAAATGACTGATGGATTTTAAAATTCAATAACTTCCAAACGGTGACAGATATTAAAAAAGTTCTTGCAGGAGGGTTATGTAGGATGTCAGGAGTTTTTGTACTGTGATTCTTGATTTTAGTTAGAATTTTAAACAATGGATGGCGCTGAGAGCAATAGGCGCTCAGTCCAGACCCGATTTTTGGTACTTCGGGATCCATTCAATACATTTTAATCTCCTTTTTTTCGCATGGAAGAAGAGAGAGGCCGAAAAATCGAGCCTGTATTGTGCGGTTATTGCTCGCAGCGCCATCTATCGATGCTATTTGTAACTAAAACTGACAATCGCAGCATAAAAACTCCTGACTTCTTACATAGGAGTTTTTTACGTACTTCTTCTCTCTTGCAAGAATTTTTTTAATATCTGTCACCGTTTGTAAGTTATGGAATTTTAAAATCCATCAGTCTTTTTTGGGACACCCGGTATAAGGCCAATAAAGTTTATTTATAAGGCAGAATACATATCGAAACCTTTCAAATTATGTTCACCTTAGATTTTATAATTCTTTATGTCATTTTAAACATTTAGAAAATTTATGATTTTAACTAATGATTTTTTTAATCAGTTGATTAAAATCACGATTTAATCACTGATTTAAATTATGTGATTAAAATGGTTGACAAGTAAGTTAATATACAAGAGTAATTTATACAATGAAGAAACAACCAGGCATTTGACAGCAACGGAAAATAACCGACATCTTACCCCAAGGAAAATAACCCGGCGTCTTACCCCCAAAAAGTTTCGTCGACTCACCCCAAAGTATCGGGTAAGACGCCGGTGCCCCCCACTGACGTGAAGAAGCGGGAACCGGCCACCATTTAAGCTTTGCAGAAAGGCCAGGTACCAGTACTTTCTAAAAACATCAGATTTATTTCTCTGGTGTTTAAAGTAAGACTTATATAGGCAAATAAAGAAGTCACGTAAAAGATTTTTGACACTTACCAGAAGTGTTTTGACGAAATAGCAATAAAAAAGTACCACTTAATTTTTTTTTTAAAGAACGCAAACGGAAATTAAAATATCAGTAGGGAACCCTCTACCTTACAACTGAGCGGCGTTTCCCTACAGCGCCTGCACATATGAAAACTATGTGATTCGTGCATCTTGTACAACATGGCATCTCACCTCAAGTTACCCTATTAAGAAAACTGTTGCATACAAAAATAGGAAAATCGGTGGTATTATAATAGAGAAATATTTCATAAATACGCTGATGCAGACAGTTTTCAAATCGCAAAATTATTTTAAGAGATATTTAATGTTAAGATTGGTCAAAATCGTTCCATTAAAAAAGTTTCATAGGAAAAAAAAAACTATACATAGGAATTTAATCCTTTTTATATCCTTTTATACATTAGAAGTTCGCGGTGTACAGGCTGCATTTATTATTTTTCATTTGATTAATTTTTTTATTTGATTCATTAAAACCCCTTCCTGAACATTCACAAATTAATAAAGTTCATAAAAAAATCCTTGTGTTTTAAGATAAAAATAAGATGAGTAAAAACTAAAGTAGAGGAAAGTATAAACACCGTAAAATTTTTACAATATAACTGTCTCAAGCTTCGTTATATCGTGTTTAGATTATAACACGATATCGTGTTAAACACGATATAACTGTCTCAAGCTTCGTTATATCGTGTTTAGATTATAACAGGTAAGTCACCTAACTTGAAATTTTTTGAAGCGGACCAACCGTAATCAAAATTTTCGACTTCAACAAGTTTCTGAAACTTGCTTAACTTTCGATAGTCAGTTAACTATGAGTCGAGTGGAACTCTACATTCTGAATTCATTTTTTTTTATTTGAAACTGTTCTAAAAATAATTAATCAGTTTTTTCGATTGTTCTTTTGAATCGTTAGAAGTTGTAGTTTCAAATTCAACATAAGTTAAGTGTCTCAAATATTTGGTAATGTGAACAAGTGAGGCCTAATTCCGGGTTGTCCTGTTCGAAAAAGTTAAGCTAAGTGACTAAACTTTCATAATCTGAGCGCAGTATGATAGGAGCCTCTATTTCAACTCAAATATAACAAAAGCACAAGAATTCTGCTTTTTCAGAATTTAGTGTCGCCCCCGATGAAAAAAAAAAATATGTATATATAAATAGTACAAAACATATTTCAATTTTAAGACTTAAAGCACAAACTTTTATTTTATGTAAAATGACGTCATTCGCGTCCGCTTAAGAATTACACATTTACGATCCACTCTTAACCATCTACATTAAAGCATGCATAGGATGTCACTATCTCAAAATAATACACAAATGCAGCAAAAAGATGCCGTCATTAAAGAAACTGGACAAAAAAAAAAAAAAAAAAAAAAAAAAACGGCTATTTAATACTTCATAGGCATTCATTTGTTTGTAACATTAATATAGACGATTTCAGTCGTGACGTCAGTCATGACATTTTCGTTGGAAACTGACTCCAAACAAACGGTTGCTATGTTGTATTTTCTATTTTGTTTGTGTGTTGCAGCTATATCTTATATCTATATCTCACATCTAAGTGTTTTAATACTTGATATGTACTGGTAACATTTTCCTCGATTTATATTTAAAAAGAAATGACGCATAGCAACCGTTTGTTTGGAGTCAGTTTCCAATCAAAACGTCATGACTGACCTCACACTGAAGGGGTCTACAGATATTTAAAATTAAATATAGTTTATAATAGCTCCATGTTTTATTATTCGTAGAAATCATTCGTTTATATTTTTTTCAAAATAGCACGTATTTTAATTACATTTTCTTTCGGTTGTTATGAGAAAATGGCAACAAAAAGATATAATTGCTATTTTTCAACTATTTTCCCTTTACTTGCTATATAAATGGAGTACTTGAGTTGCCAAAATTAAACAAATGGTGCTAAACACTACAAAAAAAATTAATATTTCAAAAATAAATGGAGATACAGTTTTCAAACAAATTGCATTTAAAACTACATTTTTTTCCCAATACAACGCTATAAACATTGAAAATGTGCGATGCTTAGAAATTAAAAAAATTGCTATAGAGCATTTAATTGTACAATAATACATCTGCTTTGTTTATTGCTAGCGTCTGTAAGGTAACGTTATTTTTTGGAGACAAAATAAGCTGAGAGAAAGAAATAGCATACCGTTCCGGGGGCTAAAAAGTTAGGAGCTTTCTTACTTTTCAGTACGTTGGTTTTTATGTGATATGTGTTTACTAAATATTACTTATGAACATGTAACGTAAACAAAATTGTTCATTTTTTGAGTATCAATGGTTCAAAATCCCTCCCAAATGAGGATCTGCGTCACTGATTAAATCCAATCAGTGTATAAATAAACATTACATTATAACTTGAGAACAGGACCCACCGTGGCTGAGTGGATAAGACACCACGCCGCTAATCGCTTGAGAGCGTAGGTGGGGGCGGGTTCGAATCCCGCCGGTTCCGTTGCACACTCTTTGTGGAGCCACCAGGATGTAATTCTCTGGTGTTGTAAATTTCCTTGAGCTGTCTCGTCCCTGTATATCGACGATGACTTATAAGTGGGCCCTGGTATCAAGCACGCAAGTCTGATGTATGTGTTCAATAAAACAAACAAACAAACAAACTTGAGAACGGCATTTGAAAAATGAGCTAAGTTGATTTATAGGTCACTGAATTTTCTGGGCTCATGGCCTAGAGTAAATTCAAGGTCTGGTGGGATGTACGCGTCCCTATGTAGAGAATTACTGATTTAGAGAGAAAGTTGCAATTATGATGAGGTTCAGAAATACTATAATCCTGCTTAATTAATTACACTCAATATACTCATTTAGCCATCTGATAAGCTTCTTACTTTTACACAAAACATACCCAGCATAGTACGAAAATCAAAATACCATATCAAATACTAAGACAGCAAAGGAAGATCGTGCGTCAAGCATAGATTAGGAAACACTTTCCAACGCATTCTGAATAATGTATCAAAATTCCACCGTTTAATAAGGTGAAATAAAATGTCTAAGTGAATAATTTGGAAAACGCATAACACATTTGAATAAATGATCCAAATTCTTTAGTACAGCCCTGTATATGATATATTTATAGCTATAAACTACATATATGCAAAAATTTAGTTCAGTTCGGAAATACATACCAGAGTTTAAAATACATTCCAAAGGTATAAGTTGGATGGAAAAAACTATTTAATACTTTGAGCAGAAAGAAGAGGCTCCACCTGCAGTTTTCATGCACTAATAGAATCACATAGCTGCCAATTTGTACGGTTTTGTTACCTCTGAAATTGAATACAAAATTTTGCCCTATTTAATCGTTGTCACTTGTTAGATTTCGGCGATTGAATCAGGCAAAATTTACTGGTAAGCTTTAGTGGTAAGGAAAAATCTTAGAAATTGATAGCTATGCAGTAGCGTAATACTGCAGCAAAAAAAAAAAAAAAACAAAAAAAAAAAAAAACAAACAAAAAAAAACAAACAAACAAACAAACAAACAAAAAAAAAGCAGCAAAATTGACATTCAACAAACAAAAGACTATCAACAGCTTTTTCAAATAAACAATTTCATTCCCCGTTTTTCGCAAAAGTAACGGAAATATACATCAAAGAAATGTTACAGCATCATAAAAATGAATGAATTAGTAAGTGAAAATTTTTATTTCATCTCCTTAGTGGGTGACGATTTGTGTAAATCCGGTTTATCCGAGTCTTTTGCATATCCAAGGTGAGCTTGGTCCATATTAACTCGTATAATCGGGATTCTACTTTAGTTGATTTTCGAATCTTGAATGTGTTGAGGGACAATTAATGGCATATTTATAGTCATCTTGACAGAAATTTCGGAGGGAGATCAAATCCTGGTGATCCCCCCATTGGCTACGGCCTTGTGACTAACCTATTCTATAGTGTCTTGTATTGAACTTCGGGGATTTATATCAATTTCAATACATTTGAAATAGCGTAATGTCATTAAAGTACACTGCAAACGATTTTCCCCTATGGACCATAATGCAACGGAATTCTTTAGATTGCACCTGTAAATGAACTATGAATTCACACTTCATTTACAATACCGAACGTGCATGGTAAACATCCTTAACATATATTATCTACATGAAAATCCGAATATATTTACGCGAGTTAGAGCTCGAACAGACAGACAGACATGATGGAAATATAACCATCCTCAGATCTGCAGTAAACAACGAAAACAGAAAATTGAAACGATATTTATTAAGGACAATAACATTTACGAATTCTTATCAAAATAAATTAGACTGTAAATCATCATACAATCATCAAACTGTTAAAATATCTAAATTATGTTTATCAAAAGTGAACAGTAATAATCATAAATAAAACCTGTTTATTCCTTTCCACGCATGATGCAAGAGACTCCCGCGATTATTGAAAAGAACTCAAAAACTTTGACATTTTGTTTATTATGATATTAGCTGTAAGATAAGAAACGTGTAAGATTTAAAATAGCTGCCGTAAGATGCAGCATAATTGTGGTTGTTAAAATATAATATAATAACCAAGAAAAAAAAAATTGGCTCTTTAGTGAATTTACTTCACGTGTGCAAAATATTTTAACGCAACATTTCTTGTTTTTTTTTTCACACTATAGTCAAATGCATAATAAGAATTTCACCAAAGAATAGCCAACTCGGATACATCGGCCATACATCCAATCGAGGGATTGCTGCAGCGGCAACATAAAGGTAAGAAATTCACCTATATTATTCTATTGATTGATTTCTTAAGAAAGGCCAGAATTAGATATCTAAATATTAGCGCGCGTGTGCTACTGCGCAAAACAGAGGTGGCTTTTTTTTTTTGGCAACAAGACAGACGTCCAGACAAACCGAATTCATAAACACTTTTCAACGATGTCGGGAAGTGTTAAAAAAAGGAAAAAAACAAGATTATATCAACATTCTAATTCTAAACACATCTCACCCCACTTATTATTACTTTTTTTTCTCCATCTATTTCACCTCGAGAACTAAACATCATAAAAACTACATAATCAATTTATGGCATGTCCTTTATCATAGCTTGCAATAAAAAAAAGTATTTCTATAGAAAAGCGTTCTAACATGTAAAGGAACGGAAATTCCAGTGGCGAGAAAAAAGACTGATACAGCATTCCATCATTGTGTATGAAACGTTCTATTAGGGGCCTTCAACCCCCCCCCCCCTTCTCGATGTTATCAGGGGGTGTCTAGGCCTGGCGCATCCTGTTCTGTGACTGTCTGGAAATAGTATCTGAGTCAGTCAACGGTTATGATTATGGCATATTGGTTTTGTAGTTCAGGTAGTAATAATATGGCAGTGTGAGTAACAGTTGATTATTGGTTTAGTGTATTACATGGCAGTAAACAGGAAATCAACATGGGTCCCCCGTATACAGCAATTGCCCCAGGATACAGGCATCAATCTAATGTTTCTTTTTTTGTTTTTAAGGGGTCAAGGGGCCTTCAAACTCATTTTTTTAATTTTTTATTTTAATTGCACTTTAAATAGGGCACACTATATGAATTATGGCATATATTTATCACACACAAACACACACACAAAAAAGGGAAATTTTTCTGAATATTTTAAGCGTTATGAAGGACTTTTCAAAATACCTCATACGCATTCCATATCAGTTAAAATCCCCAATATTCTTTATGCCAGTTTTGTTTACACATACAAAAAAAAAAAAAAAAAAAACTGTGGATGGAATTTTATATATTTGAACTAGGGGGCTCTGCCCCCTGCAAGCTACGCTCGCCAATCCCCGTTTACATAACGTAGAATCTAAAAGCACGCTAATTTGATCGGTATTAAAAAGATTAGAGAAGATTGTATTATAATGAAAAAACCTATAGCGATCTACATGTAAACGGGTTTCCATTCAATTCCGTTTGATTGCGAAAATTTAAGGCCGAATTAGTTGCTGTTAAGACATCCAATGGTTGTTTTCGTGTTTGATTAAAGAAGACCAGTTAAACATTTGAAAGGAAGCTAAAATAAAATGAATTAAGTAAACAGAGTCTTTACATCCCGGTATTTTTTAACAGCGTTATAAAACGATTGATATAATACAATTTACTACAATTTACTGCTTTAACCCCTTCAAGGGCGGTGGTTCATTTTTGGGCCACTTAATTTTAATTCTTAAGTACTACATTGGCACCAGAATATTGGAATGAAAACTTTCCTTTTATTAAGTAAGTGAACAAAAGCATTTTCGTATTTCGAAATTTGTTTGTAAATTCTGGTGCCATTCACTGATTTCAAGATATTACGAATAGAAGTACCTTGCCCCTGAAAGGGTTAAACGCATATTAATGTATTTATTATTTTAAAGTTTCCTTTCTCTTTTAATATTCACGTGTACATACAATTTTCAAGACATAATTTTCAATGTTTTCCTGCTTTTAACACGCACTCATTTAATAGTAATTTTAAAGGGGATTTTTTTTTCTGTTTTTAATAGTCACGTGTAAATAAATTTTTAATTGTTAGGAAATATTATTCTTTGCGCTGTTTTTAGAATTGAAAACAATCTCTATAACAATAGCCTAAGTCTTGTGACTATTATCAACAGTTCCGGGAGGATCCCTTCGCCTTTTATATTCCAGGCGACCATTTTGGTACTTTAATGTTAGCCAGCCACAGGCGATAATTCGCCAAATATTATTCTATCGCCGTCATTTCACTTATATTATAATAGTCCAAGTCATCTGCCACAAACAATTACAACCCTTCGCTTTTCATAAGAAAGGTTTCCATTTTGATTAAAGAATCAAAGTTATTTTTTCGAATAAAACTACATAAAGGCATGATCGCAAAGAATTCTTGGTACTTTTATGTTAGCCGGGTGCAAATCTCGCCAATAGCTTTTTTGGTACTTCTTAGTTAGCTCGTCGACCAAATTACTGTCGCCAAATTGTAAGATTAAATGCCAATAATGGTTTGCCATTAATTAATTAATTGTAAGATTAAATGCCAATAATGGTTTGCCATTAATTAATTAATTGTAAGATTAAATGCCAATAATGGCCAATAAAACCATTAATTTGACGTTTTATTTGTATTTTTAAGAATTTTTTACTAATTTATTTGTTCTTTCGTTATTTAAAATAAAAATTATGTCAATGTGTATAATTTGGCGATTTATATAATTTGGCGAAATTGATCGACGGAATAACTAAGAAGTACCGCTTTTTTTTTAACTCGCCAGTTAGCATTTTTTTATTTTTCGAGTGGTAAATTAAAACGGTACTACTTGGTTATCCCATCGACCAAAAATCTATCGCCAGGCTATAAGATTAAATGCCAATAATGGCTTATCGTAAATGTCATATTCACTTGACATTAAACACATTACACGTGTTTATTACGTCATCAAGTGTTTTTTAATTCGACATTTGTATTTTTATTAATCCTTTACAAATTTATTAGTTCTTTCGTTATTTAAAATAAAAATTACGTCAATTTGTATAATTTGGTGAGTGGTTTGGCGATTTATATAATTTGGCGAAATTGGTAGACCGATAACTAAGTAGTACCATTAAAACATTGCTTTGAATTTGAAATTAAATGTCAGTATTTGTTGCACTATTTAATCGGGTTTGGCGTGATTTTTTTTTTACGGCAATTTGGCGAAAACCTCGTTTTAGAATACCAGTTACATATGTATTTTTAAATTATTTTCTATTATTTTTAAAATGAAATAACAATAAATAAAAAAAATTTAATTAATAACTATAGAACAAAACAATTTATAACTTTTTTTTTAAATAAAAAGAAAATAAACGTAAATAAACATTTATTAATAAATAAGCAACAATAGCCAGGTTACCAAGTCAGGCAAAATAACGCCATTTTGGCGCCATTTAGATAGCCTGGTGCATATATGACATATGCGCCTAATATTTTTCTTTTCGTTTCGTTTAAAAAAAAGAAAGAAGTGAAAGCCATTAGGTTTAAATTTTTCAGTTTTAGATGAAAGTTTTGTATTAAATAAAATGATAATGAAATAAAAAAAAGCATTGTTCTTAGCATACATTTAAGGGAGGCCAAACTGGTCTCCAAAATAGTTTAAAATAATAACCTTTACTAAAATATGAAAAAAAATATCTGTTATGATTAAAATTTGAGTTGCCATCATTAGAAAAATGTATTAAAATAATAATAATAATAATATTACGAAAACTATTTTGAATTTAAAAATTCTAATACCAATTTTGAGATCTACGGATCAATACCGATTTTTGCTGTTAATTTCATCGCAAAATATTCCACATTTTAGGAGAAATCACCGCGAGACATAATCAGTTGTTTAATCGGTCGTTTCATAGAATGATTTCACAAATTCGTTACATTTCAGTCGTTTCATAATATCCGTTTTATAAATTCGTTTCATTAGGATTTTATATATATAGGATAGATATAAAGGTAGAAAAAAAATCTAAATTTTATGAAATGTTCAGTATTTTTGCACCCTATTTCTGCACTTAGCTACCCTTAACTTTTCCAATTATATTTAGTTTCAAAAATCTATGCACAGTTTTACTGGTACATGTAAACCAAACTGCCATAAAAATATTGGGGATTTTAATTGATATGGAATGCGCATGAGACATTTTGAAAAGTTCTTCATAACGCTCGAAATATTCAGGAAAAATCTTTATTTTTCTCAAAAAAAAAAAAAAAACAATTAATTTCTTATTTGATAAATGTATGCCATAAATCATATAGTGTTTCCTTGAATAGCATTTAAAGTGCAATTAAAAAATATATATATAAATGAGTTTGAATGTCCCTTGTCCCCTTAATTTGAGGAAATCTTTCTCACTCGAAAACACCCGATCGCTTATGTTAATCCTATGGGAATTTTTTTTGTAATATCGCGTTTGCATTTCAATATTTTGAAATGATTTTCTTTGTTTTTGCATTTGATAGGTGATTGGATAGATAGATTTTGTATTGCTGAGGTCGATCTCTAGAAAGACACATTTTTACTTTTTCGATTTTGTTTGCAAGTTTTTTTTTTTTTTTTTTTTTTTTTTTTTTTTTTTTTATGAGGGTACTTTCTTTTTCGCAGTCTGTTTTGGAAATGAAAGCGTCTTCATTAAAGAAACCAGTAATCAAAATCGAAAAAGTAAGAAAGATCGATATTTTTTGTTGCGCGTTTGTGCTTTTTCGATGTTGGTCATAGTTTTTTTTATATGCGGATAGTTTCATTCTCAGAATTGGTTCTAATCCTTTCCAAAAGTGGAATTATCCTCATATAAAAAAAAAACTGTAACCAAAACTGATAAAATACAAACGCTCAACAAAAGTTATTGACCTCAGGTATCCTATTACGCAAGCGAAAAATCTGCAAAGTTTTCTCCCCTAGGTTTAACATTAATGTTCGAGTTTCTTCGCGTTACTTTAAGTATCTACACTAGTCCCGAAAAAAAAAAAAAAAACGCTAAAGTTAATGATAATGTTATGGGAGCATTGTTTACACATATTTCCCTCGCATTTTAATATTTTTAAATGGTTTTTTTTTGCATAGGGTACCTGAGGTCAATAACTTTTACTGTGCGTTTGCACTTTTCGATTTTGGTTAGAGTTTTTTATTATATGAGGATAGTTTCATTTTCAGAACCGCTTCTAATTGGTTCCAAAAGTGAAAGTGCCCGCGTATAAAAAACTATAATTGTAGATAATTTAGTTTCCAGAAAATCGTGTTTAAAGTTTTAGGATTCCATATATTTTGATCGTGTGTGTGCTCATATTTTTACTCATATCTTCCTTAATAATTGAGATATAACTTTAATTTTTTTGCCCATAATTAAACACACTATAAAGATTTAATTTCCGTAAAAAACAAAACATCTTTTTTTTTTAGCCCCGATACGGTATGCTATTTCTTTCTCCCTGCTTATTTTTTGTAGTCTCCGAAAAATAACGTTACCTTACAGAACCAAGCCGTAAAACAAAGCAGTACGAATAAATACTTTATAGCAATTGTTTAAAGTTCTAAACATTGCACATTTTCAATTTTTATACCGTCGTATTCGGAAAAAAACAGTACTTTTTAATGCAATTTGTTTGAAAACTGCATCTCCATTTATTTTTGAGATATTAATATTTTTTTTTGTAGTTTTTAGAGCCATTTGCTTAATATTGGCAACGGAAGAACTCCATTTCTGTAGAAAGCGAAAGAAAAATAGCAATTATATCTTTTTGTTGCTATTCTCCCATAAAAACAGAAAAAAAAAATAAAATACGTGCTATTTTGAAAAACTATAAATCAAGGATTTCTGATAAAACAGAGAGCTATTAGAAACTAAATTTAATTTTAAATAAATAATTAATAATACAAACAAATGAAGACCTGTGAATCTTTAGATAGCCGATTTTTTTGTCGAGTTTTTTGAATGACGAAATCTCTCTCTCTTTTTTTTTTTATTTGTGTATTATTAAGCGATAGTGACGTCCTAAGCGTACTTTACCGTAGATGTTGTTTAACACTGGATCGCAAATGATGAATTCTTCAGCGGATGTGGATGACGTCACTTTATGTAAAATAAAATCGCGTGTTATAAGTCTTAAAACTGAACTACAGTAGAATGCCGATTATCGGAGTTTCCACTTTCACTGAGTTATTTTCTTCTGATAGGCTGATGGTTTCTATTACTATGAAACAGTCATAAATGAAGTGTTAGGTGAAGATGGAAGAGCAGCCGTAAAAAGTTAGAACTCTGATTTTCTGGTCAGAAGGGGGGGGGGGGGGGGAATGGCAAATTATGGCCATTTCCCCCCCTATTCTGATCAGAAAACCAGAGTTCTAACTTTTTATGATTGCTCTTTCATCTTCACCTAATACTTCATTTTTAATGAGTGTTTCATAGTAATAGAAACCACCAGTCCACCAGAAGAAAATGAAGTGACGGAAATGTCGGGGGGCGACACTAAATTATGAAAAAGCAAAATTCCTGTTCTCTAGTTTTTTTTTTTTTTTTTTTGTAGTTTAGAACATATATGTAACCCCTCAAGTGAAATATGTAAGTTGACTAATTTGAAAACATTGGATATACAAGAAAAATCGAATATTTTTTATATTTTCGAAAATAACATAATATTTACGAACCATGGGATTTGTTCAGTACAGATTTTTGAGCTAATATAGCGAATCTATCTCTGTTATTCTGCCTACATGCACACTTAATAACACATATTTTTTAATTGGCTTACAACAGACAACGACAGAAAAGTGTTACATAGGCACAGAACAGAGCAACGCAATAGGGGTACGTTGGCAGGATAGATGTCAAGTAAATATATTCTATTTTACTCAGTTTCACTTAAAAAAGTTCTTTCCCTTTTTTAGCCTTTTCCCTTTCACTTTTAGACACGTGTAACCGAAACGCTTTAATCACACCGCCCACTGCCACCGACTTGTACCACTAACGAGCCACAGTCGGAGCTAGTGACCCGTTAGATGCTGCTCGGGATCAAAGAAGTTACTAATTGGTAACTTGAACATGTGGTTCCCATTAGAAATTAATGCTTCTCTTTTACGCTGTGTGCAAGTGAGGAATGCGAGGTGACGAAGGTCACGTGTTGCATGTGCAGATGAAAAGGATGAGGAGAAGTTGGTTTGCAGAGAGAAACAAGAGATTTTTAAGCACACCGTAGAAAAAGACAGATGTTTTCTAATCTAAGAAGATGTAATACAGTGCGACTTCAAAAATCAGGCATTCAGAAATCCGGCAATTTAAAAAGTCCGGCATCAAAACCATCTTTTCCCTTCCTTTTTATTTCACACTTTCAAATTATGGTAGAAGAAAAATAGCAATTGTTTATGAATTAAACACTTAGAGATTGAAAGTAAAAATGCAAAAAAATAATATTTGACTTTTTTCCCATTTGTCAGAGGCGATTATTTTCTGAACAAATTTTCTGGGAGGTGCACTATTGCACAGCAACGGCGTGGAGACTAGTACACAAGACTTTTGGAGTCTCTTCTGACGCTGTGCTAAATAGAACCACCAATAACGCTAGTAACAACTCCGAAGGTGAGGATGAACAGCAGGCGTAAGAAAAGATGTCACTAGAAAAACAACAACAACAACAAAAAAAAACATAAATTTGACTGGACAAATAAATCTGCTTTAGAAAACAAGACTGCATTTCCGAAATAGAGATTGTCCATTTGTATAAAATACTAGAAAAACTTGTTAAAGAACCGCCAAAAAAATTGAAGCAAACAAAATTGACATCGATGTTTCCGAAACTACACGAGAGAAATAATTTCACCCTTTATTAGGTTTCTTTTTCTGTAAGATAGAAAGTGTCAATTAATGTAAGTTTATTTTTATATTTAATTTTCGTTTTTCCTTGCATAATTATCACTTAATAATGAATTAAATTATGGCTAAAGCACCATTAAGAATATAGACTTAAGAATACAGAATAATTTTAACATTCCTTCAAAAATCCGGCATAGTCTCGATCCCGATGATGCCGGATTTTTGAAGTTATATTGTATAACTAAAGATCGGCCGAAACAGGATTTTAAGACCGAAACCGAATTTCGGTAATCTTCCTATTTTCGGCTGAAAACGAAAATGTACAAAAAAAAGGTTTAAGTAATTAATACCTACATAAATATACATAATTATTAATTAATTATACGTGTTTATTGAATATACGTAATTATTAATTATACATGTAGCCAGTGGTGTAGTCGTAAAAATATCAGAGAGTATACGCTCAAGGCAGAGGGTATACCCTAGAGAATATATGCCATAGCTTTTTTAAGGAACAGAGGGTATACGGTGTTCCTTAAAAAATTCCAAAAGGTATACGGCGTATACCACCGTATATCCTCCACTACATCCCTGTGTGTAGCCCAAGTTAGCTCTGTGTGCCTCTGAACCAAACTTTTTATTTTCCTTCTATGTAAAAAAAAGTAACGATTTGGAAACGAACCAATGAAAATCTGCGTAGATCTTCCCGATATCCCTATCCTAGATCGGCATTTTTGTTACCGGGATCTTTCTTCGTCAATATTAAGAAAACTCTTTCATACCAAAATGTGAAAATTGGTGGTATTAGAGAAAAATGTTTGATAAACACACAGATGCAGATAGTTTTTAAATCGAATATTTTTTAAAAGAGATATTTAATGTTAAAGTTGGTCAAAATCGTTCCATTAAAAAAAGTTTTATAGGAGCAAAAACTACACATAGGAATTTAAAAATTTTTAGATCATTTTATACGTTAAAAGTTCCCGGTGAGCAGACTGCATTTATTTTTTTAATTTGACTCATTTTTTGAGGATTTATATCCATTTTAAACTCAATTTTTCAGCCTTTCGAGAGATATTTTTTACATATTTTCGAAAAGGGTATGATTTTAAACTGTTGCCAATTTTAAAAACAGCGCAACGAATAATATTTCCTTCAAATTAAAAATTTATTTTCACGTGGCTATTATAAACAGAAAAATAACTTTCAAATTAGAATTAAGTGATTGCGTGTTAAAAATCAGGAAAGTATTGAAAACTGCGTCATAAAAACTGTAGTTACACGCGGATTTCAAAAGACAAAGAAAATTTTTAAATAATAAATTCCTTCTTATGCGTTAAAAGTCATAAATGGAGGAAATTAGGTCATATTTAAAAAGGCCAGCTAATTAACAGTTGGCCAAACAGTTTAAATTCAAAAATAACGTTTATTTCGTATTTTGAGATAATGTTTTCAGCTATTATCGTGAATTCTAAGACAGCGCAAACAATATTTCCTTTCTAACACCAAAAGTATTTTCATGTGAATATTAAAAAGAGAAACAAAACTTTGGTGAAAATTACGTCAGATTTAAAACGATACATTTCAAATGTCTTATTTAAAAGAACTTTATAGCGTTTAAAAAAAATACCAAGAAACGTCAAAGACTCTATTTACTTAATTCATTTTACATTAGCTAATTTTCAAAATTTTCACTAATTTTTTTTTAATCAAAGACGAAAACAGCCATTGTATCTCTTAAGGGTGTATTCCGATCGAAACTGCTTGTTTTCTGATTCATTTTAAAATTCATTTTTGCTCTCAAACGCATCAAACTGGAAAATTCTCTTATTTAGAAACTACATAATGTGCCGTGCTTAATAATTTTTTGATAAATGCAGAAAATACTGTAAAAAACGCTGTCAAAGTTGGCGTTTTGAACCGATTTTTCCGAAGCGGGCGATCTGGGAATGAAAAAAATGGTCATACTGAGAAAATAATTGTTTAAAAATCAAATTCTAATGAATTGAGCTGAAAATGAAATCACACGGCATGTTAAACATGTCTTCAGAAATCACCCCAGCAAGTTTCATGTTTTTACTTTTAAAAATGAGTCTGAAAATGTATCAGAAAATTTCGAGCTGCTGAGGGTGGAAAAATATTTTTTCGAATGCACCCTTAATAGCGACTGATTTCGCCTTAAAAATCTCCAATCAAAGGAAAAGGAATGAAAACCCGTTTACAGGGAGATCGCCACTGTTTTCTTAAAAATTATAATGGGGTGTCTGAGCGGGGTTTGGCGCGCATATCTCGTAGTGGGCAGAGCCCCCTAGTCATATAAAATAAAATGAAATTAATTCATTAACGACATAGAAGGATTTTCAAACTATACTAATTTCATCTAATTAAAAAATATTTAGGTATACATACCTCGATTTATCTTTTATAATGGTGTTTGTTAATGATCATCTGTTATACTAGAACTTTCTCAAAATGTATTCGAAACACTTCTGCGGTTTGAAACTAAAAATGTTCTATTACTTTTAAGTCTGCAGATTTTAACGAGCACGTGAAAAGCGTCTTCAAAGTTACTTGCTTTAAAATTTGCCCTCACGTCTTGAGTCCGTCATAACTGATCATTATAAACAGTGACGGTCCTAGCAATATATGAAGAGTATCTCCTTTGAGCTGACAACCCAAATCAATGAAAATTTCCGAAGGAAAAACGAGATTTTTGGAATAGATTTAGAAAAATGCTCTAAAAACAAATTTGCTTAGATTTATGGTAATTATTCGAATGTGAAGTGCAACCAGGTACCAAAATTTTTATTGTAGTTGCAAAGTTTATTTTGTAATCCTGCGGGTAAGCTGCCATGTCAAGTTTTTGCTCGACAAGTGTCTGATAGTTTGAAGCCCCTATAAATATTAATTCTGAATCTGGTATTTTTTTTTATGTATGAAATGAAAGAGCATACTTATAGCTTTCATCTCTTCAAAAATTGTGTTTTAAAATCACATATAGTTTAAGATATTAAACGTTGAAAATGGTAATTTTTTTCTTTTTTTCCAATTTTAAGAGAGGCCCCTTCAAGCAGCATTAATATAAGTACAAAGTTATTTTTGCTGCTATTGTTTTAACGAAATGTTTCTGGGTAGTTTTTAGAGTATATTAATCGGTTTTTTCAAACTGGAATATTTTTAATATTCAATTACAGATTTTCAGCTGCGTAAATAAATTAATTCATGGAAGAGTAACAAAATAATATTAATTTCAATGTTAATGCAGTGAATTTATCATATTTGTTTGTTAAGAATGTTTTTTGAACATGAAAATGCTTATTTGAGAACAGATAAGATGGCTTTCGAAAAGCCTATATTCTGGGTTGCGAAAACTGATTAATACGGCATAAAAAATTACTCAAAAACGCTTCCGAAAACTAGTAGCAGCAAAAGAAACTTTATTTGTATGACTGTTTCATTAAATTTCAAAAATGTATTAGTTTTTAACGATAAGGTTTTTAACGATGAAGAACGCTTTTTGCAATCGTGGGTAATTTGGAAGAAGTTACTGTACATTTTCTTTCAAGGTTACATTACATTTTCGTAGATTAAAAAAACATTCGTCTTTTTTACAATGTACAGAGAATTCTTTATTCCTCTTCCAAGGAGACATAAATAGATTTTAAAAAATTTGTCTTTTTTGCAATGTACAGAGAATTCTGTATTCCTCTTCCCAGGACACCTAAATAGATTTGAAAACATTTGTCCTTTTTTACAATGTACAGAGAATTCTTTATTCCTCTTCCAAGGAGACATAAATGATTTTCGTAGATCGAAAAACATTTTGTCTTTTTACAACGTAAAGAGAATTCTTTATTCCTCTTCCAGGAAGACCTAAATAGATTGAAAAACATTTGTCTTTTTTAAAACGTACAGCAAATTCTGTGTTCCTCTTCCAAGGAGATTCAAATAGATTTTCGAACATTAAAAAATATTTGTCTTTTTTTATAACCTACAGAGAACTCTTTAATCCTCTTCAAAGAAAACTTAAATAGATTTTCGTAGAATAAAAAGCATTCGTCTTTTTTACAATGTACAGAGAATTCTTTATTCTCTTCCAGGGAGACTTAAATAGATTTTCGTAAATTAAAAAAACATTTGTATTTTTTACAATGTACAGAGAATTCTTTATTCCTCTTCCAAGGAGACCAAAATAGATTTTAAAACATTTGTCTTTTTTGCAATGTACAGATAATTCTGTATTCCTCTCCTAAGGAGATTTAAATAGATTTTCGTAGATAAAAAATATTTGTTTTTTTTTACAATGTACAGAGAATTGTTTATTCCTCTTCCTGGAAGACCCAAATAGATTGATAAACATATAACGTATAGAAAATTCTGTATTCCTCTTCCAAGGAGAATTAAATAGATTTTCGTACATTAAAAAATATTTGTCTTTATTTATAACGTACCGAGAATTCTTTATTCCTCTTCGAAGAAAACATAAATAGATTTTCGTAGATTAAAAAGCATTTGTGATTTTTACAATGTACAGATAATTCTTTATTCCTCTTCCAAGGAGACCTAAATAGATTTAAAATCATTTGACTTTTTTGCAATGTACAGTCGTGGAAAAAAAAAGTAAACACCCCCTACTAACTCCTCAACAAATTATAGTAGAAGAAAGTTACTGGTACCGAACGATTGGAAATAAATTCTACTTTTAAGTGATGTATATAAAATTTGCTTAGGGGGACATCTACATATTAAAACGAATCCAAACTTCATTTTTTCAATGACAATGCCCAATTTTAACAAGATATTTCAAATCTTCGGAGTAGAAGGAAAATGGGGGTTCTGCTTCAGCAGGCGGTGGCGGTGGTAGGCGTGGGCAAGGATGAGTGATAGGATGGCGGAGTCGAGTGATTGACAGGTTAGGGGAGATAAGAAAGTGATGGACAGGTGGGAGGAGTCGAGACAGACTGGCGCCCACACGGCATGCTATAGTAGAGGGGTTAAAACAAAGAAGAGAGAATGAAAAGTGTACTGTAAGAGAGGGGTTAGAACAAAGGATAATGTTCATGAATCAATAAAAGTCTAATAAATTAATAAAAGTCTACTGTAAGAAGAGTGTTAATGAAGGAAAGTCTGTTGTAAGAGAAAGGTAGAACAAAGGAATGATTAGAAAAGATCGCATGCAATTAAAAAATACTTACCACGGAGCAGCGCAGAGACACGTCCTACCTGTATGACATCCACCGGGCTAATGAACGAAGAAGCGTGCAACAACCGGCTTCATCCAGATAAGGAGCTTGCTTCTGATTGGACGAGAGACGAACCTAGGTAGCAGCACCATCGCTTTCACCCGAGGGCATGAACACGAGCGCCCTCTCTTGAGAGGATTTTTAACTCACCTGTGATGACATCATCCTATTTCGAACTGAATTAAAAAGGTTAATACATTTTTAAGTTTTAACGAAATAAATTATAATTTTTAGACATTTATTAATTTTACGAAACATGTTTCAAATAATTTAGTCATTGCAAATAAAGTTTTAATTTTAAACTGAATAAAAAAGGTTAATACATTTTTAGGTTTTAACGAAATAAGTTATAATTTTTTTAGTCATTTGTTAATTTTACGAAACATGTTTCAATTAATTTAGTCATTGCAAATAAAGTTTTAAATAAATTAGTTAATATTTTTTAATCATTTGTTAATTTCCGAAACAAGTTTTTTAGTTTTAGTCATTTGTTAATTTCCGAAACAAGTTTTTTTTTTTTCTGTAAGTCATGTGCTAAAAAAACTTTTTAATAAATTAGTTATTTTTTATTTGTTAATATATTAATTTCGATACATTAATTTCCGAAACAAGTTTTTCCTAAATAAAGCTTTTTAATAAACAATTTTACGTATATTTTCATTTATTTAATATTTAAAAGAATATAAATTATTTTTACTAATCAAAGAACGCGAATTAGTTTTTGTTTAATTATTGTCAAGGATGTATGTTAACTGAAATATAAACTGAATGCGAAAACAGTTTTTTTTTTTTGTTTTAAAACTAAGAAAAGAACTTTTTAAATTAATGAACAACTCTGTTTTTGGGGAAAACTATGGAAAACTTAAGAAAGAGGTGGAATATTGTGCTTTGCAGTAACGAAAAAAGAGCAAAAATTGGTAGCCTCACCCACATTTAAGTCATTTGAAACATAGGATGAAGACCTGAGTGCCGTAGAAAGGATGAAGACTAACATCCTCATGAATCAGTCGATTTATGTCTGATTCACAATCTTAGAACTAACCAAGTTAATAATGTATCGATTCCATTACGGTTTCGAACCCTTAAACACATAACCAGACTTTACATTTTTTAGCTCATCACGCTCACCACTGAGCCACCGAGGCCCCGTTGCTTTATCTTACTTTTAACTACTTATTTGACATATATATATATATATATTTTTTTAATCGAAAAGAATGCAAGTTAGTTTCAATATTTTAACCAATACATTTCAGTGACTTATGAAGTAAAGTTTTATTTTCTTCAAAAAGTGGTGTGAATTGAATATATTTTTACCGTGTTAGTTCTTTTAAAATTTTATTTTGAATTAGAAAACACTTACTTTTGTCAAATAGTATAGTTAAAGATTCGTTTTTTTTTTTTTTTTTTTCTAAGATCAACAGAATTCATTGATTTTCAATTGAATATTTTTTGTTTTAACGTGTTAGTTCATTTAAAATTTTATTTGAATTAGAAAACACTTACTTTTGTCAAATAGTATAGTTAAAGATTCGATTTTTTTTTCTAAGATCAATAGAATTCATTGATTTTCAAAACAAGATCAATTGAATAAGTATAGTTAATATTACCGTTTTTATCTTAGTTTTAACTACTTATTTTCAAAACAGATTTATTCACTTTTAAATGTAAAACACTTTCTGTAAAAGCATATCTTTAACTGTAATAATTTTTAATCCATCTTTAATTAGACATATATTTTTATCACAAATGAAAATACAGAAAGATTCAACAATTATACTCTTACCTGACGAAAATTAAACTTCTTCATTGCGAATAACAAACTCTCACACACAACATCAGTGTTTTACCGATATATAAACAAGACAATTTTGGAAATGAAGGTTAAAAAAATATATATAATTATATTTCCTTTCTATTAAGTTTACATTATTTGAAAAGATGCGTATTGGATATCGAGGACTGCACATCTCCGTGATTTCATTCGCTACTTATGACATCAGATCCCTTCGTTTTTATTGGTAGATGATTAGGTCACTTTAGTTTATTTTTCTTTTTACATGTAAATGTTGCTATATTGCTTTTAACAGTGAAACATCTACTATCTGATATACAACTACCGTTCACTTAAGTGGTTGAAATGTCGTACAATAAGCATGCATTTCCTTATCGAAGGAAATATCTGTACGAGATCTACCCTACATGCATGTTTCATTAGCAAGGCAATCTTTTCAATCTATAAGGAGATCTTTATCTTACGGTTGCAGACACCCTCCTCTGTAGACAGATAACAAAAACATGCAATTTCCATTTCATGTCTAAAGGCTAACGAAATCTTAGTGCAATTTTTTAAAGAATGATATTTCCTATTATTGACCGAAAGCAACAGGTTTTTTGTTTTAAGAAAGATTGTTAATTCACTGTTTTCAAAAATTAAAATCAGAAAAAGAATTCCCCATTTTTTTCTTTTAAGTTTTTAAAGAGATGTGTTTTTTTTCTTTGAATTAGTATTTAAAGGTTTTTTTTTTGCTGAATCTGAAATCAACTTTTAACTAAAATATTTTAATGATTGACGAAGTAAAGTTTTATAATAGAAAAGTGGTATAAACTTAATATTTTTTTATTAATTACTAACGAAGGAATATATTTTGTCTAGGTAATATAAAATTTAGGTTAAAGCTGTGAATTTTCTTAAGAAGATTAAACTTATCTACTCGTTTTGGAGAAAGTATTTGTAATGCCCGAGCTACTGTATTCTTTTCAATTAGAATGAACAAGATCTTACGATAGTTTGAATATTAAACCAAAAAAGATTAATAGCAATTTAGTTTAACAAATGCCAATGAAGACAACTATATGAAACATAAACTCAGTTTACAAATAAGTTTTAATGTCAGAACTAATTGGACACTTTGTTTTCCTAATCATAGATGTTAAAAAAACTTTCTTAGGAAAATTTTTTACTTTGATTCGAACTGAAGATAAAATACTTTACTAATTTAGGATATTTTTTCCATATCTCGTTTCAAAATTTTATTTAACTAAAAAATAATTTATGTTGCATTGTTTTAACAATTTTTCTAATCAAAGAACGTGCATTAGTTTCAACTGATAATAAAGAGTTTATTACCTATTAGCAAAAAAAAATTAGTAGTCACACTTACATTTAAGTTATTGAAAACATATGATGAACATCTCTGCTGTTGAAACGATGAAAACTAACATACATACATAGGAATCGACTGATTTATGTTACGCTGGTTGTGATGTATATAATAGATGTGATTATATATTGAAAAAGATATATACGATGGTTGTGATGTATCCAAAGTAGATGTCTTTAAACTAAATTATCAAACATATCAGTGAGGATTGCTACGTGACAAAAATCGCCTTTAACAGTGAATTTTGAGTCAGTTTTAATTTAGAAAAAAGTAAATGGTTAACTTTAATGACATATTTTTAGTTTTGTTGTTAGAAATAATATGTTAAACAAATCGCACTGTTTGAAAATATATTTTTTCGAGTTTATTTTCAACAATTGTTTTTTTAAATGAAATCACATATAAAACTAAGGAAAGCTAAACTTGTGAAACACAAGTTGAATATCCAGAATGACAGAACATGTTTTGAATTAAGTAATGTAGAATGTGCAAACTTTTGAATTCATTCATTCACAGTAACAGAAAATGTGAAATTTTAAGTTCAGTTTAATAAAGCAAATAATTAAATTGAAAGATACATTTAAAAAGGATTGTTAAAAGTTTGTTAAAACTTTTTTTGTTTTAAGAAATACTAGACAAACATTACACTTAAAAGACAAAATAATTATGCATACCTTTTGTTGATTGAAGCAAGCAGACTCATTGAAAATAGCAAGAAGCTGAAAAGTCAACGGTAACTTTAGCTAACCAGACACCGTAAAAGGTTCGATAAGATACCGCAGAGCACTAAGCTAAATGTACGGTAAACGGGAGCTAAGGAACACACGACCTTCATCGACGAAATCCAAGACACGACTGACGTGCGCGGGATCTAACTCCTGCAGATGAATGTCACTGATTAGTGATCAAGGTCACTGATAACAGATTACGTGACCGCTAACAACCAATCAGAAGCGAGCTTGCAGGTTTGACGTCATCGACTGTGCTGTCTTCCCCCATCGCAATCGAGGATGATGAAATCGTATGGCAATACCTGTAGACAACCTGACGCCAGTTGATTGACAGGGGGCGTGGTGGAATTTTAGGAATGCAGACAGAGTGGCGCCTACCTTCTGCATCATAGTATTTTAGGGAAAATATATATTACGTTGATGTAAAGGACATTATTTTTTGAACTAACTGTTAATATTTTTGAAATAACATACTTTTCTCACACAAGCGAAAAAAGAATGTTTCAGAACATGTCTCTGATCATGATTAAACATAACTTTAAGCATAGTTAACCATCTCAGAGTATGATTAAACAAGTTCGAACATAACTTTGGGCATGTTTAAACAATCCGAACTATATTTGAAGATATCCGAACATGTTCATTCATAACTTTGACAGTTTTTTAATCTTTCAGAATTTAAAAAAACATATTTAAAACTATTTTATTTTAAAAATTTTTGTAAAAATTTTAATTTATAATTTCTTTTTAAGGTTTTAACTTTTTTTGTTAAAAATTTTTAACGTTTTTTTGTTAAAAATTTTTTAAACTTTTTTTGTTAAAACTTTTTTAACTTTTTAACTTTTTTGTTAAAACTTTTTTTAACTTTTTTGTTAAAACTTTTTTAACTTTTTTTTTTGTTAAAACTTTTTTTAACTTTTTTTTGTTAAAACTTTTTTAAACTTTTTTTTGTTAAAACTTTTTTTTTAACATTTTAACTTTTTGTTGTTAAACATTTTTTTAAAATTTTGTTAAAACTTTCTTTAGAAACTTTTTTTTATTTTTGTTAAAACTTTTTTTGTAAAACTTTTTTATAAAACTTTTTTTTTATAAAACTTTTTTTTCTTAAAACTTTTTTTTTGTTAAAACTTTTTTTACTTTTGTTAAAAAAAACTTCTGTTAAACCTTTTTTTACAAACTTTTTTTAAAATTTTGTTAAAACTTTTTTTTTACTTTTGTTAAAACTTTTTATATATTTTTTGTAAAACTTTTTTGTTAAAACTTTGTAAAACTTTTTATCATCTTTGTAAACTTTCTATGATTTTTAAAACTAATAATTTTTATACATATATATATATATATATATATATATATATATATATATATATATATATATATATATGTATATATATATATATATATACATACATCATATATACATATATATATATATATATATATGTATATATATATATTTTACACAAGAACCCATACATAAACATTTAACTTTCATATATTTAGAGACACGTAGACGTGGATGTATGCTTTTACTTAAACATTTATATAGATAAGATACTACCCTTAAATTTACGTTCATGCAAAAAACATTATTTTTCTTAAACTGTTAATATTTTTGAAATAACATACTTTTCTCATGCAAGTGAAAGGAATGTTTCAGTACATGTCTCTAACCATATTTAAACATAACTTTAAGCATAGTTAACCATCTCAGAATATGATTAAACATGTTCGAACATGACTTTGGACACGGTTAAACATATATCCTGACAATATTTGAACCTACCCAAACATGGTTAAACATGTTTGAACAAACTTTGAGCATATCCGAACATTGTTAAATATATCCCAGCTAACTTTGAGCATTATTAAATATACTCGAACTATCTTTGAGCATATCCGAACATGGTTAAACATGTTGGAACATAACTTTGGTCATGGTTAAACATATCCTGAAGAAAGTGCGAGCTACCGAACAAAATTCATTAAGAAAGACAAACTCATGAATTTGGAAATCACAAGCCAGTTCCAACTTTTAAAAAGCAACTGATTAACTAAATTTGGAAGAATTGTTATAAGTTTTTTTAAAACACTTTGTTAGAAACTGACGAATGAGTTTAACAAATTTTTGGAAATAATAGAGTATGATAATACTCTTAGAGTATAATATATACTACTTAGAGTATAATAATACATTTGATGTCAGAACGTGTTTTGAATGAAATCGTGAATTCATAGTATGCAGAAAACGCGAACTTTGAAATTTATAGTTAGGTTAAATGAAGAAAAATAAAGCAAATTACTAAATTGAAAGACACATTTTGAAAGGATCGTTATAAGTTTGTTAAAACTGTTGTTGTATTAAACACTATATTAGACAAAAAAATTTACATACCTTTTGGAAAGAAGTTTTCCTAAGCTTTTGATGATTCGAACAAGCAGACTCATTGAAAAGTAGCAAGAAGCTTAAAATTCGACGGCAGTTTTACTCAATCTTATGCCGTAAAAGGTTCGATAAGGTACCGCATAGCACTAAGCCAAATGTACGGTAAACGGGAGCTGTGAAACATGTGACCTACCTCTAACAGATCCAAGCCTCGACTGACGTGCACGGGGTCTAACACCTGTAGATGAAGGTCACTGATTAGAGATCAAGGTCACTGATAACAGATCACGTGACCGCTAACTACCAATCAGAAGCAAGCTTTCAGGTATGGCGACATCCTGTGGCAATACCAGTAGCGGAAGTGACGCCCTCCGACTGCAAGAAACGATCATGTCGAAGCATGTACCGTCTTGCTGGCGCCAGTTGATTGACAGGTGGGCGGGGGAATGCAAGGAATGCAGACACAATGGCGCCATCCTCCACCGCCTACTCCTTTCAGATGTCAGGTGATCTTCGCATCCAATCACATACAAGTATTAGATGGTAGAGGGCACTCGTGTTGTCTTCAAGTACGACGTCATCACTTGTTTTATGCTTTGTCATCAACCATTTCCCCTTCAGTTGATGTCCTGGGCAGATGCTTCACAGTAAGTAACACCATTTAAATTTTAAGTTTTTTTTGTTAGTAATATTTTTATGTATAAAAAATAATAAAAAAAGACATTTTGTTTAAAATAACAAGTGTCTTTCATCACTTTTTCGAATATCAAGTTTAACTTTATCGAATAACACACTACTTAAACTTTCACAATTAGAAATATTCACTTAAGAAGTTTATTGTTCCGACGAATTTAGTCATGTTTTAGCATGATCTAAGCATGACTAATCGTGCTTAGATCATGCTAAAACATGACTAAATTCGTAGGAACAATAATCTTGTTAAGTGAATATTTCTAATTGTGATAATTTAAGTAGTGTGTTATTCGATAAAGTTAAACTTGATATTCGAAAAAGTGATGAAAGACACTTGTTATTTTAAACAAAATGTCTTTTATTATTATTTTTTATACATAAAAATATTACTAACAAAAAAAACTTAAACAAAATACCTTTTTTTATTATTTTTTATACATAAAAATATTACTAACAAAAAAAACTTAAAATTTAAATGGTGTTACTTACTGTGAAGCATCTGCCCAGGACATCAACTGAAGGGGAAATGGTTGATGACAAAGCACAAAACAAATGATGACGTCGTACTTGAAGACAACACGAGCGCCCTCTACCATCTAATACTTGTTTGTGATTGGATGCGAAGATCACCTGACATGTGAAAGGAGTAGGCGGTAGAGGACGGCGCCATTGTGTCTGCATTCCTTGCATTCCCCCGCCCACCTGTCAATCAACTGGCGCCAGCAAGACGGTACATGCTTCGACATGATCGTTTCTTGCAGGCGGAGGGCGTCACTTCGTCTACTGGTATTGCCACAGGATGTCGCCATACCTGAAAGCTTGCTTCTGATTGGTTGTTAGCGGTCACGTGATCTGTTATCAGTGACCTTGATCTCTAATCAGTGACCTTCATCTACAGGTGTTAGACCCCGCGCACGTCAGTCGAGGCTTGGATCTGGTGGAGGTAGGTCACTTGTTTCACAGCTCCCGTTTACCGTACATTTGGCTTAGTGCTATGCGGTACCTTATCGAACCTTTTACGGCATAAGATTGAGTAAAACTGCCGTCGAATTTTAAGCTTCTTGCTACTTTTCAATGAGTCTGCTTGTTCGAATCATCAAAAGCTTAGGGAAACTTCTTTCCAAAAGGTATGTAAATTTTTTTGTCTAATATAGTGTTTAATACAACAACAGTTTTAACAAACTTATAACGATCCTTTCAAAATGTGTCTTTCAATTTAGTAATTTGCTTTATTTTTCTTCATTTAACCTAACTATAAATTTCAAAGTTCGCGTTTTCTGCATACTATGAATTCACGATTTCATTCAAAACATGTTCTGACATCAAATGTATTATTATACTCTAAGTAGTATATATTATACTCTAAGAGTATTATCATACTCTATCATTTCCAAAAATTTGTTAAACTCATTCGTCAGTTTCTAACAAAGTGTTTTAAAAAAACTTATAACAATTCTTCCAAATTTAGTTAATCAGTTGCTTTTTAAAAGTTGGAACTGGCTTGTGATTTCCAAATTCATGAGTTTGTCTTTCTTAATGAATTTTGTTCGGTAGCTCGCACTTTCTTCAGGATATGTTTAACCATGACCAAAGTTATGTTCGAACATGTTTAACCATGTTCGGATATGCTCAAAGATAGTTCGAGTTTATTTAACAATGTTCGGATATGCTCAAAGTTTGTTCAAACGTGTTTAACCATGTTTGGGTAGGTTCAAATATTGTCAGAATATATGTTTAACCGTGTCCAAAGTCATGTTCGAACATGTTTAATCATATTCTGAGATGGTTAACTATGCTTAAAGTTATGTTTAACCATGGTCAGAGACATGTACTGAAACATTCCTTTCACTTGCATGAGAAAAGTATGTTATTTCAAAAATATTAACAGTTTAAGAAAAGTAAATTTAAGGGTAGTATCTTATCTATATAAATGTATAAGTAAAAGCATACATCCCTGTCTACGTGTCTCTAAATATATGAAAGTTAAATGTTTATGTATGGGTTCTTGTGTAAAATATATATATATATATATATATATGTATGTATAAAATTTATTAGTTTTAAAAATTATAGAAAGTTTACAAAGATGATAAAAAGTTTTACAAAGTTTTAACAAAATTTAAAAAAGTTTTAACAAAAAAGTTTTACAAAAAATATATAAAAATTTTTAACAAAAGTACAAAAAAAGTTTTAACAAAATTTTAAAAAAGTTTGTAAAAAAAGGTTTAACAGAAGTTTTTTTAAACAAAGGAAAAAAGTTTTAACAAAAGTAAAAAAGTTTTAACAAAAAAAAATTTTAAGAAAAAAAAGTTTTATAGAAAAAAGTTTTAACAAAAGTAAAAAAAAGTTTGTAAAAAAAAAGTTTTAACAAAATTTTAAAAAAATGTTTAACAACAAAAAGTTACAAAGTTAAAAAAAAGTTTTAACAAAAAAAAGTTTAAAAAAGTTTTAACAAAAAAAAGTTAAAAAAGTTTTAACAAAAAAGTTAAAAAAAGTTTTAACAAAAAAGATAAAAAGTTAAAAAAGTTTTAAGAAAAAAAAGTTAAAAAAATTTTTAACAAAAAAAACGTTAAAAATTTTTAACAGAAAAAAAGTTAAAACCTTAAAAAGAAATTATAAATTAAAATTTTTACAAAAATTTTTAAAATAAAGTAGTTTTAAATATGTTTTTTTAAATTCTGAAAGATTAAAAAACTGTCAAAGTTATGAATGAACATGTTCGGATATCTTCAAATATAGTTCGGATTGTTTAAACATGCCCAAAGTTATGTTCGAATTTGTTTAATCATACTCTGAGATGGTTAACTACGCTTAAAGTTATGTTTAATCATGATCAGAGACATGTTCTGAAACATTCTTTTTTAGCTTGTATGAGAAAAGTATGTTATTTCAAAAATATTAACAGTTAGTTTAAAAAATAATGTCTTTTACATCAACGTAATATATATTTTCCCTAAAATACTATGATGCAGAAGGTAGGCGCCACTCTGTCTGCATTCCTAAAATTCCACCACACGCCCCCTGTCAATCAACTGGCGTCAGGTTGTCTACAGGTATTGCCATACGATTTCATCATCCTCGATTGCGATGGGGGAAGACAGCACAGTCGATGACGTCACACCTGCAAGCTCGCTTCTGATTGGTTGTTAGCGGTCACGTGATCTGTTATCAGTGACCTTGATCTCTAATCAGTGACCTTCATCTGCAGGTGTTAGACTCCGCGCACGTCAGTCGTGTCTTGGATTTCGTCGATGAAGGTCGTATGTTCCTTAGCTCCCGTTTACCGTACATTTAGCTTAGTGCTCTGCGGTATCTTATCGAACCTTTTACGGTGTCTGGTTAGCTAAAGTTACCGTCGACTTTTCAGTTTCTTGCTATTTTCATTGAGTCTGCTTGCTTCAATCAACAAAAGGTATGTATAATTATTTTGTCTTTTAAGTGTAATGTTTGTCTAGTATTTCTTAAAACAAAAAAGTTTTAACAAACTTTTAACAATCCTTTTTAAATGTATCTTTCAATTTAATTATTTGCTTTATTAAACGGAACTTAAAATTTCACACTTTCTGTTACTGTGAATGAATGAATTCAAAAGTTTGCACATTCTACATTACTTAATTCAAAACATGTTCTGTCATTCTCGATATTCAACTTGTGTTTCACAAGTTTAGCTTTCCTTAGTTTTATATGTGATTTCATTTAAAAAAACAATTGTTGAAAATAAACTCGAAAAAATATATTTTCAAACAGTGCGATTTGTTTAACATATTATTTCTAACAACAAAACTAAAAATATGTCATTAAAGTTAACCATTTACTTTTCTCTAAATTAAAACTGACTCAAAATTCACTGTTAAAGGCGATTTTTGTCACGTAGCAATCCTCACTGATATGTTTGATAATTTAGTTTAAAGATATCTACTTTTGATACATCACAACCATCGTATATATCATTTTCAATATATAATCACATCTATTATATACATCACAACCAGTGCAACATAAATCAGTCGATTCCTATGTATGTATGTTAGTTTTCATCCTTTCAACAGCAGAGATGTTCATCATATGTTTTCAATAACTTAAATGTAAGTGTGACTACTAATTTTTTTTTGCTAATAGGTAATAAACTCTTTATTATCAGTTGAAACTAATGCACGTTCTTTGATTAGAAAAAATTGTTAAAACAATGCAACATAAATTATTTTTTAGTTAAATAAAATTTTGAAACGAGATATGGAAAAAATATCCTAAATTAGTAAAGTATTTTATCTTCAGTTCGAATCAAAGTAAAAAACTTTCCTAAGAAAGTTTTTTTAACATCTACGATTAGGAAAACAAAGTGTCCAATTAGTTCTGACATTAAAACTTATTTGTAAACTGAGTTTATGTTTCATATAGTTGTCTTCATTGGTATTTGTTAAACTAAATTGCTATTAATCTTTTTTGGTTTAATATTCAAACTATTGTAAGATCTTGTTCATTCTAATTGAAAAGAATACAGTAGCTCGGGCATTACAAATACTTTCTCCAAAACGAGTAGATAAGTTTAATCTTCTTAAGAAAATTCACAGCTTTAACCTAAATTTTATATTACCTAGACAAAATATATTCCTTCGTTAGTAATTAATAAAAAAATATTAAGTTTATACCACTTTTCTATTATAAAACTTTACTTCGTCAATCATTAAAATATTTTAGTTAAAAGTTGATTTCAGATACAGCAAAAAAAAAAAAAAAAAAAAAAAAAAAAAAAAAAAAAAAAAAAACCTTTAAATACTAATTCAAAGAAAAAAAAACACATCTCTTTAAAAACTTAAAAGAAAAAAATGGGGAATTCTTTTTCTGATTTTAATTTTTGAAAACAGTGAATTAACAATCTTTCTTAAAACAAAAAACCTGTTGCTTTCGGTCAATAATAGGAAATATCATTCCTTAAAAAATTGCACTAGATTTCGTTAGCCTTTAGACATGAAATGGAAATTGCATGTTTTTGTTATCTGTCTACAGAGGAGGGTGTCTGCAACCGTAAGATAAAGATCTCCTTATAGATTGAAAAGATTGCCTTGCTAATGAAACATGCATGTAGGGTAGATCTCGTGCAGATATTTCCTTCGATAAGGAAATGCATGCTTATTGTACGACATTTCAACCACTTAAGTGAACGGTAGTTGTATATCAGATAGTAGATGTTTCACTGTTAAAAGCAATATAGCAACATTTACATGTAAAAAGAAAAATAAACTAAATTGACCTAATCATCTACCAATAAAAACGAAGGGATCTGATGTCATAAGTAGCGAATGAAATCACGGAGATGTGCAGTCCTCGATATCCAATACGCATCTTTTCAAATAATGTAAACTTAATAGAAAGGAAATATAATTATATATATTTTTTTAACCTTCATTTCCAAAATTGTCTTGTTTATATATCGGTAAAAAACTGATGTTGTGTGTGAGAGTTTGTTATTCGCAATGAAGAAGTTTAATTTTAGTCAGGTAAGAGTATAATTGTTGAATCTTTTTGTATTTTCATTTGTGATAAAAATATATGTCTAATTAAAGATGGATTAAAAATTATTACAGTTAAAGATATGCTTTTACAGAAAGTGTTTTACATTTAAAAGTGAATAAATCTGTTTTGAAAATAAGTAGTTAAAACTAAGATAAAAACGGTAATATTAACTATACTTATTCAATTGATCTTGTTTTGAAAATCAATGAATTCTGTTGATCTTAGAAAAAAAAATCGAATCTTTAACTATACTATTTGACAAAAGTAAGTGTTTTCTAATTCAAATAAAATTATAAATGAACTAACACGTTAAAAAAAAAATATTCAATTGAAAATCAATGAATTCTGTTGTTCTTAGAAAAAAAAAAAAAAAAAAAAAAAAAAAAAAAAAAAAAAAAAAAACGAATCTTTAACTATACTATTTGACAAAAGTAAGTGTTTTCTAATTCAAAATAAAATTTTAAAAGAACTAACACGGTAAAAATATATTCAATTCACACCACTTTTTGAAGAAAATAATACTTTACTTCATAAGTCACTGAAATGTATTGGTTAAAATACTGAAACTAACTTGCATTCTTTTCGATAAAAAAAAAAAATATATATATATATATATATGTCAAAGAAGTAGTTAAAAGTAAGATAAAACAACGGGGCCTCGGTGGCTCAGTGGTGAGCGTGACGAGCTAAAAAATATAAAGTCTGGTTATGTGTTTATGGGTTCGAAACCGTAATGGAATTGATACATTATTAACTTGGTTAGTTCTAAGATTGTGAATCAGACATAAATCGACTGATTCATGAGGATGTTAGTCTTCATCCTTTCTACGGCACTCAGGTCTTCATCCTATGTTTCAAATGACTTAAATGTGGGTGAGGCTACCAATTTTTGCTCTTTTTTCGTTACTGCAAAGCACAATATTCCACCTCTTTCTTAAGTTTTCCATAGTTTTCCCCAAAAACAGAGTTGTTCATTAATTTAAAAAGTTCTTTTCTTAGTTTTAAAACAAAAAAAAAACTGTTTTCGCATTCAGTTTATATTTCAGTTAACATACATCCTTGACAATAATTAAACAAAAACTAATTCGCGTTCTTTGATTAGTAAAAATAATTTATATTCTTTTAAATATTAAATAAATGAAAATATACGTAAAATTGTTTATTAAAAAGCTTTATTTAGGAAAAGCTTGTTTCGGAAATTAATGTATCGAAATTAATATATTAACAAATAAAAAATAACTAATTTATTAAAAAGTTTTTTTAGCACATGACTTACAGAAAAAAAAAAACTTGTTTCGCAAATTAACAAATGACTAAAACTAAAAAACTTGTTTCGGAAATTAACAAATGATTAAAAAATATTAACTAATTTATTTAAAACTTTATTTGCAATGACTAAATTAATTGAAACATGTTTCGTAAAATTAACAAATGACTAAAAAAATTATAACTTATTTCGTTAAAACTTAAAAATGTATTAACCTTTTTTATTCAGTTTAACATTAAAACTTTATTTGCAATGACTAAATTAATTGAAACATGTTTCGTAAAATTAATAAATGTCAAAAAATTATAACTTATTTCGTTAAACCTTAAAAATGTATTAACCTTTTTAATTCAGTTCGAAATAGGATGATGTCATCACAGGTGAGTTAAAAATCCTCTCAAGAGAGGGCGCTCGTGTTCATGCCCTCGGGTGAAAGCGATGGTGCTGTCACCTAGGTTCGTCTCTCGTCCAATCAGAAGCAAGCTCCTTATCTGGATGAAGCCGGTTGTTGCACGCTTCTTCGTTCATTAGCCCGGTGGATGTCATACAGGTAGGACGTGTCTCTGCGCTGCTCCGTGGTAAGTATTTTTTAATTGCATGCGATCTTTTCTAATCATTCCTTTGTTCTACCTTTCTCTTACAACAGACTTTCCTTCATTAACACTCTTCTTACAGTAGACTTTTATTAATTCATTAGACTTTTATTGATTCATGAACATATCCTTTGTTCTAACCCCTCTCTTACAGTACACTTTTCATTCTCTCTTCTTTGTTTTAATCACTCTACTATAGCATGCCGTGTGGGCGCCAGTCTGTCTCGACTCCTCCCACCTGTCCATCACTTTCTTATCTCCCGTAACCTGTCAATCATTCGACTCCGCCCACCTATCACTCATCCTTGGCCACGCCTACCACCGCCACCGCCTGCTGAAGCAAAACCCCCATTTTCCTTCTACTCTTCGGTTCAAATTATGCCTAGACACAGAATTTCAAGTCATTTGAATGATAAGTTTTTGAATTATAAACATTCAAAATTTAGTGCTTCTAATGTTAAATTACATTTTCATATTTTTATTTATATCTCCAGAAATTATGCTCCTAATGTGCTAAATTTTTTTGTAGCAATAATACTAATATACCCAAACCTATATACGCTGAATTCGCAATTTTTATAATTTTAGGATATGAATTATGATATTAATATTCGAAAAAATTGTGAATTGCAACCTTCGATTTTTTTGATGGATTTAGATTTATTAAGTCCTGCTTTATGTAAATCCGAAATTTCACAATTTTCTTCCAAGTAGTTTTCAAATTATGCTTAAAAAACGGTAAAATGATGGTTTAAGTCTATAATAGAAGTGAGTAGATATTTTGAAATTTCTTCTGCTGTCCTGTAATCTAGCACGCTTCATTGACTTCTTAAGGTGCCTTGATCAAGATGGGGGTTCTCTCGGTTAACAATCGATTTCCGAACTTCAATTTGGTTGGTTGGTTGTATTTAAGACGGCCAATTATCTGCACGGGGGATATAGGCCCAGGGGGGAGTGCCCTTCGTGGGGGTCTTTCTAAGGGAACCTAATCCGTATAAACGCTTGGAAATTCAAGGTTCGAAGAAAACCACGAAAACTCCGAAAGATTAGGCCGACGGGCGCGATTGGGTTCGAATCCAGCACTTCCCGTCTACCAGTTTCGAGAGCAGAACCTCTCAGCCACTGGTGGGGCAAACTTCAATTTGGATACAGCCCTTAAAATACGCTCGTTTTAAAATAATTAATTTCTCAGAAACTTATGGTACGAATTGCATAAAAATTTGTTTTTAGGCTAATTGAAGGGTGCAGAGTTCATTTATGCTGTCAGAATTGTGTACTGCTATTGAAAAAAAAAAAACAAAGTTATGGTTCGTTTTAATATGTAGATGGTCCCCTAAACAAATTTTATCTATGTCATTTAAATGTAGACTTTATTTCTAATCGTTCTGTACCAGTAACTTTCTTCTACGATAATTTGTTGAGGAGTTAGTGGGGGGTGTTTACTTTTTTTTTTCCACGACTGTACATAGAATCCTGTGTTCCTCTTCCAAGGAGATTTAAATAGATTTTGGTACATTAAAAAAATTTGTCTTTTTTTTTTATAACGTACAAATAATTCTTTATTCCTCTTCGAAGAACATTTAAATAGATTTTCGTAGATTAAAAAGCATTTCTCTTTTTTCCAATGAACAGAGAATTCTTTATTCCTCTTCTAAGAGGACATAAATAGAATTTCGTAGATCTAAAACCATTTGTCTTTTCTACAACGTACAGAGAATTCTGTATTCCTCTTCCAAGGAGATTTAAATAGCTTTTCTTAGATTGAAAAGCATTTGTCTTTTTTACGATGTACAGAAAATTCTTTATTCCTCTTCCAGGGAGACTTAAATAGATTTTCGTAAATTAAAAAAAAATTGTATTGCTTACAATGTACAAAGAATTCTTTATTCCTCTTCCAAGGAGACCTAAATAGATTTAAAAACATTCTTCTGTTTTGCAGTGTACAGAGAATTATGTATTCATCTGCCAGGGAGAATTAAATAGATTATCGTAAATTAAAAACAATTGTTTTTTTTTTACAATGTACAGATAATTCTTTATTCCTCTTCCAAGGAGACCTAAATAGATTTAAAAACATTTGTCTTTTTTACAATGTACAGAGAATTCTTTATTCCTCTTTGCTGGGCAACATATAACAATAATATATTCCCGCACCATGTTGGTTAAGTCAAAATACAGTTGCGTAATTTGTTATTTCTGTTTATACAAATTCTTTTTTTTATAAAACCTAATTATGAGTGTAAAATTATAATAATTATATTTTCGAGTAAAATAGGGGTGTAAGTTCATACAAAAATTATTAAGTTGATTTTAAATATTAAATATATATTTAAAAAAAATTGTTTTATTGTAAAATGAATGTATAATGTTGAATATAGTTCGGATCTCAGATAACAACAATAGCCAGACGCCATGGTGTCGTTTTATGACAAGCCAGTGGAAAGTGGTGTATAATTAGAAATCGTAAAATAATAAAAATGTTGGAATACATTTATGGCCTTAATAAAAGTGTTGGAATAAATTTATGACTTTTTAGACCACCCAAACTTTAAGGCATATAATAATATTAAAGTATATGTAAGGGGCCATTTGCAGACTGTTAGCTAATAGGTCTATCTAAGGATAATGCAAAATCTTCTCACATCCAATAAGGGAGGACTATACAAATAGTTCCACCCACTGCCAAGAGTTGGTGTGCAAGAAGAAAAAGGGAGTCTAAGAAAAGATGTCGAAGACGCAGGAGCTATCCTGAAAGCCCAAGTAATGAATCCGGAGAGCCCTAGTAATGCCCAGGCGAGATGGACATATCGGAGTGAGCCTAAGCAAGCCTAATTGATGATGTCTTCCTGGTGTTGAAATAAAATGGATTGTTCTACTGCGGTCCGTAGCTATGCATCCCGCCATCCCGATTTCGCCGCTCTGATAAGAAGATGAATCCGGATGATGTTTGGATATGATCCTTAGCATCGCGACAGCTCTGAATTTGATGAATAAAGGCCACCATCCCGTATATGATTCAAGGTATTACCTTAATCTTTTTCTTTACCACTTTAAATTATATGAGAAATTATAAATATCCTTTTATGATATTTTATGGTAGAGAGCAATCTGAGATCCAACAAAACCAATAATTAAATATAATTAAGGTATTTTAAAAATGAAAGTTATTTTTTTTTGCAAAAAGAAAAATATATAATAATAAGAGTAAATGAAAACATTTTCTTTTTTTTAAAAGATTAAATATACATGTAGTAATGAGCAGCAAACAAAAGTTTTGCTTTCCCTTTTTCGATTAATATAATGTGTATATGTATATAGTTGTGTTCAATGTAAATAAAATATTTAATCAAGTATTAAAAAGTTTCTGTAATTATTTAATTGATAAATGTTTAAGGTGTGTCAACTTATTTTTACAGCTTAAATTTAGTTTAATTCATAAGTGGAAGAGTTCGTCTAAATAAATCACAACGCAAACTCTTAATTTTATTCGTAATTAATTAAATTTAATAATTACAGTTTTACGCGGATTATAATTTAATTTTATTAATTATTTGCGTTGCTCTTCTACTAGAATTACGTAATTACGATCACTTATGTTATTTGAATTTATCTAAGGTATATAAAATTATATACCGATTTACTATGAGGTTGCTAGGATGATTTGGACAAATTAACAATTTTGGGTGTAAATTAAATAGGAAATAAACAAGTGTAATTATCTGTCCAGCTTCCCCCCCCCCCCCTCATTATAGTAAAATGGTGCTATGACTCAGGCAACGTTCATCTGAGGTCATTAGAAATAATAATAATAATAAAGGAAAATAAATTTAAGTATTATTTTAATGTCACAATTTTAAAGATATTGTAGGTACGTAAATTTTATTGATTAAAATTTTATTAAAATTAATTTTATTATTGTAACAATAATGACACACATATAATAATTTAAATAAATAAAATGAATAATATATGTTAGCAATAAAGAAAAAAGAAAAAAATAATTATAGGATTTATAATAGGTAAATTTAGGAATTACAATTTTTTTCTCTCCTTTCTCTTTTGGTTGGATCTCAGTTACCATAGAGAAATAATGGCATTCACATCACGGATGACACATCTGTAAAAATAAATTTTTTTTATATATATACTGTATAAATAATAATAATAAGAATAATGAGTAAAATTTTATAATATGAATGGTATAAAAATGATTGAAATGTCAATAGATCATGATTTTTGAAATTGTATCAAGGTGATACAAAAGAAAATTTATGAGTCGTACTACGAAGTAGTGGTACAATATTTATATATATAAAAAAAAAATATTGTTGTTTCTGTAGAAAAAGACAGATATTTTCCTGTTAAATGAAATTATGGTGTTTTTATATATGCGTGTATTATAAAAATTTTAGGGGTATTTATGTGTGTAAAAGAATAATCTACAAAACAACTTCATCTGCTAAGAAATATTTTTTAAATTTTAGTGCTGTTGTTTTTATGTATTTATGCAATTTAGAATATTTTGATACATATGTTGTAATATAGAGAAAATAGTATGATATACAAAAATATTCTGTTTTGAGGTTATGCCCAACAATAAGCGAAAATTTAAAAGGAGAAGTGTAGATTTAAATACCTCTGGAGTTAAAACCAGAGGTCAGAAAAATAAAATTATTTCTCTAAATTATTCGCAACAAAAAACTAAAAAGACTACCATGGCTCAACCTAGTGTTGATACGCTGTTGAATTGTATCCCCGTCTTTGATGAAAGAAAGATTCTAATATTAAATTTTTCGTGAACGAGTTCGACAATCTAATTAAACAAACGGAATTAGAGAATGTTTCGAAACTTGCGCTCTTAAAAATAAAATTAGTGGGTAGTGCTAGAGATAAATTAGCTAATGAAGAAAATCTTAATACAGAAAAAGATTATGAAAAATTTAAACAAAAATTAATCGATACTTTTTCTACTAAAACAAGTTTTTCGGCGGCTCAAAGCAATTTTTTTTCTCTTAGGCAAAAACCTGCGCAGGCGATCGCTGATTTTATCAGTGAATTCAATGCGGCTGCAAAACTTTACCTAGATAAAAGCGGCCAAAATATTGACAACGGTAATGGTAGTTTATTTGAAATGATAAAATTCACAAGATTTTTAGAATCAGTTAGGTCAGATTTAAGTCTGGATATTCGCAGAATGGCGCCGAAAAATTTCAACGAGGCATGTAAATTTACGAAACAAATGGAAGATGCATACAATTAAGTTGCATCAAAGGAGATTAATTCGATTACAAAAACCTCCACTGAGGAAAATTTGGACAAATTGTTAAAATTAAATATGGAAAGCGCGGAGCAAATTAAAATTTTGACTTCCGAAATAAACAATTTGAAAGTTAAAACAAAAGATACTGCGTCAAGCAGATGGTGCGAATTATGTAAAAAAAATTCGCATACTTTAGAAACGTGCTGGTACAAAAATGATAATAAAAATACATATAAGGGTAGCAGAGATTTCGCAGGTCGGCATTTTAATAAAAGGTACTCTTATAATGGACAGTATCAACCGAGAGCGAATTTTAATCCTAGATTTGTTAACCCAAACCAGCAATTGCATTTTCAATCTTATGCACCCACAGGTGGTTACTATGGATATTCTCCATATCCCCCACCCCCACCAAATTACTTCCCTCAGCATGTGCCATATAGGAATACTCAACCTCAGAGTCATGCCAGTTATTATCCAAATGAGGATAAAAATGAGAATTTAAAAGAGAATGCTCAAAAGTATCCAAAAAAAGGGTAAAACTGATGATAAAAGGGACAAGTAAGGGGTGAGGATAGACAGGTGATGGACGTGTAAATTGGATTCACGATATAAATTATGATTAAGTCATCATTAAAAATATATTAAAATTATTTTCATGTCGAGAGAAATAAATAAAATAAAATTAATAAGGGATCGAATTTCAAAATTTTAAAAATTTAAAAATAAATTTTTTTCTTTTAGGTAAAAAAAAAGTTGAAATAAAATTAATAACTTGTCTTTTTAATATGCAAAATAATAAAAAGAAAGGATAGGCAGATGGGTACGCCAATTTGTCTAAGGGTTACAATATTGAGCAAATGTGCAGGGCGCACCCGAAAACATACTTATAAAATTATGAAATGTGCTTCACAAAACTTCACTGGAGCAGTGAAATATTTTTCTCCAGGAAAAATTTATATATATTTATTTTTTTTCTTTCTCGAATATGATTTAGAAAATATAAAATCTTAACAAAGCCAAATAACATTGAAACTTAATTAATTTAATAATGAATAAAGTTGGAGTAATTTTCAAAAAAAAAAAAAAAAAAAAAAAGAGAATTTTTTTTTTCTGTTTTCTATAAGGGTAGCCTTCGCTAATAACCTTACAATTTAGATGACAGAATTTCAGAAGCACTCCTTAAAATGAGTAGGTGTAAGCTATAAGTTCAGGGTAGTTAGAACAGCTTTATAACATATTACTCATATATTATTTTTCTCATTGTAATATAAATATATGGATGACAAGGAATAAATTATTAGTGCACTCTATATTAGGATAGCGGTTAGCTATAAGCCTAAATATAATAAAATAGACAGAAAGTGCTAAGATTTATTCAGGTAGTTCAATTACAACTTATATGCTAAAGTCTAGGATTTAGACAGCAGGGATAAGTTTTATGAACAAAAGTGTTATAAAAATAAAAAATAAAGGATTTTGGTGTAGCACATTGGTTTTTAAAAAACATATATATATATAACAATGGACAAGGCAAGTTATTTCAATATGGTTACACTCATTGTTATGCAAAATTATAGTAAAAAAAAAAAATACATAAATAAATAATTTAAAGAAAAAATTAAAATTTTCTCACCAAAGGCTTTCTGTATAGGATGCAATTTTGGCCTACGGCTGGGTATGCACCAACACCAACAAAATATTTGTAGAAAACTTATTCAAAAGTAAATCAAGGTATTTAGTCATCACTTAGTCATTCACTGCAGGATTCTTGGCTGAAAAAGGAATCAAAGAAAAAATTAAGTATGGTATAATTACTAGATGTTATGCTCGGAAACAATAAAATTAGTAATATTATATTGTAAAAAGCAGCATTTTGAGTTTTGTTTAGGAAAACTTTTGATTTTTTAGGTTTTACACATTTATGGAGTGTCTAGCTCAGTGTATAGTTCCTAGATTTAATAAAAAAAAATAATAAATAAAAATATAAGTTTGTGTTGTTTTCAAAATAAATAACAAAAGGTATAGCAATTAGCATTTATAGTTAAAATTTATGGAATTTTTAGCAAAATTAACATTAGACAAACATAGTTTATATGATATTTAACTTGTTAAGCTAATTTACTTTTATTAACGGTATTCAATTAGAATTAAAGTAGGCTTAAATCCAAGTTAAATTAATTAATAACATTGTTGTAGTGTAAAATTTTATGTAGGACCAGTAGATTTTATTGTATATATAAAAATATGCGAATTTAATAATTAATAAAATGTATTAGCAAAATTATTTAATATAAATATTAAATGACATCTTGCTGAAATCAGCTAGAAATTAGATTTTTTTTTTTTAAAATAAAATATTTTATAAATTTAAGTTATTTTAGAATTTAAGCATTTTTTTTCTCTTTTCTTTCCCTTAGAATTAAATGCAATTCTAAATTTAACACATATAAATATACATAGTATTAATAAATTTGAGTATGTGAGTTCATAATTTTTTTTTATATATATATTTTAGCCAATTTAACACAAGGAAACAAAATAAATAAATAAATATATTTATATATATTGGTTTTTTTTAATTAAAATATGTAGTTTGGCTTAATAAATTAATTAATTTAATTTTTTTTCTAGTACATACAGTAATTATTTTAAAAACTTGATCTATATAAAAAAAAAAAAAAATGGATGTAGTGGTTTGTGAGTATACAAAGATTTTTTCTGCTGGCAGAAGTTCTTTGGTCCGGCCGGGTACTCATAGATGGCTGCATACGATTTTACGTAGTAATTATCATTTGCTTTTAGTACTTTTAAAATTATACAAGTGTATTAATAATATTTTTTTAATAATTAAATAATAATTATTAATGTTTGATTAATAATAATAATTTATTATCTTTTATTTTTAAACATATCATTAAATTTTAGACAGTAGAATTCACATACGGAATGTTAATGATAAATAAAATTTTGAGTAAATATTTTTTTTTATATCATTCAGTAAAAAAAAATAAATATGAAAATTTAACAATCTTTCAAAAGAGAATTGTTGGCTAAATAAATAATAATTAAAGACAAAAATTGTTCTCTTCTTCGCCAATTGCATTGTCTAACAGCACAATTTAATAGTATTAAATGTAGGTGCATTTTTAAGGTCAGCGTAATGCATATTTTGCATTTTGAGAGGCTGTAGAAGTCATATTTCCGTGTTGTTTACATTATAATAGTAAACAATATCATGAATCTAAATCAAAATTTGTGTTTGTTAGAAAGGTCTAAAAATATACAATGCAATCAGTTAAAGAAAATTATAGGCATTTCATTTTTTTTTTTAATCCTGAAAGGCAAATTTTGGTTAGATTTGAACCTGACAGCATAGATGCATGCTCGCTTCAGTTGCAATACGAGGCGGGAGAATTCAAATGCTAGAGTCGCCATTTTCCCCTGCAAAATAATAAAAAAAAGCAGAAGGTTTACATTAGATATGACACAAATACATACAGTATTTATACATAGATTATGTTAAAAATTACATACAGGCATGCACAGTTAGTTAAGAAGAAAGTATATCAAGAAATTATACTAATTAATAAGGTAATTACAAGCATGAAATGGTTTTAAATACATACTTTTGGAAGTCGCAAATTTTTGTCACAGCTCTAATCACGTCAGCAAAAAGTGATTAGAAGCTTGGCCGACCCCTCGTTCTAGGAGGATGGGGGAAGGTCAAGAACTGGTTTTCTTCTCTTTTCTTTCTTTTTTTTCTACCCTGTTTTCCAGACATTATGATCTGTTTTGATTTTCGTCTCGGGTGAAGATGGAGATCATTACGTAATGATATATTAAAGGAGATGAAATAGCTTGTATATTTTGACGTATCATACAAGTTAGAAGTAACATATAAATAAATAAAATAAGGTCACCAGTTTGTATACAATATTTTTCTGAGTATGATTTGAATACATCAGATTAATTATGTGAAAATATAACATGTCATACTACAAGCCTTGTATTTACTTTTATTCAGTATAAAATGTGTTTTAAATGAAACACTGTGTCATAAGGTTATATGTGATGAAATGATATGTCACATGTGTATGCCATTATTTTTCCTGTATTTAAGTTTATTTCGGCATATTACTTTCATACAAAATTATAGTTTTGAAAGTATTTTTGGGCACTTAAACTGTAAAGTTACAAAATTATTAAACATGTGTGTGGTAAAGAAAAAAGGCTTCGAGGAAGATGTCAGATTTTCAGTACAGATGTCTTCTATAAATGTGAATGTCAACAGAGAACTATGCTATCATGTGTTGAACTTTCCGTTATGAAAAATAGAAGAACTTCTTATAAAATATACCAGAACCATTGATAATTGAACATTACAGACTTGGCTCAAAACTGTGTAGATACACCGTCATATGGACACGTACATTCTTTTATGCTTTACAAAAAAAAAAAATAAAACCAGCAATCAGTTTTTATTTTTTTTTTTCTGACTACCCGGAGAGATGCTGGGCAACATATAACAATAATATGTTCCCGCACCATGTTGGTTAAGTCAAAATACAGTTGCGTAATTTGTTATTTCTGTTTGTACAAATTCTTTTTTTATAAAACCTAATTATGAGTGTAAAATTATAATAATTATATTTTCGAGTAAAATAGGAGTGTAAGTTCATACAAAAATTATTAAGTTGATTTTAAATATTAAATATATATTTTTAAAAAATTGTTTTATTGTAAAATGAATGTATAATGTTGAATATAGTTCGGATCTCAGATAACAACAATAGCCAGACGCCATGGTGTCGTTTTATGACAAGCCAGTGGAAAGTGGTGTATAATTAGAAATCGTAAAATAATAAAAATGTTGGAATAAATTTATGGCCTTAATAAAAGTGTTGGAATAAATTTATGACTTTTTAGACCACCCAAACTTTAAGGCATATAATAATATTAAAGTATATGTAAGGGGCCATTTGCAGACTGTTAGCTAATAGGTCTATCTAAGGATAATGCAAAATCTTCTCACATCCAATAAGGGAGGACTATACAAATAGTTCCACCCACTGCCAAGAGTTGGTGTGCAAGAAGAAAAAGGTTTGAAAAAGGGAGTCTAAGAAAAGATGTCGAAGACGCAGGAGCTATCCTGAAAGCCCATGTAATGAATCCGGAGAGCCCTAGTAATGCCCAGGCGAGATGGACATATCGGAGTGAGCCTAAGCAAGCCTAATTGATGATGTCTTCCTGGTGTTGAAATAAAATGGATTGTTCTACTGCGGTCCGTAGCTATGCATCCCGCCATCCCGATTTCGCCGCTCTGATAAGAAGATGAATCCGGATGATGTTTGGATATGATCCTTAGCATCGCGACAGCTCTGAATTTGATGAATAAAGGCCACCATCCCGTATATGATTCAAGGTATTACCTTAATCTTTTTCTTTACCACTTTAAATTATATGAGAAATTATAAATATCCTTTTATGATATTTTATGGTAGAGAGCAATCTGAGATCCAACAAAACCAATAATTAAATATAATTAAGGTATTTTAAAAATGAAAGTTATTTTTTTTGCAAAAAGAAAAATATATAATAATAAGAGTAAATGAAAACATTTTCTTTTTTTTTTTAAAGATTAAATATACATGTAGTAATGAGCAGCAAACAAAAGTTTTGCTTTCCCTTTTTGAATTAATATAATGTGTATATGTATATAGTTGTGTTCAATGTAAATAAAATATTTAATCAAGTATTAAAAAGTTTCTGTAATTATTTAATTGATAAATGTTTAAGGTGTGTCAACTTATTTTTACAGTTTAAATTTAGTTTAATTCATAAGTGGAAGAGTTCGTCTAAAAAAATCACAACGCAAACTCTTAATTTTATTCGTAATTAATTAAATTTAATAATTACAGTTTTACGCGGATTATAATTTAATTTTATTAATTATTCGCGTTGCTCTTCTACTAGAATTACGTAATTACGATCACTTATGTTATTTGAATTTATCTAAGGTATATAAAATTATATACCGATTTACTATGAGGTTGCTAGGATGATTTTTACAAATTAACAATTTTGGGTGTAAATTAAATAGGAAATAAACAAGTGTAATTATCTGTCCAGCACTCTTCCAAGAAGACCTAAATAGATTTAAAAACATTTGTCTTTTTTTGGAGTGTACAGAGATTTCTGTATTCTTCTTCTAGGGAGAATTAGAGAGATTTTCGTAAGTTAAAAAACATTTGTCTTTTTTAAAATGTACAGAGAATTCTTCATTCTTCTTCCAAGGAGACATAAATAGAATTAAAAACATTTGTCTTTTTTACAATGTACAGAGAATTCTTTATTCCTCTTCCAAGGAGACCTAAATAGATTTAAAAACATTTGTCTTTTTTGCAATGTACAGAGATTTCTGTATTCCTCTTCCAGGGAGACTTAAATAGATTTTCGTAAATTAAAAAAAACATTTTTTTTTTTTTTTTTTTTTTTTTTTTTTACAAATTACAGAAAATTTTTTATTCCTCTTCCAAGGACACCTAAATAGATTTTAAAAAATTTGTCTTTTTTACAACGTATAGATTAATCCTTTTCCAAGGAGATCTAAATAGATTTAAAAACATTTGTTTTTTTAGCAATGTGCAGCGAATTCAGTATTTCTCTTCGAAGGAGATTTAAATAGATTTTGGTACATTAAAAAATATTTGTCTTTTTTTTTTATAACGTACAGAGAATTCTTTATTCCTTTTCGAAGAAAACATAAATAGATTTTCGTAGGTTAAAAAGCATTTCTCTTTTTCACGATGTACAGAGAATTCTTCATTCCTCTTCCAGGCAAACCTAAATAGATTGAAAAACATTTGTCTTTTTTATAACGTACAGAAAATTCTGCATATTTCTTCCAAGGAGATTTAATTAGATGTCCGTACATTAAAAAATATTTGTCTTTTTTTTTATAACGTACATAGAATTCTTTATTCCTCTTCAAAGAAAACTTAAATAGATTTTCGTAGATTAAAAAGCATTTGTCTTTCTTGCAATGTTCAGAGAATTCTTTATTCCTCTTCGAGGGAGACGTGAATAGATTTTCGTAAATTAAAAAACATTTGTCTTTTTTACAATGTACAGAGAATTCTTTATTCCTCTTCCAAGGAAACCTAAATAGATTTAAAAACATTTGTCTTTTTTGCAATGTACAGAGAATTCTGTATTCTTCTTCCAGGGAGACTTAAACAAATTTTCGTAAATTAAAAAACATTTTTTTTACAATGTACAGAGAATTATTTATTCCTCTTCCAGGGAGACCTAAATAGATTTAAAAACACTTGTCTTTTTTACCACGTACAGAGAATTCTGTTTTCTTCTTCCAGGGAGACTTAAATAGATTTTCGTAAATTAAAAACATTTATCTTTTTTACAATGTACAGAGAATTCTTTATTCCTCTTCCAGGGAGACTTAAATATATTTTCGTGAATTATAAAACATTTGTCTTTTTTACAAAGTACAGTGAATTCTGTATTCCTCTTGCAAGGAGATTTAAATAGGTTTTCGTATATTATTTTTTTTTTTTTTTACAATGTTCAGAATTCTTTATTCCAATTCCAAGGAAGTATATATAGGTCTTCGCAGATTAAAAAAACATTTGTCTTCTTAACACTTTCCAACAAAGTTGAGAAGTGTTTATGACTTAGGTTTGTCTGTCCATCTGGCCGCTTGTCCTTCAGGCCCTCTGGTCGCCTGTCCGTCAGGCCGTCTGGCCGTCTGTCCACGTTCTAACTCTCGTAAATATGCTCGGATCGTTCTGAAATTTTTGGATGTTAGTGACCTCTACCATAGCACGTTCCCTATTGCAAATGAAGTTAGTAGCATGTTAGTTCATTTACAGGGACAGTCAAAATTTTACCGTTGCATTACGGCCAATGGGAAAAAATCGTTTCAAATGATTTTTAATGGTGTTACACTCTTTCAAACATAGTAAAATTGATATTCATTTATGAAGCCCACTAAAGTATGCATTCTGTTGAATATGCGGTGCAAAGAATAGATATTGTTCATTTACAGGGCTACACAAAAGAATTCCGTTCATAATGGTATAGGGGAAATTGTTTGCAGTGTATTTGAAAACATTTCAGATACTATATTGTATCCGAATTACTGTATATTAGTAACGATTGTTCGAAATGCATTTTTAATTGTTATATGCGCTTTTTTAGGGTTTCGTTCATCTGACGAAACCCTATTCGTCTCGCTCCTCTGTCTGTTTGTCTGTCCGTCTGTCACAGAGAACGTTCTCAGAAACTATACATGTTGGACGCTTGAAATGTTGCATATTTATAGCTGAACACCACACATCATACGACAAATCATAAAATTTTGAAAAAGTTGTGCATTTAACCCTTTGGGCTCCCACATGTGTATTTTAAACAATTTTTTCTGAGTGAGACCCTAATTACGTCGGAGGCGTGAAATTTTGCATACTTATAGCTGAACACTACGCATCATACGAAAAATCATAAAATTTTGGAAAAGTCGTACCTTTAACCCTTTCGGCTCCCACATGTATATTTTAAACAATTCTTTCTAAGTGAGACCCTAATTAGGTTGGAGGCGTGAAATTTTACATACTTATAGCTGAGCACCTCACATCAAATGTCAAACCATAAAAGTTTGAAAAAGTCGTACATTTAACCCTTTTTGCTCCCACATGTGTATTTTAATCAATTCTTTCTAAGTGAGTCCCTGATTAGGTTGGAGGCGTGAAATTTGGCATACTTGTAGCGGAACACATCACATCAAATGACAAATCATAAAATTTTGAAAAAACCGTACATTTAACGCTTTGGATTCCAACATGGGTATTTTAAACAATTCTTTCTAAGTGAGCCCCTATAAGTCTTATATTATTTACTCCTCTGAGCTGTAAATTGTGTATTTTAAGCAATTTTTCTAGCCTCCGCCCTTTTCACTCGGGGGGCACTTTTCCAACTTTTTCCGACACCCCTTTGACCATTCTTTCATATTATGCAACACAGTCTTACATATTTTAGTTCCACTTTTTACCGCCAGGGGCGCCTACATATCTCGGATCCTATCGGCCCAATTCCCTCGACTAATATAGCTACGGATAGTATATAAAACGGAGTTTCGTTCGGATAGAGGTTTGTTTAGAATGGAGAGCGCCCCTGGTTGCGAAATGTGGAACTAACAGATTTTTCAGGGGGATAAAATGTTTTGAAAGGAATATTAATCGAAACACTTTGTGCGATCTGTGATCACACTTACCTACTTGTTCACTACATTTATGCATACAATAAAGTGCGTATAAATGCTGTAGTTCATATACAGAGCTACAGAAATGAATTCGTAAAGGTTACTGAGTATGAGCATAAATTGCTTAAAGGTGGGTTTTAAAGGAGTTATGCATTTTTACGCTGAACTGAATTTAGTGTACTAAGAAATATTTGTAGAATATAGATAAAATGATATACAGAGCCACGCAAAGTATTGGATACATGGCCGTCTACGGGTGGTAATTTCTGGAAATGTAATTTCAGTAGTTTTAAGAGTGTTTTAGTTTGAATTAAATTTTAGCTAAATAGTGGCATGTAATAGAGGTACTAGGTAAACTACAGGGCTGTACAAAAGTATTCAAGTAAGTTTCCATCTATTAGTATAAATTGTTGAAAGATGGATTTAATCCTGGTATGCATTTTCTTGCTAAACTAAATTTTCCCATTATGTAGTATATATATCAACATACAGATCGAATACAGGTCTGTTCAAAAGAATTGGAATACATATTTGGCTATGGGCGGTAACTACTTAAATCAGATTTTTAAATGTTTACTTAGTTATCTTATTTACCTTATTACCCAAAGTAACGAAGTTTCATTAAAGCTTTCAGGGAGTGTTGGAAAGTGTTTCATAATCTATGCTGTACGCATGATTTTTCCTATTTGTTTACAATGTACAGAGAAATTTTTATTCCGATTCCAAAGAGAATTAAATAGATTTTGGTAGATTAAAAAAATTTGTCTTTTTTACAATGTACAGATAATTCTTTATTCCTCTTCGAAGGAGCCTTAAATAGATTTAAAAACATCTGTCTTTTTAGGGTTTCGTACTTAAAAAGTAAAAACGGAACCATTATAAGATCACTTCTGTGTCTGTCCGTCCGTCTGTCTGTCTGTCACAGCCATTTTACTCGTAAACTATGGAACGTGGAAAGTTCAAATTCGGGGAAGTAATAAAGACCATTGACCCACATATTTCTAGATTAATAAACATTCATAAATATATTTAGTAAAAAAGTAGAGGGGCTAATTATGCTACTTAAAAAAAAATCTTTTCTTTGTATATCATGTGGGGGTATCCTGTGAAAACTTTTGTATCGCTGAACTCAAAAATACATTCCTTTTAATTTTAGGTATTATATTTTCAAACATATTGGTGAAAATGTAGCGCAAAAATATGTCCCCCCCCCCCATCTAATTCCGGGTCTACTGAAACTAAAATTATGAAAAAAATTACAGGTAGTAGACGTTAATATAAACCTTGCCAAAAAACTATAGCGATTATCCTAGGTCACATATTTTTTGAGTAATTAGCATTTTTCTGTTATACACAAATTTCGATTTACGGGCATTCAGAAAAATTGTTGAGCATCGCTGAATATACCTATCGTTGCAGAAGAATAACAGCATTGTTAATAATGATTTTCGAAAAAAATCATCGGTAATTAGCCAAGATATTAACCCTTAAAGGTACGGTCAGTTTGGACATACACAAGGACAAGGGCGGCGTACTCTATGCCTAGTTAACAACTTTTAATGATATATATGTGTAATCTAATGTCCAGTAACAGTATAAAAGCAATAAACGTCAAATTGTTAAAAACATACTAATTTAAGGGGTCTCGGGACTCTAAAAAGTGGAAAAACGAAAAAAAGACCATTTTCAAAATTTAATGTCTTAAAATGTATATGATTTTAAAACACAATTTTAATTGGGATGAAAGATATAAGTATATTCTTTCGTTTCATGTATTTAAATAATTGCAAGGTACAGAATTAGTATTTATAAGAGGCTCAAAACTGTTAGACATTTGTCGAACGAAAAATTGGCATAACAGTTTACGCGCAGGATTACAAAATAAATATTGCAACTAGAATAAAAATTTTGGTGCTTTCTTATACTTCAGATTGTAATAATTTCCCTGAAATTAAATAAATTTGTATTTAAAGCATTTTTATATTTTTAATGCAATGTTGCACTTAGCTAATACAAAATTTTGAAAATTTCAACAGTAAAATCACCTAAAAAAATATTTTTTTGAACAATAAAAAGGAAATTTTAGGTTCAGTTTATACAGACTAACATGAAATATATGTTTTGAAAATTTCATGAAAAAATATTGAGAAGTTTTTGAGGTATCCTGCGCGTTATGCCCCAAAAACGCCATTTGGAAAATAATGACTTTAAAGTTTCAGAAACGTCGCTTCAGCTATTTAGCGGGTATAATTCTAAAATCCAAAACTTCTGTTCTAATGGAAATTTCAAGGAAATAACTATATCTAAATTTTCAGAAAAGATAGGAGTTTAACATCTAAAAAAATTAAAATTTCTTAAATTTTGAAGGTTTAAGAGTCCTGCGACCACTTAATCCTTTCCGGCAAGGAGTAATTCTATTTATAAACTTATGAAATAATGAACTGACACCAGAATTTATAAACGAATTTATTAGAAAATGCGGACTTGCTTATTTTCACGTACATGATAAAAGGAAAATTTTAATTAAATATTCTTGGTGCCGTTTGTCTGATTTGGAATTAAAATTAGGTGTCCGTTTTTAAGGGCATCACCCTCGAAAGATTTAATTAGAATGAATCGCATAAATACTGTGAGATTCGCGATAGTTTGCACTGATTGTATCTCTCAATACGCCTCGAGTGACTTTAAAAGTTAATTAAACACCTATCTGGAAAAACGCGGCACTGACCAAGGCGGCGCTGCAACTTTGAGATATCAATTCGAAGCGCGCTTAGCACAATGTCAAATTTAAACTTTGAACAAAGGTTTTGTTTTAGCTACACTGTAGAAATAAAGGTTATTACTACGCTGAATTTAGTTTCATGAAATGCCAAATGAAGTTTAACTATCCACTGCTTTTATTGTCAGTACCGAATTAAGTTCATCATAAACAGATTAGGATAATATTTAAATAGAGTTATACGAATAGCTATATTTGATATTATTTAGGTTCCATATCTCTTTGAACTTTCATGGTATACCCATTTACATTTTTCTAATATATACAGTTATACCCAACCCTACGTTGTATAGTTTTTTACAAAGTCTTAGTATTCTTTTAGCAACTTTTTTTTATATATATATAATATAATTACAAATTCATATATTTATTCTACGGAACCCTCTGTACGCGAGTAATGCTCGCACTTGACCGTTTATTTACAATCTACAGAGAATTCTCTATTCCTCTTTTTTTCTGGATTATTTCGGAGATTGCCCTGAAGTTCCAAAAATCTTAGACACGGTGCTAATTTCAACATTAAAAAGTGAATACAATCTGTACATAAAATTTAGTATATCTCTAAGTATATCTCATCAATATAAATCCATCATTAAGCACACAGTTATAATTAACTCGCTAGAGGAATAAAATACTAGATCTAAGTTTCTATGTAACTTAGATCTAGTATTTCATAGCAGTTCAGAATGAACGCACTATAATTTCACAATATTTTCGATCCATTACAAAAATTTTATTGGACTTAATCAAAAAATTTCCTTGAGCCACAGTAATTTTTGTTTTATTAACAATATTATTTTACCTTTGTTTATCTAACAAATATTTGTTTAGTTCTGAAAAAAAAAATCAGTTTAAGTATGAACCAATAAGAATTTTTTCTTTTTTTGGAACAATATTTTTTTCTGGATTATTTCGGGGATTGCCCTACCAAAAATTTTAGATACATAGATTTTAGATTTTTATAATTTCAACATTCAAAAGTGAATACAAACTGAACATACAAAGTGATACAACTTAGTTTACTACATTTAAAGCATGTAGTGTATAGATAAACTTTTAACTATCGGATTCAGAGAAACTAAGTATATCTCACTAATATCAATCCATCACTAAAACATGCAGTTATAATTAACTCGCCAGAGGAATAAAATGGATCTAATTTGCTATATAGCAGTTCAAAATGAACGCACTATAATTTCACGATATTTTCGATCAAAAAAAATTCTTATTGGACTTAATCAAAAAATTTCTTTGAGCCAAACTAATTTGTTTTATTAATAATAATATTTTACCTTTGTTTATCTAACGAATATTTGTTTAATTCAGAAAAAAATTCAGTTTAAGTATGACCCAATAAGACTTTTTTTGTTGGAAGTATGTATATATATATATATATATTAGATTATTTCGGGGAATGCCCTGGGATACCAAAAATCTTAGATATTAAATCTAGATTAGATAAAATCTTAGTATTTTCAACATTCAAAAGTAAATACAAACTGAATATACAAAGTATTACAACTTATTTAAAACATTCGGTTGTAGATAAACATTTAGCTATCAGATTCAGAGAAACTAAGTATATCTCACCAATATCAATCCATCACTAAAACATGCAGTTATAATTAACTCGCCAGAGGAATAAAATAGATCTAAGTTGCTATGTACCAGTTCAGAATGAACGCACTATAATTTCACGATATTTTCGAACCAACAAAATTCTTATTGGACACTTAATCAAAAATTTCTTTGAGCCAAACTAATTTTTGCTTTATTACCCTCTGACCGCCGAGCAAAAGGGCAAAATTGTGATGTTGTTTACTCTGCAATTTTTTTAAATTGCTAAAAAAAAAAGATGATGTTTTTCCAACATGATATACTTTTTTTTTATTATGTATAGGTATATAGGCCTCCAAAGTATTAATCATAACTTAATTTCTTAAAACTGGATTATATCTGTAGAATTATATTAATTTAAATAATGCTACTATTGCAGTTAAACCTGCAGCTTAGTGAATGGATATATCCAGTGGTGTAGTCGTAAAAAAAACCAGAGGGTATACGTTCTAAGCAGAGGGTATACGCTCAAGGCAGAGGGTATACCCTAGTGTATATATACTATAGCTTTCTTGAGAAACAGAGGGTATACGGTGTTCCTTAAAAAAATCCAGAAGGTATACGGCGTATACTCCCGTATACCCTCCACTACATCTCTGGATATATCAGTTCGCAGCGGTGAGAAGGTTACAATACTCTTTTACCTTTGTTGACCTAACAAATATTTGTTTAGTTCAAAAAAATATTTCAGTTTAAGTATGATACAAGAAGGTTTTTTTTTTGTAAGAACATTATTTTTTTCTGGACTATTTCGGGGATTGCATTTAAAAACATCCTAAAAATCTTAGACACGGGGCTAATTTCAACATTTAAAACAGTGAATATACAAACTGAACATACAAAGTGATGAAATTTAGACAACTTCAACGAAACATCCGTGTATGGATCAAATGTAGATATCAGATTAATAGAAAGTAAGTATATCCTACCAATCAATCCATCACTAAAACCTGCAATTATGATTAAATCGCCCATTAAGATTTTTTGCTTTATCGACAATTTTTTTGTGTGTGTTGTTTTGGAGATTGCTTTAATATCTCATAAATCTTAGACATGGCACTGATTTCAACATTCACAAGTTATTACAAAGTGATACAATGTAGGTTACTTCATCTGAAACATTTATGTACCATTAACTTTTGGATTATCGGATTCAAAAGAAGTAAGTACGTCCCACTAACATCACTAAAAAAGTAATTGTGAATTTTTCGTCAGAGGAATAAAATAGATGGTAAGTGCTCTGTAACAATTGTGATACCCTTTGTCCATATGGTTGATCCAATAGAATTCATATTGGACATTAGTTTAAAAAAAAAAAAATCAGTTTAAGTATAATTCAATCAGATTTTTTTTTGTTGAATGAATATTTTTTTTGTATTATTTAGGAGATTGTTTTAGAATCACAACGCTGATTCAACGCTGAAATTGGGTGATTTCAACATTCAAAAGTGAATGCAAACTGAACATACAAAGTGATACAATTTAGATTACTTCATTTGAAACATTTAAGGGGATGCTTCACTCACTTAAAAACACCTGCTCGGCAATGTTAATTCTATGGGCAGGTTGTTTTCGAATTTCACGTTTAAATTTGAACAGTGTTGAATTCAGGCACTTTTTTCCGGGAGGGATTTCTGTGGTTCCGGGGGGGGGGGGGTTCCCCGGGCCATCCCCCGAAAAAACCATCACTGAATTTGAATATTTTTGAACGATTTTTTTTGCATAGACTAGCTGAGGTCGATCTCTAATATGGCTATTTTTTACTTTTCCGATTTCGATTGCAGATTTTTTTAATAAAGGTACTTTCACTTTAAGAACCGGTTTCGAAAGTGAAAGTACCTTTATTTAAAAAAATCTGCCATCGAAATCGAAAAAAGTAAAAAATAGCCCTATTAAAGATCGACCTCAGCTAGTCTATGCAAAAAAAATCGTTCAAAAATATTCAAATTTAAATGTGAAATTCGAAAACAACCTGCCCATAGGATAAACATTACGGAGCGAGTGTTTTCAAGTGAGTGAAGAATCCCTTTAAGTACAGGTCACTTGTGATTTATCGGATTCAAAGGGACTATGTGCATCAAACCAATATCAAGCTTAGTTTTTATAAAAAAAATCTTTTTAAGTATAATCCAATAAGATTTTTTTGCTGGATCAATATTTTTTTCTGTCTTGTTTCGGAGATTGTTTTAGGATCGCAAAAAATTTAAGCATGGCACCGATTCCAAAATTCAAAATTGAATTCAAACTCAACATACAAAGTGATACAATTTAGATTACTTTATTTGAAACATTTATGTACCGATCTCTTGTAGAAAATCGGATTCAAAGAAACTAAGTATATCCCACCGATATCAATCCATCACGAAAACATGCGATTATGCTAACTCGCCAGTGGAATAATATAAATCTAAGTTGCTCTGTAACAGTTCAGAATGAGCGCATTACCCTTTGAAGAAATTGTTGATTCAAAAAATTCTTATTGGACATTACTTAATCACGAAATCTCTTTGAACTAAACTAATTTTTGTTACATTAACAATATTTTTTTTTTCATTGTTGACATAACAAATATTTGTTTAGTTTAAAAACAATTCCAATTTAAATATGATCCAATAAGATTTTTTTCTTGTATTTTTTCGGAGATTGCTCTAGAATACCAAAAGTCTTAGACACGGTGTTAATTCCAACATTCAAATATGAATGCAAGCTGAACATACAAAATAATACAATTTATATTACATCATCTGAAACATTTGTGTATCGATCAGTTGTAGATATCGGATTCAAAGAAACTAAGTATATCCCATCAATATCAATCCATCACGAAAACATGCAATTATGATTAACTCGCCAGTGGAATAATATAGATCTAAGTTGTTCTGTAACAGTTCACAATGAGCGCACTACCTAGCCGATGTGTATGACCTTATGCAAAATTCTTATTGGGCATTACTTAATCACAAAATCTCTTTGAACTAAACTGATTTTTGTTGCACAATATTTTTTTATCATTGTTGATATAACAAATATTTGTTTATTTGAAAAACAATTTCATTTTAAATATGATCCAAAAAGATTTTTTTGTTGGAATAATATTTTTTTTTCCTGGATTATTTCGGAGATTGCTGTAGAATACCAAAAATCTTAGACACGGTATAAATTTCAACATTCAAAAGTGAATGCAAACTGAATATACAAAGTGATACAATTTAGATTACATCATCTGAAACATTCGTGTATCGATCGGTTGCAGATATCGGATTCAAAGAAACTAAGTATATCCCACCGATATCCATCCATCACGTAAACATGCAATTACGATTAATTCGCCAGAGGAATAAATTTGATGTTAGTTGCTCTGCAACAGGCCAACAGGCGCGCTATCCGTTGATGACAAAGTCAGAAAAAGATTGATGCATTGGTCCTCTGCCATTCACATGGAAATTATGGGTACCGTTGATGAATGGAAGTTCAGAAATGTTAGTTACTGCATGCTCACTCTCTCTCCAAACAGGCTATTAATCTCAAATGAAGGGTTCTGCAAAAAAATGAAATGAATTTGATACAAGTGTTGGAGCATTTATTGTGAAACATTAGGGAAGTGACAAGGGTATTTGCCGTAGTAAGATGATAGCAATTTGACTGAATGCGGGAATGTAACACCTGAAAGAGAAATTATGCACTGGTGGGTAAAATTAATAGAGTTTGACTGAAAAAAAATAGATAGGGGCTATTTACATGTTACATTACTTCGAAAAAATTTAATAGTTTATTCGAAGGAGTAGTTATTATTAACGTCCTACAAAGCAGGCTAGGCTATTCGCAAATTCTCTTTCAGCAATTTATACTAATAGATGGAAACATACTGGAATACTTTTGTACAACCCTGTAGTTAACCTAGCTCCTTTATTACACGCACTATTTAGCTAAAGTTTAATTCAAAGTAAAACACTCTTAAAACTACTGGAATCACATTTCCAGAAATTATCATTTATAGGCGGCCATGTATCCAATTTTTTGCGTGACCTTGTATATCATTTTATCTATGTTCTACAAACATTTCTTAGTAAACTAAATGCAGTTCTGCGTAAAAATGCGTAACTCATTGAAAAACCACCTTTAAGCAATTTACAATCATACTCAGTAACCATTACGAATTCTTTTGTGTAGCCCTGTATATGAATTACAGCATTTATACACACCCTATACAATGCATAAATATAGTGAAACATAAAACCACATAACATAATTAAAAATACATTTCCAGAAATCATTGCTACCGCACAGCAATTCAGATACAATATAGTACCTGAAATCTTTTGTGTGTCCCTGTAAATGCTATGCATTTCGTATTATACATGAAATAAGTTATAGTAAACCTCAGCAACGTATATCAATTTCATCATACATGAAATAATTTAACATAGTTAAAAAACGCCGGAAAAAACTCCCTCCATCCCTATATCATTATGTAACGGAATTCTTTTGTGTGGCCCTGTAAATGAATAATAATTATTCTTTGCACCGCATATTCTACGGAATGCATATTTTAGTGCACTTGATAAATGCATATCAATTTTATTATGTTTGAAAGCATGTAACATCATTAAAAATCATTTTAAACGATTTTTTCCCATAGGCCGTAATGTAACGGAAAACTTTTGACTGTCCCTGTAAATGAACTAAACATGCTACAAACATCATTTGCAAGAGAGTTCGTGCTATGGTAGAGGTCACCAATATCCAAAAAATTTCAGAACAATCCGAGTATATTGACGGGAGTTAGAGCGCGTACAGACGGCCAGACGGCCAGACGGCCAAACAAAACGAATGCATAAAAACTTTTCAACTTTGTTGGAAAGTGTTAAAAAAAGAGAGAGAGTCCGTTTAGAAGGGGCATAAAATATGTTTTTATCCACTCCCACAGTAAAACAAGTCTGTAAACACATGCCATATGTGAGAAAGCATGTAAAAACAGACTTGGTTAACTGTGAGAATGGATAAATTATTTTTTTATATACTTTCTAATTGGAGGATCTCATTTTTAATTTCTTCTATCTTCAATAGAAGAAAGTATTGTAATCGAAATTTTTTTCGACTTCCGGTTTTCGACGGATTTACACATTTCAGAGGTCAGAGATCACAAACAACATGTTTATACAAAATGTCTGTCTGTCCGTGTGTCTGTCGCCATTGTACCATCAAAAAGTGTATGAAGTTATGCATAGAATTGAACCAAATTTTTATTTAAAATTTTTGACTCTAGCAAGCAGGTCCTCCCTGAATTTGGAAAAAATTCGCTGGTAGGGGACGTTGTAATAGCGATTTTTGTGCAATTTTGAATATTGTACCCTCAAAAGTGTATGAAGTTATGCATGGAATTGAACCAAATTTTTATTTTAAGCTTTTGGATATGGCAAGCAGGTCCTCCCTGAATTTTGAAAAATTCGCCGGTAGGGGGCGCTGTAATAGCGATTTTTGTGCGATTTTGAATATTGTACCATCGAAAAGTGTATGAAGTTATGCATAGAATTGAACCAAAAACTTGTTTTAAGTTCTTGGCTATGGCAAGCAGGTCCTTTCTTAATTTGGAAAAAATCGCCGGTAGAGGGTGCTGTACTTGCGATTTTTGTGCCATTTTGAATATTGTACCATCGAAAAGTGTATGAAGTTATGCATAGAATTGAACCAAAAACTTGTTTTAAGTTCTTGGCTATGGCAAGCAGGTATTTCCTTAATTTGGAAAAAAATCGACGGTAGAGAGCACTGTAATTGCGATTTTTGTGCCATTTTTAATATTGTACCTTCGAAAAGTGTATGAGGTTATGCATAGAATTGAACCAAATTTTTTGTGTTTGATTTTGGTCATGGCACGAAGGTCCTCCCTGAATTTGGAAAAATTCCGCCGGAAGGGGGCGCTATAATTTTGCGATGTCTGTACCATTTTCATTATTTTACCATCGAAAAGTGTATGAAGTTGTGCATAGAATTGAACCAAATTTTTTTTGCATGTTTCAGGCTATGGCAAGCAAGTCCTCCCTGAATTTGAAAAAAACTGCCGGAAGGGGGGGGGGGGCGCTATAACAGCTATGTTTGTGCCATTTTCTTTATTGTACCATCGAAAAGTGTATAAAATTATGCATACAACTGAACCAAATTTTTGTGCATGTTATTAGCTTTGGCCAACAGCTCCTCCTTGAATTTGAAAATATTGCGCTGTAAAGGGGCTGTGAGATAGTGATTTTTGTATACTTTTCTTGATTTTTTGTAGTTCTGTTGTCCATCGGCGGCTCGTGCAGCGGCGGGAACTCGCTTCCTGCTAAGCCGGTTATTCGCAAACAGCTGGTAACAGCAGAATAAGGAAAAACTATTAATTTTAACAAATATGGTGATATAGATTAACTCGTTTTTTGTCCGTTTAATTGACTGAAGCAGAAATTTAAGATGAAAATCGATGTTGGTCTAGCATTGAACTAATAATATTGAAGTATTAATATGTGTAAGTAGTTTTTGAAATATTAAGATGTATAAGATAGAAGAAAGTTTTGGGAATTGCACATCCAACTAGTTATGGCCTACTATGGTTGTGAAACCCTCATGTAAAAAATTTAAAAAATCAAAAAACCCGACTGTGTAAAAAGCGAACTAATTAATTATTTATTATCAGTGTGGAACTATTTTTTATATTACTTACCTATTTCTTTTTAATTTACTTGTATTGATGACTTTTAAGTTGTGTTTAACTGTTAGTTCCTATCTATAAAGACTGTTTTGATGAGGCCTATTGATGTCTATGAAGGTTAGAGTTGCGTAAAGCTAGAGATCCTACCTACAGAACTTCCAGGTTGTGTCATATTTAAACGGAGCTTCGGACTTTTAAATAGCCAATGAAATATCGTCTTCATTTTGTAAGACCTATCCAATGACATGCCACTCAATAGGATGCGTGAATTTTTTTTTTTTTTGCCTCTACCGCCATTTTTTACTTTACGGCCGCCATTTTGAATTTATAAAAACAAACCCTAGCCTATAACCATCGGACGGTTAATGCGAATCGATAGAGACCTTATTAATTCAAATCCATTTAGCTGTTGGGATGTTTCGAGGGTATAAAGAAATCCACTTAACCCAGAAAGGCGTGAAATACATAACCCTTGGCAGTCGGGTAAAAATCCTTGTTGCTATCGTTAGTGGAAAATCTAAAATAATATATATTAAATGTAAAAAATCTATTAAGAGTTTTCAAATTTTAGGGCTCCGTACTTAAAAAGTAAAAACGGAACCATTATAAGATCACTCCTGTGTCTGTCCGTCTGTCTGTCACAGCCATTTTACTCGTAAACTATGGAACGTGGAAAGTTCAAATTCAGGGAAGTAATAAAGACCATTGACCCACATATTTTCAGATTAATAAACATTCATAAATATATTTAGTAAAAAAGTAGAGGGGCTAATTATGCTACATAAAAAAAAAATCTTTTCTTTGTATATCATGTGGGGTATCCTGTGAAAGCTATTGTAACGCTGAACTCAACTAGTTGGATGTGCCAATCCCAAAACTTTCTTCTATCTTATACATCTTAATATTTCAAAAACTAGTTACACATGTTAATACTTAAATGTTATTAGTACAATGCTATACCAACTTTGATTTTCCTCTTAAATTTCTGTTTCAGTCAATTAAAAGAACTAAAAACGAGTTAATCTATATCTTGATTGCTAAAATTAATAGTTTTTCCTTATTCTGTTGTTATCAGATGTTTGCAAATAGCCGGCTTAGCAGGAAGCGAGTTCCCGCCTTGGCACGAGCCGCCGATGGACAATAGAACTACGAAAAATCAAGAAAAGTATACAAAAAATCGCTATCACAGAGCCCCTTTACCGCGCGATATTTCCAAATTCAAGGAGGACCTGTTGGCCAAAGCCAAAAACATGCACAAAAAATTTGGTTCAATTGGATGCATAATTTTATACACTTTTCGATTGTGCAATAAAGAAAATGTCACAAACATCGCTATTACAGCGCCCCCCTTCCGGCAGATTTTTTTCAAATTCAGGGAGGACCCTCGTGTAATGACCAAAATCAAACACAAAAAATTTGGTTCAATTCTATGCATAACTTCATACACTTTTCGATGGTACAATATTCAAAATCGCACAAAAATCGCTGTTACAGCGCCCCCTACCGGCGAATTGTTTCCAAATTCAGGGAGGACCTACCTGCCATACCCAAAAACTTAAAATAAAAATTTAATTCAATTCTATGCATAACTTCATACACTTTTAGGTAGCTTTCTTTACAAAAAAGCTACCTATTGCAGCCGTTCGGAGGAAAGCGATTTCAAAAAATTTTGGTATATTTTCATCGATCATGACCCCCAGACCCCGAAACCACCCTCCGTTCAAAATTGATATATATATATATATATATATATATATATATATATATATATATATATCTGACCTATGTCACACTGTAACTCCCGTAATTATGAACCGATTTCGATGAAATTCGGTGTGTACATAGTACATACCAATGTCTCGACCGAGTTCGTTGGCCAGCTTCATCCGCCGTTTTGTTTCAAAATGGCGGCCATTTAAAAATTTTAAAAAATTTTAAAACTTGAAATTTGGTACCAAAAAATTAAAAATGGAAAAATATTTTTTTCTTATGTATTTTACCTTTATACAAAGATTCCGGAGCAGTTTTTGTTTCGTCTATATCTTAAAAAATGGCTGAGTTATAGCATTTTGAATTTCTAGCGTGGCTGACATTTTGAAACGTCCTGAATTTTGTCACGCGATAAAAGGCGTATTTATGAACCGATTTGGATGTAATTCAGTGTGTATATAGTACATACCAATCTCTCGACCGAGTTCGTTGGCCAGCTTCATCCGCCGTTTTGTTTCAAAATGGCGGCCATTAAAATTTTTAAAAAATTTTTAAAACTTGAAATGTGGTACCAAAAAATTAAAAATGGAAAAATATTTTTTTCTTATGTATTTGACCTTTATACAAAGATTCCGGAGCAGTTTTTGTTTCGTCTATATCTTAACAAATGGCTGAGTTATAGCATTTTGAATTTCTAGCGTGGCTGACATTTTGAAACGTCCTGAATTTTGTCACGCGATAAAAGGCGTATTTATGAACCGATTTCGATGTAATTCAGTGTGTACATAGTACATACCAATCTCTCGACCGAGTTCGTTGGCCAGCTTCATCCGCCATTTTGTTTCAAAATGGCGGCCATTTAAAATTTTTTTAAAAATTTAAAATTTGAAATGTGGTACCAAAAAATTGAAAATGGAAAAATATTTTTTCTTATGTATTTGACATTTATACAAAGATTTCGGAGCAGTTTTTGTTTCGTCTATATCTTAAAAAATGGCTGAGTTATAGCATTTTGAATTTCTAGCGTGGCTGACATTTTGAAACGTCCTTAATTTTGTCACGCGATAAAAGGCGTATTTATGAACCGATTTGGATGTAATTCAGTGTGTGCATAGTACATACCAATCTCTCGACCGAGTTCCTTGGCCAGCTTCATCCGCCATTTTGTTTCAAAATGGCGGCCATTTAAAATTTTTTTAAAAATTTAAAATTTGAAGTGTGGTACCAAAAAATTGAAAATGGAAAAATATTTTTTCTTATGTATTTGACCTTTATACAAAGATTTCGGAGCAGTTTTTGTTTCGTCTATATCTTAAAAAATGGCTGAGTTATAGCATTTTGAATTTCTAGAGTGGCTGACATTTTGAAAAGTCCTGATGTTTCTAACGTAATAACAGGCGTATTTATGAACCGACTTGGATGTACCTTGGTGTACATAGTACATACAAATATCTCGACCGAGTTCGTTGGCCGGCTTCATCCGCCATCTTGTTTCAAAATGGCGGCCATTTAAAAAAATTAAAAAATAAAAAAATTTAAATGAGATACCAAAAAATTGGAAAGTGAAAAAGATTTTTTTTGTATGTGTTTGACCTTAATACAAAGATTCCGGAACAGTTTTTCTTTCGTCTATATCTAAAAAAAAATGGCTGAGTAATAACATTTTGAATTTCTCTTGTGGCTGACATTTTAAAACGACCTGATTTTTGTCACGCGATAACAGGCGTAATTATGAACCTATTTGGATGTAACTTGGTCTGTACATAGTACATACCAATGTCTCGACCGAGTTCGATGGCCAGCTTCATTCGCCATCTTGTTTCAAAAGGGTTGCCATTAAAAAAACATTAAATTTAAAATTCAAAATGAGGTATTAAACAATTGGAAAATGAAAAAGATTTTTTTATGTATCTGGCCTTAATACAAAGATTCCGGAGCAGTTTTTGTTTCTGAAAATTTGTTCTTTTGTTTATATCTTAAAAAATGGTTGATTTATAGCACTTTGAATGTCTAGCATGGCTAACATTTTGAAACGATCTTGTATTTGTCACGCGAAAACACACGTATTCGCCTATTTCGATGTAAGAAGGCATGTGGATAGTATATATCAACACCTCGACCAAGTTCGCTGGCCAGATTCATCAGCCATCTTGTTTCAAAATGGTGACCATTAAATTAAAAAATATATATATATTTAAAGTGAGGTGCAAAAAAATTAGAAATTGAAAAAGGTTTCTTTCTTAAGTATTTGACCTTGATATAAGGATTCAGGAGCATTTTTTGTTTGTCTTTACCTTAAAAAATGGCTCAGATATAGCAGTTTCAATTTCTATTGTGGGTGACATTTTGAAAAATCTGAATTTTTGCATGCGACAGCACTCCTATATATTAACCGATTCCGATGTGAGTGAGCATGTGCACAGCAATTACTAAGGTCTCGACCAAGTTACCTGCTTAGCCTCATCCACCATGTTGTCTTAAAATGACAGGCACTTTAAGAAATTGCCGAATTTGGCAGCCAAATATATGTTACTTTAAAGAAAAGCAGCTTGGATAAAGCTGACTAATTTCGCGAAATTCTCATTCATTATATTGATAAAAATTAGTATTTAATCTCCTATAGTCGGTTTCCATTAAATTGAGCTTCGTGTGTTTGAATGATATAATTTGGCTTTTTTTAAATAAAGATTTTGAAAGCTACCTCTTCCTCCCGGCACTGGCCGGAAGGACTTTTTGATGGTACAATGGCGACAGACAGACGGACACACGGACAGACAGACATTTTCTATAAACATATTTTTGGGGATCTCTGACCCCTAAAACATGTAAATCCGTCGAAAACTGGAAGTCGAAAAAAATTTCGATTGCAATACTTTCTTCTATTGAAGATAGAAGAAAGTAAAAATGGCACAAAAATCGCTGTTACAGCGCCCCCTAGCGGCGAATTTTTTCCAAATTAAAGAAGGACCTGCTTGCCGTAGTTAAGAACTTAAAACAAAAATTTGGTTCAATTCTAGGCATAACAACATACAATTTTCGATGGTACAATTTTCAAAATTGCACAAAAATCGCTATTACAGCGCCCCCTACCGGCGAATGTTTTTCAAATTCAGGGAGGATCTGCTTGCCATAGCCAAAAACTTAAAATAAAAATTTGGTTCAATTCTATGCATAACTTCATACACTTTTGGATGGTACGATATTCAAAGTCGCACATAAATAGCTATTACAGCGCCCCTACCGGCGATTTTTTTCCAAATTCAGGGAGGATCTGCTTGCCATAGCCAAAAACTTAAAATAAAAAATTGGTTCAATTCTATGCATAACTTCATACACTTTTTGATGGTACAATTGTGACAGACAGGCGGACAGACGGACATTTTCTATAAACATGTTTTATGGGATCTCTGACCACTAAAACGTGTAAATCCGTCGAAAACCGGAAGTCGAAAAAAATTTCGATTACAATACTTTCTTCTATTGAAGATAGAAGAAAGTATAAATACATTCCTTTTAATTTTAGGTATTACTACATTTTCAAAGATATTGTTGAAAATGTAGCGCAAAAATATGTCCCCTCCATCTAATTCCGAATCTACTGAAACTAAAATTATGAAATAATTAGATGTAGTAGACGTTATAAACCTTGCCGGAAAATTATAGCGATTACTCTATGTCACATAGTTTTTGAGTATTTAGCATTTTTCTGTTATACACAAATTTCGATTTACGGGCATTCAGAAAAATTGTTGAGCATCGCTGAATATACCTATCGTTGCAGAAGAATAAAAGCATTGTTGATAATGATTTTCGAAAAAAATCATCGGTAATTAGCCGAGATATTAACCCTTAAATTTACGGTCAGTTTGGACAAGGACAGGGGCGGCGTACTCTATGCCTAACAACTTTTAATAATATATATGTGTAATGTAATGTCCAATAACAGTATAAAAGCAATAAACGTCAAATTGTTAAAAACATACTAATTTAAGGGGTCTCGGGACTCTAAAAAGTAGAAAAAATGAAAAAAAGAGACCATTTTCAACATTTAATGTCTTAAAATGTATATGATTTTAAAACACAATTTTAATCGGGATGAAAGATATAAGTATGTTCTTTCGTTTCATGTATTTAAAAAATTGCAAGATACTGAATTAGTATTTATAGGGGGCTCGAAACTGTTAGACATTTGTCGAACAAAAAATTGGCATAACAGTTTACGCGAAGGATTACAAAATAAATATTGCAACTAGAATGAAAATTTTGGTGTTTACTTATACTTCAGATAGTAATAATTTCCCTGAACTTAAATAAATTTGTATTTAAAGCATTTTTATATTTTTAATGCAATGTTGCATTTAGCTAATACAAAATTTTGAAAATATCAACAGTAAAATCACCTAAAAAAATATTTTTTTTTTGAACAATCAAAAGGAAATTTTAGGTTCAGTTTATACAGACTAACATGAAATATATGTTTTGCAAATTTCATGAAAAAATATTCAGACGTTTTTGAGGTATCCTGCGCGTTATGCCCAAAAACGCCATTTGGAAAATAATGACTTTAAAGTTTCGGAAACGCCGCTTCAGCTATTGAGCAGGTATAATTCTAAAAGCTAAAACTTCTGTTCTAATGGGAATTTCAAGGAAACAATTGTATCAAAATATTCAGAAAAGATAGGAGTTTAACATCTAAAAAAATTAAAATTTCTAAAATTTGGAAGCTTTAAGAGTCCTGCGACGACTTAATCCTTTCCGGCACGGAGTAATTCTATTTATAAACTTATTAAATAATGAACTGACACCAGAATTTATAAACGAATTTATTAGAAAATTCAAACTTGCTTATTTTCACGTACATGATAAAAGGAAAATTTTAATTAAATATTCTTGGTGCCGTTTGTCTGTTTTGGAATTAAAATTAGGTGTCCGTTTTTTAAGGGCATCGCCCTCGAAAGATTTAATTAGAATGAATCGCATAAATACTGTGGGATTCGCGATAGTTTGCATTGATTGTATCTCTCAATACGCCTCGAGTGACTTTAAAAGTTAATTAAACACCTATCTGGAAAACGCACTGACCAAGGCGGCATTGCAACTTTGAGACCTCAATTCGAAGCGCGCTTAGCACAATGCCAAATTTAAACTTTGAAGAAAGGTTTTGTTTTAGCTACACTGTAGAAATAAAGATTATTACTACGCTGAATTTAGTTTCATAGCCATATTTGATATTATTTAGGTTCCATATCTCTTTGAACTTTCATGGTATACCCATTTACACTATTCTAATATATACAGTTATACACAACCCTACGTTGTATAGTTTTTTTACAAAGTCTTAGTATTCTTTTAGCAACTTTTTTTTTTTTTTTTTTTTTTTTTTTTTTTAATAATGCAATTACAAATTTATATCTTTATTCGACGGAACCCTCTGTACGCGAGTAATACTCGCACTTGACCGTTTACTTGTTAAAAAAATGTATGGTTTACACTTATATTCCGTAAGGAAGTCTTCCTTGTTATTATTTTAACCTATATCAATTGTCGTCCGTCATAAAAAAAAAAACATATTAATTTGATAAATATCTATCGAAAATCCATAAAAGTGAATTATTAGGCAATAAATCACAAAAATTCCTTTTCCTTTCACGCTGATCACGCACGTGTCTTTGAAAGTATATTGAAATAGTTCCTCGAACGATCACACAATGGCTTCAAATTTGAAGAAAAAAAATCTTTCTAAAGAATATGGATTTAATGGGATATTATGGATTTTTTTCTTATAGCATTAGAGGGGGAAATGCGAAAGAAACCATTTCTGAATCACACTGAATACGATTTTCGACAGATGAAAGACTGACACGGATATGTTACAAAAGGTATTTCGATAGAAATTAATCCGATTATTTCGATATGAAGTATTTTCTGCGAGCAAATAAAAGTTTTTTGGCGATTATTATAAACGGGGGATTTTCTCCTCTAGTCATAAAAGTTGTTTTCGTCAATTGCTTTATTGCATCTGCGGCAGCTTTGTACAGTCGAAATTAAGAGAGATATGAGGAAAATATTTGTTTTCGTTTTCTTAAATTGAATGCGGAATTCGGAAATGCTTAAAACTGTGTTAGCTGGGCGTGGACACATATACACCATGACAGAAAAACAGCCTAAAGACAATGATACGTTCTCAAAAATGTTTGTTAAATGATTTAAGTTGCCTGTCTACCTTTAAAACAGGATCGGACTGGCCCGCAGGCCCATCGGCCGCAGGGCCGGTGCGCCCTCGTCCATTAAAATCTTCGCGCCCCTAACTGACTAAACCGCTCCAATATTTTTTCCTTCTTTGTACTCATACATTCTGACTAGTGTACTAAATTCTGAGAATTCATTTAAGAATAATCATCAGTTAATAGACAGAGAACACAAGGGATGCATTATTATCACGAATAAATTAAAGATATATCGAAGCAATTTCACAATCAGAAAACAAGGCGATCATCTTTACATGCGATCGACAGAGAAAACATTTGCCTTGGGAGAGATTTAGTACCCACGGCGCCCTGGATGACATTTTTTTCATCCTATCTTTGAATATCTTTTAGATTTTAAACAAATATTTTCAGTTCTTTAGTTTTTAGTACTTAGCATCTCTCCCCCCTTTAAAGCGGGGTTTAATGCACCCTAAATGGAAAACAACTTGAGAAAAGAAAGAAATATCAGAAGGCAAGAAACCTTTCTGCGTGGAATTCGTTGTTAATTGGAAAACATGATATTTCAAGGAATACAAACTCAGTGTCTCTTCTGGGTTACAATCCTGCAAGCAGTTCAATTCCGCAGCCAGCGGGTTTTTTCCCACAAAATCTACCATTATTTTTGGTTTGCAATCTTCGCTTTATTTAATGACACCCCGTTGTTAAACAACAATTAGGAAATTCTAGTATGTATTTTGAATAAAAAATTGTTTAATTTACTCACCGAAAAATCTATCGTTAAATAAAGTGATGATTACTATTCAGAAAATATGATAGGTTTTTTAAAACAAAAACGGCCCTTGGGATTCTGCAACTTGCATGAATACAATCCCTGGGCCACTTCTCTGAATTATGAAAACTTAAATATTTCCCTTGATTTCTAATTATGTAATAATTTTGCAAATCATGGGAAGAGTGTGCTGAGAAGAGTAAATTTACTCAATTATTTTAACGATTTTAGACTAACGAAGCGGCTTTCTTTGGTGTACTTTTTTTGTAGAAACCTTTTTATAGTGTAATATAAATTCCACATTTTATGTATGCATAAAGTCACTTTTCAAGTTCAGTAAATTTTAACCATGTCATTTGCCGGATAATTGGTAGGGGGTGATCCCTTTTTTTCCCATGTCTCTTCTTGGGTATCTATTGAAAAAATAATACAATAAGAAAGAGTTAGCCTTGATATCAGTCTTTTACTACAGGATAATCTGTGTTCAACTTGCCGGTAATTTTAGATATTGCATGATTTTTTGCGTACAATCCATCAAATCTGAACAGCATTGTACAGGTTTGATGGAACTTTAAACATGCAAGGGGAATAAAGCGAAGTCTTCTATCTATACACAAAAATATAATATTAAGACTTAAGCCACTTTCATATAGATGCTATGCGAATGGTTAATCCTTGTTATACAAGATACAACATAATTGAGTAAAATTGTCTTAAGTTCATTAAAAATTTTGCGCCCTCTGAAAATCCAAGGTCTGCGCCCTTTACCCTGACCCAGTCCGACCATGCTTTAAAATGCAATTTTCGGTCAAAAATCATATTTTCTATATTTGGTTTAATATTAAAACTCGATATTTTAGCTTTCTAAATAACTTTGAATTTTGTTTCTATCTTGGGTAGAGCTTACTTGAGTGACAGGCCTTTTAATATTTGTCAGTCGCAAGTTTTTAAAACTAAAATTAGCCCTTCCCTACCGAAGTGACAGTAAATTTTTGCACGTAAACAAAGAAAAATTTAAAAAACCATCAAGAAAAAAAGAATAACTAATGTAAATAATATAGATGGTGAACTTTATAAATTAGGAGCTTTTTTAAGTTAGATTTTTCATTTAATAGGTAAAATTTGGTTTTAGTTACATTTTCTGCTTTTCCTCAAAATGAGATTTTTTAAATTTTACTTTATCGCAAAACATCATAACTCGAAAAATAATAATCGTAACATCACGAAACTTTGCAAAAATACTCTAAAGGAGTTTTTATAAGTAATGTGCCTCTATTATGATTACAGTTAGTTATTTTTTGATATTTTAGTTAATACAAGTTATGAATTGTCATATATTTTCTTGATTTTTCTGTGTGCAAAAACGTTAACTTCTATATTTTATTAATAACATATTTATAGTTATAAAAATGGTTTAGTACCTCAAGAAAGTTTCATTAATCATAATAAATTTGACTGAATAAAAATATTTTCATTTAAATTTTAGTTTTGATGTTTTGAAAAAGTGCCATTTCATTTATGTATGTTTTGAGCTTTAAAATTAAAATATTTAAAAAATATACGTATTTTTGCATGTTATTCACAATTCTTAGCTATATTCTATAATATAATGCGCATCAGTAGGCAATTTTTCAAATATATATATAAAAAAAAAATCCCTTCCGAAGGTAGGTAGGCACCTTAAATAACCAAATAATTAAGTCTATATGAATTTGAGGCATGCTATTATTCCTCTTTTAAAAGAAGAAATCTCCACAAGATGAAAGTTTTGGATAAGTGTTCAACTTCAGGTTTTCGTCAGATTTATATGGTTTAGAAGGACTCGAACACGATTTGACTGTTTTTAGAAGTCTGTGCATCTGTATGTTTGTTGCATAAATTCTATGGGCGATCTGAAAAGAACTACTGCACGGAATTTAATAAAACTTCAGATTCATTTAAAACTTGACATAAATTGATGCGGATTACAAAAAAGATTTGATTAACAAAAAGATTTAAGAACTAAAAGATATTCTTAAAACACCATCAAAAAATTTTTAATGCGCTAGGCCTAGTCTTGCAGCTGCTTTCATAGTACAAGAACGTCTTCTTTGCGCCTGACAAAGAAAGACTAGGTTATTTCGAAAGTCCTAGCGCATTTAAAAAATTTTGATGGTGTTTTAGGAAGATCTTTTAGTTCTTACTGTTTCACACCAATTTCAACTTATATATATTTTTTTATAAAAAAGATTTAATTTGAATTTCTTTCATTGCTAACAACAGCACAAAAACCTATGTTATCAAGCACAAGAAAAAAACCTTTATTTTATGGGAGAGTAGAAGTAGGGGAATCTAATGATCCATGTCTGCCGGAAGTGGAGTGGTGCATAAGCCAAAAATAAATACCACCAGTGGTTGACTCGTAGGTTTATCATTATGTTTGTCCTACAAAGGAAGGTATGAAAACATGGAGGATAGTTGTAGCACAAACACAATGATAAACCTACGAGTCAACCACTGGTGGTATTCATTTTTGGCTTATGCACCACTTCACTTCCGGCAGACATGAGTCATTACATTACCCTACTTCTACTCTCCCATGAAATAAAGGGTTTTTCGCTTGTGCTTGATAACATAGGTTTTTGTACTGTTGGCTCAAGGACTATGAGGTATTTTAAGAAATTATCAGAAATGTTGAGGTTTTGGCGTCAAAGACATCGCCAAATTAGAAAAATATGAAATATCTCACGAACTACTAGACCTAAAAGAATTTCCTTGGTAACATTCGATTCAGCATGCAAATATAATTAAAATTTGTTGTCATTTGGCACATAACTATAATGTTCGATTTTTAAGGATTTTTTTTTTTTAATTGTTCTTTTTTTTACCCTCTTAAGAGTGGAATTTTACAAAATACTTTCTTATTACGCGCCTATGCCATAAGTAGTGCTTCCCCCAAGATTTCATGTGTCCAAGTTCAGTTGTTTATGCTGTGCGTTGATTAGCTCCGTCAGTCAGGACTTTCTGTTATATATACTAAGGGATCCAGGGATACTGAATATAGAAGAAACCTATTTTTTAACACTTTCCGACATAGTTGAAAAGTGTTTATGACCGGTATTGTCTGTCGGCCGCCAGGGCCCGACTTAGGCTATCGAGAGCCCCGGGGTAAGCATCATTCTTGGGGGGCTCCTTATTATCTATCTATAGAAATTGTTTGGATATAATGTGAAAGTGGCTAGTACCAAACTTCATACATAAGGTATGTATGCATAAATTTCGTACCCGGTACTGCTCACATCAGGATACAGGGTGTCACAAAAAGATGGTCACAACTTTAAGTAAAAATACCAGTAGGATAATAGTCGAAAAAATGATAGATTGGTTGACACGAGTATTTCTTTGCAAACTTTTTCTTTGCTTATCTACGTACGTTACGTTATAAGATGTCCAAAAGAAAATGTCCCAAATTGGTCATACTTTTAACTGGCCACGTTACGAGGGAAACGTTAATAAAGCATTTCTTTTGAAAACAATGGAATATACTAAGTTGTTATAATAAAATTTTAATCATTAGTTTTCTATTGATACGAGTTGGAACCCGTCGAAATTCGACGAACTAAAATGTTTAGAAAGAAACTGTTAGATCAAATTTATGATAAACCTACAAAAGTATTTACAACAAAAAATTCATCTTACATTGGTTGTTTAACTCTTAAAACAAATAATATTTTTAACCTAAAATTACCAAAATGTTATTTCCACAAACTTCAACTGCTTAAATTATTGAAAAATTAAACCGTATTAGAATACGTAATCAAGATGAATAATTATGATGCAGTTATCGATTGAAGCTCTTACGTTTGTTTTTACGGGATGAAAAAATAGGTAAAAAGGATTTTTTTTGCTTTGTCACATCATGAAATTTCCCCCCATAAAATCTAAACTGTGCGCTATTTTCACATTCTCAAAATTTACATACGCACCACTCAAGTTCACAATTTAAAAATATTTTAACGCGCGATAGATTATTAATGAATGTATTTCCAAACTTAAAGTCGCGTTTGTCCGATATAACTTTGCATTCTTTTGTGAACATTCTCAGAAACTTTAAGTTCTAATCTCAGTACCCGCGAATAAAAATTCAGAAATTTGCCTTTAGTTATCATAGCATTGGCCATTTAGTATTGGTCAAATATTTAGTTTTATCAAAGAAAATGATCGTTTTGATTTAAATATGACATGATTTTTACTCACTGAATTATTTTGCCTATCGTCTCAAACTCAGTATCAGCGTAATGTAAAAATATTGAAACGTAACTGATTTATGAAGAAGAATGCGTGTTTTTTTTTAATGGCTGACGTCATTTTCTATTCAAAAATTAAAAAAAAAGGTTACTTTTATTTGTAATGTGAAAATGGCATCAATAAGGATATAATCAATAAAAATAAACCATGACTATTTTCCCTTTACTTTTAATAGAAATGGTGTACTTCAGTTGCCACGATTAGAAAAATGGTATTAAAAACTATAAAAAAATTAATATCTTACAAATAAATTGCGATAGAGCTTTCAAACAAATTGCATTTAAAAGTACATTTCCCCCCCTATATTACGGGGTAAAAATTTAAATTGTACGATGTTTAGAAGTTTAAAAATTTGCAGTAGCGAAAATTGCAAAACCGAAATTTCATTTCAAATTTCAGAGTGTTGCCATTCGCAGAATGACGTATGCGTTACGCACAGATATGTTTGTCCTTTATAATATAGATAGTTATTTGTTTGCATGGGTGGAGGGAGTGCGGGAAGCAGAGAGGGGAAGGGGGTCCGCACTTCATTCCTAAATGTTTGAAAATATGTGAATTTTGATCACTTTTGGCTAATTTTAACCATTTGGCAACTTGTAGTGAAAATCTTGATTATTTACATGGGGGCCGCCTAAAACGGGGGGGGGGGCGGGGCAGCTGCCCCGCAGTCCCCTGCATTAGCCGGGCTCCGTCTGCTGTCTGTCTGTCCGTGCTCTAACTGGCGTAAATACAGACGGATCACCATGAAATTGATATATTCACTATGGCATGTTCGGTATTGAAAATGAAGCATGTAGCAGTAACATTTCCTTAACAATGACGTTCAGAAGAATACCTTTACATGACGGCCTATGGATAAAAATTGTTTGCGGTGGTTTTTAATAACGTTTCACAATTACAAAGTCATTGAAATTTATATATAGCTCTGGAGGTACACTACAAGGTGATTACTATAGAATAGGGTATGGACAGCCATTCATTGTTCATTTACAGGCGCACTCAAAAGAATTCGATCACATTACGATCTACGGAGAAAAATCGTTTGCGGCGTATTCTTTTCATGTTACATAATGGAATTGATATATCTTTGAGGTGCGCTGCAAGATATTTACTACATAATAGAATCTGTATAGCATTCATCATTGATATACAGGGACACAAAAATAATTCGATTACAGTACTCTCTATGAACAATATTTTCTGGAAGTAGTACATTTCCTGTTCTGGTACGTGTTTTTAAATTAAGCTTTTTTTCCCCCTATTTCTTCGTGAGTATAAATTCTACAGATCATACATTGGGTTGCACAAAACATCAGTACACGTTTCCGTTTATTGACTGAAATTGCTGGGGGAATTTTCAACTGCGATCTGCGTTTTCTAATTGAACTAAATTTTAACATATTACGTATTATGTGATAAATCTATAGTACAATAACAGGGCAGCACAAAAATTCAGATTTTTTTTCGTCTTTTGATGCAAATAGATGAAATTAAGTTTTCAAATGTGTTATGTGTTTTACTAATTGTTTATTTAGACAACCTTTTTCACTGTGTTTTACAAATTGTTTATTTAGACAACCTTTTTCACTATGTTTTAGAAATTGTTTATTTAGAGAACCTTTTTCACTGCGTTTTACAAATTGTTTATTTAGACAGCCTTTTTCACTGTGTTTTACAAATTGTTTATTTAGACAACTTTTTTCACAAACTGTTTATTTAGACAACCTTTTCACCGTGTTTTACAAATTGCTTGTTTAGACAATCTTGCTTAGACAACCTTGCTTTAGACAATCTTTTTAACTGTGATATAGTTTTCTAACTGAACTAAATTTTAGCATACTATGTGTTATATAATAAATCTATAGTACATATACAGGACTGCAAAAAGATATTCAGAATTTATTTTCGTCTTTTGATGGAAATTGACGAAATTAAGTGTTCAAATGTGTTATTTGTTTCACAAATTGCTTCTTCAGACAAACGTTTTTACTGCGTTTTACAAATTGTTTATTTAGACAACCTTTTTCACTTTATTAAACTGTGAAGTTTTATTACAGTATTCTAAATGTGTTGGAAAGTGTTTCATAATCTATGCTTAACACACGATTTTAAGTTCTTGTTTGTTATTATTAAATACGCTAATATTTTTTTACATTTATTTTTATTTATTTATATATTTTGCTCACTAACAACACAAAAAAACTTTTTATAAGAAAAATATAATTACTGTATCCAAATAAAGATTTGGAATTTATTAAAAGCTATACTTTCGTATTGGCTTCAAGACAAGAGTATTTAACCGAAGAAATCCCAAAAGATCCCCACTAATAGCAGTAATATTTATTCTGATAAATTTGGTTGTGTAAGTACGTGCTTGAATTATATGTCTTAAATTTGTATTTTTTTTTTCATTATTTTATTCATTTATCGATGATGTTTTAATTTCGTTATGGAATACGGACTGGAAACAAATCCCGAACTATTTATATTACTTTAAAAGTAAACGAATTTATGTTACGTAGTCATCCGCACGCGATAGAGATAAACTGAAAAAATCATTCATGCTTGAAAATTATTTAAAAAAGAATAAAAAAATTAATTAATTGCGATACAGCTTGCAAACAAATTGCATTTGAAGGTACATTTTTTTCCCTATTCGACAGCGCAAAAATTGAAATTGTGCAATGTTTAGAAATTAAACAAGTCGAAAATTGTACGTGAAACGTGGCAAATGAGGTGCGTTCGTACTATAACTATTTTTTATAAATATTCAGATCTTGGTGCAATAGCTGTTGCATTCTCGTACAAAAATGCATGAATACAAAATTTATCACGATTATATACATTAAATTCAGTAATACAGAAATAATAGGACTCCATATTAAATAGGATGTCATCAGCATGGTAACCTAAAATCATTACCTATCATGAAATATGATAAGATTTAATAGAATGAAGAAAACTTTTATTAATATCGTTTTAAGTTTTGATTCTATATATATATATATATACGGAGGAGGGTGGTGTTGTCTGGATAATACGCAATGGTTAATTAAAAAAATGGGGCTTTTGTATTATTACTATATCTTTGATACGTATTTTATATGGATGTTGATTTGATATTTATATGAAATTGGAGAATTTCATTAATATTATAATTAGCTTAATTATTGATTAATCTTATTTACAATCATTTGTTATTAAATTTTAATTTACTAAGGACAATATCATATTAATTACTAATAGTATGTCATTTTTATAGTGATTAATATACATATAAGTATGTTTAATATAAATATAGTTATATTGTATGTATTAAAATTGGGTAATTATTTTTATTATTATTCCTCTATTCTTTTTAATATTTATCTACTTTCAATTTATTATCGGTTTAATGTTTTTGAATGTCCCACATTCATACTTTTGGATTTTTATGGATGTATGAAAATATTCCACACTCTATATTTGTGCTTTTTAAGTAATGGGACTTTAAGTATCATTTAACCTTCTATATACTTCCATATGTTTTTTATTTCCTGTTCATTTTATAATTATCTTATATATAATTGATTTAAAAAATAATTTTTATATTATTTTGAATAATTATTTATATTAATTATTACTGAATTTATTTTGTTTTATAGCATATAGCTATATGCTATATATTATCAATGTTCTAGAATTATTTAAATTCTTAGTTTAGTTTAAATAAGTTAGCTAATAGAATATTTTGTATGCTTTTAAATTTTATTAACAATAGTTTTTTTTTTTAATACATTGTGTGGTTTATATTAGGTTTATAATTATCTACATATAAGGATATGTTTGGTTTTGCTGTTAAAAAAAAAAAAATTATTTACATTCAAATGCTTACAAATATTTATCTTGTGAATGTTGAATAATAAAAGTAATACTAGATGGCGGCACCAAAAATTTGTCTTTTGAAGATAGCTCTAAATTTTAATTTTTCTAGCTCCATTTCAGTTATAATTTACTACACCAGGGGGTATTTTTAGCTAAATTTTGACGATAATGTTAAACAGTTATTAATTAATTTAATAGTGCATTTTAAATAATGTAATTACTATCTATTTATTTTATATTATATTAAATGTATTTAACAAGGTATTTCAAAATTTATTTCAAAATGTATTAACTGCATCCTTTGGTATCAATTACTGTGTTTTCTTAACTGTTTTATTCACCTTAATCTTTATGATATTCTGGTAGCCATGTGCGTGGATATTTGTAAAATACTGAAATATTAATCGGTATGGTGTTTATTATTTATATTTTATATCCTATAAATATTTAAATACGTTTTATTGATTCTTCCATTTCATATTATTTGTTTCTATTCTGTTTTCATTTTTAATCAATTCACTTGATTTTAATGGTTGTTTGGGCACAGGGGAAAATAATTTTTAGCTTTAGCTTATTTTTCTCACAGAAAACAACCATTTTGCTTATATCATTGAATTCTGTGCCCTTGACAACGTAATTCAATGTATAAGCTCTTCCATTTTTTGTCGGTGTCCACTTTTTTCTTTTTCTTCCATAATAATTCTTATAATATTTTTTTTTTAAATACTTACAGCTTTAATTCATATTATTTGATGGTGGTAGGTTATGTTTAATTAATGGTTATATATATATATATATATATATATATATATATATATATATATATATATATATATATATATATATATATATATACATATATATATATATGTATATATATATATATATATATATATATATATATATATATATATATATATATATATATATATATATATATATATATATATATATATTAAGTTTCAAACCATTTGGTTGGGCAGTTTTTGCGCTGTTATATGCGGGCAGACGGACAGACGGACGGAAAGACTAGACGACGACTATATTTGCTGTGTATTTATATAATTACGACATTTCCTCATAGGCCATAATGTAATGGAATACTTTTGAGTGTCTCTGTAAATAAACATCGAACACTACTTACCTTTATTTTCAATACCGAACATGGCATAATAAATCTCAATAACATATATCAATTACGCAGCAATCCAACTATATTACCGCAAGTTAGAGTTCGGGGAAACAGACAGACGGACAGACAAAGCGAATTCATAAACACATTCAACTATGTTGGAAAGTGTTTAAAGCCCATAATAGGTTGAAATTTGACTTTCAGAAATCTATAACAATAGACGGAAGCATACTTGAATACTTTTGTACAGCTCCGTATTTTATCTACAATCTTCATATACATGCCAATATTTTGCTAAAATTTAATTAAGATTAAAATATGCTTAAAACTAGTAAAATCACACTTCCAGAGATTATCCTCGATAGACGGCCATATATCTAATTCTTTGCGTGGTCCTGGATATCATTTTATCTATATTCTACTAACATCTAAATACACTAAATGTAGTTCAGCGTAAAAATGCATAACTCATTTAAAAAACATCTTTAAGCTATTTTCGTTCATACTCAGTAAACCTTACGAATTCCTTTGTGTAGCCCTATATATGATCCACAGCATTTATACAAACAACGTAATGTGCAATTTTAGTTAAACTTAAAAACTCATATCACAACTAAAAATGCACTTCCAGCAATCATCGCTAATATACAGTATTTCGGGTACACTATAGTATCCTAAATCTTTTGTGTGTCCCTGTAAATACTGTGCACTTTCTATTATACAGGAAGTAAATTGTAGTAAACTTCAGCAACGCATATGAGTTCCATTATATCTGGAATATTTTAACATAATTAAAATCCGCTGCAAACAATGTTTCCCCCTATGCCATTATGTAACTGAATTCTTTTGTGTGGCCCTGTAAATGAATAATAAATATTCTTTGAACCGCATATTATACAGAATGTATATTTTAGTGCACGTCATAAATAAATTCAATTTTATTATTTTCGAAAGGGCGTAACATCATTAAAATGCATTTGAAATATTTTTTTCCAATTGACCGTCATGTAACGGATTACTTTTGAATGTCCCTGTCGTTAAACTATACATCCAATTTTCATAAAATTTGAAATGACTCAACAAAATTCCGCAACAATTATATATTTAAACTTTCAAACCGTTCGGTTGGGTAGTTTTTGCGCTGGTTATACAGATAGAGAGACAGATAGAGAAACGGACAGACAGACGGACGTACCAGACAACGACTATAGGTGGTACGTATTTGTATAATTACGAACGCACCTGAAAAAATTAGTAATAGAGAAATATAATCATTTACTGTTGCCACCATCAAAATGACGTTAGCGTTAAGAACGGACATGTTTGTCCTTTATAATACAGATAGATAGATTTTTAGGTGGTTTCGTAATTATATAAATACGTAGTACCTATAGCCGTCGTTCGGTCCGTCTGTCCGTCTCTCTGCCTGTCTTTCCGTCCGTCCGCATATAACAGAGCAAAAACTACACAACCGAATGGTCTGAAATTTAAAATATGTAATTGTTGCAAAATTTTGTGGAATCATTTCAAATTTTATGAAAATTGGATGCATAGTTTAATGACAGGGACAGTCAAAAGTTTTCCGTTACATGACGGGCAATGGGAAAAAAATATTTCAAGTGCATTTTAATGATGTTACAGCCTTTTGAACAGAATGAAATGGATAGGTACTTATGAAGTGCACTAAAATATACATTCAGGTGCAAATGTATAAAACTAGTTAACCCCTTGAGGGGCAAGCAAAAAAGTCTCTAAATATTGAATTCTCATCGGAATAATCGAAAAATTTTATTTTTAAATAAGGAAAAACAATTTTTCAGCGATTTTTCTCCAAAGTTAAAAATATAAAATTTAGTTAAAATTTTCTGATGAGAATCTTGTTTAAATTAGGTGGGATATATTTTATCCCACCACCCCTCAAGGGCTTATAGTAGGAACGCATTTCATTTGCCAAGTCTGACGTGCAATTTCCAACTTGTTTAAACTGTATTATAAAGATGAAATCAAAGTCTAATGGATGTATATATGACAATTTCTTAGAATAGCTGTTATTTTTAGAAGAGAAGCAATTATTTTGAAGCATCTGTCTGGAGAATAAAAGAGATTTTTTTTGCTTTCTGGAATAATACGAAACACAAAACAACAAAGAATGTGATAGAGTGATATAAAGACATTCTCAGGTGCAACTCTAAAGAAGATTTTTATTTCCGCCATTATTTAAGCAATTAAGTTGTTTTTCAACTATCAGACCACAGGTATACATAGTAAGAAAAACTAAATAATATAATGGCATGATTATTTCTCAAAAGAGCTTCAGTATGACGAAAATAACTTCAAAGGTCCAACTGTTTTTCACGAGGAAAAATAGAGCGACACCAAGATTTTCGAAAGGTTAAGTCTAACAAAAGTTACACAGCAGATGTCAAAGGTGATTCTCGCTTGAACTAATCTCTCAACATAAAATGTTGAAGAAAAAAAAATTGTCTCGTCCAGGAAATATCGTGATCTAACACAAATAAATTGATTGATGAAACGTTAATATGTTTGCTTCAATCATGAACTACACTAGATAAATTAGAAATTCTATTAATGAAAGATTAACAAAAGGAAAACATTTGTGTGTGTGTGGGGGGGGGGATGGAGGGGGGTTGCCGCACAGAGCTGCATATCTTTCAATGAGGTTCCGTATCCGCTTGGAGATATGTAGAGGAGGTATTGGAACAGCAAATTAGACTGTTTAGGAGTGCTGTTGGCCATCAAAATTCAAGGATAATGACAGAAATAAAACGTGATACTTAATGAAAAATTATTAATAGAAATTTGTACAAAAGCATTAGTTAACATAAATTACTATGTTTGGCAGTTAATTATTCTCAAAATATTAAAATTAAAACGAAATTTATAGAAACTGGAAAATGAAGGAAAAATTATGTCCCCCCTTGTGGAATTTTTTTCTTTAGTATGGTGTATGGCCACCTCGGACAGATATGCATACCTCACATCTTGACTTCATAGACTTCACCAAAGTGTTGATCAAGTCTTGTGGAATTGCACGCTACTCTTCTAAAAGTGCACTTTTCAGCTCCTGGAGGGTTCGGGGAGGAATTTAGCGTGCTGAAATTCGGCGCTCTAAGGCATCTTACACATACTCAATCGGATTCAAGTCCGGTGAGTAAGGTGGCCAATCCACTCGAGTGATATCTTCTGTTTGCAAGTATTCTGACACCACACATGCTCTATGGACATGCTCTATTACATGGACAAGGGAAGGCAAGGTGCGTATTCCTTCCTCTCTCCAAATAAAAACACGTCTAGAATCAGTGTTCAGGCTATATCTGGACTCGTCAGTAAACAATACGCGGGCCCATTCTTCTTGACTCCATTGAATACGACGGCGGCATCAGTTTAAACGGGCCCCTTTGGAAGCTGGAGTGAGTGGGACACAAACTATTGGTTTTCTCGTATACTGTCCACGCTCGTTAACCTTCGAGCAGCAGTATAATGGCTAATTCGAGTTCTTTAGCAGCCTGAAGGTCTGAAACCAAATCTCTTGTAGTCGCTTCGCGGTTTCTACAAGCCGACAATGACAGAAAACGGTTTTCGATGCAGTTGTTGCTCTTGGTCGCCCTTGACCAGGCTGTTTATCAGCGGATCCAGTGCTTGAAAAACGGCTCTAATCTCTTGATATGACATTTTGAGGGATATTCAAATCTTGGACGACCTTCATTTGTTTTTGACCTTCCTCGATTCTACCAATTATTCACCACTTTTGACCGTCACTTAAATTATGCATTTGAACCATAACTAATGAATACTGATCACTCTCAGACACCGCATTCAATTTACAAAACACTAAAGACCAGAATTCCAACATGCGTCCACTGCGCACCACATTGTCAATCACCGAATTTGCATATTTTCGGCACTAGCGTGGGCGCGGAAGTGCAATTTTGTATTCAGTTGTATTTAATTAACATAAATAATTGCAGCATTGGACATTGGTTTCAACATTAACTTAATGAGCATACTTTTTCTCATTATCTTTTAATTTTGACGACCAGTGTATTTTTTAATCGCCCGCTAACAACATCAAAATGCAATTTAAAATATGAATAAAATACCGAAATAAAGTTTCGAAATTCATTAAAAGCGATGCTTTCGTATTAGTCTCATGTCAGGAGTTAAGAGCCGAAGATATTTCCAAAGATTTCGCTATTTACCGCAACCATTATGATTCTGATATCTGCAGTGTTTTATGCGCGTAGTTCGATTACATGCCTGTTAAATTTTGTTTTATTTTATTTATTTATTGATGAAGTTTTAATTATGCTTTGAAATATTAACCGGAAACAAATAATCAACATTTTATATTGTTTTAAGGGCAAACGGGTTCATCTTTCGTAATCGGGCTGCGAGATACATTTTGAAAAAAAAAAAAAATCATGTTTGACAATTTATTTAAAAACCATCAAAAATCAATCGAGATACAAACTATTCAAACTATTTGCATTTCAAAGAACATTTTTTGTCCTATTTGATCGTATATAAGTTGAAATTGTCCGATGTTTAGATGTTAAAAATATTGAAATAAAAGATAAATTTATTGGTCAGGCGTTGCCACCGTCAATATGACGTCAACGGTATTTGTGAAACATGTTTCTGCTTCATAATACAATTTTTTTTAAATAAATTGAATTAAAAGAATAAAATATTACGCAAACGTTATACAGGGTCATTGAAAAAAAAACGTTGACAAAATGACATGGCAAATCAGGCATACAACAAGGATAAAAAATTACATAGGAACATAGGGTAGGAAATTACGTATTGAGTCACAAAAAACGATGTTTCATCCTAACTCAATTTGGGGTGGCGGTCATAACCTTCACAAAACTGAAGTATATTATAATAAAACACTTGACAGACATTCTCACCTTTGTTGTAAATGTGATAACAATCAACAAAAGTGGTAGAAGTTTGCAATATACACGCCATCAGTATGCACTGGTACATTTAGGACTGTGATGATCCACTCATACGATATCATCGCTTGCTTGAGCAGCGTGTTTTTCCAGAACTTTTTGTGATGTTATCGCATTTCACACAAAACAAGGTCCATATTGTTGCATTTTCATTGCAGTGTTTTAATTTTTCTCGAAATTATGACCGTTGACCTGAGTTCTGTTAGGATGAAACACCCTGTATTTGTGGCTCAATTAAGTGGTTTGCGACCCTATGTTCCTATGTGATTTTTTCTCCTTGTTGTATGCCTGATTTGCCATGTCATTTTGTAAACTTTTTTCAATTCCTACTATTAGTTCACACTCTCCCTATATTTATTTATTTATTTATTTATATATCTTGTTCTATTTTTCAATCGTTAATAAAATACTTATTATTCATCCTATCAAGTTGAAATAAAATTTTTTAAACTTGTACCGGATGACAATGGATGTTAATACAGTTTTTTCAAATATTAATTCATTCATTAAATTTTAATTAATTAATTTTAGTTTTACAGGGGAGACAAAATGGCGGCCATTGGTTATTGAAGCATTTAATGCCTCTTCATATCTATAAGGGGGGTTACCATTGTTGACAGATATTGTGAAATATAATCTCCAAACAAGGACATTAAAACAATCAAGCTAACTAAATTGTTTTTTCATGTGTCAAATGTGATTTATAAAAGCAATCATCAAAAATGATTACGATCTAAAAGAAGGAAGTGAATGTGAAAAGTGATTGCACAATCATAAACAAACATTTTACCATAAACATTTCACGATACTTAAGAACTGTGGACATATATAAACTCTTATCTTTAAATTACTATAAATATAAATATTGATACAAATAATTTGTTATTGTGATTTATATCACTAATTTCCAGTTCTTTATTGCTGATAATATTTTATACATGTATTTTTTCTCTACTTTCACTTGTGATCTTGACTCTCCAACGGAGAGGTGTATATCTTAAAGCTCTTATTAAATATTAATTTTTTCTTTCTATTTATAAGTTTCCGGACAAATTTAAAATTTACAAGTCACACAAAAACATTGTCTTTTTAAATGAAATGGAAGTTCACACCATCATTTATATGGATAAAAAAACAGAAATACAAGAAGAATATGTAGATCGATTTACCCTTTCCGGACGCAGATTACCAGATGGTATACGGATATACATAAATACAAGGTAAGCCCAATTTATCTTAACTATGTTTTGTTTTATATTGAGAAATAAGTAATTTATTTTTGAGGATAAAACCGAACATCACGCCATTACTGATAGCCAAGTTTAAATAATATTGCTATCAAATTGATTATGAGAGCGAAAAAAAAAAAAATTCTCAATAAAAACGTCGTCATTAATTGATAAGAATAAAAATCTGGTAATTCGATAGGGTAATTTAAAAAATAAAAATAAAAATAAAACGAATCTTAGCAACATTATGGCTTCTACAAAAGATAGCACGGCCATTGAAAAATTGAACGCCAACAATTATACAAATTGGCGGTTCAAGGTCGAAATGCTATTGATTCGAGATGAACTTATTGAAGTTATCACGGAAGAGGCCCCCCACTCCATTGAACGATAATTGGACCAAGAAAGACAGAAAAGCAAGGGCTTTAATAAATTTGTCCATTGACGACAGTCAAATAGTGCATGTCAAAAATTTAAATACAGCTAGGCAAACATGGGACGCACTTAAACAAATCCATGAGAGATCTAATCTCTCTAGTAAGCTGTATCTGCTTCGAAAATTGTACAGTACAAAATTAATTGAAGGTGGCAATATGACAGCCCACATAAAAAAAATTTTAGAGATAGTGGATAAATTGTCAGCCATTGGGGAAAACATAACTGACTCGCACATTTCAGCACTGCTGCTGTGCTTGTTGCCACCGTCGTACGATACCCTAGTTACTGCCCTGGAGGCCAGAGATGAAGCTGAGTTAACCGTACAATTTATAAAAAGCAAGCTTACGGATGAATATACTCGCAGCGTAAATAATAGTGAAAATTCCGAAAACAGCAATAAAGCATATAAAATACAAGGTAAATTTAATCATTCAGAACAGAAAAGAGGCAGCAATAAGTACTGATCACACTGTAAAATGAAAAACCACTCAAATAAAGACTGCTGGTTTCTAAAAACGAAAAACAATAACAGTCACACAAATAACAGACACTATAAAAATAAAAACAATTCAACATCACTAGTTTATGAAGAAAATAATTTACATAAAAATGCGGAGCCTGAAGAAAGAAAACACACAGTAAATGAAAACAACAGTGTCGCTTTACTAACCGAAGAGTCCGAAAATAAAGGCACTTTTATAGTGGACAGTGGCAGTTCCAGTCACATAGTAAATTCAAAAGAATTTTTTACCAAAATTACAAATAATAATGAAACAAACGTCACAGTCGCTATTGGTCATAAACTGATTTCATATGGATCTGGAGAGGTAATAATTCATACCGAAAATAAAAACAAACAAGTTATATTGCGTGACGTACTATACGTTCCTGACATAGAAACTAACTTGCTGTCAGTGAGTAGGGCAACTAAAAACGGTTGCAAAGTCAAATTTAAAAAAGATAAATGTGACATAATTCATGAAGGTAAGATTATACTTCAAGGTAAACTTAAAAACAATCTGTACGAAATACATGTTAGTAAAGATGAAAATCACAAGCACTATGCAAATGTCACCTACAACTGCTCAAATGCAAATTGCATAGATTTGTGGCATAGGCGAATGGGGCATAGGAGCTACGACACAATAAAGTCCATGTTATCAAAGGACTTAGTTGAGGGAATTAAAATCAACAACTGCAAACATAATGCGAAATGTGAGGTATGCATCAAGTCAAAATCAGCGAGACCCCATTTCCTAAATCAGGTGCATATAGAGCTACAAAAAGGCTCGAGTTAGTTCATTCTGATGTATGTGGCCTTATAAATACACCCACAATTGGGGGTAAAATATACTTCGTCACTTTTATCAATGATTATACGCGATTTTGTGTAATTTATTTAATTGCAAATAAAAGTGAGGCTTCAGAGAAATTGAAAGAATACATCTCAATGGTGAAAAAAAAATTTGGAAAAATGCCTACTGAGATCAGATTGGACAACGGTGGTGAATATACGGGTAACGAAATAGAAAAATATCTAAAAGAAAATGGGATTCATCATCAGCTCACCGTACCGTTTAACCCAAGCCAAAACGGTGTCGCAGAGCGTAAGAATAGGTCGCTACTAGATATGGTTAGAAGTATGCTAAATGAAGCAAATCTCCCGCACAAATTATGGGGGGAAGCCATATGTACCGCGAATCACTTACAGAACCGGCTACCTTCAAAATCGGTAAGCATCGCACCCTATGAATTATAGATGAATAAGAGACCAAATTTGAAATATCTCAAAGTTTTTGGCTGTACTATACGCCAACATACACAAATCAAACAGAGGAAAATTAGATAATAGAGCAGAAGAGGGCACTTTTGTTGGATACGACAGTCGTTCTAAGGCGTAAAGAATCTATACAAGTGACGGAAGAGTAATATTGGCCAGAAGCGTAAAATTTATAGAAAATAAAAATAATCCAGATACTAACGAAAATCTAGATAGAAGAGAATTAATCGCGGAAACAAACAAACAAACACAACAGAAAGACACGAATGAAATGGAAATGATCTGACACTAACACAAAATGAACTAAGTCCACCACCCGCGTCACAACAACAAATTCCACAAGTGAGAAGATCAGAAAGAACCAATAGAGGTGTGCCGCCGAACAGGTTTGCTTATGCAGACCGGCACGAACAAGTATATGTACCTAACAGTTGGGAAGATATGATGAGTATAGAAAATCTTATAGAAAAACAGAACTGGATAAAGGCGACAGAAGAGGAAATGAATTTCCTTAATGAAAATGAAACCTGGTGTTTAGTTGATCCCCCACAAGGAGCAAGGGTTATTGGGTCGAAATGGACTTTTAAAGCGAAATATGACGAATTCGGAAAATTCGAGCGTTACAAAGCGAGGTTGGTCGCACAAGGATTTAGACAAAAATACGGAGTAGATTTCGATGAAACTTATGCGCCAGTAGTTTCCCATACAAGTTTAAGAGTCTTCATAACTGCCGCAGCATACCACAATCTCAATATTAGGCAGATTGACATCAAAACGGCATTTTTACATGGTGAATTGGAAGAAAATGTTTATGTATCACAACCTAAAGGGTATATAAACACTAGAGAACCCAATAAGGTTTGTAAGTTAAAAAAGGCCCTATATGGACTAAAACAAGCTGCAAGAGCATGGTATTCAAACATTAGTGAAACACTAAAAGAATTAAAATTTAAACAGAGCAATGCTGATAATTGCTTATTTATAAGAAAAGAAGGGGAAAACACGGTTTATATAGCAGTATACGTGGACGATATACTAATCGCAGGAAAAGATGAAAATATAAATGACATAATAGATAAACTAAAATCCAAGTACGCACTTGAAGATTTAGGTCAAATTTCCAATTACCTCGGGATAAAAATACAAAAGACTCACAACGGCTTTAAACTAAATGAAACAGCAAAAATAATAGAAATTGCAAAAAAATTTAATTTAGAAGTCTAAGCCATATGGCACTCCAATGGAAACAGGCTTTCAAAGATTAGACAATGAGGAAACACAAATGCCAAACAACACTAAGTACCGACAAGCAATAGGTGCGCTGTTATATGTTGCTACAATAAGTAGGCCCGATAATTTAGTAGGTGTAAACATATTGAGTAGAAAGAACGAAACGCCGTCTGAAAGAGATTGGAAAGGTGTTAAAAGATTAATAAGATATCTTTATTCAACAAAAGACTTAAATTTAGTAATAAGCACGGAAGAACCACCCATCCTGGAAGTATATACTGATGCAGATTGGGGTGGAGATCTAAAAACAAGAAGATCGACGACAGGCAATTTATTCCTTTTAGGAAAGAATCCAATACAGTGGATAACGAAACTACAAACGTGTGTCGCACAATCATCTGCAGAGGCAGAGTTCGTAGCAGCGGCGAGCGCAACACAAGAATTAATATGGCTGCTAAAACTATTAGAAGATCTTGATATACCGCAAAAATTGCCTATAGTAATTTATGAAGACAATAAATCTTGCATAAAAATGATAGAATCCGAAAAGTTTTCCAATAAAACGAAACATATTAATATCAAATATAATGTGATTAAACAGCTGAAAGAAGATAAAATTATTGAATTGCGTTATTGCCCAAGCAAGTCAATGAGGGCGGATATACTTACGAAACCAGAGCCCAAGCTTGAATTTTTAAATAATAGAAACAAACTGAAATTACAGAACAATCCTCGTTAGGAGATTAAGGGGGGAATTGTTGACAGATATTGTGAAATATAATCTCCAAACAAGGACATTAAAACAATCAAGCTAAGTAAATTGTTTTTTCATGTGTCAAATGTGATTTATAAAAGCAATCATCAAAAATGATTACGATCTAAAAGAAGGAAGTTAATGTGAAAAGTGATTGCACAATCATAAACAAACATTTTACCATAAACATTTCACGATACTTAAGAACTGTGGACATATATAAACTCTTATTTTTAAATTACTATAAATATAAATATTGATACAAATAATTTGTTATTGTGATTTATATCACTAATTTCCTGTTCTTTATTGCTGATAATATTTTATACATGTATTTTTTCTCTACTTTCATTTGTAATCTTGACTCTCCAACGGAGAGGTGTATATCTTAAAGCTCTTATTAAATATTAATTTTTTCTTTCTATTTATAAGTTTCCGGACAAATTTAAAATTTACAAGTCACACAAAAACATTGTCTTTTTAAATGAAATGGAAGTTCACACTATCATCACATATGGATAAAAAAACAGAAATACAAGAAGAATATGTAGATCGATTTACCCTTTCCGGGCGCAGATTACCAGATGGTATACGGATGTACATAAATACAAGGTAAGCCCAATTTATCTTACCTATGTTTTGTTTTATATTGAGAAATAAATAGTTTATTTTTGAGGATAAAACCGAACATCACGCCATTACTGATAGCCAAGTTTAAATAATATTGGTATCAACCATAGGGGGGACCCTGTTCTGTCGCCCAATACCGTCAAGTTTGTCGCCAACGTGGCAATATAGTGCCAAATTTGGCGACCAAAATGAGTCGCCAAAAGTGACGCCAACTTGGCGATATCTCTAATACCCGTAGACTTCCATTGTAAAAGAATAGGGTTTACTTGCTTATAGAAAATCAACGAATTGAGATATTTTAATGCAACAAAAACTAATATTGGCTTAAGGGATTATATTAAATTTTTCTTTGATGACCTAAGTAGGAATTGACTTTAAAAACAAAATTTTTATATTACTTGTTTTAAATCACCCTGTAGAATGAACGAACTAACCATTACTGGAATGGCTAACAATTACGATAATTACTAGTTACTATTCGAGATATAGCTTGCGGATGTCCACATGGCACTGCCTATTTCAAATAAATGCACAAGGGAAATGTGCATGATAACTGTGTAAACATTTTAGGTAGATTTCGTAACAAATACTACCTATTGCAGTCGTTACCATGGTGCGACTTTTGAAAAATTCCTTCATAACTTTTCATTATAGGACCCCAGGAACCCAAAACCACCCCCACCTAAAAAGTTTATATATATATATATATATATATGTATGTATGTACTAAATTTTGTCCGCACGATAAAAGTCGCAATTATGCACGGATTGTCCTCAAACTCGCCAACAACTTTGATATGGCTAATATCTCGGCGGGGATTGAAAATGGGCGAAATCTGCCCAAGAAGATGGAAATGGGGAGGGTTCAAAATTTTGAATACTGTCTTAACATGAATCTGATAAAACCAGCTCTTGCACAACAATGGCAGGAAAAAAAAATAAAAGTTTTTCGTTATAGCAGTTGCCAACAATTAAAAAAAAAAAACAATAAAATTTTCACCACAACAATTACTTTTCTTTTGCAAAATTTTCACGTGTAAAATTAAATAGTTTGACAAATTGAAAACAAATTGAATATTACGTCATAAGTTTTCTAGAGCAAGATTTCAGCATGAAAACTCAAAATAAAATAAATAGTTTGACGAATTAAAAAAATATGTATATTGCGTCATATTGGAAATATAATGGACCTCAGCAGGTGAATATGTAACGCCATGTAAGTTTGAAGAAACGTATTAAAACATGATAAAAACCCGACTATGGAAATATTAACATATTTTAACACTTTAAGGTTCTCTGAATTTTTTGTAGCCATTTTTTTAAACCTATCCCATATACATGTGTGTGTATTCGTGTATATTATAATTCTCACAAAAAGTTTAGCTCCCTACAGCTCACTCTTTGTGAAGAAACTGGGTTTTATCTCTAATCTTGATTTAAGTTTTGTTGGAGAATTTAGTACTTAACATCGAAATCTACCTCCGCCTGTAAGCCGGCAGGGATTTTTTTATTTCACTTTTTTTCTGTAACCACGGATCGATAACTTTTGTCCATAACACCGTCCAATTATACCTTTTAGAGACAGCCTTCGAAAACTTTCTCTTATTTCGAACACAATAAGTTCCTTTTTGCTGATCTGTATCTTCATTGAAATTGATTGCCGAGCAAGCAACCGAGTAGGCACACAAGGCCTTGTTGCTAAATCCTTTATGTGTATGCATTTATTCGCTGAGCATCCGATTCGACTTACCTACCGCAGTCTCGATATGATTAGATTTGAGATAAAGCCGATTAGACCTTGCCCCGCTCTATTATCTTCGTCTTGGCTAATAAATTTTAAATTAATTTTAGAATCTGATCACCACTTGAGCTATTTTTCTCGTCGAATTATTTCAGTTCAGATTTCTCATTCGAAATGTGCCCAGAAGCCAAAAGTTTTCTGGCGATCTTTGGCAACGATTTTAGCTCTTTTAGTGCTCTAAGGGGCGTCGATTTGCAATAAAGCCGATTAGACCTTGCCAGCTTTATTCGGCTTTTACTCCATCTACTTCTCTAAGAGTTTCTTTTTTTAGTTCTCTAAGTTCTCTACAGGGTGTTGATTTGCGCTAAAGCCGATTAGACCTTATCCGCGTTATTATCTTCGTCTTGGCTAATAAATTTAAAATAAATTTTAGAATCTGATCACCACTTAAGCTATTTTTCTTGTTGAATACTTCAGTTTAGATTTCTCATTCGCAATGTGCCCAAAAGTAAAAATGTTTTCTGGCGATCTTTGGCAATAATTTTAGCCCTTTTAGTTCTCTACAGGTTATCGATTTGTGATAAAGGCTGTGACGACCGATCCCCCTTGATGTGAGATGTATCGTCCTGGATCATATATAACTAGTTTTTTTTTTTTTTAAACACAAAAAGGTAGTTTATTTTACAAAGCACAGACAGACGTTACATGACAATGATCACACAGATGACAACACAAGTATATACAAATAAGTGTAAATTTCAGGTTTGAGTGCACCACACAGACTCAATATTCACTTTTCACTACTTCCATATTTATATTACGCACATAAATCTTTACTTCACTAACTACTAAAATTATAACACTCCGGTGCCCGTAGCATCTGGCACACTTTCGTTATCAAAACTCTCTGGCGGCACACACGGACGGTATAAAAAAATACCCCTATCCTTCACTCCAAAACAGAATCTCATTCCCTTCTAGCCCACGCACGCGTGTCACATGACCAAAAGCGCGCCAGCTCTCAGAGCAACTGACGTCACCCAGATATCACAAAGCCTATTAGACCTTGCCCGTCTTGGCTAATAAATTTTGAATTAATTTTAGAATCTGCTCACCACTTGAGCTATTTTTTTCGTTGAATATTTCAGTTCAGATTTCTCATTCGTAATGTGCCCAGAAACAAAAAGTTTTCTGACGATTTTTGCCGGCAATTTTAGCCCTTTTAGTTCTCTAAGGGTTTTCTTTTTAAGTTTCAGATAGACGTGTCATTCTAATTCTACTTTCGGTCATTCGCAGTCTTTTTGTTCTGGCCAGCCGGCGCTTTTTTGTGGTTACACGGCGTTTTTGCATCTTTTATGGCTTTACAAGTAAAGTGCTGGGTGTCCTGCAAGAGGGGAGAGCTTCCTTCAAGTTCGATCTTATCTCCTGACCCATTATTGATCTTCCCGTCCTTTTCTTAAAAACCACAAATGGCGTTAGAAAAGAAAGGTTTTATTGCTTTAGCATGAAAAATGAGCCATTTTGCTTCCTAAATGCAGCCTAAGCCTGCGAATGGACCATCCTTCTAACTGTTATCAGTATCGGCGTCTTTTCTTGTGGCCACGTGGTGTTTTGGATCTTTAATGACTTTTAAAGGAAATGGACTGATGTCCTGCAAAAGAGGAACCTTTCCGTCAAGTAGAGTTGAGCTCCTTATCTCCTGACCCATTGTTGATTCCCCCCCCCCCCCCATTCTTCTGAGAATAAACCGCAGAAGGGTCCAGAACAAAAGATTTCCACGAAAACTGTAGAAGGAGGGCAAAACAAGTGTGTGTATGCAGCCTAAAGCTGCGTTTGGACTATCCTGCAAAAGATCGTCTAGAAAAAGCCATAAATTTTATCTTTGAAGTAAGGATGAGTATACTTTTTCTACGCGATTTTCTCCCCAAACAACAGTCATAAAACTGTCAACGTGAGTTGGCGTCCAGTTTCGTCATGCAACTCCCTGTCCTTGTCCTGCAAAACCCATTAGCCATCAAATGCTCCGACTACCGGGAACAAACATGCCGAAGGGTGACTGCAAGAAACTAGATGGTGCGTACGCAGCCTTAAGGTGCGAATAGACCATAACTTCTAACTGTTATCAGTATACGTCTTTTCTTGTGGCCACGTGGTGTTTTTGATCTTTAATTACTTTAATAAAAGGAAACGGACTGGTGTCTTGCAAAAGAGGAACCTTTCCGTCAAATAGATTTGAGCTCCTTATCTACTGGCCCATTGTTTATTCCCCTCATCCTTTTGTGAATAAACCGCAGAAGGGTCCAGAACAAAATATTTCCTTCAAAACTGTAGAAGGATGGCAAGACAAGCGTTTATACGCAGCCTTAGTTCTCTAAGGTCTCTACAGAGGGTCACTGAACTTATGCGTAAAACAATAAAAGAATGCAAAGTACACATGCAGAGCAATTTTATTATAGTAATGGGAGGTCGGAAATTAAAAGTGTTGGCGAAAAACAAGAAATGTGGAGGAGATGAAAACAAGCGTTTTATTGACGTAACAATTACAGCATCCTTACGGACACTTGTTTATAGTGGCTGATGACAGGCTGTTATATTTTCCAGCCCGAAACGCTTCCTGTGCATTGTTTTGATTTTATGGTGATTTATACAATGCTTTATTATTGTAATTCTGATTTTTCGCCAGTTTTTCGGTGCTGTTTCAACTACAGTAAACTCTGTCTAAGGCGGAATCGATTGGGACCGAGAAAATTTTCCGTGGTAGACAATATTCCGCCTTAGACAAATTTTACTCTATGTCTATGGATTCGCAGGGACTTGAAAATCTTTCCGAGTTAGACAGATTTCCGTCTTACACAGAGTCCGCCTTACACAGAGTTTACTGTATAAGCATTGTAGAGTGTTCGTTCAAGGTCACAAATAAAGAGTAACTGAAACAGTTTTAGATAAGCGCATGCGCGAGCACTGCTTTTTTATTGACTCGCTTGCAGTGCCACCTACGCAAAATGGGGACTCCTGAGCTCAAAGCGTTATTGTTCGGCTGAAGATTTAAAAGCCGATGCGATTTTTTCCTGTGAGGCTTTATAAAAAATCGTGTCGACGTTCCGCCGCTACCTAATGATTTGCCAGAGTTGAGACATGGATGCCAGATGGAAGAGGCTGTTGCTTCCATCATGGAAGTAAGAACGAAGTTCTTGTATAATTCTATGGCTTCCATGACTCAGGACTTGTTAACCGAAGAGTAGGAAGAATTAGACTTTGGGTTGAATGTGCGCCATAGCTAAAGGTGCACATACGAGGGTGTATCAATAAGCTTTACCCTCACATAGAAATAATTGAGTAAAATTTATAAAATTGCTACATTTTATGAGTCCTTTTCGATATAGTCACCGTGCACAGTAACACATTTCTGCAAACGGTATTTCAAAAAGAAGGGAGAGGATGTATTCCAGGAGGCGCGATAGTAGACCCAAAAGGGGTCATTTTCTAACTTTTACCGACCCCCATGTGACATAGTATTGAAAAGGCCTGTGAGCACTTATTCATGTTATGCACATCCTGAGCCCCTCCCTCCAATTTCTCCTCGGGGGGGGGGGGGGGGTTAAATTTTGCGGACACCATTCATGCCCCCCGGGGGGACATTTGGGAGAAGGGGATCGAAGGGTGCATAACATGAATAAGTGGTCACAGGCCTTTCCAGGAATAAGTCACATTCTTCTACCTAATCATTTCAAATTTAATAAAAACAAAACCCTAAGGAAAAACTTCCAGAAGATTCTACTGGACCCAGCAAACTTTTCAGTGCTAAATGAAAATTACAATATTCTTAATAAACACTACTCCTTCATAAAAAAAATTCTGTAAACAGTGTCACCCATTAACTATCAAGATCATTCATAAAAGTATTAAACATCGCCTAATTAAATAACACCTTGATTTGTGAAAGTTTATATTCCCGAACTTTGGATTAAATCTCCAAACTGTGAATTTTATCTTCAAACTAAAATCTACATTGTTTAGAACTGTAAAAATCATACTATGAAATATAATGACTTTGAACTGCAAAATATAATGACTCAAAAATGTGACATATACTTTACTGAACTGTGAAATACATAGACTATTCAACATATTAAGCTATCTAGAACTTTAAAATTAATTATAATTAATATCTCAAATTTGCTTAACAGGTCATCACTCAGAATCATAATTAAATTTAACAAGACTATTATTTCATTTAAATATCATTCAAAGTTTCGCTCAGATTTACTTATTTTTCAGATTTCAATCAATTTTGTCTCAACTAACTTTGTTTTATTAAGTCCTATTAGGCCCTAATATGGATTGGTATAAATTTTTAAGAAACATTTTAGCTAATTTAATTAAATTTAATTAACATTAACAATACTATTTTAATTTTTCATTAAAATTTTAAATTGGCTACTTTCAAATATTCCTATTTTAATAACTGATTGATGATCTGTATTATCTGTAATATCTTAAAAATCCAAAATGTTGTTTTATTTGGGCTCGCCCAGCTTAGGCAACATTGGATAACGCTTGTGATATGATTGTACAATTTTAATTGAAATTTCAATCGGGGGGGTGTCTTCCTACCTGCTGAGGCCTCCGGGCCCGTCTGGTGTCTGGGGGTTTCGCGGGAAGGTGGATATGGGTTTTTCCCCTCGTGGACATTTAGCTCCTATACCGCAAGGTTGGCTGTCCACGAGTGGGTGATTTCTGATTTCTGTTTCTGTGGGGATCGGCAAAAGTTAGAAAAATGCCTCCCCCCCCCCCCTTTGGGTCTACTATCGCGCCTCTTGGAATACATCCTCTCCCCTCTTTTTGAAATACCGTTTGCAGAAATGTGTCACTCTGCACACTGCCTATATAGAAAAGAACTAATACAAGATGGCAATTTCATAAATTTTACTCAATTATTTCTATGTGAGGGCAAGCATTTATTGATACACCCTCGTATTGAACGTTTGTGAGAAAAACTAGGTTAGTTTACTTTAAATTGGATGTATGATTTGTTGTAAATAGTCTAAATTAAACTGTTATAACATACCATTGAAACTGGGACCATTCTTTTATGGAGGACACCCTGTATTACATTTTCCTAGAGGGAGAAACTTTTTTTTTTTTTTTTTTTTTTCACAGTGTCCGCATTTCCGAAAGGTAAAAAATTAACCCTTTATCTGCCGACGGTACTTATAAGTACCATTAAAATAACTTGTTATAAAATTCATTTAATACATCGATTAGTAGTAATACAGTTTAGAATGAGTTATAGATGCATTACTTTATCTTGTTCCAAAAGCATTATAGGTTACACAAGACAAAAATATTTTTAAAAGGATGATTTATTTTGCTTTTGCACCATTTCAGCTTTCTTGGTATTTGGGGGGGGGGGGGGGATTTTCCAATTCGGAAATATTTCTATATTTCTATTGTAAGGACATTATATTTGTACATTTTCTAATTCTACATAATGCTAGGAAAAATATTTAAAATAAAAGATTCGAGTGGAGGTTATAATATGGCACAAAATCCCTATAAATCCAAATTTAATGAATCCTTATAAATCCTTCTAAAATTTATTAAATGCTTATGTAAATTTTCTAATGTAATTTAAACAATTCACGAAAAATCTTTAGAAGATAAAATTTTCATGAATTCATAATTCAGTTCATAAAGGATTAAAGCGCGTTTCAATCTTTATGAGACTCCCTGTAAATATATTATTGCAGTGGGAATCAGAAAGATTTAACTAATTATTATTTATAGCTTCGATGTGAAACGCATTAGTAAGAAATGCGGACGAAGGAAGTAGGAGCTGATATATTGCGAGAAATAATGAGGCAGGACTCGCGATGCATCTCAAAATCCGGAGAAGATGAACTCGTGAATAGAAAACGTCTGGTAGGAGACGACGTGGAATGCGGTACCCACCTGTATGACAGCGACAAAAAACTGGTAAAACAATGTGATAAATATCGTCATTAGCCACTTTCTACATGTTCAGCGATATTTACTCGAAACATTCCGAATTATCAACTGAATTAAGTTTCCTGTGTACTGCTTTTAATTTTTTTTTCTCTTTTTTTCTCGTGGATGCTTTCATTGCACATCACATTAGAGGTCTGGACGGGCCCGGGCTTGGCCCGATGCCCGTACCCGGCTCGCCCCGGCAAAATAAAGGATAATTTTCTAACGGGCGGGTCCGGGCTGACGGATTACAGAAGTTTAGTCTCATGTACTGCTTTTCATCCTTTTTAACACTTTCCAACATAGTTTTATGAGTTCGGTTTTTTTGTCCGTCTGTCTGATTGGGCTCTAACTCGCGTAAATATACTCGGATTCTCATGCAATTGATATATGTTAATGACGAAGGCAAATGAATCATTAGATAGCCGACTTTTTTCGTCGAGTTTCTGGAATGACGACATCGCTTTTTGCTGGGTTTGTGTATTATTCCGAGATAGTGACGTCTTATGCATACTTTTCTGTAGATGTTATTTAAGACTGGATCGTGAATGTGGAATTCTTCAGGGAAAGCGAATGAGTTCATTTTATATAAAATAAAAGCGTCTATTTTAAAACCTTAAAACTGAAGTATGTTTTGCACTATCTATAGTCATATATATTTTTTTTCCTCGGGGCGACACTAAATTCTGTAAAAGCAGAATTCTTGTTTTCTAGTATATATATATATGTATATATATATATGTATATATATATATATATTATATATACAGGGTGGTCATAAAAAAAAAACTTTGCAGATATATGGAGCTCTAGCGACCGTTCCGTTCAACCGATCGAGGTGAGATTTCAGATACAGTTATTCAAAGGTATGAGCTCGGGATTCTGTGAACGGCAACAAAGTGGTGCTCACGGTTACGGTTATAGGTACAGAAACTCGAAATTTTCAAATGGCAACGCCCATTTTTTTTTTTTTTTTTTTTTTTTTTTTTTTTTTTTTTTTGTCGGAGAATGCTCAGCGCATGCAAAAACCCTGAAGAACTTTGCAATGGTACGTATATCGCAATAAACGGACGCGTTATGCACGCACAAAGAACAACTCTGCGAACGCCCCCCCCCCCCTCCTTAAAAAAAAACACGATGGAGGCGCACGGAGGGAATGTGCATATGGCAGTGTCAATACACCAATCACTGATTACAACACAGATAGGAGAAAAGAAACCTTTCATTTGAATTACACATTTTCCACATGGGTGCCATCACAGGGAATAACGCATTGCATGCGGGCGACTGTGGACAATACAGCTGAACGTAACATAGCATGAGAAATGTTTGCAATCTCACGTTTTATAGAGTCTTTCAAATCCGGCAAAGCTTGCGGATTGCACAATGAACTCTAGATTTGAGATATCCCCAGAATCAGAAATCCATAGGAGTGAGCTCGGGGGATCACGGAGGACAGTGAAATGGAAAATGGCGTGTGATGACACGGTCGCCAAAATGCTGTTCCAGGAACCTGCGACAGACTTCGCTATATATGGAGGTGCACCATCTTGCATCCAAATGATGTCATTCAGTGCATTTCGCTGCAGCAAATCTAGTATGGCGTAACGTTGCAGCATGGCTGTATAGTGGGAGCCTGTCACGGGAACAGTTACAAATCCCGTTGGTGTCGCTTCCTCAAAGAAGTACTGCCCGAGAACAATTGTGCCTGCAATGCCGCACCACGCAATATTTTTGACGTCGTATAAAGGTACTGGTGCCACAGCGTGCGGATTCATATCTCCCAGTGCACACAATTGTTGGTGTTGACGTTGCTAGTTAAGGTGAAATGTGCCTCGTCCGTACATAATATGCGAAGAGGCCAGTCTTTATCGCCATCATATCGGATAAGAAATTGATTTGCAAAGTCCATACGTTGTTGATGGTCACCCTCGCCCAACATCTGGACGCGCTGGTAGCGGTATGGAAACATGCGGATTACAGATATCGCAGTAGCTTTAGGACCATTTATTTCGGTATATCCAATACACGAGCTGCACCTTTTGCAGTTTGCATGTGTCCTGAAGTCACACTGTAAAAAAAATACTGCCATTTTTTCCGGTAGGAATCGGAAAAATAGTTGCCCTTATCGTACCGGAATAATTTCCGACCCAGCTCGGAATAAAATCTGTAAAAATAAGGAAATAGTCAGTAAAACGGTATTTTACGGATTTTATTCCGAGTTGGGTTGGAAATTATTCCGGTACGATAAGGGCAACTATTTTTCCGATTCCTACCGGAAAACTGGCATTATTTTTTTTACAGTGCACTATGTGATGCACTTGCATAACAGTATCCTCAGGAACAGTTGGTCGTCCGGATCGCGGTTTATCACAGGTGCTGCCAGTTTCTTCGAATTTCTTTACTAAATCACGAAGAGCTTGCGGGCTAAATGGGCCAGGTATTTGGCGATGATTTCGACGGTAAACACGCAAGGTTTCCTCAGGATTCATTCCATTCTGATAATAGAGTTTTACAAATTCACCACAAACTTTCGCTGGCAGAGTCATTTCGTCGGCATGTTCGAGCTCCCGACTGAAAAACTAACATTGCAACCCCACTTCTTATCCGTTTTCTACGCTGAATATCTGGAAAACAGCGTTTTGTGATTAGTGTCTTGCCTCTGTCATATGTTAATTTCCTCCGTGCGCCACGATCATATTTTTCTGCGTGCATAACGCGTCCGTTTATTGCGATAAACGTACCGTTCCAACGCTCTTAAGGGTTTTCGCATGCGTTGAGCATTTTGCGACGAAAAAAAATCGGCGTTGCCATTCGAAATTTTCAAGTTTCTGTACCTATAACCGTAACCGTGAGCGCCAATTTGTTACCGTTCACAGAATTCCGAGCTCGTACCTCTGAATAATTATATCTGAAATCTCATCTCGATTGGTTGAACGGACCGACCGCTAGAGTTCCATATATCGGCAATGCTTTTTTTATGACGTGGGAATAAGAAGATTTTACTAGTTATTATTTATAGTTTCGGAAAATATCTGTGGCTTACATAGAAAATGTGGAATAGAAAGTGGCTAAATAGAACCACTGATAACGCTGGTAAACGAATGTGGACGAGGAGCTGGCAGACGGAATGGTGCCAAAAATGCATACGTTTGTCTGCAAAATTAATATCTGCTTTAGACAAATAAGGCTGTATTTCCAAAATCGGTATTCTTCACTTGTGTGTATATATATATATATATAATGTTAAAGGACGTCCAAAAAATTTTAAGAAATAAAATTAACATCCATATTTTAGAAATGACGCTAGAAGAAATGACTTCAGCGTTTGTTAGAATTTTTATTGTAACATGGAAATATCAATTAGAAAAAGGTATTTTTATATAATTCATTTTCTTTATTTTTTAGATTAATATGACTTGACTATGAATTAAATTATCGATAAAAACACCATTAAGAATATCGAAAGTACTTTTGTTATTCTTTCACATATCCGGAATTTTCAAAAATCAGGCTTAGTCTCGGTCGCGACGATGCCGGATTTTTGAGGGTATACTGTATTTTTTTTCTTTTTTTTTTTTTTGGTATTAGGTAAAAAAAGAGGATTTTTAAGTGCAATTTGGGCGTTCAAAAGTGATGTAGGTGTTTGTCAGACTGAAAAATTTTAAGAAGCTAGAAAACAGGAGTTCTGCTTATCCAGAATTTAGTGTCTCCCCCGATGAAGAAAAAATATTTGTATATAAATATAGATCATACAAAACACATTTCAGTTTTAAGACTTAAAACACACGCTTTTATTTTATATAAAATGACGTCATTCTCATCCTCTGAAGAATTCCTTATTTACGATCCGGTCTTAAACAACATCTACAGTAAAGTATTCATAGGACGTCATTATCGCTGAATAATACACAAATCCTAAAAAAGCAGATGTGTGTCCAAGAAACTCGACAAAAAAAATCGGCTTATCTAATGATTCATATGCCTTCATTTGTTTGTAATATAGATAATTAAATTAAATATAGTTTATAATAGCTCAATGTTTTATCTGAAATCGTTCATTTACATATTTTTTAAATAGCACGTATTTTAATTACATTTTTTTTCCCAGGTGTTATGGGAAAATGGCAACAAAAAGATATAATTACTATTTTCCAACTATTTTTCCTTTACTTTCTACAGAAATGGAGTACTTGAGTTGCCAAAATTAAGCAAATGCCGCTAAAAACTGCAAAAAAATTAATGTCTCCAAAATAAATTGAGATGCAATTTTCAAACAAATTGCATTAAAAAGTACTTTTTTCCCAATACGACGGTCTAAAAATTGTAAATGTGCGATGCTTAGAAGTTTAAAAAATTGCAGTAGAGTATTTAACAGTATAATGGTACATCTGCTTTGTTTTACGGCTGGCTTATACAACGGAACGTTATTTTTTGGAGACGACACTTTAATCGCTGGGAGAAAGAAATGGCATATCTGGGGGTTATAAAATTAACATCTCCATGTTTCGGAAATGAAAAGAGAAGAAATCACTTTATTTTTTATTAGATTTTTCTTTCTCTCTCTCTCTCTTTTTTTTTTCTTTTTTTTTTTTGTAACATGGGAAATCTCAATTTGAAAAACTTTTTTTTATATAATTAATTTTCTTTAATTCTTAGATGAATATCAGAATATCACTTGGCTATGAATTAAATTATCAATAAAAGCATCATTAAGAATATCGAAAGAACTTTTGTTATTCTTTCAGAAATCTGGAATTTTCAAAAATCCGGCTTAATCTCTGTCACGACGATGCCGGATTTTCGAGGTTATACTGCATTACTTTTTTTGGTAGTCGGATAACTTGAAATGAAATATAACAACAATTAAAAAAAAAGGCTTTTCAAGTGTAATTTGGGCGTTCAAAGTGATGTAGGTGTTTGTCAGACCGGAATGAATCCTCGGTTAATTGAGTCGACTCTAATCGAGTTTGATACGTGCCCGCATCGACTCAATGGGTTGAGACGTGCGATTAGTTTTTGATCGGGTAATTACGCAAAGGATTGTCGACGGGTCACTTCGACGGCCGTCGCTTGTTGTAGACGTGTCGATTTGTCACAGTCACTTTCGACCTTAACCGTTCATCGGGTTCCACGAAAGCTGAAAAGAAACACTATTCTTCCAAGAATAGCTGTTTCAAATTAGAATGCAAACGATCGCATAACTTAAATGCTTCGAATAATTTTGGGAATGAAAATAAAGATTGTTTTCAAATGAATATCTCTCTCTCTTTCTCTCTCTTTTGTTTTATCTCAAGAATCAAATCATCAATCACTTAATTAGAATGTTTAGAACATGAATAAAATGAAGCTAAACAACATTCTTAACTAAATTTCTCTTTTAAAAAACATGTAATCTCATAATTGGAATTTTTAGAATAATATTGGAATGAATTAAAAAAAAAATATTTTCAAATAAATCACTCTCTCTCTACATAATTTTTTATTTCTTTCAAGAGTAAAACAATAAATCCCCTAATTAGACTTCTAGGAACAAAAAAAGATCTTCTTAATATGAAGCTAGAGATAATTTTTAACTGAATTGCTGTTACAATAAACAGAATCTTACGTGTAATTTGAATTTCTAGAATATGGACAATGAAGTTAAAGATTATTTATAAATGAAGCTCTCTCTCTCTTTCTCTGTTTTCTCTGAAGAATAAAAGCATCAATCCCTAATTAGGAAATTTAGAATAGTTCTTAAAATGAAATTAAAGATCCTTCTTAACTGAATCGCTCTAAAAAAATACAATCGCACGTATTCGGTAATGAAGTTAATTTCGAATTAATCTCTCTTTTCTCTTCTCTCAAAAATAAAATCACCAACAGCCTAATTAGAATATTTAGAGCAGTTCTTAAAATGAAGCTAAAGATCATTTTAAACTGAATTGCTCTTAAAAAGAGCGCAATCTCATATTTAATTTAAATTTTTAGAATAGTTTTGGAAATGAAAATAAAGATTATTTCCAAATGAATCTCTCTCTCTCTCTTTTGTTTTATCTCTAGAATCAAATCATCAATCACTTAATTAGAATGTTTTGAACAGTTCATAAGGGTGCATTGGAAAAAAAATATTTTTCCACTCTCAACAGCTCGAAATTTTCTGAGACAGTTTCAGACTCATTTTTAAAAGTAAAAACATGAAACTTGCTGAGGTGATTTTTGAAGAGATGTATAAGAGGCCGTGTGATTTCATTTTTCGTTCAATTCATTAGAATTTGATTTTTAAACAGTTATTCTCTCAGTATGACCATTTTTTCATTCCCCAGATTTCCCTCTTCGAAACGCCAACTTTCAAAACGCCAACTTTGACAGCATATTTTCAATTATTTTCTGCATTTATCAAAAAAGCGAGAAGCACGACACATTATGTAGTTTCTAAGTAGGAGAATTTCCCAGTTTGATGCGTTTGAGAGCAAAAATGAATTTAAAAATGAATCAGAAAATAAGCAATTTGGATCGGAATACACCCTTAAAATGAAGCTAAAGATTATTTCTAAATAAACTGCTTTTACGATAAACATAAATTCCCGTATAATTTGAATTTTTGGAATATTGGGAATAAAAAAGATTATTCATACTAAACTAAAAATTGCTAAAAGTGAATTAAGCGAAAAGTTATTTTCAAATGAATCTCTCTCTATCTCTCTCTCTTTTTTTTTTCTCTCAAGAATCAAATCATCAATCACATAATTAGCATGTTTAGAACAGCTCATAAAATGAAGCTAAAGATCATTCTTAACTGAATTTTTGTTTAAAAAAAATGCAATCTTATAATTGGAATCTTTAGAATAATATGGGAATGAATAAAAAAATTATTTCCAAACTAATCACTCTTTCTATCTGATTTTATATTTCTCTCAAGAATAAAGTAATAAATCACCTAATTAGACCTTTTAGAACAGTTCTTAAAATGAAGCTAAAGTTCATTCTTAACTGAATTTCTGTTTTTAAAAAAAAATGCAATCTTATAATTGGAATTTTTAGAATAATATGGAATGAATTTAAAAATTATTTTCAAACTAATCACTCTTTCTATCTGATTTTTTATTTCTCTCAAGAATAAAGCAATAAATCAAGTAATTAGACTTCTTAGAACAGTTCTTAAAATGAAGCTAAAGTTCATTCTTAACTGAATTTCTGTTTTAAAAAAATGCAATCTTATAATTGGAATTTTTAGAATAATATGGAATGAATTTAAAAATTATTTTCAAACTAATCACTCTTTCTATCTGATTTTTTATCTCTCTCAAGAATAAAGCAATAAATCACATAATTAGACTTCTTAGAACAGTTCTTAAAATGAAGCTAAAGATAATTTTTAACTGAATTTCTATTACAATAAACAGAATTTCGTGTATAATTTGAATTTCTAGAATATCGGCAATGAAGTTAAAGATTATTTTTAAATGAATCTCTGTCTCTTTTTTTTTTCTCTCTTAAGAGTCAAATCATCAATCACTTATTTAAAATGTTTAGAACAGTTCCTAAAATGAAGCTAAAGATAATTCTTAACTGAATTTCTCTTTTCAAGAAAATGCAATCTTATAATTGGAATTTTTAGAGTAATATGGGAATGAATTAAAAAAATATTTTCAAATGAATCACTCTCTCTACCAATTTTTTTATTTCTCTCAAAGAACAAAATAATAAATCACCTAATAAGACTTCTTAGAACAGTTCTTAAAATGAAACTAAACATAATTTTTAACTGGATTTCTATTAAAATAATCAGAATCTCACATAATTTGAATTTCTAGAATAAACTTAAGAATAAAATTAAATGTTATTTTCAAATGAATCTTTCTCTTCTTTTTCTTTTCCTTTCACGAATCAAATCATCAATCATCTAATTAGACTTCTTAGAACAGTTTTTAAAATGAAGCTAACGATCATTTTTTAACTGGATTGCTATTAAAATAAACAATTTTTCACGTATAATTTGAATTTCTAGAATATTGGCAATTAAGTTAAAGATTATTTTTAAATTGAATCTCTCTCATTTTTCTCTAAAGAATAAAATCAAAGATAACTTAAGGCTGTTCTCAAATCCAAAGGGTCAACTTTCTGACATAAGTTTGAATTCATTTTTGTTCGGAAACGCATAAAACTAGAAGTTATTGCTATTCAGAAACTAAGTCATCGAACTGTTTTTTCCCTTTTTTTGTAAACGCAATAGATGTTTCAGAAAATACTGTCAAAGTTGGCATTTTGAACTGAACTTCCGAACGAAAGAAGAAAATCCAGTCAATAAGGGTGATCAAAATCATTTATAACTCAATAGGTGATTGATTGATCCAAAAATGGATAAAACAGTTCGATTCCAAATTGCTTCCTTGGCCAGGCTTTCCAACTTTATATCGTTCCGTCAAAAAATGAATTTGTAAATGCGTCAAAACGTTTTGTCCTTGTTGAGCAGAGCAGTTGAGAACAGCCTTAATTACTCTTTCTTTCTAACCGATGACCATTGCCGGGTTACCCCAGCTGAACGGGTTTAATAGCTGGCATCAGGGCGGATGGCCGCCTAATAGCCGCATAGCGACAATAAACCTAACATCACTGCCTCGAACGTCATCCTATCAGCTCTGCATAGCCTACTGCTCGTTTACTTTGTTTTGCCGGTTGCTTGACATTTATATCCTGTTGTTTGGAATCTGCACATTGCTACTCATGTTGATCTCTTAATTTGGAACCTTGATCAGATGACGAGACCTTCACCTGGCAAGGCACCTCCAGAGGTATAATTCACAGGTAACTTGGAGGACTTTGCACCCACGACGGATCTTACATGCACCAGGAGCCATTAGCGTACATGACGGAATTTTAGCCGGCAGTCAGCCTGGGTCCTGCGACCAACAGCTAAGAGTACAATGCTTTAACAGCTTGGCCACCGCTGCCCGATCTAATTGGGTTAGCCTGGAGTTTTTGAAGCATAATTGTTGATGCAGACTTGTCAAATGAAAATGGTAATTTTAGTGTGTGTGTATGGGGTGTGTGTGGGGGCGGGGAGAGCAGAGAAAACAAAAAATGGGGCTCGGCAAATAGACAAGATGGACCGTATGTTAATTTTGAGCCGAATTGCTAGGCAAACTTAACATTGCAAGGGGGATGAGACCCCGCCTTTCTATCGTACCCCACCTATCTATCGTGGCTCCGTGGGCTTTGCCATTGGCGCGTGTCCGGTAGCTCGTGCAGAAAGCACATATAATTATAAATAAAATAAAACATAAAATAAAAAATAATACAACAAAGATAAATAATAATAAAAAAAGTCAAAACATTAATTAACAATTTTTTTTTTGTGCGTATGAAGAGGTTCCTTCATATACATATATATATATTTTAATATTTATAACCTGAAACAGACAGATTGTTTGTATGGGGTAGACTTCTTAGAACATTTCTTAAAATGAAGCTAAACATAATTTTTAACTGAACATAAAAAATTCACATATGGCGACGGAAAAAGCGTTAGTCACGTTTTTAAAGACTTTTTCTGTCTATCTTCTATCGTCTGTTGTCTACCGTCTAACGTCTGTCCGTGTTCTAACTCGCGCAAATATACTCGGATTTAGATATAATTGATGTATGTTAATGAGGTTACGTGTAGCGTTCATAGTTCATTTACAGTGGAACTCAAAAGTATTCCTTTACATTATGGTCTATGTGGAAAAATCATTTGCGGTGTATTTTAATGGTGTAACACAATTTGAAACATAATGAAATTTATATACACTAGCCGCCCTTGGCGACCAGTTTGGTCTCCCTTAAGATTTAGGTACTACTTGGTTATCCCATTGACCAAAAATCTATCGCCAAACTATAAGATAAAATGCAAATAATGTTTGATCGTAAATGACGCATTCACTTGACTTTAAGCAAGTTACACGTGTCTATGTCGTCAAGTGATTATTATTTCGACGTTTTATTTGTATTTTTATTAATGTTATACTAATTTATTTGTTCTTTCGTTATTTAAAATAAAAATTATGCCAATTTGTATAATTAGGCGAAATTGGTCAACGGGATAACTAAGTTGTACCGTAATTTATGTTTGGGAAAGCATGCTAAGCATTGTATCATGTTACTGTCCTTCATAATTTAATTTACTTGGACTCCCCTAAATATAATTAATATTATAGCCCAGTGGTTAGGGGGTTGAATTCGGAATTAATTAGGGGAAAGCTGGAAATTGTTTTAATCCCTTCTGTTCAGGTCAAAAATAAATATGATATGTTTTCCCCCTCGTACTAGGTGAGCGTTAGGAAATATGTGTAGATTTATAGTCAAAAAACACGTTTTTTTTTGCATACCACAACACTATCTCAAAACAGCTAACTCTGTCAAAAACATTGTCAATACAAATGTTGTAGAGCTTAAAATTCTGAGTAAAATGAGTACTTACACTTAATATTTTTGTTGAACATTAAGGTCACAATTCTACTTTAAAATTTTAGACCCGTGTTCAGGGAGTTGGACTCAGAATTAATTTGGAGAAAACTGAAAATTGTTTTAATCCCTTCAGTTTAGATCTAAAATGAACGTACTATGTTTTCTTCTTCGTACTTGGGTGAATGTTAGTAAATATGTACATATTTATTTTCGAAAAACACGTTTTTTATAATTACCTTAACAATATCTCAAAACAGCTAACTCTATAAAAAACATTGTCAGTACAAATGTTGCAGAACTTAAAATTCTGAATAAAATGAGTACCTTCATTAATATTTTTGTTCAACATTAAGGTCGCAATTCTATTTCAAAATTTTGCCTTAATCGCTAATCAAGAGCTTGAAGGCAGGAGAGACCAAGTTAACTTAACAATATCTCAAAACAGCTAACTCCATCAATAACATTCTCACTACAAAAGTTGTAGAGCCTAAAATTCTGAATAAAATGAGTATCTACACTTAATATTTTTGTTCAATATTAAGACCGAAATTTTGAGATATTGTTAAGTTAACTTGGTCTCTCTTGGCTTTAAGCTCTTGATTTGAAAAATTTTGAAATAGAATTGCGACCTTAATGCGAACAAAAATATTAATGATGGTACTCATTTCATTCAAAATTTTAAACTCTACAACATTTGTAGTGACAATGTTTTTCATAGAGTTAGCTGTTTTGAGATATTGTTAAGTTAATTAAAAAAAAAAACCTGTTTTTCGAAAATAAATATGTACATATTTTCTAACATTCACCCAAGTACGAGGAAGAAAACATAGCACGTTCATTTTAGACCTAAGCTGAAGGGATGAAAACAATTTTCAGTTTTCTCCAAATCAATTCTGAGTTCACCCCCCCCCCCCCCCCCCCCAGCTCGGGTCTAAAACTTTAAAGTAGAATTGTGACCTTAATGTTCAACAAAAGTTTTAAGAGTAGGTACTCATTTTATTCAGAATTTTAAGCTCTACAACATTTGCATTGACAATGTTTTTGACAGAGTTAGTTGTTTTGAGATATTGTTATGGTATTTAAAAAAACGCGTTTTTTTACTTTAAATCTGTACATATATTCTAACGCTCACCTACAACGAGGGGGAAAACTTAGCATATTCATTCTAGACCTAAACTAAATGGATCAAAATAATTTCCAGCTTTCCTCTAATTAATTCCGAAGTCGGCCTTTTTTCCCCCACCCCTATTACTGGGCTATTAAGCTAATATTAGTTTTTGTTGCATTAAAATATCTCAGTTGGTGGATTTTCTGTAAGCAAGTAAACCCTATTGGTTTACAATGGAAGTCTACGGGAATTTGGCGAATTATTAGAGATATCGCCAATTTGGCGTCTTTTTTGGCGACTAATTTTGGCGATATATCGCCAACTTGGTGACAGAAAAGGGTCCCCTCCTATGGTAATCCCCCCTTATAGGTTATGGAGATGCATTAAATGCTGTTCAATAACCAATGATATGCGTTTCATTCGAACGTTGCCATTTAACAATTAACAAACAATCGCAATTTCTGTGCCACATACTATAGCGTAATATATATATATATATATATATATATATATATATATATATATAATTTATTGAGGTGCATTAGAAGATACTAATTATAAAATATGTTATATGTAGTACTTACAGTGTGTATACAGGGGAACTCAATATTATTCCGTTATATTATGGTCTATGAAGAAAAATCGTTTGCGGCGTATTTTAATGATATTACTCTGTTAGAAACATAATGAAATTTATATGGATTTTTGAGGTGCACTAATACTTGGTTTCGGTAAAATATGAGTTGCAACGTATTTATTATTCATTTGCAGGGCACACAAAAGAGTTAGGTTATATAATGGTCTAACGGGAAAACTGTTCGCAGAGCATTTTAATTATATTGCACTCTTTCAAACAAGATGAAATTGATATACATTACTGAAGTTAACTACAAGTTGCTTGTAGTAGTAAATGATATGCATCGCATTTAACGTTCATTTACAGGGCACACGAAAGTTTCTGGATACAATACTGTATCCGAAATATTCTCTGTTAGCGATCATTGCATTGCTGAGAGTGCGTTTTCATTTATGGCATGAGTTTTAAGTTTAAAAAAATTATTGCATGCCACTTGGTTTGTAAAAATTCTATAGACCATATACAGGGCTACACAAAAGAATTCGTAAGTATTACTGAAAATAAGCGTGAATTTCTTAAAGGTATTTTCCAATATAAGTTATGCATTTTCAAGATTAATTACATTTAGTATACTAAGGGATGTTTGTAGCATTTAATTAAAATCATATACAGGGCTATGCAAAAAACTGGATGCATGGTCGCTTATGGATAGTAATTCCTAGAAATGTGATTTCAGTAGTTTTAGGCGTGTTTTTGCCTGGATTAAATTTCAGCTTAATATGTGGCATGCATATAAATCTTCAGATAATATGCAGGGGTGTACTAAAGAATTCAAGCACGTTTCCGTTTATTGATAAAAATCGAGGAAGGTGAATTTTCCAACTAAACTAAATTTTAGCATACAATGTAGAATATATATAAGCATACAGGTCATATACAAATCTAAACAAAAAGAGCACCTTTCTGGCTATTTGCAGTAATTGTTCAAATCTGGTTTTCAAATGTATTATCCGTTTTACAAAATGTTTATTTAGGCATATTTTTTACACTATTAAACGACAATGTTTTGTTTAAGTACTATAAAAGTAATAAAATACCTTTATTTAGATTGACGATCGTCTCATCGCACAAACGGCGACATTTTCAAAATTATTCTTGACAGAAATACTTTCGCAAAAATTTAACAAGAACTTGGTAAATGATGTTACGAGACTTCATTCATAATGAAAATCAGTGCAAACATAAAATAAAATGAGATTGGATATTTGTGAGCGTGGATTAATTTTTACTTTTGGTAACTCAAGGGACACTGAATCATTGCAAATATTCTCGTTGCGTAAAAATATCTCTATTGATTCCCGGATAATGGATGGTAAATAAAATCTTGAAAGATAAATTATTCTGCTATTTTAAAAATAGATCTGTAAAGTTTCCTTGCTGCATAATCTGGCCAAAGCAGTAAAGCTATTTTATCACTTTTATAGCATTTTTTAGCTAAGTTTGTTCCATTAGAATTATCATACATATTTTTATTCTGGCCGTGTTGGAAAGTGTTTCATAATCTACGCTTAACGCGTGGTTTTTTTTTTCTTGTTTTAGAATAGAGAGACTATTTTGACTTTTATACTTATTAAAGTTGTGAATCGGCTTTCGTTTAGAATAAAACATGCAGTATTTCACTGAGTTCACTGAACAAGTGAATTCCGATCACGGTTTCTTTTACGAAAGTTATCTGTCTTAATTCGGATTATGACCCATAAAGTTTCTGAACATCAGTTCCAGATGCATGGTGTGTAGATATCATTACTAACAAATCAAATACACGGCATTTATTTCTGAAGAGTGAATAACTGAAATTTACTATTCTTTTCCCGTCCTGGCAATGACGGAGATAAAACGATCAAATTTATGTAAAAGAAATGTCCTAGACATTGATGTGGCAATATGTCTAGACAATTCTGACTTACTATATGTCTACATCGGCCTTCAAAACTTCATGGATCTGAAAAGATCTAAGACTCTGTCAAATATGCGAATCTTCCATATTAAACACTATAAAATATATTTACCGAGTCTAAAGATATACTTTTTTTTTTTTTTTTTTTTTTTTTTAACTCAACAAAATATTTCCTTTATTAGGTGCATTCGTAATTATATAAATGCGTAGCACCTATAGTCGTCGTCTGGCCCGTCTGTCTGCCTGTCCGTCTGATCCACATATAATAACGCAAAAACTACGCAACCAAATGGTTTGAAAATCTATATATATATTTCTCTTACGTAGCGCTATAGAAAAAGGCTGTATTTGTAGCTTGCCATTTGGCAACAGACGCAGCGACGAAGCTCAGTGGTTACGTTACGGTCACATGTCCCAACCAACTCAGCAAATCAAAATCCAGACCGAATCTCTCTTTTAAAGCAAACCGTTTGAGCGATGCATGAGTGACATTTGCTATTGGTCCGTTTTACGGTGACGAGAGGAAATAAGCGAATCAGCTTTTTGATCCAAGATTGTATTTAGGCACAGGTGAAAACGTTTTGTTTACAGTTTGTTAGCGTGATACGTAGCATGTTTTATAGAGTCTTATTATAGTTTTAAATGAATTTAAGCCTGGACTTTCAATACTATAAGCAAAATGAAAGGAGAAGGACCCCATCTGACACTAACAAGCCATTTAAATTTAAACGGCGTCCATTTCCAGTTCGCTTAGCTTTCTCAATGATGATCAACAAGTCACAGGGCCAAACTTTTGATAAATACATTTTTATTTATATTTTCAACAAAATTTTCAATTACTTTTTTATGAACTAGGGGGCTCGGCCCCCTACGAGCTACGCTCGCCAACCCCCGTCCACACACCGTAGTTTCTAAATGCACGCTAATTTAATCGGCTTTAAAAAGATTTCGAAAGATTGAATTACAATTTAAAAAACAGTGGCGATCTCTCTATAAACGGATTTCTATTCATTTCTCTTTGATTGGGGAATTTTAACGCCAAATCCGTTGCGGTACTACTTGATTATCCCGTCGACCAATTTCGCCAAATTATATAAATCGCCAAACAACTCCCCAAATTATACAAATTGACATAATTTTTATTTTAAATAACGAAAAAACAAATAAATTAGTACAACATTAATAAAAATACAAATAAAACGTCGAAATAAAAATAACTTGATGACCTAGACACGTGTAACAACATTTCAAAATAAGCTAATATAAAAGGAATTAAGTAAAACAGAGTCTTTGTCTCCTGGTATTTTTTTTAACAAAGTGAAAAGAAAGTTAAAGGTATATATAAATATTATACAGACATACACACAATAAATACAATAAACCCAACTGGAGTGAAAAATTAGCCAGAGCTAGGAATCGAACCCGGGACCACAGTATACAAGACTGCTACTCTGTATACCCAGTGGCTGAGAGGTTCTGCTCTCGAAACTGGTAGACGGGAAGTGCTGGGTTCAATCCCAATCGCGCCCGTCGGCCTAATCGTTCGGAGTTTTCGTGGTTTTCTTCGAACCATGGATTTCCATGCGTTAATACGGGTTAGGTTCCCTTAGAAAGACCCCCACGAAGGGCACTCCCCCTCGGGCCTATATCCCTAGTGTAGATAATCGGCCGTCACAAAATCAAACACAAAATCAACCAAGCTACTCTGTATACTGTGGTCCCGGGATCGATTCCTGGCTCTGGCTAATTTTTCACTCCAGTTGGGTTTATTGTATTTATTGTGTGTATGTCTGTATAATATTTATATATACCTTTAACTGTTGAATGCAGGCGTTATTTATGTGTGTATGTCTGTTTTAATATTTATTGTAGTATGTGTGTTTTATTATATGAAAAGAAAGTTCTTTTAAATGAGACATTTTAAATTAATCGTTTTTAATCTGACGTAATTTTGACCAAACTATTCTTTCTCTTTTTAATATTCACGTGAAAATACTTGTGTTAGAAATTAAATATTATTTGCGCTTTCCTAACAAAAATAGTTGAAAAGTATCCTCTTAAAATATCAAATAAATGTCTAGCGCAATTTCTAAATTTAAACCGTTTTGCAATATTATTTTGTGTTCATTTTATGTAATAACTGTAATGTGACGTAAATATGACGTAATTTCTCCTATTTAAGACTTCTAACGCATGTTAATAAATTTATTGCTTTACAAATTCCTTTCTCTCTTAAAATTCACGTGTAATTATAGTTTTTATGACATAATTTTTAATAAGTTCCTGCTTTTTGTACATAGTTATTTAATTCTAATTCCAAATGTTTTTCTCTGTTTATAATAGTCACGTGTAAATAAATTTTTAATTTATTTACACGTATAAATATTTTTTTTTTTTTTTTTTTGAAGCAAACATTATTGCTTCCGCTGTTTATACAGTTGGCAACAGTTTAAATTAATATCACTTTCTAAAATCTGTTAAAAATATCTCTAGAAATGCTGAAAATCTGAATTTAAAATAGAAATAAAACCTCAAAAAATGAGTCAAAATAAAAAAATTAATGCAATCTGCACTCCGGCAAATTCTAACGCATAAAATGATCTAAAAATGATTAAATTCCTATGAACAGTTTTTGCTCCTATAAAACTTTTTTAGTGGAACGATTTTGTCCAACTTTAGCATTAAATATCTCTTAAAATAATTTTTCGATCTGAAAACTGTCTGCATCAGAGTGTTTATCAAACATTTCTGTATAATACTACCGATTTTCATATTTTTGTATGCATTATTTTTCTTAATATTAACGAAGAAAGACCTCCGGTCACAAAAAATTCAAAACCGGCGGCGGCGGCGGCGGTGACAGCGGTAGTTACTTTTTTTTAGAATAGAGAGATTATTTTTCATTTCAAAAATTTGTGAATTTCATAATGTTAAAATATTTTATACCCATTGGCAGCACCACCTAAAGCGTTTTTATTTACAATTTCGACATAGTTTAGCATGAATTTTATGCATTAAAAATATTTGTAAGTTTCATATCTTGCTGGCTCGGATCGCATAGCGGCCCAACTAAAAAAAATTTTTATTGTGTTTTCACTAAGGTTTTAAACTAATTCTGTTTCCAAGGTTTTTTAATACATTTTTATTTACATTTTCAACAAAGTTTTCCATTACTTTTTTATACATTAAAAATATTCGTAAATTTAATACATTATAATGATTTATGATAGCACTCATTCTGGCTAGAGTTGACACAAATAGTGGCGAGCGAGCTGGGATCGCGTAGCGATCCCAATGTGAATTGCGTAGCAATTCACGGGGGTTGGCGAGCGTTAGCGAGCAGGGGGCTGAGCCCCCTAGTTAATATATATTATCGTTGCAGAATTTTGTCGAGTCCTTTCAAATTTTATGAAAATCGAAACAAAACTTAAAAAGATATTAATAAAAGTTTTCTTCATTCTATTAAATCCCATCATACGCAATTAATTCAATGTTATCCCATGATAGGTCTAATGATTCTAGGTTGCCATGGTGGTTTTTCTATTAAATCTTATCATACGTAAATGATTCAATGTTATCCCATGATGGTTAGTGATTTTAGGTTGCCATGGTGATTACGTCCTATTCAAGATAGAGTCCTATTATTACTGAATTCAATCTGTATAATCGTAATAAATTTTGTGTTCATGCATTTTTGCATAAGAGTGCAACAGCTATTGCACCAAGATCGGAATATTTATAAAACTTCGTTATAGCACGAACGCACCTCATTTGCCTCGTTTGAAATACAATTTCCGACTTGTTTTTAGAATAGAGAGACTATTTTTACTTTTATAATAATTAAAGTTGTGAATCTGCTTCCGTTTAGAATAAAACACGCAGTATTTCACTGAGTTCACTGAACAAGTGAATTCCGATCCCGGTTTCTTTTACGAAAGTTGTCTGTCTTAATTCGGATTATGACCCATAAAGTTTCTAAACATCAGTTCCAGATGCATGTTGTGTAGATTTCATTACCAACAAATCAAATGCACAGCATTTATTTCTGAAGAGCGTGTAATTGCAATTCACTATTCTTTTCCCGTCCTGGCAATGAAGGATATAAAACGATCAAATTTATGTAAAAGTCCTATATGTCCTATGGACATAGATGTGACACTTTTTCTTTGTTTTAAATAAAAAGTAAATAAAAATAAGAATTTTTTATATTTTTGCTGACTACCTTTTCTGTAGTTCTGTAACAGCAAACTAGTTAAATTATGAAAAAAAAAAAAAAAAAAAAAAAAAAAAAAGAAAAAATACAAAAAGCAGCCAGGCTCAATTTGTCATTGTGTTTTTCTGTGCTACAAAAATATCACACATCTACCAGACCTGAATTTCCCTACTTTTGTACAACAACAGTGTCTCTAACCTATTTCCTCCCAAACTTTGTTCCTTTCTCAAAAATCTCAAAATATCACGAAGTTATTTTCATATGAAGTTTGATTATGACTTGTACACATATAGAAGACAAAAACTTTCATCAAATGAACCAATAATTATAATTTTTATGTTTTTAGTTTCAATATTTTTTCTGTAAAAAGATTTTTTTTTTTTTTTTTTTTACATATAAGTATTATTATTATTAAACACATATTGCACATATCATTTTAGTTGGAAAATAGAGCAATTTGTTTCAAGTTGGGACATTTTTTAATCCCCCCCCCCCCCCCCGAAAAAATATTTGTAGTTACGCCCCAGTATATACGTCGGTCTTCAAAACTTCACGGATCTGAAAAGATCTAACATTCTGTCAACTAATTTGCGAATATTCTATATTAAACACTATAAAATATATACTATTTACCGAGTCTGAAGAGAAACTCTATTTTTTTTTTTCAACTCAACAAAATGTTGTTTTTATTATTAATATTACTACATAATGCCCGACGGAAAATAACGTAAATTTTTTCCAGTAAATTACAAAAAAAATTCCGTTTTTCCGGAATTTACGGGGAAAATTTTCCGTTAAAATACGAAAATAATACAGGCCAGTACGATTCCACATATACAGCCATTTCGATTGCCAGTACAATTTCCGTATTTTAACGGATTTTTTTTTTTTTTTTTTTTTTTTTTTTACAGTGCAGAGTGCATTCCCCATTTTCATAAAAGCAACTGAAGTCTACACTAAAGAGTACCATAAAAGTAGTAAAGCAGTAAGTAGTACCATAAAAATTAATAAATTGTGTGTAAGTTTATATTTCTTCCCTTTAGTTAATGACGAATTGTGAAAAATCATTTTATCCGAGTTTTTTGCTTGTCCGAGGTGAGCTTGGTCCGTATTAAATCGCATAATATGGGTTCCTACGTAAGTTTTATTTTGTTGTGTGATATTTTATACAGTGGAACCCGGTTAAGACGCTCACGGTTAATACGCGATCCCACTTAATACGCGAAAAATTTTCGGCCCTTTGTAGTAAAAAATCACATTTAAGACGCGAATTCATTGGTGAAGATGCGAATTCCTTCGTTCTTCTCTAGTGTTTCCATTTTAGCGGATTTTTTTATTCATATAAAAAGCACTGTTTCTGTATACTAATATTTACTTCATTTAATAACAGATCAATTAAAGGAACATTTCGAAAATAGTGATAGATATTTGAATAAAAAAAACCCTTCTAAATTAGCAACACTGCAATTAAACTTTGATTCCGTGTTCTAACATTCTTTGTCTCTCGTTTCGTGTATTTTTTATTGTAGTAGAGAGAGATACATAGAAAGGAATTCAGGATGCCCAGATACGTCATAAAGTTATAATTAAAGATGATTATACCTGTTGTTAGTGAGTTTTTAAATGTATGTTATATCACTACTATGTTTTATAATGCATGTTATATACAGAAAAAAAAAGAAAAGAAAAGAAAAAGAAACTCGCATAGATTAAACAAATACGACCGCTGTTGTATAATTATTTTATGTTTTCTATGTTTTTGTCACTTTTTGCTATGCTAACAATACTTTTACTCAAATATTAATAAGGGTAGTTTTTTTCTTACATTAAAAATGACAAATTATATTGGTACTCATTATCACAAGTACTAAATATGATTTTAACAACTGGATTATGCTTCAAAAGTTTAATATTTTTATTCTTTCTGTTTTAAAAAAATTAGCCTAGCAGAAAAACTATTTTTGTTGTTTTATCCTTGGTTGTAATGTATTATCGACAATAAAGCCGCATGTTTTAATCCATATTTATTTTCAGTTATTATTCCAGTCTGTCCTGTAAAAAGATAGACTGAGTAAAGTTGAATACAATTAAATTTAAATCTAAATATACGTATAAGATACAATTTTCGACCATAAACATATCAATGAAAGCTCTAAAGTTCATTTAGACAATTAGCTGTGTAAATATGCCCAGTTCCTGCAAAGTTATACAAATTACGTTTAATACGCGACTTATGTCCACTCCCTTGAAACGCGTCTTAACCGAGTTCGACTGTATTCTTTTTATGTGTGTTAAAAAACTAAATGCAAGTTTTCATTTTAACTTGCATTCTCACAAATGCATCGCAAAGGAGCCTCTCTGGGCGCAGTGAAAACACCTCTAGCGATTTAGGGTTGCGTGATTGTAAATTTTATTAGTAAGTTGTACGTTTTTTAGCATTTTTTGGGCTTATTGCACAGTGTACGTTTAAATTTGTCCCGAATTACGATTTCTTCAGTTTTTCTACCACATCTTTACTTTTTAAAGTTTGACGATTTTTTAACCATTTGGAAAAGTGGTTATTGTTCTCGGTCAGGATCGGAAATCAAAAACATATCTGAAGCGTTTTATTAGTTGAATCATTTTATTCGTTTTTTGATGGGTCTATACAGTAATCTGTATTTTCCCTTTAATTTCAACAGAGATGGATACTTCTGTTGCCACTATGACAAAAAAAGTTATAAAAACTACAAAAAAAAAAAATTAATAACACAGAAACAAATTGAGATACAGCTTTCAAACAAATTGCATTTAAAAGTACATTTTTCTCTCTATACGACGGTGTAAAAAGTAATAGTGTGGGATGTTTAGAAGTTTAAGAATGGAATTTCATTTAAAATGGGTGCAGGAATATTAATGTTTAATCCATGGCGTACGCAATGTATGACCAGCTCCGTAGAAGTTTAAAAATGTACAGTACCGAAAATTGTAAAGCTGAAATTTCTTTTAAAATTTGTTCATGATGGGTCCAGGAATGTTAATGTTTAATCCATGGCGCACGTAATGTAGGATCAACTCCGTGCAATTTTTTATGTCTTAAATTTTAGTCTTCGAAAAAATCATTTCCCAAATGGTCGTTGTAATTTGTTAAATTACTTTTTTTTTTTTTTTTTTTTATCCCAGTTTACTTCAAAATTTCACTTTTTGCAGGAAAAAAAAGTTATATACATGCGCAACAAATGTAAAAACGGCTTCTTTTCCATCTGGATAACAAAAATCTTGGGAGAGTTGTGTAATATTAATTGCGAATTCACAAACTTTTGGGTAGGATTAGATCATCTGAACTTGACATTATCATAGACCAAGGATGGCGAACCTTTTCACATACACGTGCCAAATTTTCCCAAAAATATACTCTTCTGGGTCATGATGTGCAAGATGATATTACAAACAATAAAAATTTTAATGGATCAAATTATAATGAACAAAATTACTTAAAATTTCTTTTTAGCATAACATAATATGTGTAATATTTCACGTTATACTTTAGAAATTTATTTTAAAAATACTATTTCTGTTGTCTCATCTTAGAAATGCCAAATAATTTGCATCAGCTTCGTACTTACTTATTTTTAAGAGAATGTAAGTTGAATTGTCATTACTAAAATTTTCCTGATCGGCATTGAATAGTAGGATGTATCCATTTATTTTTGTCTTTACAATACAATTAAATTTTCATTCAAAACGGCACACTGTGAAAAAAACAAAATCCGTTAAAATACGGAAATAGAGACGCCACGGAATTTTTTTCCGTAAATTCCAGAAAAATTCTGTTTTTTTTTTTTTCGCAATATTTACGGAAAAAAATTCCGTTAAAATACGGAAATAGTACTGGCATCTCGATTGCCAGTACAATTTCCGTATTTATACGGAATTTTTTTTACAGTGTATATATGACTGCAAATTTAGTTAAGCAGTGTAAATAGAGTAATGTAATACAAAAAAATTGGAAAATAGTGATTAAATCGTTTAATTAATAACCTCTTTTTAAACAAATGTGTTACCGAAAATATTACTAGTGCAATCAACAAGATTTTGCATGGTATAAAAAAGCACGATAGTGCGATAAAACCAAAACTAACAAGTGTTAATCAAAATCTTCCTTTTTATCTGCGATAAATCTGGCAACCCTAAGCAGTATATATAGGAAGCATTAGGAAAGCGTTGATTAAAAGCCTATGAAGAAAATGCACGGAAGTTTGTGAGGTAATCAAAAATATCTTCTTTGAAAAGCCAACATGTTTCTAAGCGACATAACATTAAACTGGAAGAAAACATATATTAAATCGTAAAAACCTTACTTTGTATTTCCTAATTCTAATGCATTCCAAAAGCCTGAAGTAATATACTATGTAATCGCAATAAACAAAAGAGAACATCAAAATGTTAATACATTACGATCGATTGATAGATGTTAAACAAACAGATAAAATGAAAGGTATTTACGTATGAGAAGTTAATAGTTGAATTTTACGATTCATTTCCCATTGGCAGAGCTCTAATACACCCTTGCTTTGTTTTATGATCCCGATAATGAAGGCCATAAAATGATGGGATTTATGTAGCAGAAATATTTGATGGACACAGATGTGACAATTATTACGTCTAGACAATTGCGACGTGATTCGCATCACACATGCGCTCTGCTTCCGCAAACATTGAGTTGCATAACTCTTCACAGAATCATTTTGCATGATGCTACACGGCAGATTTTAATGCTGATACTCTTATCTTGATGTAACGAATTAGCATTAATTTTCTCTATCACAGGAAGGAAAGCGATATATTAGGAACCTTGTAACTCGAAGAATAACACTATTCAATACACTTTTTAAAATATCTTTTTTTAAATTAATACATTGACAATATATGTACCGATACACACTTTGCTCACAAGGTTTCAGCACTAACAGAGAATGTTCTAACTCAAAGAACGACTCTATTCAAAACACTTTTTTTAACTTATAGATTGACAATATACACACATTGGCCACAAAGTTTTAGAAATAAAATGGAATCTTGTAATTTGAAGAACATAACTATTCAATTTTTAACTAAAAGAATGAAAAGGTAGACACTTTGCCCAAAAAGTTTCAACAATAAACTGGAAACGTGTAATTGGAAGAACAACACTATTGAATACACTTTTTAAAATATATTTTTATACTAATAGATTGAGATTATGCATGCTTTCCTCACAAGGTTTCAGCACTAAAATAGAATCTTGTAACACAAAGAACAACAGTACTATTCAATACACTTTTTAAAATATATTTTTTTAAGCTGATAGATGGAAAATATACACAGTTTGCGCGGTGGATTTTAGTCCTGAAATGGAATCTTTTAACTCAAAAAACACTATAAATATATTTTATAAACGAATAGGCTGGAAATATACACACTTTGTCCACTAGCTTTTAGCAATAAAATGATTTGTGCAATATTAGAATTTGAAACAGATATAATTTGTACTTTTAGTCTCTTCATTACGCATTTATTTTAACAATGTAGTTCAGTATATGTCCTCCAGGGTGCGCTTTATTTTGCTCCAAAATTCTTGAAAAAATCCCTATTAGGCCGGGAGGCGGCGACACAGACAATCACTTCTTCCAGTTAACGGTTGAAATTCCAGAATTGCTTAAGGGGGGCCGGACCACCTTAAGTAAATCCGGGACACAAAAATCTTCAAATTTTCTAAAAATATTTTATTGCAGTAAAACATTTTCTGCTTTTTTTTTTTTTTTTTTTTTTTTTTTTTCTGCTTAATGACGTTTAAATCGTCTTTCTATCTTAATTAGAACAGAATATATTAATTTTTTCGCTTTGGTTTGTTTTCAAAGTCTAATAGCTTTCAAGCAATGGTTGTCATGCAAACGACTTTTTGTGAAAATGCGTTTTCCTTCATGATGGGTTTTTTCACCATTATTCATATTTACATTGTTATAAATCAAGAACCGTTAAAGATAACTTTTTCAAACTTGGAGTATGTCTTTTTCAATTAGTTTAATTTTGATTCAGCAAATTTGAAAAAAAATATTTACTTTTGAAAATATTTTTTTAAAGTTACATCCTTTTTTTTTTTTTTTTTTTTTTTTTTTTAATTTTTACTTTAAATATTTTAATTTTTTTAATTAATATTTTTAAAAAGGCTGAATCAAAATTAAAACTTATATATTTCTGTTTATTTAAATGATAAAAAATTGAAATTTTACAAATAATATTTCGAGTTGGGTTGATTTTTGACGGCCAATTATCTACACTAGGAATATAGGCCCGGGGGGGGGGGGAAGTGCCCTCCATGGGGGTCTTTCTAAGGGAACCTAATACGTATTTACGCATGGAAAATCCACGGTCCGAAGAAAACCATGAAAACTCCGAACGATTAGGCCGACGGGCGTGATTGGGTTCGAACCCAGCACCTCCCGTCTACCAGCATCGAGAGCATAACCTCTCGGCTACGGTGGGGCAATAATATTTCGAATTATAACGATTTTAAACTACCCCACTTTTTTAATAAATTTTTATTTTTATTTTTACAAAAATATGAGAAGTTTTGTCATGTGATTTTGTTTACAAATGATATGGTTAACCATCGCAAAAAAAAAAAAAAAAAAAAAAAATTACTTAATAAATAAAAATTATTTTAAAACGTGTCCTGGACCCCCTTAAAACTCGATTCGCATATTAAAACAAATCGATTTGCCAAGTCATATCTTGGTAGAAAACACATAAAAACCCGATTTTAGCGATTAATTCGTAGGTTTAACATTGTGTTTTCCTGCTTCCAGTCCTCCATGTTTTCATACCATTGGGCGCGTTATATTAGCTATATAATAAGTATAAATTTTAACAATGCAGGATTTTTGCATTCTAAAGAAAAAAAAACAGGGGATTTTTTCTTTTGCTCAATGCAAAAAGTTTATTATTTTTTTTTTAGTTGTAGAAATATATATAGTGCAAATTTAATAAGTTTGTAATAGCGAAACAGCACCGAAAACTGGCGATATGAAACAATTCAAATAATAAATCTTTATAAAAAATCACCATAAAATAAAAATATTTTATTCTAATCATTATTTCTAAAAATTCTGATAATCTTGTCAATGATCTCTCATCATCTCATTTCCTCTCTCCAGCGTGGAAATTACTTTTGTAATTCTTTTCCCTCTTCTCTTGTTTCTTTTCTTTTTATTTATTTATTTTTTTTTAAATGGATCTTTTGTTTTTTTTCTTTTATATTTATTTCTTCATTATTATTATTTATATTTATATTTTTTAATTTACTTCTTTTATTTTATTTTAATGTTGTTTATTTCTTTTATTTCCATTTTTCCCTATCAATTTCTCTTCTATCATTTTGGCAACACTTTAATCTTCTGCATGTGCTCCTTTCAGCTAGCGCCATCTGTAGCATTCTTTACAAGCTCTACTCTCTGCCTTTCAGTTCATTTTTGACCTTGTCCCCTTACGGACACGTGTTTACTGTAGCTGATGACGAGCTGTTAATATTTTTAGCTCGAAACGCGTCCTATGTATTGTTTTTATTTTATGGTGATTTTTTACAAAGATTTATTATTTTAAGTTTGTAATAATGTCTAAGGAATCCGCACATCTTTGAAACGTCATTTTCAATCAAAATATCGACTTTCCATTTTTGCAATAATATTAAAATCGAATCTTATAAGAGGACAAGGGACCTTCAAACTTATTTTTATTCTCTTCTATCTTTACAAGAAGAAAGTATTTTCGACTTCCGGCTTTCGACGGATTTACGCATTTTAGGGGTCAGAGATCCCGAAAAACATGTTTTTACAAAATACTGTCTGTGAGTCTGTCTGTCTGTCTGTCCGTCTGTCTGTGTGTGATACAAATTTTGTGGGCGCTCTACCTCATGAACTAATGCACGGAATTTAATAAAAATTTATATTCAAGTAATCCCTGATATAAATATTGGTGCTGATTAGTTTTGGGTGTAAACCGCCCAACAGGTGGCGCTGCTATGCTGCATGTTGTAGAATTTCCGTGATAACTCTATCTCAGGCACTAATACACAGATTTTTATAAAACTTCAGATTCAATTAGTCATTGATATGAGTTGGTGCTGTTTACGTTTTGGTGTAAATCGCCCAACAAGTGGCGCTGCTATGCTACATTTTGCACGATTTACACGATTTCCGCAGTAGCTCTATCTCAAGAACTAAAGCACACATTTTCATCAAACTTCAGATTCAGTTAGTTCTTGATGTGAAATGATGGATGAAATGACTACGTGTTGGTGTAAATTGCCCAATACGTGGCGCTGCTGTGCTACATTTTGCACGATTTTCTCAATAGCTCTATCTGAAGAACTAATGCAAGAATTTTCATCAAACTTCAGATTCAAGTATACCTTGATTAATACTGCTGCTGATTATGCGTTGGTGTAAATCGCTCAACGTGTGGCGCTGCTATGCTGCATTTGTCATGATTTGCGCAATAGCTCTATCTCAAGAACTAATGGACGAAATTTCTCCAAACTTCATATTCAGTTAGACGTTCACATAAGTTAGTGATGATTAGATTCTGGTGTAAATCACCCTATAGGTGGTACTGCTATGCTGCATTTTGCTGGATTTACGCGATTTCAGCGATAGTCATATCTTAAAAACTAATGCATGGAATTTCATCTTTTTAGAATCCTCATAATGATCCTAGATTGCCATTTAATTTTGGCACAGTGATAACGAATTTTGAGGTATTGACATGTATGAGATTGGTACATCCGACTAGTTTTATTATTATTATTATTATTTTTAATTTCACTTTAAATACTATTAAAGGTCAAACTATATCTATTATGGCTTTTTTATCACACAAGAAATAAAATTTTTTTTTTGAAAAGATTAAAGAATTTTCTTGAATATTTTAAACGTTATAAAGAACTTTTCAAAATTCTCCATGCGTATTTCATATCAATTAAAATATCCAATATTTTTTTATGTAAGTTTGTTTTATATATGCAAATAAAACTGTGCATCGAATTTTATATATTTGAATATAACGGTAAGAAAAAAAATATTTTCTAAATTTATAAAATTTTCAGCATTTTTGCATCTTATTTCTGCAATTAACCACCTTTCACTTTTCCAATTATATTTAGTTTTAAAAAAACGATGCACAGTTTTATGGCGACAAATAGCTATAAAAAAATATTGGGGATTTTAATTGATATGGAATGCGCATGAGGCATTTTGAAAATTTTTCATAACGCTTAAAATATTCAAGAAAGTTCCTTATTTTTCACGCCCCCAAAATTTTTCATTTCTTGTGTGATAAATATATCCCATATTGTATATAGCGCGCCTTTGAATAGTATTTAAAGTGAAATTAAAAAAAAAAAAATAAAAAAAACATGTTGGAAATTGCACGTCAAACGTGACAAATGAGGTGCGTTCCTACTATAGCTAGTTTTATAATTATTTTCTGCACCGCATATTGTACTGAATGTATAATTTAGTTCACTTCAATAAGTGCATATCCATTTCATTCTGTTTGAAAGGCCGTAACATCAATAAAATGCACTTGCAATAATTATTTTCCATTGGTCGTCATGTAACGGAACTCTTTTGACTGTCCCTGTCATTAAGCTATGCATCCAATTTTCTTAAAATTTGAAATGATTCGACACAATTTTGCAACAATTACATATTTAAAATTTCAGACCATTCGGTTGGCTAGTTTCTGCTCTGTTACAGACGGACGGACTGAACGACTATAGGTGATACGTATTTATATAATTACGACCGCACCTAAAAAGAGTTTGGAGGTCTGTTGTCCTCTTAACTGACAAATTATGCTTAAATTGTGTCTATATCTTAATTAAAAACAGGTTTACAGCCGTTTAAAGTGACAGTTATTACAGCTTTTGAATTGTGTTTAAAAATTATTTTTAGCTTTCTCATGAAATGAAAATTTTCAAATTCTTACTATACGTAAAACATCCTGTAGCAAAAAATTATTCATGAAATGCCTTGAAATTTTGTGTACTTCTTTTACAAATGTTTATGGAGGGGATAGACTACACTCATGATAATATATTGATTAAGTTTTAAATTTACAGTGGTATAAGTTGCAACGAATTCTACAAATTTTTCATTACATCAGTACTTCAACTGCCACAGCATCTGAGACAGAGATGCTATTATAATGCGTATAGTCTATATCCCAAAGAAAGTTATTCTCTTTAGTATACAATTTACAAAATGCCAACACATTGATTTGTTTTTGAGATATCATGTTTTGCGGAAACGTCAATTTTTCACAAAATTTTGACTATTCGACACTGTAAAAAAAATTGTTACTGTGTAATTGCTAAAATATTTACATATTTTTCAAAATTTTAACTTAAATGCCATCATAAACAACGTAATGTGACATTTACTATAAGCCATTATTGGCATGTAATCTTATAGTTTAGCGATAGTTTTTGGGTCGACCGGATAATCAAGTAGTACCCAATTGCGTAAAAGAAACATCCTTATAACTCCAAAAACGATAATCATATTAACAAACAATTTACTGCGTCGGATTAAGCGTCTCATTTTCAATTAAAATATATCCTTGAATTGACATTTGAATGAAATACAGGGTCATGGAAAATCGATGAGTGTGGAAAATAGAATTATAAATATCTCGGCAACTCATTATCCGTTAGACTTCATTCTTTATGCAAATATTATGTTTTTCTATTGTCTTTTATATTCACTCCTTAAAATAAACAATTTCGAAAAATTTTATATACCTTTACCAGAACGAATATTTCGGGAGTCCGAAAGAAATATAGTTCCAGATAATCGAGGTTGTTGATATTAAATAGGCTTCTTCCCATTATTCATGGGTTATATGCTTATGGGATTTTTTCAGGACAAATATCACTATTTGTTTATAGAAAAATAAATCTAGGTTAAACGTTCGAAATTTCGCACGTTTTCACGCGAAATTTTGCTTATTTAAGAAGAGGTTTTCCTGTAAGAAAATACTGATATCGAAGAATTTCCCGGTCGTGAAATTTCGACCCCTGCATTATTACATATACTAAATGCACACCAAGTCTCAAATCTCTATCTCAATTTGTTCGAGAGCGTTTACAGACACGCAGACAGACGGATGGCAAATTTTTTTCCTCAAAAAATATGTTTTTCGGAATCTCCGGTGTCTGAAACATGTAAATCCGTCTAAAAATTTTTTTCGATTTTTAAAATGATTTCAAGACTTCCAACACTACGTATGATGGAAAAGTAAAAATTAATAGAAATAGAAAATTTCAAAAGTTTCAAAAAATCATCTCCGAAAGAGTGTGGAGTGTGGAGTGTGGAGATACCTTAATTAGTGTTGAAGATTAAGATATGTATAACCACAGCGTATGTAAAACTACAGGTAAAAAAATACTTTTGACTAAGAAGATGGCATGAGGTTTTAACATAATTCTCAATTTATTAGCTAAACGAATACACTATGTCTACAAACGAATTCGTTTGAAGGCAGATGCAACCATTTTTAGGTACGTTCGTAATTATATAAATACGTAGCACCTATAATCGTCGTTCAGTCCGTCTGTCTGTCTCTCTGTCCGCATATAACAGAGCAAAAACTACCCAACCGAATAGTCTGAAATTTTAAATATATAATAGTTGCAAACTTTTGTCGAGTCATTTCAAATTTTATGAAAGTCGGATGTATAGTTTAATGACAGGGACAGTCAAAAGTTTTCCGTTACATGACGGCCAATGGGTAAAAAATGTTGCAAGTGCATTTTAATGATGTTACAGCCTTCCGAATGGTCTGAAACTTTAAATATATAATTGTTGCAAACTTTTGTCGAGTCATTTCAAATTTTATGAAAATCGGATGTATAGTTTAATGACAGGGACAGTCAAAAGTGTTCCGTTACATGACGGCCAATGGCAAAAAATTATTTTAAGTTCATTTTTATGATGTTACAGCCTTTCGAACAGAATGAAATTGATAGACACTTATGAAGTGCACTAAAATATACATTCAGTACAACATGTGGTGCAAAAAATATTTATAAAACTAGTTATAGTACGAACGCACCTCATTTGCTACGTTTGACGAGCAATTTCCACCTTGTCTAAACTTGAAACATTACTATTCTAGTCTATCCCGCACACATTATATAATGTAGCCTCGGACAGCAAACATAAACAACATAAGACTACTTAAACATCACAATTAGTCTGCGAAAACTATTTATTGTGTTTGACGTCACAGCGCAAACGTGACAAAATCTCGATTCGTGAACTTGAACCTCCTTGTAAAGCATTTGGCAACATCGACCTTGCCCGCATTTTATTTCTTTGCTCTTTTGACAGAAAACAGTGGCAACGCCACGGGCATACACGTATCACATTAAAAGCCAACTTTTAACCAGAAAAGACGGAAGAATAAACTTTGTGGGAATTTTTTTGTAATTGTTTTTTAATTATATATTTATTTTTAGCGTGTGTGTTTTCTTGGACATGATTTATTTATGGAATCGTGGGATATGTTTCAATTGTATGAGAAATCCTGACATGACGTGTTTTTTGCCAGAGATAATTAAACTTAATTTCCTGCTTAATTTATCTTTTCTTTATCTTTTGTATGATGCAACAGTGTTTTATTTATTTATTTGTTTTTGCACGACAATTCTATAAAGGTTATTGCGGATTTTCTAAAGTTTGCATGTGTGTGAATTTAACGAAGAAAAATTCAACCTTGTTAAATGCATTGTTTCTCTACACCAGGGGTCGGCAAGTAATTTTATATGATGTCCGAATACTTTTCAAAAATTTTATCGAGGTCCAGAGAAAAAAACACATAAGTAATATAAGTACTTATTACTTTTAAATTTTTACATACACATATACATAGCCTTCTATATATAAAAAAAAGTTTTGATTTTGAAATGGACCAATGAAAATCTGCGTAGATATTCCCGGTAGATCGGCATCCAATTTGAATGCTTAAGCATGGTCTTTCTTCGTTAATATTAAAAAAACTGTTGCATACAAAAATACGACATTCGGTGGTATTATAGAGAAATGTTTGATAAACACGCTGATGCAGACAGTTTTCAAATCGAATAATTATTTTAAGATATATTTAATGTTAAAGTTGGTCAGAGTCGTTCCATTAAAAAACTTTTATAGGAGCAAAAACTATACATAGGAATTTAATCATTCTTAGATCATTTTATACATGAGAAGTTCTCGGTGTGCAGACTGCATTTATCTTTTTTATTTCATTCATTTTTTGAGGATTTATTTCCATTTTAAATTCAAATTTTCAGCATTTCCAGAGATATTTTTTACATATCTTAGAAAAGGATATTTTTAACCACTTGGACAAATGGTTATTGTTCTCGTCAGGGTAGGAAATCAAAAGCATATCTGAACGTTTTCATTGGTTTAATCTGCAATTTATTCGTTATCTGATTGGTCTATACAGTAATCTGTATTTCCCTTTGGTTTCAACAACGATGGACAACAGAGTGTTGCCACTATGACAAAAAAGTAATAAAAACTACAAAAAAATTAATAAATCGGAAACAAATTGAGATACAGCTTTCAAACAAATTGCATTTAAAAGTACATTTTTTTCTCTATCCGACGGTATAAAAAGTAATATTGTCGAATGTTTAGAAGTTTAAGAATGAAATTTTATTTAAAATTGGTCGTGAGATTTTTTGGAAATCTGATGATAGAAAAGCCTTTTCCCGAACAGCCAATGAAATGCTTGGGTATTACGTAAGTTTCATAGGAAATCTGACGAGTCGCAGGTGATTTTTCTTGCTTGCAATTTTTACGTGTAATAACACTATTAATCTTTAATTCATGGCGTACGTAATGTATGAGCAGCTCCGTAGAAGTTTGAAAATTTACAGTACCGAAAATTGTAAAACTGAAATTTCTTTTAAAATTTGTTCATGACGGTCCAGGAATGTTATCGTTTAATCCATGGCGTACGTAATGTAGGATCAACTCCGTGCGATTTTTTATGTCTTAAATTTTAGTCTTTGAAAAAATCCTTTTCCAAATGGTCGTTGTAATTTGTTAAATTGCTTTTTTTTTTAGTTATTTATTTATTTATTTTTAATTGTTGCCAATTTTTAAAACAGTGCAAAGAATAATATTTCCTTCAAATTAAAAATTTATTTACACGTGGCCATTATAAACAGAAAATATATACTTTAAAATTAGAATTAAATGATTACATGTTAAAAGAAGGAAAATTACGTCATAAGAACCATATTTACACTTAAAATTTAAAAGAGAAACAAAATCTTAAAATAAAAAAATCATTATTATGCGTTAAAACTTGTAAATGGAGGAAATTACGTCATATTTAAAATGGCCAAAAAATATGGCAAAACAATTTAAATTAAAAAATATATTTGCTCGAGACATTTATTTGATATTTTGAGATGATCGTTTCAACTATTATCGTGAATTCGAAAACAAAAGTATTTTTACGTGAATATTAATAAGAGAAATAAAACTTTGGTGTAAATTACGTCAGATTTAAAACTACACATTTAAAATGAATTATTTAAAAGAGCTATCTTATAGCTCTGTTAAAAAATACCGGGAGAGAATGACACTGTTTACTTAATTCATTTTACATTAGCTTATTTTCAAATGTTTAACTATTTTTTTTAATTAAATACAAAAACAGCCACTGTATCTCTTAACAGCAGCAGATTTGGTCTTAAAAATCCCCAATCCAAGTAAAACGAATGGAAACCCGTTTACAGAGAGATCGCTACTGTTTTTTTTTTTTATTCAATATTTTTAAAACCGATCAAATTAGCGTGCTTTTTGGTTTTTGGTGTGCCTGAACCGGGGGGGAGGGGGTTGGCGAGCGTAGCTCGTAGGGGGCAGAGCCCCCTAGTAACATAAATGAAAGAGTATTCGTTCTGAAAAATTACTACATACACAGATATATGTTCTGAAAATTTTTACATACACATAATAAAATAGAAAAAGCAAGTATTCGTTGAAAAATCAATGCGAAAAATTGAACTTGCGGTCTTAAGTCAGTTTTTTGATAGTTTTGTTCACGTGCTGAACAGCTAATGCGAAGAGTATCTTTAAGGTGGGTGTCTGTTAATCTCGAACGATATTTGTTCTTCAAAAAATTCATTTTGGAGAAAGTTCTTTCACATACGTATGTGGAGCCAAACATAGTAGCTAGGGTAATAGCAATGGTGGGTTAATAATAGGTATTTTGCAATTTTCCTACTTTTCTGAGACATATTTACCCCAAAATTTGTCAGGAGATGCAATTTGATACATTTGCAAGGAAATATCTTCTTGCAAGTCAAATATCTCCATTTGAAGTAAAGATTTTTCAAAACTGAACAATGCCGCCATAGCAGTACTTTCTGCAATTGGAACAATTTCTTCATAAAGGGATTTAAAAAATTGAGACAACTTATCTATTTCTGCAAAGTCTTAGAATCTGGCTTTAAGGCTGTTCTTAACTGCTCTGCTCAACAAGCGCAAACGTTTTGACACATTTACAAATTCCTTTTTAAAAGGAAAGGTATAAAATTGGAAAGCCTGGCCATGGAAGCGATTTGGAATTGAACTGTTTTTTCCAATTTTTGATCAACCAATTACCTATTGAGTTATAAGCGAACTTGATCACGTGACAAACACGTTTTTCTCCCACTCCTGAGTGCTCTTTCTTTTTTCGCGCGGAAATTCGGTTCAAAGCACCCACTTTGACACTATTTTCTGAAAACCCTATTGCGTTTGTAAAAAAATGGAAAAAACAGCTCAATGACATAGTTTCTGAACAACGACACCAGTTAGAATAAGAAAAATAATTCAATTTAAAATGCAATAGACAATCTACAGCTTTATCTAGATTAGCATTTAAGGGCAGTATCAAGGCAGTTCATTTTGACGATGTAAAAATTATCTCTAAATATTCCAACCCACTTAAAGCCCTTATACGTGCCCTGCATTATACGTGAATCCACAGAAATTAGTCTGAGAAAAAAAGGAGTATGCAATGACAATATTTCATTTCAGATTTCTAATGTTTGGTTGAATATTTTAAAAAAAGTACATTCGTAATGTTTATTTCGGATTTTCCTAGTTCCTGATAATAGTGTTTTAGCCTACCAACAGATTGCGCCATATCCGATGCAGAATTGATTTTGGATGTTTAATGATCAGTTACCGAAATGTTTTCAGTTTGATGCTGTGAAAGTGACTGTGCTGTTTGTGACTTTGCTTCGATTTGGTCAAGAACCCTCTCCCCTGATGATGGCTCAGTAGAAAGATCATGAAACGTTGGGATTAATTTTTAATGTGTTTTTAATATAGTTTTTATTTACATGTACGCTGATGAGTATCATAAGAGTTTTTAATTATTTGACACCAGCTAGTTTCATGCATTTTCGAACAAAAATAAATTAAAACTTATATCAGAAAGTTGCCCTTTTGTATTTGAGAACAGCCTTAAATTCCTTCACAAGATCTGAAACAAGCGAAACACTGCAGTGTGTATTTCGAAATTCTTCTTTTTTTATACTCAAGAATTGTTAGAAAATGAATAAATTCCTCATTTACAATATCTTTTTCAGCGGTCCGACAGTTGCCGACCGTGGCTCTACACTATAAAAAAAGTAAAATATTTCTTAACCCTTAAATACCTGACTTTTCAAAAATCATTGTAATAATGTTTTTTGGTTTTCATTTTTTAAATAAATCATGGGAAAAATACTTAAAAATCATATTTTGTTTTAAGTATAGTTTACGGCTAAAAAACAGTTTGTTACTAATCGGCAATACTGGTGTTTAATTGAAAAAATAATTTCCCTTCATAAAATTCTATAATATTAAACACACAAGAATTTTAGGAACTATAATAAGAAATAAATTTTACTTGCTCACTGCAGGTCAAAATAGGGTATTTCGCAAGCTTCCAAACAAAACAAAAAGAACAAGTAGCAACATTTGAAAAAATAAATTTATCTTTATTCTTAAATAGCACAAGTGTTGCTATCTACATGCTGAAAATCGATTTAATAATAATTTCAAAGTGTATTTTATTGGCATCATTAGGCATTATACCTTCAATATTATTCTAATAGTATTTTAGAGCCTAAATTGGGTATGTTGCCGAAAAGCAACACCAGGCATTTAAGGGTTAAATTACGAAAATATACTATAACGACGAACGAAATTATACAATAATATCTCCCAAGTTACCCATGAGTCCGAATCCGAAAAGCGTTCTCTAACCCTTTATGTACTGAATTATGAGCTCATGCAAATTTTATCTTCTAAAGCAATTTTCGTGAATGTTTTAAACTACTTTAGAAGATTTACATAATCATTTATTAAATTTTAGAAGGATTGAAGGATTTAGAAGGATTCATTAAATTTGAATTTATAAGGATTTTGTGCACTATTTATAACCCCACTCAAATTTTTATTTTAAATGTTTTTCATAGTATTTTGTAAAATTAGAAAATGTGAATATAATGTTCTTACAATAGAAATATTGAACGCCCCCCCCCCCCCTTGCCAAGAAAGCTGAAAAGATGCAAAGGCAAAATAAATCATCCTTTTAGCGTCTTCCTTTTTTGCGTAAACCATAATGCTTTTGGAACAAGATAAAGTAATGTTTCTATAACTCATTCTAAACTGTATTACTACTAATCGATGAATTAAATGAATTTTATAACAATTTATTTTAATGGTACTTATAAGTACAGTCAGTAGATAAAGGGTTAAGAGTCTACTTCAGTCAAGTAAAAAGACCCGTTCGCTAATGCTAATCCTATAGAAGAAATTTATAAAGATACCTCGTTTGCATTTCAATATTTTTAAAAGTTTTTTTTTTTTTTTGCATTGGATAGCAGAGATCGATCTGTACAAAGGCCGTTTTTTTTTTTGTTTTTTTTTTCGATTTCGATTGCAGATTTTTTTTAGGAGGATGCTTTCAGTTTCAAAACCGGTTCTGAAAATTAAAGTGTCTTCATTAAAAATACCTGTAAACAAAATCGAAAAAGTAAAAAACGGCCCTTGTACAGATCAGTCTCAGCTATCCAATGAAAAAAAAAATCATTTAAAAATATACAAATGCAACCGAGATATCTTTATAAATTTTTTAAATGGATTAGCATTAGCGAACGGGTCTTTTCACTTGACTGAACTGACTCTTAACGTAAAAAACTTCAGGAACCAATATATTTTCCAGACTTCAGGGGTTCTCAAATGCTTTCTAAACTGTCGAAAAATTGATGTTTTGTTTTTGACGGAAATTAAATTCCTTATAGCGTGCATAATTATGGGTAAAAAGATTTAAAGTGATAGCTCAAATATTCAGGAAGATACGAGCAAAAATGTGAGCGCGCTCACGATCAAAATACATTGAATCCTAAAACTCTAAAGAAGATTTTCAAGAAACTACATTTTCAACATGGGAAGCAGGATAACTTGAAGAATTTTTAACATTTTTGGATAGAATTTACCCACATCTACGCATAAAGAAATTGCCTAAGGGCCATCGAGCCATTTTTTGAAAATTTTAATCTTTTATATTTTTCCAATAAGTTTAAAGGTCAAAATTTTAAAGTAAAATTGAATTTTGTTTTTCAAAATAGTGCAATTTTCTCATTTTTCAAAATTTGAGCCGATGGCCCTTAGCTGCAACATCATTTTACAAGAAGAAACTGAGATTTTAATAGTTTTTTGTTGTTTCTACAGAAATTTAGGATGCTGCCCATCGTGTCCGGATATTTTGGTACAGGTCAACGCGGCTGCATTTTTTCGACGTAGTATGTGACCAAATTTAATAACAAAAAATATCTTTAAATACTTTAAGCAATAAAAAACAACGTGGCATTATTAGTTTTTCTATTAACTAGGGGGCTCGGCCCCCTACGAGCTACGCTCGCCAACCCCCGTCCAGACACCGCAGACTCTAAATGCACGCTAATTTGATCGGCTTTAAAAAGATTTCGAAAGATTGAATTATAATTTAAAAAACAGTGGCGATCTCCCTATAAACGAATTTCTATTCATTTCTCTTTGATTGGGGAATTTTAACGCCAAATCCGCTGCAGTACTACTTGATTATCCTGTCGACCAATTTCGCCAAATTATATAAATCGCCAAATTATACAAATTGATATAATTTTTATTTTAAATAACGAAAGAACAAATAAATTCGTACAACATTAATAAAAACACAAATAAAACGTCGAAATAAAAATAACTTGACGTATACACGTGTAACAACATTTCAAAATAAGCTAATATAAAAGGAATTAAGTAAAGAGAGTCTTTGTCTCCTGGTATTTTTTAACAAAGCGAAAAGAAAGTTCTTTTAAATGAGACATTTTAAATTAATTCTCAAAATATCAAATAAATGTCTAGCGCAATTTCTAAATTTAAACTTTTTTGCGATATGATTTTGTGTTCATTTTATATAATAACTATAATGTGACGTAAATATGACGTAATTTCTCCTAAGACTTCTAACGCATGTTAATGAATTTATTATTTTACAATATCCTTTCTCTTTTAAAATTCACGTGTATACTTTTTATGACGTAATTTTTAATAAGTTCCTGCTTTTTATACGTAATTATTTAATTCTAATTTGAAAGTTTTTTTCCTGTTTATAATAGTCACGTGTAAATAAATTTTTAATTTGAAGCAAACATTATTGCTTGCGCTTTTTATACAGTTGGCAACAGTTTAAATTAGTACAATTTTCTGAAATCTGTAAAAAATATCTCTAGAAATGCTGAAAATTTGAATTTAAAATAGAAATAAAACCTGAAAAAATGAGTCAAAATAAAAAAATTAATGCAATCTGCACTCCGGCAAATTCTAACGCATAAAATGATCTAAAAATGATTACACTGCCATGTATAGTTTTTGCTGCTATAAAACTTTTTTAGTGGAACGATTTTGTCCAACTTTAGCATTAAATAACTCTTAAAATAATTCTTCGATTTGAAAACTGTCTGCATCAGCGTGTTTATCAAACATTTCTGTATAAAACCACCGATTTTCATATTTTTGTATGCATTATTTTAGTTAATATTAACGAAGAAAGGCCTCCGGTCACAAAAAAATCAAAACCGGCGGCGGCGGTGACAGCGGTAGTTACTTTTTTTTAGAATAGAGAGATTTTATTCCCTTCTAAAAAAAAATAAAATAAAAATAATAATAATAATAATAATAATAAATCCAAAATATGTCAAATTTTCGCCGCCGAGAACGTAAATCATTTAAAAGCGGAAGGTTGAGGAAATGGTTGCTATGCTGTCTGTTGTTCGCATGTCAGCTCTAACCATTTCCTCAACCTTCCGCAATGATTCTTCTCTCGCTGTCTCAACTGGACGACCACTTCGTTCTCCGTCAACAACTTTTGAACGACGACTGCTCATCTTGCACAACTGCTGTCTCATAAATTCGAAATGAACATCGTATAGTTGGATTATGCTGCCACCTATTGGCATATTTGGAAACTATTTACTACTAATTTCCGACCTCTCATATCGGTTTGTGACCTACTAACTGACTTTTCCTCGTAAATAAAGATATTTTTTGTCTTTTTAAAATTTATTTTTATCACTTATAGCAATTATTGAGTACTTAAATATACTTTAGTTATTTTTTTTTAAACCTGGAATAAAAACAACTTTTTAATAACAAAAAACTTGCATTTTTCCAAAAAAAAAATCTTTTTTATAAAAATTCTGCGCAAATGTTTGAAACAAAAGTTCACTTCAGAGATTGATCAGGGATGTGTGTGAAATATTCTTTCAAGATTGCAAACAGTAATATGTACTAGTTTCTATAAAAAAGTATATCGAAGTTCAAAAAGCAACCTTTTAAGAAAATTTAATTTAAAGTTTACGTATGTAATGTTTATGTATGATGTAAACAAACGAAATTATTTAAAAAAAAATTAATTTCTTGATGTCGTAGAAACAAAAGTAATATACCTTTCGAAAGGGGAGGAAATAAAGAATTCAAAATATTTAAAAAAAAAAAAACGAATATTTCTCACGAATTTGACTTCCAACTGCGCTGCCTAAACGAATGTTACTAAAGGTAAATACAAAACTTGTGTGGAAATATAAATCACCTAAAAAACAACGTTTAAACACACAATAAAATACATAAGGTTTGAACAGACGTATACGTTTCGTGAGTTCCAGGACAACATAAAATGCCAATGTGGTTTGTCCTATATTGGACAAACTAAACGAAAACTCCGTTACAGAGTCAAAGAACAAATAAACTATGTAAAACAAAAAGATTTTCAGAAATCCTCTATGGCCTCTCATTGCTCGGGGGAGGGACATAATTTCAATTTTGACTCAGCTACCATTATGAAGAAATGCACTACTCCTCTAGATTTAGACTTTTTTGAAGCTGTTCATATCCATATATTTAAAAACTCTTTGGTTAATGATTTATCTAGTGTACCACACATCTCAACTTTCTGGGTGGATTTGTTGTGTTACGGCACTTCACTTCCGCTTTAATTTTATTTGCTGTTGGAACTTTATGGTCTTTTGCTATTGCGTTTTGACATTTGGATTTTCACCATACATGTAGTTGGGGGATATTGTTTTTATAGATTTTATACACTGATGATGTGAGTCCTGGAACTCACGAAACGTATACGTCTGTTTCAAACCTTATGTATTTTATTGTGTGTTTAAACGTTGGTTTTTAGGTGAATGTTACTAAAGTCGATGTCCTTAGTGCTTTTGACGATATTACTCAAAGTCTTTTAAGGATGTTCTCAAGATCACTGCTCAACAAGCGCAAAACTTTCTGACACAATGACGGACTCATTTTTAATTGACAGGCCTGACTCTGGGAGCGATTTGGAATCAAAATTATTTTTCCATTTTTTGATCAATAAATTACCTATTTTGTTATAATCAATTTCGATCACGTGACAAGAATTTTTCTCCATTCTCTGACTGTTTTTCAACCTTATGAAATTTGGTTCAAAACGCCAACTTTAACAGTATTTTATGAAAGATCTATTGCGTTTACAGAACAAAAAAGGTCTTTCGATTACATAGTGGAACAGATGTCATAAATTCCCGGGGCCGCCATCTTGGAATTTTTCTTGGTGTGAAAACCTCTTTTCCGCCAAGTAGTAAATGTCGCCAAGCACCGATTTATACGTATGTCAGGCTTAATGAAAATAAAATGCAAATAATAAACAAAACTCGTTAAAGCGACAATCACTAAACGTCGTATGAACGTTATGCGTTCATTAATCGAAAAAAAAAATCACTGGATTCAGCAAACTCCTTCTTCAGCAAACATAAAAAAGCACAAAACTCGTTAAAGCCGCAGTTAGTAAGTGCACGTATGTTGCTGTGCCCCAATCTCCGAAATGCATGAGAAATATACAATAAACGACTAATAGAAAACATTACTATAAAATAAAACAACAAAATATACATAAAATTATCAACATACCTTAACAAACATCTTTCTTGAAAGCTCAAGCACGAAATACCTCCTAGCATCACCTTCATTTCTCAAAATAGGCTGGCTGACCACGCATTGTAAACAAACCTCCTTTATCATTCAAAATTTTCTCATATTTCTTAATTACATCAGGAAGAGCGTTTAAATGGACTACAGAACCCATAGTCAATCAAATACACCCAATAAATTTAACAGAAAGATAAAAAGACAGAAAGATACAACACGATATCAAAGCACATGCACAAAATCCCAAACGAAAACCTTCTCAAGCACAATCTCGCTGAAAAACGGGTTTCCCGGAACACGTCACGCCAGAACACACACGTCACACGGGTTCCATATCGATAAAGATTGCCAACATAAAATCGCCAAGAAATCTCAAAACATCCAAGATGGCGGCCAAGAGAATATATGGCATCTAAGACTACATGGTTTCTGAATAACAACACTTGCCAGTTTCATGCGTTTCCGAACAAGAATGAATTAAAACTTATGTCACAAAGTTGCCCCTTCGAATTTAAGACCACCCTTAAAGCCATATTAGGGATCATCCGGACATCCAAGATTGCTAGCAAGTTATTTTTATAGTACCTGCAGGGCTGCCACAGGCGACTATTTTTTTTATTCTGTTCGCACCACAATTTAAAAAAATGGTTTTTGTAGTATATTTCTCTTGCGAATGTCTCGAAAGTATGCCAATAATATTTGTTTTGAGAAAGTGGTGTGAGCTAGAAGTAAAAAATAGTCGCCTGCGGCAGCCCTGTACCTGGGAGACAAAGTAGTATGTGTTAGAACTCTAATTACAGAAAATTAATGACAAAAAACTAAGCCTAAACGAGCATTTCTAAAGTCGAGGTGCTGAGTGCTTTAGGCTATATTACTCGAAGTCCTTTAATAAGTCAGCTCCGAAGAAAGTTCAAAGCAATCGAATTTATATTTACACGCATGTTATAGGATTTATATCTATTTATATTCATGAATGCCTATCTAACCCACCTACACATCTAACTGCATTAGCGAATTAGCTCTCTTAAACCTAGGCGCTTGGAGATGGTATCCGATGATTAGGCCTTGTCAGCTGTGCCTCAAATAAATCATCTTAATGATATCTCCCCCTCCTGACTGCTCCTCCATTAAGATGATTTATGAATGCCTACTGGTGATTTATAACAATTTATGATTTCCCATCGTATTGTTGTCAATGTAATTGCGGAGGTAGCTAAGGAGATGGAAGCTTACAAGTTTTAGTTTGTGTGTTTTTTTTTTAATATTTTGGTGAGAAACGTTTATCCAAAAATATGCCTGGGATTAAACTCACGGTTAATTTCGTTTTACAGCTATTAATACGCATCTATAAAACTTTCTCCGTGGTTGATGATGCGCCCAAGGCGTTTATGTCTTCATTAAGGGAATGGATGTGCGACTATGATCGGATAAATTTAAGAGATTCTTCACTTCTGGTTAATAGAGACTTATTCAAGTTCAAGGAAGATACCAACCAAAGATAAAACGTAAGCAGAATGATAAAAAAAATCATAATACAATGATAAAACATCTGCATATCTCATTACGTCTTGATATCTAATCATTCATCGCTAGACGAATTTTAAGTATGTAATCGGTAGAATAAGAGATAAATTAACGTTTCGGTTGCGAGTTGCAATACTTACTCAGGGTAGAGATCTGCACGGGCACGAACCGTACCGGGCCGGCAGATCAGTCCGGGCCATAAAAAAGCGGACCGACCGGACCAATAGAAGGAATTTAAAACGGTCAGACTAAGCTAAGAAAATACAAAAATTTTCAGTGCATGTCTAAGTCAGGGCTGGAATAGACTGTTTTGGCAGGTCAATGTGTGAGATATCCACTTTGCGGCAGATTCTTGATATTCAGCGTTGAATTCAGATCTCTCCCCTCCTCCCCCGAAAGGATTTCTATAACCCCCGAGGAGAAATGCAAAAATCTCGAAGGAGGAGATGAGATCTTGCATGTCATTCTATATCAGGGTCGGCGAACTTTTTCGCATCCACGTGCCAACTTTTTCCAAAAATATATTTTACGAGTTTAGGACGTGCCAATAATAAAAAAAATAATGAATTTAATAATAATGAATCAAAATTACTTACAATATTGTTTTTAGTATTAAAAAATATGGGTAATATTTGCTGTTATACTTTAGAAATTTCTTTATAAAATATTATTTCTGTTGTCTTACCTTAAATGCCACATAATTTATATCAGCTTCGTTTTAAGGAAACGGAAGTTGAATTGGATTCATTTGGCAAGATGTTTTTACTTGAATTTTTCATATTATTTATTTCTGAAAAGAATGTCTCCCAGAAAAATTTGTCAAAATAGAATCTACAGCTTGTAATGTCTGGAATTTCATTCCAAGTTGTTATAATTTTACCATTGGCATTTTTGCTTATAACGCCTTTTAACCTTTCTTTTGCAATAATTTTCTAATTCTCTTTAATTCTTAAAATTTTGTGAGAAAATACTGAGCTAGATTGGGATTAATTAAGTTACATTTCAAATTCTGTATGACAACTAACCGAACTATTCGCATTCAAATAAACTGAGACAACATCTATATTATTTAATGCATTTTGTGAAATTCTGCAATATTGTGATGCAAAACCTGAAACTATGCCAAAAATAAGCCAAAAATAATCTGCAGCGTGCCACTTATGGCACGCGTGCCATAGGTTCACCGTCCCTGTTCTATATTACAAAGGACAAACGTGTCCATGCGTAATGCTGGCGTCATTTTGAGGGTGGCAACAGAAGACGATTACATTTAGCTTTTATTGCAATTTTTAAACTTCTTAATACCACACATTTTCAATTTTTGCACCGTCGAATAGGGGAAAAAAGGTACTTTCAAACGGAATTTGTCTGAAAACTATATCGCAATTTATTTGATTGGAATTTGTTTGAAAATTATATCGCAATTTATTTGAAAACTGTATCGCAATTTATTTGAAAACTGCATCGCAATTTACTAAATTTTTATTATTTTTAAATTAATTTTCAAGCATGATTTTTTTTCAAATCTACACTCCTCAAAAAAATTAGGGGAGCAAGCAAAAAAGCGAAGAGAACAGTGCAAAACAGCAATGTGTGGGCATAAAATGGATAGTACACGTGTAGCAATGCGCAATACATACAAAAAAGACGTAACAAAATGGTAAGGGAGCTTTTATTTTTTGAAATGATGAAAAAAACATGAAAAGATGGTTTATGGCAATAATTTGGTTTCATGTAAATCATAAAAAAAAGTATTGTTTAGAAATGATGCAAGATTTTTAATATGGCATGTAGTCTCCTCGAACAGCTAAGATTGCTGCACACCGGTTTTCCATGGATGCGATGAGGTTATCGATAAGACTTGGGGAATACTGTTCCAATGCTCAAGAATTGCAATCTCCATGTCCCGGACAGTAAAAGGAGACCTCGGTCTCGCAGCAATGCGTCGTCTGAGTATGTCCCAAACATACTCGATCGGATTTAGGTCAGGAGAGCAAGCTGGTCATTCCATACGCTGTATTGTTTTAGCTTCAAGCATGTTTCCCCCCACAATACGAACTGTATAAAGTCTGGCATTATCATGCATGGAAAAAAAGAAATCACTAATTACTGCAACATAAAATACGACATGAGGTCTCTGTATCTCGTCTGTATTACTCCGGACCGTCAAAGTGCCATTCCGAATGATATGCAGGCCCGTACGTCCACCTATGCTGATTCCAACCAAGAGCATCAACCCACCTCGTCTGTAATGTGATCTTTCACGAACGAATGTGGGATCATTTTGAGTGCCTCTTTCTCTCCATGCCAAAACACATCAGATGTCACATCCAGACTGAATCGGGACTCGTCTGTAAACAGAATTTCACTCCAAAAACGTTGCCTCCAAACTCGATGTTCAGTTCCCCACCTTCTTTGGGCCGCACAGTGGCTTGAGGTCAACGGAATACAGTGCATTGGCTTACGTGCATAGAGACCACCCTGATGAAGCCTATTTAGGACTGTTTGGCCTGACACCCTTCGTCCTTTGGCCAAGAACAACTGTGTTTGCAGCTGAGTAGCATTGCCCGTACCGTCTCGACGGGCTGTTAACAGGATATATCGGTCATCAGTTTCTGTGTTAGCACATTTTTGACCTTGCACTTTTCGATGACTACCATTCCATGTGTCTTGGAATCGATTCCACAGCCTTTCATGGACACTTCTTGCAACTCCAACAGCGTCCACTACACTTCGTTGTGTTTCCCCAAATTCAACTGTCCTGATAACACGCCAAGCCACGGATTGCAGTAAATCATGTTGTTGTGACATTTTCAAGCCACCTTTTCTCAAAACACAAGCTGAGCAATTGAATTTTACAACTGAGGCAGTGAAACAGACGTTTCTGCAAAATCCCGATTTCTTCACTTATCACCTTTTTTCAGTTTTTGACGTCATAAACTTTAATTTACGTGTGAAGTTTTCTTTGTCTGTTTTCTACAGCACTTTAAATTATGGATGTTTTATTTTACGTTACTTATCGGTGTAAATATTTGCGTAATTTCGTTAAAACCATGTGCTCCCCTAATTGTTTTGAGCAGTGTATCTCTATCGCATGCAGACGATGACGAAAGATAAATCCGTTGGGAGTAAAATTAATATAAATAGCTCATCATTTGATTCCAGCTTATATTCCATAACAAAATTGAAACATTCATCAATCAATAAAATATAAATAAAACATCAATTTAAGACATGTAATCAAATTTCGCGTTTAATCCACTCAAATGGACTTGATAAATGACTGACTGTAAATAACGATCTTTAGAGATTTCTTCGGCTGTTAACTCCTGACATGAGGCCAATGGCAATATCTTTCTTAATACAGTAGCGCTCAAAAGTATTTTGACAACCTTATATTCTCTCTTATTTTATTTAATATAAAAACGTAAAAGAAAATATATTCCCTATAATCCACTATGACTGCAGTTATTTAAATGTATCAAGTTTCAACTTGTTTGTTTACAATCGGCGCCACCGAAGAAATATGACTCCTCCTTAGCTCAAAAGTATTTTGACAATTAGTTTGCATTTAATTGTTGAAGGTGTCAGTGGCGCTATAGCTTCGATTAGTGTTTATATTGACTTATTGTGATTAATTTTAATGATCAGGAATGCCGAAAAGTAAAAAAACATTGAAGTAATTCTAGAAAAGCCGCTGTAAATGCCCTTAAGAAAGGTAGACTGCAAGCAGAACTAGCTCGTTCTTTTAACGTGTCTCGGCAACTTGTTATTACATGGAATAAAGTTTTTAATAAACAGAAATACATCGAAAATAAGCCTCAAAGTGGCCATCCGAAAAAAAAACAACTTGAAATGTTGACTATATTATAAAAATGATATCTACAAGTGATTGTCGTAAGTCCGCTGTAATAATAAAAAATTAATTGAAAGAAAATTATGGCATAGACATACACGTTTCATCAGTCAAAAGACGTCTAAACCACTATGGTTTACATGGTAGAAGACCAGCAAAAACACGTTTGTTATCTACTAAGAATATGAAGGCTAGAGTTGTATTTGCAAAACGGCAAAACCCTTTCAGGACAAAGCAATTCCTTTGCTAAAGTGTTAAAATTAATGATTGACACCGGAATTTGAAAACAAATTTATTTTTAAATATGAAAAATCTATATTTCACACACAAAATAAACCAAATATTTTTTAAAACAAAATTATGTCATTAAGTCATTAATTTCAACACTTCAGCAATAGCATTGCTTTGCACCTGAAAGAGTTATGCCGTTTTACAAATGCAACTCTAGCCTTCCTATTCTTAGTAGATTAGAAACGTGTTTTTGCTGGTCTTCTGCCATGTAAACCATAGAGGTTTAGGCGTCGTTTGACTGATGAAATGTGTATGTCTATGCCGTAATTTTTTTTCAATTCATTTTTTATTATTACAGCGGGCTTACGACAATCACTTGTAGATATCATTTTTATAATACAGTCAACATTGCAAGTTGTTTTTTTTCGGATGGTCACTTTGAGGCTTATTTTAGATGTATTTCTGTTTATTAAAAACTTTATTCCATGTAATAACAAGTTGCCGATATACGTTAAAAGAACGAGCTAATTCTGCTTGCAGTCTACCTTTCTTAAGTGCATTTACAGCGGCTTTTCTAGAATCACTTCAATATTTTTTACATTTCGGCATTCTTGATCCTTAAAATTAATCACAATAAGTCAATATAAATACTAATCGAAGCTATAGCGCCACTGACACCTTCAACAATTAAATGCAAACTAAGTGTCAAAATACTTTTGAGCTAAGGAGGGGTCATATTTCTTCGGTGGCGCCGAATGTAAACAAACAAGTTGAAACTTGATACATTTGAATAACTGCAGTCATAGTGTTATCAATTATAAGGAATATATTTTCTTTTACATTTTTATATTAAATAAAATAAGAGAGAATATAAGGTTGTCAAAATACTTTTGAGCGCTACTGTACGTTTCAAAACTTTATTTGAACGCATAATTGCTGTTTTTCATATAAATATGATTTTTTGTATTGTTAATGCGAATTCTAAAATACATATTAAATGTGTAAAAAATCAATTAAAAAAAGTTATATAAAAAAAAAAACCTGTAGATAGATCCGTGCGAGGCTTTCTCACAGCAATATTTGATAATATTTGCTGATATGTTTTTAGATTAATTTTTGATTAACTACAATTCTTTCTATAACACAACGTGTTTTAACGATATATAAGTATACTATGTCAAAAGCTGCTTGCAGAAACTTTCGAAAAATACCTCATTCATCGTGCCTTTAGTATGTAAAGAGAAAAAAAGATGTCAACATCAGAAATAATATATAGGATGGTTTTGTTGACAGACATTATGTAATCTTCACAATGTGATCTTGTACTATGTAATCTTCAAATGAAGGCTGATAAAATAAATCAAACTCAGTAAATTGTTTTTCATCTATCAACATGATTCATAAAAGCAATTAAGAAAAGAACTTGCTATTCAAAACAAGGAAGTTTATGATTCTAAATAAATACTTTGTATAAACATTTCATCGCATATCCAAGAAATTAAGACATTTGAACAATCAATAATCTAAACTGTTTAAGTTACTATAAATATAAATAATGTAATATTAAGATTAAGGATACTAATTTCCTGTTTTTATCTTCAATAATGTATAATGTATGTTTTTACATTTACTTGTATTCCAGACTCTCAAAAGGAGAGATGCGGCGATTTTTATGCTGCAATTGTAATTAATTAAATTATGTTTCTTTCTTTGAAAGTTCAATCTACATATTTTTTTTACAAGTCACAAAAATAATCACGTGTGCTTTAAAATCACACAGAATATTATACCATTAGCAATGGATCAGAATGGGAAATGAGCAGAATTTACAGATGATATTACCCTGATGATGGATTCCAGATAAACCACGGATACAAACATAAATACAAGGTAAGCCAATTTTCTCTTACCTATGCTTTGCTTTTATAATTGAGATATGAATAAACAATAAACTGTGAGGAACAACGAATTTCGCGCAAACACTCTGTTGGGTAAGTTGAAATGCGTCTAACAAAATGATTATGAGACTGAAAAATTTGTCTCAATAAAGGTATCGTCATTAAATGATAAAAATAGAAATCTGGTAATCCAAAAAGGGTAATTTATTAGAAGAAAAAAATACAACTCTATAACAATATTATGGCTTCTATAAAAGACAGCACAACCGTTGAAAAATTGAATGCCAACAACTATACAAATTGGCGGTTCAAAGTTGAAATGTTGTTGATTCAGGATGAGCTAATTGAAGTTATTACGGAACAGGCTCCCACTCCACTGACCTATGAATGGACCAAGAAAGACAGAAAGGCTTTAATAAATTTGTCCATTGACGACGGTCAAATAGTGCATGTCAAAAAATTTAAATTCAGCTAGGCAAACATGGGACGCACTGAAACAAATTCATGAGAGATCTAATCTCTCTAGTAAGCTATATTTGTTGCGAAAACTCTACAGTGCAAAGTTAATTGAAGATGGCAATATGACAGCCCACATAACAAAAATTTTAGAAATAGTGGACAAACTGTCAGCCATTGGGGAAAACACAACTGACTCGCACATTTCAGCACTACAGCTGTGCTCCTTGCCACCGTCATACGATACATTAGTCACTGCCCTGGAGGCGAGAGATGAAGCAGAATTAACTGTAAACTTTATAAAAAGTAAGCTTACAGACGAATATACTCGTAGGACAGATAATTCTGAAAATTCCGAAAACAGCAATAAAGCATATAAAGCACAAGGTAAATTTAACACACAGAGCATCAAAGAGGCAACAATAAGTACTGTTCACACTGTAAGATGAAAAACCACACGAATAAAGAGTGCTGGTTTCTAAAAACGAAAAAACAACAACAGTCACACACAAATAACAGACACTATAAAAACAAAAACAATTCAACATGACTAGTTTATGAAGAAAATAACTTATAACGCGGAACCTGAAGAAAGAAAACATACAGTAAATGAAAACAACAGTGTTGCTTTATTAACCGAAGAGTCCGAAAATAAAGGCACTTTTATAGTGGACAGTGGCAATTCCAGCGATATAGTAAACTCAAAGGAATTCTTTACTAAAATAACAAATAACACTGAAACAAACGTTACAGTTGCAAATGGGAATAAAATGATTTCGTATGGATCTGGGGAGGTAATAATTCACACCGAAAATGAAAACAAACAAGTTATATTACGTGATGTACTATATGTCCCTGACATAGAAACTAACTTGCTGTCAGTGAGTGGGGCAACTAAAAACGGTTGCAAAGTCAAATTGGAAAAAGATAAATGTGATATAATACATAACGGTAATATTATACTTCAAGGTAAACTAAAAATCAATCTGTATGAAATACATGTTAGTAAAGATAAAAATTACAAGCACTATGCAAATGTCACTTACAACTGCTCAAATGCAAATTGCATAGATTTGTGGCATACGCGAATAGGGCATAGGAATTACGACACAATAAAATTGATGTTATCAAAGGAGTTAGTTAATGGAATTAAAATTAACAACTGCAAACATCACACAAAATGTGAGGTATGCATAACGTCTAAAATCAACGAGAACCCCTTTACTAAATCGGGTGCCTATAAAGCTACAAAAAGGCTCGAAATCGTTTCGAGCGTCGTTTATCGTTCATTTACAGGGACACACAAAGGAAATCGGTTACAGTACTGTCTGTGAGCCATAACTGCTGGAAGTGCGTTTTGAATTTCGGTATGCGCTTTTAAATGACTTTTTGAATGCTACTCGTTGTATAAAGTATGCAACTCGTTTACAGAGATGCACAAAAGAATTCACGTACCATTCTCCTTATTAGTGGAAACTGTTGAAGGGAAATTTTTAACTATGCTTCTGATTTTCCTAGCTGAACTAAATTTTTGCATATAAGTAGTTTATAGATGTAAATATATTTTCCATATACAGGGATGCTCAAAGAATTCGGATCACTTTCCGACTGTAGATGATGATTGTTCAAATTGGGTTTCCAAATGTGTTAATGCGTTTCCAAATGGTTCAATCAGACATCCTAGTTCAACTTATTAAACGGTGACGTTTTGTTTCATTATTCTGATTGTGTTGGAAAATGTTTCATAATCGGCGTTTGACGCAGGATTTTTTTCTTTCTTGTTTTTATTGGGAATGGTATACGCACTCTCAAACAAGGTTCATAGACCTATTGTTCTAAAATTTTACATGCTAATATGTCAGGTACTGAGTTGAATGTTCTTTTAAACTTTATAACAGCTCCGTAATTCAGAGAGTCTTTTCACGCTCTACAAATTCATGCACTTCAACTTTCACTTATCACGCTTCAATACCGATAAAAATCATGCTAGATTACGGAAATAAATAGCTCTGAGTGCAAAAACACCAAACGAAATTACGAAACATAAACAAAAACTGCAAATGCTACTGTAATGCAAACAGGACTGTCATTTTTCCCGTTTATCCTAAAGCAACTTTAAAGAAATACTTTTTTATCTCGCAATAGTAAAAGGGGTCGAATTTCAAAAGAATGTATTCAAATGTATAAATCCTAGCCATTATTTTTACATTCTATTTATGTATAGTGGGAAAACAAATTGCTTTTTTTTTTTTTTTTTTTTTTTTTTTTTTTTTTTTTTTTTTTTAAGGGGTATTTATTGGGAAAAAATAAATAAATAAAGGTAAACATGTCAAAATAGCTCGAAGTTATTTATTTTGTAAATGCAAATTACTTCAATTACTTTGTATGCTGTCTTATTGATTTTAGAGTTTACAAATTTATGTAATCTAATATTGAATGAATAAAAACTTTTAACTTTGGCTAATGATACCAATCAGCCTTTTTTCACATAAAGTCAATATTATTTTATCTAATATATAAAAATGAAAATTTATCTGTCCCGTAATTCTATACTAATCCACAGTTTGGAAGCTAGAATTGTGAAATTCGAATGTAAATATTTATATAATTGATATCATTATAATTGTATAATGATATCAATTATATAAGTGATATAATTATATATCACTTATATATTATATAAGTGATACTATAAACTTTTTAAAAAATATACTAAAGCAGTTTTATCTATAAACATCAGGCATAAAAAACACTTTGTTTCAATGCTTAAATATTATGTTTTATTTTTTAGTGCCAAATATTTAAGTGTATCATAAACGTAGAAAACGCGTTACAATAGAAGGAAATTTAATAACTGATTCAGAATGTCTATAATTAAATTTTTGATTAAAATCATAAACAGAAAAAAAAATGCTTACATACAATTTAAAAAAATAAATATACCAATTTGTAAAACACTAAAAGTAATAATTAGTATTTTATAATTGTACTATTAAACAACAATAAACTACAATAGATGAATTAAATGCATTATTAGATTTAACAACTTCTCAAAAATTTTGCCATATGTTATAAGAAATTCCAATTATTTTATAAATTTGGTAAATGTTAAATCTGAAAACATTGGTATGAAGATTTAGAATTTTAAATAATAATTTAAAATATTATTAAATTATTAGCAATTAAAAAAGAAAAATCTTTCAAAAGTTTCACTACTGTAATATGTAAAAAGACATTTTCCCAGTATAATGCTAATTTTCAATCTGAAACCGTTTCGTAATATCATAATAATTTTGTTTTCGAACGATGACAAATTAAGATATCACAGTATCGAATAGGAAAAAATCGCTGTTGATATCAGTAAAACAATTAAAGATCAATCTTTTTCTATATAACATAAAACTATTTAACTCATAATCATAACATGCAAAATCTATAGGGATAAAAGATTAAAACTAAATAAGACTGACTTTTAAGTTCCATAAATAATCACTTTAATAATATCCATATATTTTAATGCTAAAATGGCGGAAGCCTTTCTCTTATCATAAAAAAAGCGTTGTAGACTTGCTATTCTGATTGGCTGATGAGTGATACCAATACATACAATACTCACTCCTTCTTAGAGTGAATATTCGCTCTAAGCAGGAGTGAATAGTCGCTCTTTCAGACGAGTGATTATATTCACTCTTGAAAAGGAGTGCGTTTTAGTACCAAATCAGGGTAATTTTCAAGGTTACATTATGAAATGGAGTTTTCAAAATTAAGAAGTAACATATTTTGGCGCTTTTCATTATTTTACTCCATATATTGGTTCAAAGATGAACGGAAAATTTTAAAACTGTATAACGCCTGGTTTTCACTCTCGTCAGTGGAGTAAGATATTTCACTCTCGACAACGCAGTGACACATTTCACTGTCGACAATGGAGTGAAATATTTCACCCCTTTCTAGGGAGTGGAAAATTCCACTCTTTAAGAAGTGAATTTTTATAAAATTCACTCCAAAAAGAATGAAAGTCACTCTTGAGTGAACTTTTCACTCTTCCCAATTTTAGAGTGTAAGGCTGTCTCATTGACTTTAATCTTTAAAAGTGTATGTAATTTAAATTTGAATGAATAAAACCTTTTAACTAACGATACCAATTAGTGTTTTTATCGGTATAGTTACTGTTATTTTATAGCTAAATAAGAAGCAAAACTGATAAAATATCTTGAAATTATTTCCTTTGCAATGGAAATTATTTTAAGGATTAAGTTATAGGCTGTCTCATTAATTTTAGAGTTTAAAGGCTTATGTAATCTAAAACTGAATAGATAAAACCGTTTAACTTTGGATAACGATACCAGTTAGTATTTTTCTGAGAAAACCGATATTTTTTTATGGCCAAATGTGAGGAAAATTGTAGATATATATTTCCCATAATCGAATTAGCTCCCCAACGCCAAATGACCATATTATAACTTTTTTTTTTTTTTTTTTTTTTTTTTTTTAATCATGAATTTAGTCAAAAAATGAAGTGTGATTTTCATGATAACACCGGATTCTTAAAAAGAAGAGTGTTTTATTTATTTTATATGTCATGTAAATCAAAACGTCTGCAACCAAAATTTAATGAAAATCTATTCGTTTCTAAGATATAGCTTTCGCGGAAATCGTGAAGAACAGATCACAGAAGTGACATTGTTGGTCCTTATTACAACTAAACTTTCATCAGCACCAATTTATGTCAATGTATAACTGAGTATGAAGTTTGATTAACCCTTAAATACGCGATTTTTTATTTGCTTTCGAAAAAATTATATATGATTCTCTGAAAGGTTTATTACACAGGAAAAATAATTAAAAAATATCAGAGATACATTTTTCATATAGTACGTCATTCTTTTCTTCTGTTGCACATCTGCAATACAAGTAAAAACTACTGTCGCGTGACTGTTTTGCGCTAAAATATTGCAAATTAGTAAATATTTTAAGACGTATGTCTTCAAATATATTATTTTGTATAATTATTTATTTTATAAAACTTAACCTTTAACCCTTTAATTCCCATGATAGAATACGTTCTAGAAATTACGTAGTTCAGAGAATCTGACTTTGTACCAGAAAGTTTCAGTGGTTAATCGCGCTTTATTTAAATACAGAATGTCTGTTATTAATTAAAGCATATATTACTATTTCAATTTTCTGGTGTGAATTAGGTACATACGAATAAAAAAAAATCTATTAAATTCAAAACACTGTTATTTGCATATATACAAAGCTGCGCACTAAAGGTTAAATTCTCTGCATCAGTTCTTGAGATACAATGCACACAAAATTTGTGTCGCACACAGGCAGACGGACAGACACACAGACTCACAGACAGACATTTTGCCAAAATAGTCAAATCGTGTTCAGAACCTTCTGAAATGAAAAGAACCCGTTGAAAACCCGAAGTCAAAAAATTTTCACGAATCGAACAATTTCTTCTCGTAAAGTTAGAAGAAAGTAAAAATTAATCATAATTAAAATCACGTAAGAAAGAAAATCAGAGTTAAAAGCTTATATCTTTCTATTTGTTTATGACTTACACTCTATCATTTCGAGAAACGTTATAACTTTTATTGAAACTCAAATTAAAACTTAAAAAGTGATTCTCTCTTGATAGTATATTTAACTATCTGCATATCAAATCATGTATCTAGCGCCGTTTTCACGAATACATTTATTCAAAAAGTCTAGACGTAATAAATATTAGCATTAAGAAGAAATATATAGATAAGAAGAAAAGAAAGAGAAGATGTGCTATAATTCTAAATTTTGTGAATCGAAAAGAACATAAAATACGCTCTAAGAATTGCCAAATCCACTTTTCTTTTTCTTTTAACCACGTTTCTCCAAATCACGCGATTCGCATCTTTTCAGCCTGTTTGTCTAAAATTATTTATAGCTGTTTAAGAATTGAAAGCAAAATAAAAGCCAATGTTGTCACTGAATGCATTCTAAATAGTTAAATAATGGGATATTTACGAGTAATTTGGTGCTTCCATAAATTATGTTTTATAATACTTTAACATACATATGAAATATTAAAGCATTATATCAAAGTATTCTAAAACTATTTTTTCCTTAATCAGGATCACATAAATCAGATGATCATAGACTTCAAGCAACAATAAGAAAGGAAAAGCATGCGTGAATCATAGATTATGAAACGCTTTCCAGCTCTTCCATAATACAGCAAAACCTCCATAAAGCGACCACGTTCCATTCCAATAAAAATGGGTCGCTCCGAGAAGTGGTCTCTTAATGGAGGTCATGTTTAAATCTAGATTTTAATGGTTGAAAAAAAGGCAACAATTAATGTTACTAAAATTTATTTTTCACATTAGGAAAAAATATGAAAAATTTAAGTACCAAATCAAAAATTAATTACATAAGTTAATTAGTGCAGAGTTTAAAAAATGAATACATTGACGTTTGCTTTGATTTTACGGTTTTATCTTCGATAACTTTTATTTCCAAGTCGTTTCGAAGTTCAGTCAATAAATGCAATTTTTTGGGGGGCGGGAACAAATTATGAAGATTTTATTAAATTTATCTATTTCTTTTAGAGTTTCCTGACAGAATAGGGCAGGAGAATTTATTGACTGTCTTTCTTAGTTTGCCATCAGAGTTAAATTCATCACCTAAAAGGCACAAAGGGGTTTAAACACTTAAAAGTTACCGGAATAATAATAAAAAAAAATCTAAACTTAGTTTAGACGTTTGATGAATAATGCGCTCTCCGGAAATATTTTACTAATAAAATTTTCTTCAAGCGAATAGGAAAAAACGGAATTTGTTTTATTTTCTCCAAAGAAATGATTCTCTCATGGAGGGAGTTCAACTGTAAAATTAGTATTGAGCCTATGGGAATAAATTTCGTTCCATGAAAAAATGGTCGTTCAGGGAGGTGGTCGCGCAATGGAGGTGGTCGCACAGGGAGATTTCACTGTACTTTAAAAAAAAAACTTCACTATTTAATAAAGTAAAGACAATACATAAATATACATAAATATTTATTTTAGAAAATGCATAACACATTCACTGCATGAAATCTGCAGCTTCAGCTGCATAGCCACTCCACGCATTTGTACAATATCTCTATTCTGACCAATCAGAATGCTCCATAGTATAGTCAGGTAATCATGTTCTATAAAAGCGGAGGAGTGACTATGCAGCAAATGCTACAGATTTTTAACAGCGTTTGAAAACCAGATTTTAACACTTACGCCCCTAGCCGGGAAGATACACTAATTCTTTTGTGCAGCTCTGTATATGATCAACAGATTTTTACACATTCTAGATACTAGGCTAAAATTTATCTTAGTAAGAAAACGCATAATACAGCTATAGAATATGAAACACTTTCCAACCCTTTCAGAATGCTGCACAAAACTTAGTTGGATGCGGCAACCCCAAAACTTTCTTCTATCTCATACATGTTAATACTTCAAAATTCGCAATCGCGGTGCCAAAATTAATCTATGCCCATCAAAAGGATTCTAAACATATGAAATGTTGTTCAATAGTTCTTGAGATATGACTATCGCTAAATTTGTGTAAATCCTGCAAAATGCAGCATAACAACATCACCTATTGGGCGATTAACACCAAAACCTAATCAGCAACAACTTGTGTCAACGTCTAACTAAATCCTAAGTTAGATGAAAAATCGTGCATTAGTTCTGGAGAAAGAGCTATTGTAGAAATCATGAAAAATGCAGCTTATCAGTGCCACCTGTTGGGAGATTTACACCAAAAAGTAATCAGTACCAATTTATATTAGTGACTAAGTGAAGGTAAAGTTATATTAAATTCCGTGCATTAGTTCTTTAGACAGAGCGCCCACAAAATGTATGTCGCAAACACACAGGCTTACTCACCAGATACACAGACTCACAGACAGACATTTTGTAAAAACATGTTTTTCGGGATCTATGACCTCTAAAACGTGTAAATCCGTCGAAAACCGGAATTCGAATATTTTCACAAATCCAATTCCTTCTTGCAAAGATACAAGAGACTAAGAAAAACCACTGTTAAATAATGTGAAAGATTTTGTCTAAGTAAACCATTGGAAAATGCGTAACACATATGGGGCTGTGCATATATAAAATTATCATTTTAGGGGGGAGGGGGGGCCTGGCACATGATATCGTTATCTTTTTTGATACAAACAAAATTTTCCCTTTTTATTTGTAACTTTTTCTTTAGATCAAAATAGTATGTTATCTATTTTTAACACTTTCCAACAAAGTTGGAAAGTGTTTATGACTTCGGTTTGTCTGTCCGACTTTCCGCGCTCTAACTCCCGTAAATATACTCGGATTGCCCTGAAATTTTTGGATGTTATTGACGTTTACCATAACACGTTCCCTATTTCAAATGAAGTTTGTAGCATGTTTAGTTCATTCACAGGGACAGTCAAAAGTTATCCGTTACATTACGGCCAATGAGAAAAAATCGATTAAAATTATTTTTAACGGCGTTACGCTTTCAAACATAATAAAAGTGATATATGCATTATTGAAGTGCAGTAAAATATGGATTCTGGAGAATATGTGGTGTAAAGAATAGTTATAATTCATTTACAGGGCCATACAAAAGAATTCCATTACATAGCGATATAGGGGTGGAGGGAATTGTTTACGGTGTATTTTAATTATATTAAATTATTTCATGTATAATGAAATTGTTACACATCGCTGAGGTTTACTACAACTTATTTCATGTATAATACGAAGTGCATAGCATTTACAGGGATACACAAAAGATTTTAGATACTATATTGTATCGGATGTACTGCATATTAGTGATGATTGCTGGAAATGCATTTTTAATTATGATATGCGCTTTTATGTTTCACTATATTTATGCATACTATATGGTTTGTATAAATGATATAATTCATATACAGGGCTACACGAAAGAATTCGTACGGTATACTGTGTATGAGCGAAAATTGCTTAAAGATGGTTTTTAAATGAGTTATGCATTTTTACGCTGAACTGCATTTTAGTTTACTAAGAAATGTTTGTAGAACTTAGATAAAATGATGTACAGGGTCACGCAAAGTAATGGATACATGGCCGTCCATAAATGATAATTTCTGGAAATGTGATTTCAGTAGTTTTAAGTATGTTTTAGTTTGAATTAAATTTTAGCTTAATAGTGGCATGTAATAAGGGTTGTATAAAAGCATTCAAGTATGTTACCATCTATTAGTATAAATTGATGAAACAGAAATTTCAACCTGTTATGCGTTTTCTTGTTAAAGTAAATTTTCGCATTATATAGTATATATATCAACGTAAGGATTAAATACAGGGCAGTTCAAAAGAACTGGAATACATATTTGGCTATGGAGGTAACTGCTGAAATCAGTTTTTCAAATGTTTTGTGCGTTTTCTAAAATATTTACCTAGTTATCTTAGTTACCTTATTTCCCTAAATAACGAAGTTTTGTTAAAGCATTCAGGAAGTGTTGGAAAGTGTTTCATAATCCATGCTTAACGCATGATTTTTCTTTCTTGTTTTAAATAGAGCTGTTTCTTAGTACATGTGCTCGCACTAATTATGCTTTAAAAAGCACGCATTTTTCCTCAAAAAGCTGTTACAATTCAATACTTTTTCACTTCACTGATACTGAGTTTGGGACGCTAGATGAAGTGCTTCAGTGACGAAAAATGACGTCATATTCAAAGAAACAGATCATTTCCTTTGATAAAACTAAATATTTTATTGCGGATAACCTCTAAAAGACATAAATTTCTGAAATTTTTTCTCTCCGGTACTGACAAAGAAGGTCTCCTTACAGCGCATACTCAGAATATGTTGAAAAAAAATGCTAGTGAAACTACTCATGTGTGTAATAAGGCATCAGTCAAATTTAATGGCGGAATTTCAGTAGAAAGTCTGAAAAAAATAAAATATTTTCAAATATTTGGCGCGAAAATACGAAAGTGACATGCGATTTGGCGAGCAGGATTTTCCCTCGCCAAAAAGTAAACGATTTTAAACATCTGAAAAATGTTTATTAATTGATTTTTAGAATGCACGGTTTTTAATGAATTTAAACTTAATCAATGAAAGAGGTTATTATATATTTTTTTAATATTACATATACCGGGTGCCCTAAAAAGGGCTGACTGATTTTAAAATTCAATAACTTGCAAACGGTGACAGATATTTAAAAAATTCTTGCAGGATTGTCATGCATGAGGTCAAAAGTTTTCTTACAGTGATTTTCGATTTTAGTTCGAATTACAAAAAATAGATGGCGCTGTAAGCAGTAGGCGCTAAATACAGGCTCGATTTTTTGGTCTTTCTGTTCTTCCATGCGGAAAAAGGAGATGAAAATGTATTGAGTGGGTCCCGAAGTGCCAAAAATCGAGCGTGAATTTAGCGTTTGTTGATGGCAGCGCCATCTATTTTTTGGAATTCGAACTAAAATCGAAAATCACTGAAAAAAAAAAAAAAAAAAAAAAAAAAAACTTTTGACCTTATGCATAACCCTCCTGCAAGAATTTTTTAAATATCTGTCATCACCGTTTGCAAGTTATTGAATTTTAAAATCAGTCAGTCCTTTCTAGGACACCCGGTATATGTTGCTTGTTGCTGTAGTTATTTAATTTTATCACTGCAAAAATATTTTCTATGCTTTGCAAGTTGCAAATATCTATTTTAAGTTATAGTTTTTTAGCTGACATTTGATTGCCATAATACATTTCCATATCGAAGACGAAGTCGTTTCCATAGCAACAAAATCAAATCGACAGTGTTCTATCTGCGTTATTTTTGACTGAGCTTGAAATAATTTAAATCAATTTAAATTTTGTTTTAAATCGTAAAATATGATATTTAAAATTTTTTATAAATAGATGTAAATATATATGACAAACTATAGTTAAAACAAACTAAAAATGTCAAAACTATAGTTAAAACAAATTAAAAATGACAAAACTAAAGTTATTTAAATTAAACGTATATAAACAAATTCAACATAAAAAGTTTTTCCTACATAAAAACGTATTTTTTTTTTCATCGCCAACCGGTGATAAATCGCCAAATAAACGAAATTTTCGTTATTTTTTTACGGACGCTGTATCGGGGTTCCGCCGAAATTTTTTTATAAACATATATATCCATATGAGAAGAACATTCTGTAATTGTTTCAGATTTTTCTGAGTATGGCCGTATGGAGACCTTCCTTGTGAGATTAGAACCTCAGTCAAGAATACGAATGTTCAAATGCAAAGTCGTAGCTGACAAACGTGATTTCAAGTTTGGAAATGTATGTATTACTAACCAATTGCGCATTGCAATATTTTTGAGATGGTCAAAATGACGTTAGGTTTAGATTTCATGCGAAAAATATTTCTTTGATTGTGTCAAAGTAAAGTCATTTGTAACACTTTCAAACAAAGTTGAAAAGTGTTTATGACTTCGGTTTATCTGGCCGACTGTCCACGCTCAAACTCTCGTAAATATGCTCGGATCGTTCTGAAATTTTTGAATGTTAGTGACCTCTACCATAGCACGATCCCTATTTCAAATTACGTTTGTAGCATGTTTAGTTCATTTACACGGACAGTCAAAAGTATTCCGTTACATTACGGTCAATGGGAAAAAATCGTTTCAAAAGATTTTTAATAGTTTAACACCCTTTCAAACATAATAAAATTGATATGCATTTAAGAAGTGCACTAAAATATGCATTCTGTAGAATATGCGGTACAAAGAATACTTATTATTCACTTGCAGGGTCACGCAAAAGAGTTCTGTTACACAATGATATAAGGGGGGTGAGGGAATTGTTTTCGGCGTATTTCAATCATGCTAAACTATTTCATATATAATGAAATTTATATACGTCGCTGAGGTTTACTATAAGTTATTTCATGTATAATACGAAGAGCATAGAATTTAAAGGGACACAAAAAAGATTTCAGATACTATATTGTATCGAAGTGCTGTATATTAGCCTTGATTGCTGGAAATGCATTTTTAATTATGATATGCGCTTTTAAGTTTCACTATATTTATCATTACTATATAGTGTGTATAAATGCTACAGAAAATAATTCGCAAGGGTTATTGAGTATGAGCTTCAATTGCTTAAAGGCGGCTTTTAAATGAGTTATGCATTTGCACGCTAAACTGCATTTAGTTTACTAAAAAATGTTTGTTGAATATAGATAAAATGATATGCAGGACCTCGCAAATAATTGGCTGTCTATGGATGGAAATTTCAGAAGATGTGATTTCCGTAGCTTTAAGAGTGTTTTAATTTGAATTAAATTTTAGCTAAATAGCAGCGTGTAATAAAAATATTAGGTAGACAACAGGGCTGTGCAAAAGTATTCAAGTATGTTTCCATCTATTAGTATAAATTGCTCAAAATGAAATTTCAACCTGTTATGCGTTTTCTTGTAAACTAAATTTCCCCATCATATAGTATATATATCCCCTTAAAGATCAAATACAAACCTGTGCAAAATGTTAGTGAAAACGTGGTGCAGAACATTTGATTTCAAAGACCGGTAATAGATGTCACCACTAACATCTTCTCTGCAGAAAAGCGTTCTGAAATAACTCTGTCTGACGCAACAAATGACTTGATTTTCGTCATTAATTGCATCATCTCTCTCTATGCGTTCCTGATCTATATAAATGTGTCATCACATTTGTTTTTTCGTTATTTAAAATAAAAATTATGTCAATTTGTATAATTTGGCGAAATTGTTCGACGGGATAACTAAGTAGCACCTATTATTAATTATTATTATAGATTCCCTGCTGCTTTTATATTTTATAGTTTTACTTTCTTCTATCTAGAAGAAAGTATTGTAATCGAAATTTTTTTCGACTTCCGGTTTTTGACGGATTTACTCGTTTTAGGGGTGAGAGACCCCGAAAAAAAAATTACAAAAAATTTGTCTGTCTGTCTGTGTATGTGTGTTCTCTTTTTACCATCGAAAAATATATGACTTTATACAGAGAATTGGACCAAATTTCATACATATGTCGCAGATAAATTTGGGGATATTCCGCCGGAAGGGGACGCTGTAACAGCAATTTTGGTGCCAATTTTCATTATTACATCCACGAAAAGTGTATGAATTTATGCATAGAACTGAATCAAATTTCATACACAGGTTTTAGCTAATTCCGCCGGAAGGCAGTGATGTAATAGCGATTTTTGAGCCATTTTCATTATTGTATCATCTAAAGGTATATGAAGGTATGCATACAATTCATCCAAATTTCATATGCATGTTTTTGACTGGCGCCAGGACCCAGTTAAAAATAAAAATATTCTCCTGGAAGGGGGCTCTGTAATAAAGATTTTTGTGCGATTTTCTCGATTTTTTGGAGTTTGGTTGTACACTATATGGACAATGATGATTGGTCACTCGCGATTTTAGTCGTTTTGTTAAATATCTAGAAAAATACATGAGGAATTATCCTGAAACTCCAGGTGTGTAAACAGAATAGTATAGGTCATATATTTCCGCGAAGATTTTTTCCCGAAACCCCATAGGGGACCGTCAACAAATTGAAAAAGAAAGAATATCTTTTGTATAACCCTGTAAAAACTAACGTAGCAAAAGCGTTTAAAATGTAGAACATGAGAAGATATTTATTGTAATACACTGTGCTCATTTTTATGACGATGGCATGCATACTAGTAGAGAAATTACGTTTTTATAAAAACAGTCAAAAATTTTGCCAAGTTTTTTGCTTATTATTTGCAGAGTTTTTAATATAAAAAAACGTTCTTTTCAGAAAATATGACAAATAACATTGTACATAATAACCCAGCAATCAAAATTAAACTAGTATGTAGTGGCCATCACAAAACTTTCTTCTATATAAATCAATTAAATCATTTAAATAGTACAAGAAATTACATCAATTTAGCACCAACTCATATCAAAGTATATCTGAACTTGAAGTTTGATCAAAATTCGTGCATTAGCTCTAGAGATAGATCTATAGCAGGAATTTTGAAAAATTTAGCATAGCAGTGCCACCTGTTGAGCGATTTACACCGAAAGGTATAAAACGTCAATTCATGTCAAGGACTAACTGAATCTGAAGTTTGATGAAAATCCGTGCAGTAGTTCTGGGGACTGAGCTACTGTGGAAATCGTGAAAAATGCTTCATAGCAGCGTCACTTGTTGAGCGATTTACACCAAAAACTAAACAGCACTAATTTATATCCAGGTATACCTGAATCTGAAGTTTGTTTTAAATCCAAGCATTAGTTCTTGAGATAGAGCTATTGCGGAAATCGCAAAAAATGCAGCATAACAGCGCCATCTGTTGAGCGATTTACATCAAAATCTATAAAACGTCAATTCATGTCAAGTACTAACTGAATCTGAAGTTGATGAAAATCCGTACATTATTTCTGTAGATTGAGCTGTTGCGGAAATCGTGAAAAATGCTGCATAGTAGCGCCACCTGTTGAGCGATTCACACCAAAAACTAATCAGCACAGATTTATATCAAGGACTAAATGAATGTAAATTTTTATTAAATTCTGTGCATTAGTTCTTGAGATAGAGCGCCCACAAAATTTGCGTCACATACATACAGACAGACGGACAGACAGACTTACAGACAGACATTTTGTAAAAACATGTTTTTCGGAATATCTGACCCTTAAAACGTGTAAATCCGTCGAAAACCGAAACTTTAAAATTTTTACGAATCCAATACTTTCTTCTTGTAAAGATAGAAGAAAGTAAAAAATAATAAAAATTTATGGAAAATGAGCAAGTTTACTAGAAAATGTTTCACTACGCATGCGCGAATGCAGTCAAAATATAATGTACCTAATGTGTTAGCTAAGTGTATAGAGCAACTTTTGTGCAAGTCTCAAAATCATAGCTTGAAAATTCTGAAAATTATCGGCGATAAAATAAGCCCGAAATCCGTTGTTCCTAAAAGGAAACAAAAAGATGAGTGGTTGTATCCAAATATTGCGTAATGTTGCGAAATTGCTTGGTTGTATCCAATAGGGGAAGCCCGACGTCACACAGGGGGCCCCCTATTACTCTACAAATTGTTTTTTTATTTACTAAATCTCTTTTTCGTATGCTTAAATAATTTGAAATTTTACCATCAAAGTTTAGAGTAAATAATCTTTTTTAATATTAAACTAAATCTACCCATATAAAAGTATTTTATTATATGTTTAATTGTAAATAACCAATTTATTTTGTAAATGGCAAATATGAAACTATAGTTGAGAATATATGAACTTCAAAATATATTTTGTGATTTACAAATTGACATATAGTAAGAAAAAATAGTTTCATAAGAAAAAAAATAAATTGAGTGATTTCTTTTTTCTAAAAATTAGTTTTGAAAAGTAAAATTGGGGGCCCTTTTGCATTTCAGTGGGTAAGCATGGGCTTCACCGGCCTTTTCCGTAAGCAGGCCCTGTATCCAAATATTGCGTAATGTTGCGAAATTGCGTGGTTGTGTCCAAATAGTACGTGCAATATTGTGTACGCTATCTTTGCACTAATCAACAGATATTTGGATAGAGCTCCTCATCTTATTGCTTTCTTTTGGGGACAACGGATTTCGAGCTCCCAAAAGATATTCTATCCAAAAGATATTCGTTCTTTTTTACTTTCTTCTATCTTTACAAGAAGAAAGTATTGGGTTCGTGAAAATTTTCGACTTTCGGTTTTCGACGGATTTACACGTTTTAGGAGACAGAGATTCCAAAAAACATGTTTTTACTAAATGTCTGTATGTGACATAAATTTTGTGTGCTCTCTATCTCAAGAACTAATGCACGGAATTAAACAGAAATTTATATTTACTTAGTCCCTGATATAAATGGGCGCTGATTAGTTTTTAGTGCAAATTGCTCCACAGGTGGCGCTGCTATACTGCATTTTCACGATTTCCGCAATGGCTCTATCTCAAGAACTATTGAATGCATTATTGAGTGGTTAGTCCTTGACATGAATTGACGTTTTGGTGTAAATCGCTCAAGAGGTGGTGTTGCTATGCTGCATTTTTTGCGATTTCTCCAATAGCTCTATCTCAAGAACTTTTCAACAAAACTTCAAATTCAGGTATGTCTGGATGTGAATTAGAGCTGTTTATGTTTTGGTGTAAACCGCTCAAGAGGTTTCGCGGCTATGCAGTATTTTTCACGAATTCCGCAATAGCGCAATATACAGAACTAACAAACGGATTTTCATCAAACTTCAGATTCAGTTAGTCCTTCACATGAATTGACGTTTTATACATTTTGGTTTAAATCGCTCAAGAGGTAATGTTGCTATGCTGCTTTTTTTGCGATTTCCGCAATAGCTCTATCTCAAGAACTAATGCTTGGATTTTCAACAAATTTCAGATTCAGGTATACCTTGATATCAATTAGTGCTGTTTATGTTTTGGTGCAAATCGCTCAACAGGTGGCGCTGCTATGCTACATTTTTCAGAATTTCCGCTATTTCAGAATTTCCGAAGAATTTCCGTATCTCAAGAACTAATGCACGAATTTCCATTAAACTTCAAATTCAGATATACTTTGTTTTGAATTGGGGCTAAATTGATGCAATTTCTTGTACTATTTAAATGATTTAATTGGTGTGATTTTTATAGAAGAAAGATTTGTGATGGCCACAACATACTAGTTTCAATTTGTTAAAAATGAGCAGTTTTACTAAATAATGATTCACTGCGCATGCCCGAATGTACACAAAATATAAATTGCATAATGTGTTAGCTAATTGTATAGTGCAACTTTAGTGAAAATCTCAAAAGTATAGTTTGAAAAGTGTGAAAATTATCGTTTACTAGGTAATCGTACCCGGGCTTCCCGGGTTACAGAATATAGGTGAAAGCACTTTTTTTTATTTGAAAACTAATAATTTTTTTATATGCAATATTTTTTTTTATATTGCCTTCATTAAAAAAGCATTTTTCATATGAAAAATGCGAATTATACAATCAAATAAATTTTTGAAATTTATCAAAAGCAATATTTTCTTATTAGCCGCAAGCTAAGAGTTGTTTGACCAACATTTTGCGACTTACGGCATGCTATATTCTGATAACTTCAGAGCTTATACATGTCTGTTAAATTTGTGTCTTATTTATATTATTTTATTTATTTATTTATTCATAGGGAAGTTTTTTTTTAATGTATATTAGCCGTGAGGAAATGATGAACTCTTTATTTTGTTTTAAGGGCAAACAGATTAATCTTTCGTAATCGAGCTCCGCGCGATAGAGATAAATTAAAAAATATTTCATGCTTTAAAATTGTTTTTAAAACCATAGACAATCAGTAAACTGAGATGCACTTTGCAAACAAATTCCTTTTGAAAAAAAAAAAACTATTTGGTGATCTAAAAGTTTAAATTGTACGATTACAAATATGTTAGATTTGTGTTTTTTAATGTTATTCTTTTATTTGTATATAAAAGAAGTATTATCTTCGTTAATTTGTCTTTCACAAATATGTTAGATTGGTGTTTTTTAATATTATTTTTTATTTGTTGATAAAGAAAGTATTAATTTGGTTATGCAAAAATAGTCAGAAACAAATGCTAAACAATGTATGTTGCTTTATGTGCAAAATGTTTTTTATTATTATGTATTGAAACCGGCACGTGATAAGATAAACTTTAAAAAAAAATCGTGCTTAAAAATTATTTTGGAAAACATAATACATCAGTCAATTAAGATACAGTTTTTAAACAAATTGCATTTTAAAGTAATTTTTTTTTCCTATGCGACGAAAATTGAAAATGTACGACTGTCAGAAGATTAAAAAATTGCAGTAGCGAAAATTTCAAGACCGAAATTTGATCCTGAAGTTTTGCCATTCGCAAAATGACGTTAGCGTTACGCACAGATACGTTTGTTTTTTATAATATAGATACTTAAGCAGTAAAATATAATAAAGATCAGTTTTTAGGATGTGGTTATCAATTGAGGTTCTTATGCTTGGTATTCCGGAATGAAAAACAGCAATTTTCACCTTCTGCATACGCACTTCTCATATCCATATTCAGCATTTAAAAAAAACTTGTATTTTGTTTGATCATTTTAAAATAATTTTAACTCGAAATTTGAAGTCACAGTTGTCAGCAACATCTCTTATGTAAACAGACGCACTCTTTACTTGAGATTCTAATCTCAATTCCGGAGTGTAAAAATTTCCGTAATTTATGTTTTTAGACGCATTTGTGTTAAAATGTTTAGTTTTATCTAATAAAATGATCGTTTTCTTTTAAATATAACTACATTTTCACTTAAATAAGCATTTCGCCTTGTGTCTGAAACTTAGTATCAGTACACATGCAGAATTAAAAACAATATAGAAAATTTATGAGGAAAAATGCGTATTTTCAAAAGCAACATATCATTTTCCGTTATTATGCCCCTAATATAATATTATGCTCCTAATGGGATTTTGCACCACTAAACCCTATACAACAATTTTGAATTTTTATCAGAAAATGGCATGAATAAAGATAAAAATACCTAGTTATTTCTCTCTTGTCTGTAATAATGAAAGCTATATAATTTTCACCATTTTGAAGAAATTTCATAAAATGCTTTTAAAATTAAAATATAAAAGTGGGGATATTAAAAAAAAAGAAAAAAAACAGATAGTGCGATCACATGTACAAATGAACAACTTTCAGTTAAAAAAAAAAAAAAAAAGTGGCACTCCGGGAGTGCCAATAGAAGTGAAAGCTTCAACAATTACGTGTGTGTTTTTTTAATCGTCAGGAAATGTTTTATTGTGCAGGAAATACTTTTAAATGTAGTGTTTTTTTATTCATTATTATAAACTATTACTACCAAAATTATATTACAATTTTCATAGTAATATTATTTAACTATAAATTACATATAAATAAACATTAATAATTTGTAATATATATTATTATATTAAATTATATTATTAAATTATACATGTACATATAAATAAACAAATTTTCGTACAAAAATTCTCGTATTGCATTTAAAGATTTATCCGGTGAAATATAAACGCCAACCATTACAATTCAATACTATCCAAATATGGAAATCCATACTCCAATTCATTACTATCCAAAAGTATTTTTATTAATGAATACAATACCACAATTATATTACGCTTGGCGCGCTAGTGTCTATGTGCCAAAATGCTTTCATGTCGGTTACGTAACAGTGTCTCCAAATCAGTGGTTTTTCTCCATCTCAAGAAAAGCTCAACACGCCTAAAGAAGTTTTCACTTCAAAAATATTAGTAAAATTGGTTCGGCAGAAAGATCAGGGCAGATGGCTAAAACACACACTTGTGTTTTAAATGTATAGATTATATAAAATTATGAAACATTAAATTAAGTAAATTATGTTATTTTGATAAAATTATAATAGAATGTCCTAAAGAATAGCATTAAAATTTTATTATTCGAGAGAATTTTGGACAAAAATTTCAGGAACATGATATTATTTTAAACCTCGAATAATTTGTTTGTTTGTCTAACGCGGCGAAGCAAATCCATTCAGGAAAGAATCATCAATTTCTGTAACATAAATCGGTATTATTTGCATGTCACCTCTCTTTTATAAAGACACTCTAAATTTTTGTAAAACATTGCGTTTTATCAGTGTGTGATTTCCGGTGATTTCGATTACATTATTTTCAAAAGTGAAGCATTTTCACCTGTGAAGAATTTCAATGCAGCTGGGCTGTGAAAATGACGCACTTCTACAAAACATAATTCAGTTTTATGAATTAAAATGCACGCTTTTTTATAAAATGACGTCATTTGCATCCGATAAAGCAATCCATTTTTACTATCCAGTCTTAAACTTCGTCTATAGAGAGTATGCATAAAACGTCATTATCACGGAATAACAGACAATATTCTTGACATAGCCCGTATTTTAATTTCAACTTTTTTTCAGATTTTATGGAAAAATGGCAACAAAAAGATAGAGTAATCTCCTACTTCCGACTATTTTCCGTTTACTTTCAATAGAATCGGAATACTTTTGTTGCCACGATTAGAAAAATGGTATTAAAAACTGCAAAAAAATTAATATCTCAAAAATAAATTGAGATACAGCTTTCAAACAAATTTCATTTAAAAGAGCATTTTTTTCCTTATACAACGGTGTATGAATTTTAAATGTGCGATGTTTAGAAGTTTAAAAATTATCCGAAAAGAAAATTTCAAAACCAAAATTTTATTTCAAATTTCAAAGTGTTGCCATTCGCAAAATGAAGTATGCGTTACGCACAGATATGTTTGTCCTTTATAATATAGATAGAATAAGCTCAAAATCCGTTATTCCTAAAAGGAAGCAAAAAGACGAGGGGCTATATCAAAATACAGTAGTACGTGCAATATTGTGTACGCTATACTGGCACTAATCAATGGATATATGGATACAACTCCACATCTTTTTGCTTCACTTTGGAAACAATGGATTTCGAGCTTGTTCTATCAACGATAATTTTTTAGTTTAAGAAAATTCGTTAAATAGAAATCAGCTCAAATTCATAAAATTTTTATAATAAAATACACATGCATAAAATGAAAAATACACCTTAAATGGAAATATTGGAAAAATGTATTTTAATTCGGGCATTAACTTTTGTTTTATGTAATGTAGATATATTAGAAAAATGCATTAGAATAATGTCTAGAAAAGCTCATAATAAACAGAGGTAAACAAAAACTGAAGGCGTAACGCATCTTTTCTCTTTTTTCTCAGTATTTCAAATACTTAACTTTAAAAATGTCTGTAATATTACTTTGTACAGGTTTCTTATAACAAATACACAGTTCATAAAAATTTTCGCACTTATGTAACTATCCGAACAATTCATCTGAAATATTTTCATGAAATTGAAATCCCCTTCTTATTGTATAGAAGGCTTTTAGCATTTCTTTTTTTAAATAGAAACTAGGAGGCTCTGCCCCTACGAGCTACGCTCGTCAACCCCCGTTCAGACACCGCAGACTCTAAAAGTACGCTAATTTGATCGGCTTTAAAAAGATTTCCAAAGATTAAATTATAATTTAAAAAACAGTGGCGATCTCCCTATAAACGAATTTCTATTCATTTCTCTTTGATTGGGGAATTTTAAGGCCAAATCCGCTGCGGTACTACTTGATTATCCCGTCGACCCATTTCGCCAAATTATATAAATCGCAAAAGCACTCCCCAAATCGTACAAATTGACTTGATTTTTATTTTAAATAACGAAAGAACAAATAAATTAGTGCAACATTAATAAAAATACAAATAAAACGTCGAAATAAAAATAACTTGATGACGTAGACACGTGTAACTTGCTTAAAGTCAAGTTAATGTGACATTTACGATCAACCATTATTGGCATTTAATCTTATAGTTTGGCGAATGTAGATTTTTGGTTGACGGGATAACTAAGTAGTACCAAAGATACAATCGCTGTTTTCGTCTTTGATTAAGTAAAATAAGTTCAAAATTTCAAAATAAGTTAATATAAAAGGAATTAAGTAAACAGAGTCTTTGTCTCCCGATATTTTTTAACAAAGCGAAAAGAAAGTTCTTTTAAATAAGACGTTTTAAATTAATCGTTTTTAATATGAAGTAATTTTTAGTATGAAATATTCTTTCCCTTTTTAATATTCACGTGAAAATACTTTATTTAGAAATTAAATATTATTTGCGCTTTCCTAACGAAAATAGTTGAAATGTATCCTCTCAATATATCAGATAAATGTCCAGCGCAATTTCTAAATTTAAACTATTTTGCAATATTATTTTGTGTTCATTTTATGTAATAACTGTAATGTGACGTAAATATAACGTAATTTCTCCTATTTAAGACATCTAACGCATGTTAATGAATTTATCCTTCTATATATAAAAAAAAGTTTTGATTTGGAAATGGACCAATGGAAATCTGCGTAGATATTCCGGGTAGATCCACATCCAATTTGAATGCTTAAGCATGGCCTTTCATCGTTAATATTAAAAAAACTGTTGCATACAAAAATATGAAAATCGGTGGTATTATAGAGAAATGTTTGATAAACACGTTGATGCAGACAGTTTTCAAATCGAAGAATTATTTTAAGAGATATTTAATGCTAAAGTTTGACAAAATCGTTCCATTAAAAAAGTTTTATTGGAGCAAAATCTATACATGAGAATTTAATCATTTTTAGATCATTTTATACGTTATAAGTTCCCGGTGTGTAGATTGCATTTATTTTTCTTATTTGACTCATTTTTTGAGGTTTTATTTCTATTTTAAAATCAAATTTTCAGCATTTCAAGAGATATTTTTTACAAAATTTAGAAAATGTTATTAATTTAAACTGTTGCCAGCTGTATAAACAGCGCAAACAATAATGTTTACTTCAAATTAAAAATTTATTCTACACGTGACTATTATAAACAGAAAATATAAAAAGCAGGAACTCATTGAAAATGACGTCATAAAAACTTTAATTACACGTGAATTTTAAAAGAGACAGAATATTGTAAAATAATAAATTCATAAACATGCGTTAGAAGTCTTAAATAGAAGAATTTACGTCACATTTACGTCCCATTACCCTTATTATATAAAATGAACAAAAAATAATATTGCAAAACAGTTTAAATTTAAAAATTGCTCGAGACATTTATTTGATATTTTAAGATGATCATAATATTTCATTTCTAACAAAAGTATTTTTACGTGAATATTAAAAAGAAAAAGAAAAGTTTGGTGAAAATTACGTCAGATTATAATTCTCAGATTCAAATTATAATTCAATCTTCCGAAATCTTTTTAAAGCCGATCAAATTATCATGCTGTTAGAGTCTGCGGTGTCTGAACGGGGTTGACGAGCGTAGCCCCCTAGTTATTTTACAATTTCCTTTCTCTCTTAAAATTCATGTGAAAATATAGTTTTTATGACGTAATTTTTAATAAGTTCCTGCTTTTTGTACATAATTATTTAATTCTAATTCCAAATGTTTTTTTCTGTTTATAATAGTCACGCGTAAGTAAATTTTTAATTTATTTACACGTATAATTATTATTATTATTTTTTTTTTTTTTTTTTGAAGCAAACATTAATAAATATATTGAGGTGGTCGACGGGTGACGGGTCGACGGAATGGACCGATGGTCGACGGTATAATCAAGTAGTACCGCAGCGGATTTGGCCTTAAAATTCCCCAATCAAGCGAGTGGTTTGCGTTGTTTGTACAGTTGGCAACAGTTTAAATTAATATCGCTTTCTAAAATATGTAAAAAATATCTCTAGAAATGTTGAAAATTTGAATTTAAAATAGAAATAAAACCTCAAAAATGAGTCAAATTAAAAAAAGAAATACAGTCTGCACACCGGTAACTTCAAACGTATAAAATGATCTAAAAATGATTAAATTCCCATGAATAGTTTTTGCTCCTATAAAACTTTTTTAGTGGAACGATTTTGTCCAACTTTAGCATTAAATATCTCTTAAAATAATTCTTCGATTTGAAAACTGTCTGGATCAGCGTGTTTATCAAACATTTTTGTATAATACTACCGATTTCCATATTTTTGTATGCATTATTGTTCTTAATATTAACGAAGAAAGACCTCCGGTCACAAAAAATTCAAAACCGGCAGCGGCGGTGACAGCGGTAGTTACTTTTTTTTAGAATAGAGTGATAATTAAATATACAAATAATTTCATTTTCATTACAATCCGCTGAAATAAATTCACATGTCCATTGCAGCAGCAACCTCTCCGCTTAAATGTTGTATAGCACGAAAGTGGATTAAACTTCGTTATGTAGAATATATTTTTCGTAATATGGATATTAATTTACATGTTAATGATGTCCAAAGTCAAGGTTCATCAGAAAATTTCATTAAGTAGAAAACTTCGTTAAATACAGACTTCGTTAAAGGGTAGTTTGACTGTATTTAATTCGTATGATAACTTTACCAATCAGTTTGATTGTGTTGAAATAATAGTTTAACATGCAATCGTTGATTTTTCAAAACAAACAATCTTAAAATTGCGGGCAACACCGCGCACTTTAGCTAGTTTAAGAATAAGAATGCCTCTTTTTTTCTGAGACGTCCACAGCAAGATCAAAATAAATATTTGCTCACTCAAAAAACTTCGTGACACCCCCGCCCCCCGTAAGAAAATTCTGAAATGTTGCCCCTGTCTGGAAAATTTATCTCCGGGCCCCAAGTTGGTTCTTTGTGCCTCTGACGAAAACTCATTATTTTCGTATGAAATAAAATGTAATTAATTCATCAACGACACAGAATGATTTTCTAATTATACGAATTTCACCTAATTAAAACTAGAGATGCAACGAATATTCGGCTGAAGCCGAATATTCGGCCCATTCGGCCTGTCTGCCGAATATTCGGCTTCGGCCGAATATCAAGACCATTATTCGGCCTTGGCCGAATAGTAATACTGTAATAAATGTTTTTATATTTACACAGTATAACTTTTTAATTTGACAATTTATATTCATCATGTATAATGAAAATTTTATTTGAAATTAACAAACACTTTTTTCCCATTAACTTTCATACCTCGAATGGGTTTTATCTACCCATTTCTATATAAGAGGCTAATTTAGGAATCATGTTAAAATTTTTTATGCTGTATCAGTAAGTACAAAAAGTATCTGTAATAAGCTAACATAATCTGTTAAATTTAAAATTCATCAATAGAGTCAAAACACTGTATTAAATACTAGTGTCGTGAAGGAAATTTTCACCTTGTTATTAATAAACTTTATAACATACAGACATACTTATAACTACTTAAAAGGTGACATAAGCATATCTCATAGATCTCAGGGTTGCATTAAAAAATATTTTTTATATGTTTATGTCACCTTTTAAGTAGTTTGAACTACACACGTTGAACTAATTTCTTCTTGGGAATTTTTAACTTATTAATTTGTATATCAGTTAATCTTGAACAAGCTAATGGCAAATGATTAAAATGTGTAAACGATTTTTTTTACCTACAACAATGAAATCATTTATTGATCTTTGGTATGTTAGAGCATCAGATACTGTTAAATGCAATGAATGTAATTTGCTTTTCCTTACAGATATTTCCTTCCTCTGAATCTGAAAACACTCACTATACACTTCTTAATAGTGCTATCTGCTGACAGCAAAGAAAAAAAAAAACAATGATAATAATAATAATGATAAAAAAATGTTCGTTAATTCTGAACTTTATAAAGTCTACAATGATCTCTTTCCACCATTTTAGAGGATATTCCTTTCATCCTTTCTATCAGTTGTTTTTCTTAAGATATTAAGATTTCTTGTTTTTTATTTTATTTCATCTGAAAACTGAAACTTATGTTTCCTAGTACTTTTAAAATTTTGTCATTATTTTAAAATGTAATAACACACATAATATCTATTAAAATGTAACTAGACAATACCTGATGAGGAACTTTTGCTAAGAGTTTCTTTTTTTGTCTGAATTATATTATTGCGGCAATTTTTAGGCCGAACATAGCCGAATATTTTTTCAGAGTAAAATAATGCTTTCAAAAATTAAAAATTTGTATATAAATAATTTTTTAAAAGAAAACAATGCATTTTAATTGTGAAATATACAAGAATTGTGCATATAGTGCATACTTTATTTTGTTTTTAGGCAAAAATAAGTTCATTATTCGGCGGCCGAATAGGCCGAATATTCGGCTGTAACATAGCCGAATATTCGGTATTCGGTTATTCGGCCAAACCACTATCCGTTGCATCACTAATTAAAACATGTTTTAGGTATACATATCTGGATTTAACTATCACAATGATTTTTGTAAATGATCATCTGTTACACGAGAACTTTTTAAAAAAGTATTCGAAACACTTCTGCGGTTTCAAGCTCAAAATTATCTGTTACTGTTAAGTCCAAAACCTTTAATGAGTGCATGGAAAGCGTCTTCAAAGTTTAGTCCTATAGGCATTGCTTGCTTTATAATTTGCACTCACGTCCTGAGTCAGTGATGAATGTTAATTATAAAGAGTGAAGTTTATAGCAATAAATAAAGCGTGACTTATTTGAACCGATTGCAGCTCAAATCAATGAGAAGAAAGGAGATATTTGGAACAGAGATAGTTTCGGTCTCAACCGAGTTTTGGTAGCATTTTCGCCGAAAACGAATGTTCGGCAAAACTCAGATTTTGAGTTGAATACTATAACGAAACCGAATATTCGGTCAATCTCTGTTTAACACTTTCCAACATAGTTGGAAAGTGCTTATGAATTCGGTTATTCTGCCCGTCTGTGCTCTAACTCGCGTAAATATTCTCCGATTGCCATGAAATGGATATATGTTATTGGGTATCACTAATGGCATTTTCGGTATTGAAAAAGAAGTGTTTACTGTTCATTTACAGAGATATTCAAAAGAATTCAAATGCATTACGGTCTATGGCAGGGACGGCGAACCTATGGCATGCGTGCCACTTTTTGCACGTGAAAGAATAATTTTGACACGACATTGCTTGTGGCTCTAAACCAAAATAAAATGAGGTTACATAAAATTGCGATTGATCTTTTCTAAATTCGATTAAATGGAAATTGAAAAAAAATAATCGTGGCACATTATATTCCAATCTTATTAATTATGGTCTCAAAAAAATTTCAAACAAATGCGATATTTGAAAACTAACGACAAGAATTGGTTATTAGACATTACTAAATTCTAATGATAAAGTTATGGCAACTTTGAATTTATTTCAGAGCAATTCAAAGAAACTGGTGCTTGCCATTTTAACAATTTTTCTACCTGCCTATCTCTGCTTTCAATCCACCTTTTTCACAAATGAATAGCATCAAAACTAATACTGAAAGCACTTGTCAGATAAATCCGGCGGTTAGTTTGCATTAAAATTAATCTGATGTTAATATGCAGCAACAGAAATCAAATTACATAGCACTAATGTTTTTAAATTAATTTCTAAAATACTAGGGGGCTCGGCCCCCTACGAGCTACGCTCGTCAACCCCCGTCCAGACACCGCAGACTCTAAATGCACACGCTAATTTGATCGGCTTTAAAAAGATTTCGAAATATTGAATTATAATTTAAAAAACAGTGTCGATCTCCCTATAAACGGATTTCTATTCATTTCTCTTTGATTGGGGAATTTTAATGCCAAATCCGCTGCGGTACTACTTCATTATCCAGTCGACCAATTTCGCCAAATTATACAAATTGACATCATTTTTATTTTAAATAACGAAAGAACAAATAAATTAGTACGACATTAATAAAAATACAAATAAAACGTCTAAATCAAAATAACTTGATGACGTCGAGACGTGTAACAACATTTCAAAATAAGCTAATATAAAAGGAATTAAGTAAACAGAGTCTTTGTCTCCTGGTATTTTTTAACAAAGCGAAAATAAAGTTCTTTTAAATGAGACGTTTTAAATTAATCGTTTTTATCTGACGTAATTTTGACCAAGCTATTCTTTCTCTTTTAAATATTCACGTGAAATTACTTTTGTTAGAAATGAAATATTATTTGCGCTTTCCTAACAAAAATAGTTCAAAAGATCCTCTCAAAATATCAAATAAATGTCTAGCACAATTTCTAAATTAAAACTGTTTTGCAATATTATTTTGTGTTCATTTTATGTAATAACTGTAATGGGACGTAAATATGACGTAATTTCTCCTATTTAAGACTTCTAAAGCATGTTAATGAATTTATTATTTTACAATATCCTTTCTCTTTTAAAATTCACGTGTATACTTTTTATGACGTAATTTTAAATAAGTTCCTGCTTTTTATACGCAATTATTTAATTTTAATTTGAAAGTATCTTTTCTATTTATAATAGCCATGTGTAAATAAATTTTTAATTTGAAGCAAACATTATTGTTTCCGTTGTTTATACAGTTGACAACAGGTTAAATTAGTACAATTTTCTAAATTAAGTAAAAAATATCTCTCGAAATGCTGAAAATTTGAATTTAAAATAGAAATAAAACCTCGAAAAATGAGTCAAATTAAAATAATAAATTAATTCTGCACACCGGGAAATTATAATGCATAAAATGATCTAAAAATTATTGAATTCCGATGTATAGTTTTTGCTCCTATAAAATTTTTTAGTGGAACGATTTTGTCCAACTTTAGCATTAAATATCTCTTAAAATAATTCTTCGATTTGAAAACTGTCTGCATCAGCATGTTTATCAATCATTTCAGCATAACACTACCGATTTTCATATTTTCGTATGCATTATTTTTCTTAATATTAACGAAGAAAGACCTCCGGTCACAAAAAATTCAAAACCGGCGGCGGTGACAGCGGTAGTTACTTTTTTTTAGAATAGAGAGATAGTTGTTGCCATAATTATTATAGTGTAATACCTACTTGTATGTTCCTCATATTTTTAAAATTTTAATAGTAAATTTTAAGCAATTTTAATCCATTCTTTTTCCGCCTAATAAATTTGTTTTTTAGTTGGCACGTCATTGTCACATAAAATATTTTTCGATGAAATATGGCACGTGGCAACAAAAAGGTTCGCCGACCCTGGTCTATGGGGAAAAATCTTTTGCCGTGTATGATATTACAGTGTTTCAAACACATTGAAATCGATATACATCACTGAGGATCACTATACATCACTACAAGGTTCTTACTATAGAGCATGGTGATCGTAGAATTTGTCGTTCATTGGCCCAAAAACATAACCCAAAAGAGTGGCTGCAGAAGAAAATGAGTAACTAGATAATAGGAATTCTGCTTCTTCAGAATTTAGTGTCGCCCCCGATGACAAAAAAATATATATATGTATATAAATATAGATACAGTAGAGTCCCGATTATCCGAGTTAATCGAACTTATACCTTTGGAATGGATCTCTTTCTTCTGATGGACTGATGGCTCCCATTATTATGAAACAGTCATTATAAATGAAGTGTTAGGTGAAGATGAAAGAGCAGTCGTAAAAAGTTAGACCTTTTCTGGTCAGAATGGGGGGAAAAAATGGCCATTTTTTTTTTTTAATTATGGCCATTTTTTCCCCCCATTCTGACCAGAAAATCAGAGTTTTAACTTTTTACGGCTGCTCTTTCATCTTCACCTAACACTTCATTTGTAATGACTGTTTCATAATAATGGAAGCCATCAGTCCATCCGAAGAAAATAACTCGGTGAAAGCTGAAACTCCGATAATCGGGACTCTACTGTAGTTGAGTTTTAAGACTTATAACACGCGATTTTATTTTACATAAAGTGACGTCATCCCCATCCGCTGAAGAATTCATCATTTGCGATCCAGTGTTAAACAACATCTACAGTAAGGTACGCTTAGGACGTCACTATCGCTGAATAATACACAAATCCATAAAAAAAGAGATTTCGTCATTCAAAAAACTCGACAAAAAATCGACTATCTAAAGATTCACAGGCCTTCATTTGTTTGTATTATTAATATAGTATTTAAATTTAGTTTCTAATAGCTCCCTGTTTTATCAGAAATCATTCATTTATATTTTTTCAAAATAGCATGTATCTTAATTAAATTTTTTTTATAGTTTTTATGGGAAAATGGCAACAAAAAGATATAATTGCTATTTTTCTTTCACTTTCTACAGAAATGGAGTTCTTCCGTTGCCAATAGTAAGCAAATCACTCTAAAAACTACAAATATATATATATCTCTCAAAAATAAATGGAGATGGAGTTTTCAAACAAATTGCATTAAAAAGTACTTTTTTTCCGAATACGACGGTATAATAATTGAAAATGTGCGATGCTTAGAAGTTTAAAAAATTGCTATAAAGTATTTAATCGTACTGCTTTGTTTTACGGCTGGCTAATGTAAGGTAACTTTATTTTTTGGAGATTACACATAATAAAATGGGAGAAAGAAATTGCATATCGTACCGGGAGCTAATAATTGAACTATTGAAGCCTACGAACAATAATTACTGGAAGTGCATTTTCGGTTCTGATGTGCGTTTGTAAATTTAACTATTTCTTAAATGTTTCTTGGTGTGTCTAGATTCTATAGATGGTATACAGGGCTGCACAAAATAATGTATATTTTCTCGACTATTCATGACAATAGCAGAAATTGGGTTTCAAATACGTTATGGTTATGGGTTTTCCAAATTGTTCATTTATACACCATCTTTCGCTTTAGTAAACTGTGAACTTTTGTGCTAGTATTCTGGATGTGTTGGAAAGTGTTTCATAATCTATGCCGTACGTATGATTTTTCGTTCTTGATTTATTTTTCTCCATAGTTTTCTTCAAAAATTTTGAAACATCCCGTAATTATTCAATACTCTGGAAGCAACTATTTCATCGTCCATCATTATTCCTTCCCCGCTTTCCAATAGTAGCTTAAGTATTCCAGGGTCAAAGTGGGTTTTTTTTTTCTTTTTTTGTATCTTTCTTTTGAAAGCGAGAGCTAACATTAGTGTGTCCTTCGCATGCTTTCGTGGTCAAGGTTACAAAATCATTTAAGGCCCGCCTTGTCCGACATTCCTGGAGGTGCGATCAAAATTATACCTATTTACTGGCAGAGAAGAGCATTGCTGTCAACTCGATCGCAACAGCTGGTTGAGTATTTTCATGTGGAACCCGTTAATTCTTCTATATTTTTAATGAATGTAAAATCTGTATCGAGATTTGAAGTACTGTTAACGCATTTTTTTAATGATAAATTATCGGTCGTTGTAACCTTGACGTAAATAACCTACAGAAGTTGAATCTGGCGTTAAATAAAGTAGCACACATCGCAGAGTCAAAATATGCCCAACCTCTTTAGAGTGACTATTCACTCTGAGCAAAAGTGAAATTTTTGATTCTCTGAAAGAGTGAATAGTCACTCCTGCGAGGTGGATATTCACTCTAAACAGGGGTGGATAATCACTCTTTCGGAGGAGTGACTATTCACTTTTGTTAAAGGAATGCGTTTTTTCACTCCTGGTAGGAATGAATAGTCACTCTTTCATAGGAATGAATTTTCATTTTGAGTCAATTCTTTTTTTTTTCTTTTTTTTAATGGGCATTTTAAAAGAATAACATCTTTTAAGGCATGCAATGAAAATAGATACAAGCGTGGTAAAGATTGGAACAAAATACTCTATTAGCAATATTTATTTAATTCATAGTTTGCAACACTAATTGAACTTTTAAGGCAAAATTCAGTTAAAGTTAAATATGAAATAAATTAGATTACCGACAGAAAAAAACTAAAATATTTTATTTCAATCTTATCCCTTGTTTTTGCTGTCATTGCATGCCCTATAAATATATGATAATTTTAAAATGCCTATAAGGGCAAGTAATTAACAGAAATCTTAATCAGTTAACGTTATTTTTTTCTTATCAAATACCCATTTAGTATTTTAATAATTACCGCGGTGTGCGTTAATTATGCTCTTTATTTTATGTGTAACTCAAATTTGAAATATTTAGTTCTCTGAATTAATTGCTAATGAATTTAAATCTAATCAAACGTTATTTTTTACTGCATTTTAGTTACTTTTAAAGTTTTATTAATAACTGTATAATAGGTGGATGTTATATGATTAACAACGTGTGATTTCATTTTAATTTTTGTTTAAATATAAAATCTTATATTTTTAGCTTACTTTTCTGTAAAGTAAGCTTCAGTTTTTCGCTATTTTGCAGAACCCTATTGTTCTAAAATATTTTCAATTTTTCCACTAAAAACACAATGCTTATAAACGCACACCTTTTTTTAATAAGTTCTAAGCTTGATCTAAATATTAAGAATGTGTAAGATTTCTTTTTATGTGTTGTGATCTGTCATTGTTTAATTAAATATAAACATGGAGTCTAGATTTTTATGTTCTGTGGAATATTTTTATATTTTTCTTTTAAACATATTCCGTAACCTCTTCGCTACTGAGTATCAATGCAGTATTATTGATTATTCCTGGATTATTTCTTCACCCATTTGACTTCACAGAAAGATTTTTAATTTATTTGCATTAGTTCTTATCTTAGACTTTGAAACATATCATTTTGATATCGAAATTGTAACTATGTTCGAGTATCATTAATAAAATGGGACAAAACGGAGGTCCACATATGTAGACCCAGGGAACAAAGAGGTTAACTCAACCATGAAAATTATATGATAAGCCATTTTTAATTTTTATTCCCGTATATACTGTATTTTGGGAATATGAGCTAAAGAGATTTCGTATGTTTTATAGGAAAAAATTGATCTAGGAAATAGAAAAAAGAAGGAAATATAAAAACAAAAGAAATGACTGCATATGTACCGTTCTTATTGTTTGAAAAACATTTTTTATGTAAAAAGTAGTTATTAATCTCTTTAAAATATATTCAATCTTATATTATATGATACTATGAACATTAAAAAATATATACTAAAGCAGTTTTATCTATAAACTTCATATCAGGCATTAAAAAAACTTTATTTCAGTACTTAAATATAATGTTTTATTTTTTAATGCTAATAATTACGTGTATCATAGCTATTTAACTCATAATCTTAACATACAAATTCTACCAGGAATAAAAGGTTAAAATTAAATAAGACTTACCTTTACAATAATATCCATCCGTTTTAATCCTAAAAATTACGAACACCTTTCTCTTATCGTAAAAAAGCGTCGTAGACTTTTGCTGTTGAGATTCGCTGATGAGTAATACGAATATATACAATTAGAGGTCGACAGAAATTCGGTTTTCTTTTCGCCTCAAAATCGGCGAAATTTTCAATATTACCCTTTGATTTGAGCTGTATTGGCTCAAATGAGACACTCTTTATATAATACTTTGAACTTCACTGCGTATAATCAGTCATGACAGGCTGGAGACGGGAGTAAAAATAATAATGCAAGCAGTGCATATATGAGTCAACTTTGAATTAAAGAAACTTTTTCGCGCGCTGTACAGATAACAGTATAGAAGTTTGAAACCGCAAAACTCTTTCGAATGCTCTTTGAGAATGTTCTTCTGTATCTTTGTATCTTTTATGAATTAATTACATTTAATTTTATATGAAGATAAAAAGTTCCCTAAATATTCGCTTTAATAATATTTGTATATTTTAATTCTAAAATGGCGGACGTCTTTCTCTTATCTTAAAAATGTGTCGTAGACTGTTCTGATTTGCTGATTATTTATACCCATACAATACTCAGTCCTACTTAGAGTGAATAGTCACTCTTTCAAAGGAGTGACTATTCCCTCTTGAAAAAGAGTGCGTTTTAGTACGTAATTTCCAAGGTTACATTATGAAATGGAGTTTTTGAAAATTAAGAAGTGACATATTTTGGTGTTTTTTCATTATTTTACTTCATATATTGGCCCAAAGTTGAACGGAAGTTTTCATCAAAAGTGTATAATGCCAGGCTTTCACTCTCGTCAGCAGAGTGAGATATTTCACTCTCGACATCGGAGTGACATACTTCATTCTCGACAATGGAGTGAAATATCTCACTCATTTCTAGGGAGTGGAAAATTCCACTCTTTAAGGAGTGTATTTGTATAAAATTCACTCCAAAAACAGTGAAAATGCCTGCCACTCTTCCAGAGTGAACTTTTCAATCCTCCCAAATTTAGAGTGCATTTCCTGAAAATAATTTAACACTTCTTATTTTTTATTTATATTTTTTACTTTTTAGTGTTTAAATTATTTCGTTGTTGCAATTTCACAGAAATTTGGCGTATTTTAGCAAGCGTGGTTTGTCGCATTATAAACTACATTGTTGTTTAAATCGTAAACAGTTATTTGTAACCATAAAGATCATTTGGTGTGTGATGACCACACTGTAAAAGATTTGCAGCAAAGTAACAGGTCTATAAACCGTTTTTATGGAAAACGGTTATATATAACAGTAATTTAACTGTATTCTGACCATATTATTGTCCATAGTATGATCAGAATACAATTAATTTATTGTTATGTAAGTGTTTTCTATAAAAACGGTCGATAGACCTGTTACTTTGCTGCAAATTCTTTACAGTGCAGCGGTCGGTAAACGTAAAAATGACTTAAAGTTAATGTATGAATTTATATTTAAGTTGAAAAAATATTAAAATGTTGTATTGTTATCGAAAACACATCTTTGTATGTCATTTTTATAATTTTAGCATTTCAAGAAATAAGTCAAAAATCGATTATAAAATTCCATATTTAGATACAAATACCAAATAAAGAAATGTGTGTCCATAAAGCAAATTCATCAAGCCAAAATTATAACAAATTTTCCAACGTTACGGAAAGATTTTTATCAATTACTATTACGCATATTTATCAATTACTATTACGAGTGTCTATCACTATTTTAGACCCTCGTATTATTTTACTGCCGTCACTGACTGTCATTATGAAAACAATTTTCAAGGGTTTGTTAGAAACCTTGGGCATAATCTTATTTTACGCAAGTTTGAGTTTATAATGACTTTCACTTACTTTTTGTGGTCAAGGTTACAAAATCATTTAAGGTCCGCTTTTGTTCGACATTCCTGGAGATGCGATCAAAGTTATACCTATTTACTGGTAGAAAAGAACGTTATTGTCAACTCAGTTGCAACAGCTGGTTGAGTATTTTAGTCTGATACCCGTTAATTCTTTTATATTTTTAATGAATGTAAAATCTGTATCGAGATTTGAAGGCGTCTTAACGCTTTTTTACTTTCTTCTATCTTTACAAGAAGAAAGTATTGGATTCGTGAAAAATTTCGACTTCCGGTTTTCGACGGATTTATACGTTTTAGAATGCCCAGAACACGATTGGGTGTTTTTTAGGAAATGTCTGTCTGTGAGTCTGTCTGTCACTCTGTCACTCTGTCACTCTGTGAGTCTGTATGTGACAAAAATTTTGTGGGCGCACTATCTCAAGAACTAGTGCACGGAATTTTACAAAACTTGATATAAACTAGACCTGATTAGTTTTTGGTGTAAATCGTTCACCAGGTGGCGCTGCTAAGCTACATTTTTTTCAGAATTTCCGCTACAGCTCTATCTCAAGAACTAATGCACGAATTTTCATCCAACTTCAAATTCAGATGTACTTTGATATGAATTGGTGCTAAATCGTTATTTCTTGTACTATTTAAATAATTTAATTGACGTGATTTATATAGAAGAAAGTTTTGTGATGGCCACAACATACTAGTTTTCATGATAAATTATCTCTCATTGTAAAATAGCGTGTCATCACTTAGAAGTAAAAAAACTGCAGAAGATGAATCTGTCGTTTAATAAAATGGTATTTTATGAAAATAATATAACACTTCTTATTTTTAACACTTTCCAACAAAGTTGAAAAGTGTTTATGACTTCGGTTTGTCTGGCCGTCTGTCCACGCTCAAACTCTCGTAAATATGCTCGGATCGTTCTGAAATTTTTGGATGTTAGTGACCTCTACCATAGCACGATCTCTATTGCAAATGAAGTTTGTAGCATGTTTAGTTCATTTACAGGGACAGTCAAAAATTTTCCGTTACATGACGGCCAATGGGAAAAAATCGTTTCAAATGATTTTTAATGGTGTTACACTCTTTCAAACATAGTAAAATTGATATTCATTTATGAAGCCCGCTAAAATATGCATTCTGTTGAATATGCGGTGCAAAGAATAGTTATTGTCCATTTACAGGGCCACACAAAAGAATTCCGTTCATAATTGTATAGGGGAAATTGTTTGCGGTGTATTTGAAAAGATTTTAGATACTATATTGTATCCGAATTACTGTATATTAGTAATGATTGCTCGAAATGTGTTTTTAATTATGGTATGCGCTTTTTTAGGGTTTCGTTCATCTGACGAAACCCTATTCGTGTCGCTCCTCTGTCTGTCTGTCCGTCTGTCACAGAGCCCGCTCTCAGAAACTATACATGTTGGAGATGTGAAATTTTGCATACTTATAGCTGAACGCCGCACATCATACAAAAAATCATAAAATTTTGAAAAAGTCGTACATTTATCCCTTTGGGCTCCCACATGTGTATTTTAAACAATTCTTTCTAAGTGAGCCCCTATTTAGGTTGGAGGTGTGAAATTTTGCATACTTATAGCTGAACATCTCGCATCAAATGACAAACCATAAAATTCTGAAAAAGTCGTACATTTAACCCTTTGGGCTCCCACATGGGTATTTTAAGCAATTCTTTCTAACTGATCCCCTTATTAAATTGGAGATTTGAATATTTGCATACTTATAGCAGAACACCTGAGGCCAGGCGACCAATCATAAAATCTTGAAAAAGTCTTACGTTTAACCCTTTGAGCTCCCACATGTGTATTTTAAACAATTCTTTTTAAGTGAGCCCCTTTTTAGGTTGGAGGCGTGAAATTTTGCATACTTATAGCTGAACACCACATATCATAGGACAAATCATAAAATTGTGAAAAAAATCGTACATTTAACCCTTTGGGCTCCCACATGCGTAATTTAAGTAATTCTTTCTAACTGATCCCCTCATTAAATTGGAGACTTGAAATTTCGCATACTTATAGCAGAACACCTGAGGCCAGGCGACCAATCATAAAATCTTGAAAAAGTCTTACGTTTAACCCTTTGAGCTACCATATATGTATTTTAAGCAATTCTTTCTAAGAGAGGCCCTAATTAAGTTGGAGACATGAATTTTTGCATACGTATAGCTGAATACCCCAGACCACACGGCAAATCATGAAATTTTCAAAAAGTCTTATATTATTTACTCCTTCTTGCTCTAACTTGTGTATTTTAAGCAATTTTTCTAACCTCCGCCATTTTCCCCCGGGGAGCACTTTTTCAACTTTTGTCGGCACCCCCCTTTGACCATTCTTTCATATTATACACAATAGCCCCACATATTTTAGTTCCACTATTTACCGCCAGGGGCGCCTACTTATCTGGGGTGCTATCGGCCCAATCCCCTCGACTAATATATCTACGCATAGTATATAAAACGGAGTATCGCTCCGATAGAGGTTTGTTTAGAATAGAGTGAGTGCCTGGTTGCAAAATGTGGAACTAACAGATTTTTCAAAATGATAAAGTGTTTTGAAAGGAATATTAAACGAAACTCTCTGCGCGATCTGTGATCACACTTACCTACTTGTTCACTATATGCATACTATAAAGTGCGTATAAATACTACAGTTCATATACAGAGTTACAGAAATGAATTCGAAAGGCTACTGAGTATGAGCATAAATTGCTTAAAGGTGGATTTCAAAGGAGTTATGCATTTTTACGCTGAACTGAATTTAGTGTATTAAGAAATATTTGTAGAATATAGATTAAATTATATACAGGGCCACGCAAAGAGTTGGATACATGGCCGTCTATGGGTGATAATTTCTGGAAATATAATTTCAGTAGTTTTAAGCGTGTTTGAATTAAATTTTAGCTAAATAGTGGCATGTAATAAAGGTACTAGGTAAACTATAGGGCTGTACAAAAGTATTCAAGTATTTTTCCATCTATTAGTATAAATTGTTGAAAGATGAATTTCAACCTGTTATGCATTTTCTTGCTAAACTAAATTTTCCCATTATATATAGTATATGTATATCAACATACAGATCGAATACAGGGCTGTTCAAAAGAATTGGAATACATATTTGGCTATGGGCGGTAACTACTGAAATTAGATTTTTAAATGTTTACTTAGTTATCTCATTTACCTTATTTCCTTAAGTAGCGAAGTTTCATTAAAGCTTTCAGGGAGGGTTGGAAAGTGTTTCATAATCTATGCTGTACGCATGATTTTTCTTACTTGTTTATTTATAAATTTTTACTTTTTAGTGTTTAAATTATTTTGTTCTCGCAGTTTCACAGCAAGTTGGCATATTTTTGCAAGCGTGATTCTCGGAAGTTAAATCTTGTTATTAAATATAAGGCTATTTTCTGACAAAATTATTACACTCTTTTTTTTAATATCTTCTACTTTTTAATGTTTCAAATATTTCGTTGTTACTGTTTCACAGTCAGTTGTCATATTTTGGCAAGCATGTTTGTCCCATTAATAATTCCATTGTTGTTTAACTCGCAAACAGTTGTAACCATAAAGATTAATAGTCGATTGATCCACAGAGTTCGGCAAACGTATTAATGTATTAGTTTATAATTAAGCTCCAAAAAAAAAAAAAAAAAAAAGAAATAGAAAATAATAATGATGTATTATCATCGGAAATATAATGTTATACGTAATTTTTATATAATTTGAGCTTTTCAAGAAGTAAGTCAAAAATCGATTATAAAAGTCCATTTTTAGAATATAGCCCCACCAGTGGCCGAGAGGTTCTGCTCTCGAAGCTGGTAGACGGGAGGTGCTGGGTTCGATCCCAATCGCGCCCGTCGGCCTAATCGTTCGGAGTTTTCGTGGTTTTCTTCGAGCCGTGGATCTTCCATGCGTTAATACGGATTAGGTTCCCTTAGAAAGACCCCCACGGAGGGCACTCCCCCCGGGTCTATATCCCTCGTGTAGATAATTGGCCGTCAAAAATCAACCCAACCCAACCCATTTTTAGAATGATAACAAATTTTCCAATATTACAGACACATACTTTATTACACATTTATCACCTACTACTATTATTTTTATTGCCATCGCTATCGTTATAAAATTAACAATTTTCAAACATTTGTTAGAAATCTTGCCAAATAGTCAAGTATTAGCATAATTTTATTTTACGCGTTTGAGTTTATAATGACTTTCACTTATTTTTCGTGGTCAAGGTTACAAAATCGTTTAAGGTCCGTTCTTGTCCGACATCCCTGGAGGTGTGATTAAAATTATACGTATTTACTGGTAGAAAAGAGCGTTGTTGTCAACTCGATTGCAACAGATGATTGGGTATTTAAGTCTGGAACCCTTTAATTCTTTTATGCTTTTAATGAATGTAAAATCTGTATCGAGATTTGAAGGACTGATAAACGCATTTTTTTTATGATAAATTATCTGTCATTGCAAAATAACGTGACATCCCCTAGCCGTAAATAAACTGCAGAAGTTGAATATCTCGTTAAATAAGAGGTTATTTTCTGAAATAATGTAACACTTCTTATTTTTTATTAGCACTTTCCAACGTAGTTGAAAAGTGTTTACGAATTGGGTTTGTCTGTCCGTGCTATAACTTAAATAGAGTCCAATCACCATGAAATTAATAGATGTTATTTGGGTATCACTATGGCATGTTCAGTATTGAAAATAAAGTGTGTAGCATTTTCGGTTCATGTACAGGGCCTCTCAAAAGTAAAAAAAATTCCGTTACATTACCGTCTATGGGAGAAAACAGTTTGCCGTGTATTTTAAAGACATTATAGGATTTTAAACACACTAAAATTAATATGCATTACTGAGATGTACTACAAGGTTCTTACTATAGAATAGGGTGTGCGTAGAATATATATCGTTCATTTACAGGGACACACAAAAAAATTTGGCTACAGAAGAAATTGAACTATTGAAGCCTATGAAGAATAATTGTTGGAAGTCGTTTTCAGTTGTGGTAAGCGATTTTTAAGGCTGTTCTCAACTACTCTGCTCAACAAGCGAGAAACGTTTTGAGACATTTACAAATTAATTCTTTAACGGAAAGATATAAAATTGGAAACCTGACCATGGGAGCGATTTGGAATCGAAATGTGTTTTCCATTTTTTGATCAGTCAATTACCTATTGAGTTATAAGCGATTTTGATCACGTGACAAACACGTTTTTCATCCTTTCTCGAGTGGTTTTTCTCTTTCGCGTGGATTTTCGGTTCGAAACGCCCACTTTGACACTATTTTCTGAAATATCTATTGCATTTGCAAACAAACAAAAAAAACAGCTCGATGACATAGTTTCTGAACAACAAAAACTGCTAGTTTCATGCATTTCCGAACAAAAATAAATTAAAACTTATGTCATAAAGTTGCCCTTTTGGATTTGAGAACAGCCTTAAATTTACCTATTTTTTTCATTCTACTCGATGTGTATAAAGTCTATAGATAATACACAGGGCTTCACAAAATCTCTCAAGTACATTTCGGTTTCTTCACAGAAATTGCTGAATGGAAATTTTCACCAACTTGTGTAGTATACATACAAATCCAAAGATCATATACAGATCTGCACACACACACACACACAAAAAGGATATTTTCCCGCCTATATTGATTTGTAATAGCAGAAATTGTGTTTTCAAATGCGTTAAAAGTTTTTCAAATTGTTTATTTATACATCATCTTTCAGCCTAATAAACTATGTAGTTTTGTTACAGTATGCTGAATATGTCGGAAAGTGTTACATAATCTATGCTGCACACATGATTTTTCTTTCTTGTTATTTATAATTTTTACTTTTTAGTATTTAACCCATATTTGGCCGAGTATTCAAACAATTTATTTATTTATTTATTTTAAAAAAATATATGTTTTAACTTCATAAAGACACAACACACACACACACACAAAAAGAAAACATGAAATTGAAAAACTTACCAAATTTTTCCTGTCTTCAAATTTACAGGATGTATATCTACCCTATATATATAAAATCCTAATGAAACGAATTTTGAAACGATTTTATGATACGACTAATTAAATGACTGATTGTGTTTCTCAGTTATTGCTCCTAAAATATGAAACCTTTGGCGGTGAAATTAACATAAATAATCCAAATTCATCCACGGATTTCAAAAGTGGTGTTAAAATTTTAAAATTTTAACACCACTTTATATTAATAATAAACTAAATAATATTTTAAAATTTTAATTAGTTTTCGAAATATTAAATTTTTTCTAATTTTAATTACATTTTCCTAATGATGGCAACAGAAAAATTCCAAGTATGTGGTAAAAGAGAGAAAAAGGGGAAATTATAGGAATTATTGGATTTCTTTTTCTTCCGCTTTTTTCAAATTGAATTTGAAATTATCTTTTATTTCAATCAATAGTGGACAATATTGTGATTAAATTATGTTTTTCCAAGAACATTAAAAAAAGAATTCATTAAATATTAATAATATTATTAATATTAAATAAATAATAATTCATTATTTAGTTTAATTAAATTTTCATTATTTCAAGAGATATTTTTTGCATATTTTAGAAAGATTATTATTTCAACTTTCTGCCAATCATAGAAACAGTGCAAAGAATAATATTTCCGTGCGATTAAAAATTTATTTACACTTGACTATTTAAAGCAGATAAAACTTCAGAATTGAATGATTACATGTTAAAAGCAGGAAAATATTAAAAATTACGTCATAAAAATTGTATTTACAATGACTATTAAAAGAGAAAAAAAACTTTAAAATGATAAATTCATTAACATGTAGTAAAAGCAGTAAATGCGAGAAATTACGTCATATTTAAAATGGCCAAGTAATAATATTGCCAAAGAGTTTAAATTTAAAAATATATTTACAAAACTTTTATTTCACATTTCGAGAGGAATTTTTTAACGTTTCTGGTCATTTCTAAGACAGCTCAAATAATAATATTTCCTTTCTAACAACAAAACTATTTTCATGTGAACATTAAAAAGAGAAAGAAAATTAAACTAAAGAATAATATTTCCGTGCGATTAAAAATTTATTTGCAAGTGACTATTTAAAGCAGAAAAAACTTCAGAATTGAATGATTACATGTTAAAAGCAGGAAAATATTGAAAATTACGTCATAAAAATTGTATTTACAATGACTATTAAAAGAGAAAAAAAAACTTTAAAATGATAAATTCATTAATATGTAGTAAAAGCAGTAAATGTGAGAAATTACGTCATATTTAAAATGGCCAAGTAATAATATTGCCAAAGAGTTTAAATTTAAAAATATATTTACGAAACTTTTATTTCACATTTCGAGATGAATTTTTTAACGTTTCTGGTCATTTCTAAGACAGCGCAAATAATAATATTTCCTTTCTAACAACAAAACTATTTTCATGTGAATATTAAAAAGAGAAAGAAAATTAAACCAAACAATAATATTTCCGTGCGATTAAAAATTTATTTACAAGTGACTATTTAAAGCAGAAAAAACTTCAGAATTGAATGATTACATGTTAAAAGCAGGAAAATATTGAAAATTACGTCATAGAAATTGTATTTACAATGACTATTAAAAGAGATAAAAAAAACTTTAAAATGATAAATTCATTAATATGTAGTAAAAGCAGTAAATGCGAGAAATTACGTCACATTTAAAATGGCCAAGTAATAATATTGCCAAAGAGTTTAAATTTAAAAATATATTTACGAAACTTTTATTTCACATTTCGAGAGGAATTTTTTAACGTTTCTGGTAATTTCTAAGACAGCTCAAATAATAATATTTCCTTTCTAACAACAAAACTATTTTCATGTGAATATTAAAAAGAGAAAGAAAATTAAACTAAAGAATAATATTTCCGTGCTATTAAAAATTTATTTAAAAGTGACTATTTAAAGCAGAAAAAACTTCAGAATTGAATGATTACATGTTAAAAGCAGGAAAATATTGAAAATTACGTCATAAAAATTGTATTTACAATGACTATTAAAAGAGAAAAAAAAACTTTAAAATGATAAATTCATTAATATTTAGTAAAAGCAGTAAATGTGAGAAATTAAGTCATATTTAAAATGGCCAAGTAATAAATAATATTGCCAAAGAGTTTAAATTTAAAAATATATTTACGAAACTTTTATTTCACATTTCGAGAGAAATTTTTTAACGTTTCTGGTCATTTCTAAGACAGCTCAAATAATAATATTTCCTTTCTAACAACAAAACTATTTTCATGTGAATATTAAAAAGAGAAAGAAAATTAAACCAAACAATAATATTTCCGTGCGATTAAAAATTTATTTACAAGTGACTATTTAAAGCAGAAAAAACTTCAGAATTGAATGATTACATGTTAAAAGCAGGAAAATATTGAAAATTACGTCATAAAAATTGTATTTACAATGACTATTAAAAGAGAAAAAAAAAACTTTAAAATGATAAATTCATTAATATGTAGTAAAAGCAGTAAATGTGAGAAATTACGTCATATTTAAAATGGCCAAGTAATAATATTGCCAAAGCGTTTAAATTTAAAAATATATTTACGAAACTTTTATTTCACATTTCGAGATGAATTTTTTAACGTTTCTGGTCATTTCTAAGACAGCGCAAATAATAATATTTCCTTTCTAACAACAAAACTATTTTCATGTGAATATTAAAAAGAGAAAGAAAATTAAACCAAACAATAATATTTTCGTGCGATTAAAAATTTATTTACACATGACTATTTAAAGCAGAAAAAACTTCCGAATTGAATGATTACTTGTTAAAAGCAGGAAAATATTGAAAATTACGTCATAGAAATTGTATTTACAATGACTATTAAAAGAGAAAAAAAACTTTAAAATGATAAATTCATTAATATGTAGTAAAAGCAGTAAATGCGAGAAATTACGTCATATTTAAAATTGCCAAAGAGTTTAGATTTAAAAATATATTTACGAAACTTTTATTTCACATTTCGCGATGAATTTTTTAACGTTTCTGGTCATTTCTAAGATAGCGCAAATAATAATATTTCCTTTCTAACAACAAAACTATTTTCATGTGAATATTAAAAAGAGAAAGAAAACTTTAAAATGATAAATTCATTGGATAATAATGATAAAAGCAGTAAATGGGAGTAATTACGTCATAATTAAAATGTACAAATGAAAATATTGACGAACAGTTAAAAATTAAAAACGTATCGATGCGAGACTTCAATTCACAAGATATTGTTTTTTCCTTTTTTTTTTTTTTTTCCTTTTTTTTTTTTTGTACTACTTGGTTATCCCGTCGACAAAAAATCTATCGCCAAACTATAAGATTAAATGCCAATAATGGTTGATCGTAAATGTCCCATTCACTTGATTTTAAGCAATTTACACGTGTTTACGTCATTAAGTGATTTTTATTTCGAAGTTTTATTCGTATTTTTATTAGGTTACACTAATTTATTCGTTCTTTCGTTATTTAAAATAAAAATTATGTCAATTTGTATAATTTGGAGAGTGGTTTGGCGATTTATAGGATTTGGCGAAATTGGTCAACGGGATAACTAAGTAGCACATTTGTGTGTGTGTGTGTTCCCATAACAACAAGATGAATTAAGTCTCAATAAAAATAATAACGAGTTTGTACAAGTTCATGGAGGCTACACACTTTTAAATTAAGTAATGTACGTACTTGTGAATCTTAAGTAACCCTTGCATTTCTGTAAGCCTCAACGATTGCTCCAAGAAGAAACCCTGTGTTGCTCACACACCCAGAATGTATAACGTTCTTACAGCATTCTGCAAAACACACCTATAAAGAAAAAAAAATAGTGAAATACCAAAAAAAACAAAAATAACAAGCAGATAAACCATTTATGTACCGTTAATTACTTGGTTGCAATTTAAATTTTCTTCTCTTTCCTTTTACCTTTATTTATTGCGTTGAGCTTTTGGCTATTTTCTTGACATTAAAAAAAAAAAAAAAATATTATAAAGAAAGGAAAAAAGGAATCCTTTTTTAAAAAGTAGAATTGTACTGAAATACCTTTTATCCTTTAAGAGCACTTCAATAGAATTCTTCTTAAGCAATCAAATAATTCCAGTGCTTTCATGACCCACTCATTAGAGACACAATGGGCAAAAGAACAAATAGCCCTAGCATTTCTGTAAGTCAATTGCTCCAAGAAAAAAATCATCTCTCTGCTCACATGCTTGTAGTATAACGCTCTTACAGCATACTTCCCCATCAAACAGCTGCCAAAAAATTAGTAAAAACCCAAGTAGTCAAAAATAAGAAGTATATAAATAATTTATGTACCATTAATTACTTGCTTGCAATTTGAATTTTTTCCAGTTTCTTTTTACCTTTATTTGTGGCATTGAGTTTTTTAGTTATTTGGATATTTTCTCAAAATTGTTATCATCTTAAAAAAAAAAGCAATTTAAGAAAAGAATTCTTTCTTAAAAAGAAGAATTCAATTGATTTCTGTGCTTTCTTGACAAACTCATTAGAGACAAAATGGGCAAAAGAGAAAGCAACCCTCCGATTTCTGTAAGTCTCAACGATTGTTCGACGAAGAAACCCTCTCTTATTCAAATATATGAAGTGCATAACGCTCTTGCAGCAATCGGCATACCACACCTGTCAAATAAATAATAATAATAATAATAAAATCTCAAAACAGAACACAAATAAAAAGCAGGTAAACCATTTATGTACCATTAATAAATTGGTTGCAATTTGATAATTCTTCACTTTCTTTTTACCTTTATTTGTCGTATTGAGTTTTTTAGTAATTTGAATATTTTCTGAAAATTCTTTTTTTTTCTTTTTTCTTTTTTTTTTTTTTTTTTTTTTTTTTTTAGAAATATGAGAAAGTAATTCTTTTTTTAAAAAACAATTCAATTGAAGTACCTTTTGACTTTTAAAACAGTTCAATAAAATTCTTCTTAAGAAGTCAAATAATTTCTGTGCTTTCTTGACCAACTCATTAGAGACAGAGTGGTCAAAACAGCAAGCAACCCTTCAATTTCTGTAAGCTTCAAGAATGGCTCGACGAAGAAACCCTCTCTTATTCAAATACCCGAGGTGTATAACGCTGTTACAGCATTCTGCATAACGCACCTGTAAAGAAAAAAAAAATCCCAAAGCAGAGCAAAAATAAGAAGCAGATAAACCATTTATGTACCGTTAATTACTTCGTTGCAATTTGAATTTTCTTCACTTTCCTTTTACCTTTATTTGTTGCATTGAGTTTTGGTTATTTTCTTGACATTTTATTAATTTTTATTATAAAGAAAGGAAAAAAAATTTTTTTTTAAGTAGAATTCTATTGAAATACCTTTTATCATTTAAAACCACTTCAATAGAATTCTTCTTAAGCAATAAAATGATTACAGTGCTTTCATGACAAACTTATAAGGGACAGAATGCGCAAAAGAGCAAGCAGCCCTTCCATTTTTGGAAGTCTCAACGATTTCTCCAAGAAGAAACCCTCTCTTGTTCAAACACCCTGAGTGTATAACGGTCTTACAGCATTCTTCATAACGCACACTGTAAAAAAATTAGTAAAATCCCAAAACAGAACAAAAATAAAAAGCAAATAAACCATGTATGTACCATTTGGTTGCAGTTTGAATTTTTCCCCCTTTCCTTTTACCTTTGTTCTTTATTGTGGCATTGAGCTTTTTAGTAATTTGGATATTTTCTCAGGTTCTTGAAAATTTTTATTATAGAGAAAGGAAAGAAAATACTTCTATTTAAAAAGTAGAATTCTATTGAAATACCTTTTATCTTTTAAAAACACTTCAATAGAATTCTTCTTTTACAATAAAATAATTCCAGCACTTTCATGACTAACTTATTAGAGATACAATGGCAAAAGAATAACCAACTCTACCATTTCTGTAAGCCAATTGGTCCAAGAAGAAATCCTCTCTTTGTTCCCCTTCCCGGAGTGTTTAACGCTCTTACAGCATCCTCCTCCATCAAACAGCTGTGAAATAAACGGTCAAGTGCGAGTATTACACCGCTCGGAGGGTTCCTTACAATAAATATATGATTAATTAACTGTATTATTAAAAAATATATCGTTGTTAAAATAATAATAATAATATGTAAAAAAAACCTTTACAACGTATGGTTGGGAATAGCTATAGGGGTGGTAGGGGAGGTATGATACACTTTTTTTTTCACAATTTTTTTACAACCCTTAGAAAGATATTTTTTAAAAAAAAATTCGTATTTTCTTATAAAGTGACCTTTTATTCCTTTCTTAAAAATTTTGTGAATTTAAAAAATAGTCATCCAAAAAATATATCCCAGTTATTTTGAATGGTTACTACTGTATCAATTCTCCCCATTACTGGGGGAGGGGGGGGGGATTGATACACTAGCAAGGAAGGTTTGATACATTGTTATGTAAATTGAAAAAAAAAATGCAGACAATTCAATTTATGCGTCATACAATTTTTTATGATAAATCTTGAAATATTTAAGTAAAATTTGAAACGAAATGACATTGACATATTTTTATTTCAGAAATGTTTTTTACAAAAATAGTTGAAATATTGCTATTATTTAAACAATCCTATTAACACACTTTTTAGAAAATAAATAATGAAAAAACCCCTAGAGATCTAGCTGCAAGGAAAAATGAAATGAACATTGCTGATTTGCAAACAATTTAACATAAATTTAGCACATTTAAAATTCCTTTACCCCTTTCAGGGGCAAAGCATTTTCAATGCTAAAATGTTGAATAAATGAATGGCACTGGAATTTACCAACAAATTTAGTTACAAATAAGAAAAAGGATATATTTCACTTTCATACTAAATGGAAAATATTTTACCAAAATGTTGATGCCAATGTGGCGTTTGGGAATTAAAATTAAGTGGTTTTATAAACATACCACCACCCCTGAAATGGTTAGAAGAAAAACTAATAACTCTAACATTTTGGTAAGTAAAATCGGGTAGATTTAACGTTTTTTCAATTTGCCTTTCGTATATTATAGAAACATTTTCCCTTTCAGGCCATTTAAACTTTTTCCCTTCTACATGACGAGCAAAGCGAACTAACCATCCATCATCGCACTGATTTTCTATGTAATCTACATAATGTCTATGAAGTCTCTTTGTTCTTCCTTAACAATTTCAGTAGCTCTTGCTGTAAAACAATAATGAATATTACAGTCCTATATTAGTTTGCAAACTTGAAAAAACTATTAAATTTCAAATATACAAGTGTATCATTTCTCCCCAGTAATAATGTATCATTCCTCCCTATTATGCCTTATTGGATTTTCAATCACTTTGTACAAATGCAGTTGCAAAATGGTAATCTACTTTCTAGTAAAACTAATCCTAACAATCCGCTTTATAAATAAAAAAATTAGAAGATATTATCTTCACAATAATAAGAGTTATGAAAGAAAATCAGTCAATGAAAAAATTTACATTGTAATTCCAAAAACCTTCAAAATTAAAAGAAAAGATAAGTTGTCAGTTCTTCACTGATTAGTCCAGCTAATGATGGCTTCAGCAAATAAAAGAAGCCTCCACATGTGTTAGAATGGCTGTTAATGCCATTTGTTGAGAAAAATTGTCAATGTATCAACCCTTCCTATGTATCAAACCTCCCCTATATACTAAAAAAGTATGAAAAGGTATGCCATAAAAGTTCAAAGCGGTATGAAACCTAATTAATATCAAATATTGCTATTATGTATAGCTCTTTTTCTTTTTTTTTTTATCTTATTCTAATCTGTTTATGTTGAACTTAATTCGGTACTGACAATAAAAGTAGCGCATACTTAAAATTCTTTGGCATTTCATAAAATTAAATTCAGTAATGATCTTTTTTTTTTTTTTTTACAGTGTAGCTAAAACAAAATCCTTGTTCAAAGTTTAAACTTGACATTGTGTTGAGCGCGCTTCGAAAGGAGGTCGTAAAGTTGCAACGCTGCTTTGGTCCGTACCGCGTTTTTTCAGATTGGTTTTTAATTAATTTTAAAAGACACGGGAGGTGTATTTATACATCCACTCAATGGAAACTAGTCGCGAATACCAAGGTATTTATGTGATTAATTCTAATTAAAGTCTGTTTTTAACAATTTGACATTTATTACTTTTATACTGCTACTGGGTATCGTATTACACAAATGTATCATTAAAAGCTCTTATCCAGGCTTTAAAAGCCGATGACACATAGAGTACGCCGCCCCTGTCATTATGTATGTGCAAACCATCCGCGTTTTTAAGGGTTAGTATCTCGGCTAATTACCGACGATTTTTTTCGAAAATCATACTCAACAATTCTTTTATACTTCTTCTACGATAGGTACCTAAAGCACTCCTCAACACCTTTGCTGAATGCCCGCAAATCGAAATTTGTGCGTAACGGAAAAATGCGATTTTCTCAAAAACTATGTGAAATAGGATAATCGCTATAATTTTCCTGCAAGGATTAAATTAACGTCTACTACTTCTAATTTTTCATAATTTTAGTTTCAGTAGATTCGGAAATAGTCGGGGGGGGGGGGGGGGGGACATATTTTTGCATATCATTTTCGACGATATCGCTGAAAATATGATACCTAAAATTAAAAGAAATGTATTTTTGAGTTCAGTGTTACGAAAGCTTTCACTTAATACCCCACACACTCAGAAATGAATACTCAGATATCACGAAATTTTCTTTGTTTCTGACGAAACAGTTTCCTGGGAAATGCTCCGAGCGAACATTTCGTCAAATTGATGAAATTACTTTCTTCACTTGCTTGACGATATAAATTTCGTCAAAAGTTGGCTGGTGGCGCCATCTATCGAACAGTTTGGAAGCTCCTTATTGACAGGGGGAAGAAAAAATTCACTTCTCGTTTCCCTCGGGGTGATTCGAACCCGCGGCATTTGGCGTGGGAGACCGTTGCTCTTCCAACCTGGCTATTGAGGACTTGTATAGATTTGCTTTTAGATTGATGTAATGAATTCTGCTGTGTGTTTATGTTTTTATAAGGTAGATTGTAATTTTAACGGTGCTGCTATAATTTCTGAAAGTTTTAAGTAAGGTTAATTTATTATTATGGTTTACTCACGGTCAATGAATAATTATAATATGGCTTATTTAAATAATTTATTAGTGAAATTTTCTTTGCTCAATGAATGGTTAGAATATGGTCTGGTTAATTTGTTGCTTACAAATAATGAATTGTGAAGCGCATATTGCGTGAGATTTTATCACTTTGAGTAGAGGGATAAGATTTTAACACTTTACTGTTTATAAAGGGGAAAGGGATCCATTATGTTTATTTTTAATTTGTTTGAAAACAGAATATACTTCTTAAATAAATTTTTAAAAAAGATATTCTGGAAGTTTGAACTTTTATTGACCAAATTTTCTTTTTGAATGGTTTTGAAGAACACGGGAAATTTATTCTTTTCGAATTAAAACAGGACGAACAACATAGAAATAAATAAATAAATAAACCGGCCAGTGCCGGGAGGAAGAGGTAGCTTTCATATTCCTTATTTTTAAAAAGCGAACTTATATTATTCAAACACACAAAGCTCAATTTAGTGGAAACCGATTATAAGAGATTCAGTACTAATTTTTATTAATACTAAATCATTATGAATGAGAATTTCGCGAAATTATTCAGCTTTATCCAAGCTGCTTTTATTTAAAGTAACTTATATTGGTTGCCAAATTCGGCGATATCTTGAAGTGCCTGCCATTTTAAGACAACATGGTGGATGAGGCTAACCAGTGAACTATGTCGAAACCTTAGTAATCCCTGTGTACATGCTCACTCACATCGGAATCGGTTGATATATACGAGTGCTGTCGCAGGCAAAAAATCAGATTTTTCAAAATGTCACCCACATTAGAAATTCAAACTGCTATATCTGAGCCATTTTAGGTAGCTTTCTTTACAAAAAAGCTACCTATTGCAGCCGTTCGGAGGAAAGCGATTTCAAAAAAATTTGGTATATTTTCATCGATCATGACCCCCAGACCCCGAAACCACCCTCCGTTCAAAATTGATATATATATATATATATATATATATATCAATTTTGAACGGAGGGTGGTTTCGGGGTCTGGGGGTCAACCTTTTTTAGGATTCCATTAATTTTTTCATTCCTATCATTGCATAGCTTTATTTAATGTTATTTAATTTTCTAGTTATGATTTTATCTGTATTTTCTTGTGGTTAGTATATGATATTGTCCTATATATTCTCTATTTTTGCTATAGCTTTACATAATTCTGACGAGATATCATTTTATATATTTACATCAATATGGTAGTAATAATTATTTCTGTTCATAGATTTAATGTTAATATGCTTTAGACGTTTAAATTCATATTACTTTGATCTGAGAAATTAATTGGGAATGCGTTTTGGATGTCTTTGCAAGGTTATAGTTGTTCTGGGATTTGATGTTAGATGCGGATCTTTTTTTGCCTTACTTGTTATCAAAGGGTCCAGTGGTATCTTGCTTTTTTAGTCTACGAAATAAGGGTTATCATTATTTGGTTATGGTAAATTTGAAGATTGTTTTTACGTTGCTTCTATTATTGTAAATATTGTATATATTATTCTTACTCATGATTTATTATTTATTCAAGACTAATTTAATTAAATAATTAATTTTTATATTATTAAATTTCTTTTTTTATGGCAATTTTTGCATTTTCCAAACATAATTTTTATATGGCAGTTCTTAGTAAACATCTCGATCCTGGCAAGATACACTTAGCATCTATGCAGTGTAGTGCCCGGTACAGGAACAATAATTGGGTTGTTCCTGGATCGTCATCCAGCAACCATTTATACTCTTCCCCTCGTCCTTTATTTTTTCGTAAGTGTTATGATGCTCGGTGCAAGACATGTCCATACGCTTCTCAGACACAAATTATCTCAGATCCTAATTATTCAAGCTTTTGTAAAGCATTTAATGTGATTTATAGTATAAAGTGCAACTTATGTAATATGAAATGTATTGGTGAAACATCAGGTCCAATTCATAAACGTATCAATCATCATCGTTCAGACTCTAATAATAACAAAGCAAAAAATATACAATCTACAGCTGAAATTCAACATTTTCATATACATCAATTTAAAAATACGACAATTGAAATTCTTCAAATTCTAAAAAATAAATCAGAACGTCTTTATATGGAATCATCATTTATGAAATATTACAACACAATTTATCCTTATGGACTTAACAGTGAAGTATTTAACAGACCTGTCAAAGTCTTCACATCTATAAATAACAATATTGATTATTCTCCAATTTATCCTACTCTTAATCATAATTTAAATGGTAAAACAACACGTAATAAACGAGGAAAGGGTTCATCATCAGTTGTAGTTTCCAAAAAATCTATCACTAAACATATAAATGATCTTCAAAGAAAATATTTAGAGAATTATAACTGGTTGCTAATTCGAAAACACATCTTTGCTATTAAAAAGAAACAGATTGTACAACATTTAAATGTATTTCTAAGTAAATCTTTCTCTAAACATTTCTCAGATATTTATTTTGACCTCATTATGTCTAGGGTTAATCTTTTAAATATTAATTTACAAAAAAAACATAAAATTCAAAACACGAATACTCAAATGTTAATTACTTTTTCAAATCACATATTTAATAAAATTAATATCAATTCTATAATTAATGATAAAAATTGTTTTTTTCCTATTAATAATCTTCATATCTCAAAAACCTTTAAATATCCTAATACAATTGGTAGAAAGATTTTTAACTACAATACATTTTCAAAAAATACATCTGCTGCAAGTAATTTTCCGTGTAAATGCAATGACCCCACTCTAAAAAAATACATAAACAATGATCATGGACATATAATCACTGGAAATCTTGATATTGTTAATGATTTTAAATTGAAACAACTAATGGGTTATGGTACTAAATATAGACTTCCATCTAAATTTAATGTTAAATCTATTATCAAACAGTTTACACATGATATTGATATTTTTATTTATAAAATTTCTATCTCTTATAATAAGCCTATTGAATATTTTAATCAGTGGAAAATATTAGTAATTGAAAAATTAACTATGGCTTTAAAAAATAATATGGCTGATTTGGTTTCTATTAATACACAGCATATTTTCCAACAAATTACTAAATTACAAAAAAACTACGTTATTACATATGTAGACAAATCTCCTAATAATTATGCTATTATTTGTAAATCTTATTATCACAAACTTCTTACAAATTGTATTTCTTCTAATAAGTCATTTCAAAAAACTAATGAAAATGTAATTGTAAATAATCGTAAAATTCGAAGTTATTATAAACTATTAAATATTTTATCTACTAACTTTAATTATCCATATTTAGTTCTTATTCCCAAATTTCATAAAACTCCAATTAAATTTAGGACTGTAACTATTGGTTGCAATACATATAATAATAAAGCCAATAAACTTCTCTTAAAAATTCTTAATCAATTATATGTACTTACTACAAACAATGATAATACACATTGTATAAAAAATAGCTATCAACTTGTCAATATTTTAAAAAATCTTCATTGTGTATATAATATAACGACATATGACTTCAAAGATCTTTTTAATAATATAGACCTATTAGATTTACATAAAATTATAAATGCATTATTTAAAAAGTATTATAAAAAACTGGAATTACCATCTAATATTGATATTGCATATTTTAAATCTTTAACTAACTTCATTATCTATAATAATTATATCTTGCAAGATAACACTTTATATTTACAGCATGTCGGTATACCACAAGGCGGTTGTACATCCAGTTTACTCTCAGACTTATACTTATATCATTATGAACGTAATTTTACTAATAATAATCTACATTTATATCGTTATATTGATGACATAATTTTAATTGATACTGATCATTCTGAAATTACTCAATTTCCAGGAGATTATCCCACTAATTTGGAATTAACGGAAAACCTTTTATCTAACAATACAATTAACTTCTTAGATCTTAAAATTACAATAAAAGACAACAAAACAATCACAGATTTATATGACAAACGTAAAGAATTTAAATTCAAAGTTAATACATTTACAAATTTTAAATCTTGTCTGCATCATTCTGTATTTCGAAATATAATACTTAATCATTTATATAGAATAAAATGTTTATGTTCTTCTCCTCTAAGTAACAATAATATTAAAAAACTAATTTATGATGCATTAAATCATGGTTTTCCAAAAAAATTCATATATTCATTAATATACAATTAGTATTTTTCTTACATGATCTTTTAAAACAAATTAACACATGCGTAAACAAAATTACAAAAAAATTATAAAAAAAAAATCTCTATAAAAAAATAAAAATTGTAAAATAACATAAAAAAATAATTATAGGTTGGATGGGTGGGTAGATGTTAGAGTACGGAGGAGGGTGGTGTTGTCTGGATAATACGCAATGGTTAATTTATATAAAAAAATGGGGGCTTTTGTATTATTACTATATTTTTGATACGTATTTTATAAGGATGTTGATTTGATATTTTATATGTAATTGGTGAATTTCATTAATAATTAGCTTAATTATTGTTTAATCTTATTTACAATCATTTGTTATAATTTTTAATTTATAAGGACAATATCATATTAATTACTAATAGTATGCCATTTTTATAGTGATTAATATACATATAAGTATATTTAATATAAATAAAGTTATACTGTATGTATTAAAATTGGGTAATTATTTTTATTATTATTCCTCTATTCTTATTAATATTTTAATATTTATTTATTTTCACTTAGTGTTATAAAATTTATTATCGGTTTAATGTTTTTGAATGTCCCAAATTCATACTTTTAGGATTTTTATGGATGTATAAAATAATCCACACACTATATTTGTGCTTTTTAGGTAATCGGAATTTAAGTATCTGTTGCCTATATGATATTGGCGACAGAAAAAAATCGCGCGAATATGACATCTGTTCCATTTTTTCAAATAGTTTTTATTAAAGATTTTTATATTTTTAATAATTATTTATATTAATTATTAATGAATTTATTTTGTTTTATAGCATATAGCTATATGCTATATATTATCGATGTTCTAGAATTATTTAAATTCTTAGTGTAGTTTAAATAAGTTAGCTAATAGAATATTTTGTATGCTTTTTAAATTTTATTAACAATAGTTTTTTAAAAATACATTTTGTGGTTTATATTCAGTTTATAATTATCTATATATAAGGATTTGTTTGGTTTTGCTGTTAATAAAACAATTGTTACATTCAATTGCTTACTACTGTTTGTCTTTTGACAATTAAATCATAAAAGTAATACCAGATGGCAGCACCACAATTTGTGTTTTTTTTTTCGATATGTTCTACATTTACTTTTTCCAGCTACATTACAGTTATAATTTACTACACCAGGTGGAATTTTTAGCTAAATTTTGACGATATTGTTTAACGGTATTTAATTAATTTAATAGGGCATTTTAATTATGTAATTACTTTCTATTTATATTATTTTATATTATATTAAAAGTTATTTAACATTTATTTCAATATGTATTAACTGCATCCTATGGTATCAATTACTGTGATAACTGTTTTATTCACCTTAATCTTTACGATATTATGGGTGCCATGTGCGCGTGGATTTATTCTAAAATATTAAACGGTATGGTGTTTATTATTTCATTTTATATCCTATAAATATTTAAATAGGTTTTATTGATTTTTCCATTTCATATTATTTGTTTCTATTCTGTTTTCATTTTTAATCAATTCACTTGATTTTAATGGTTGTTTGGGCACAGGGGAAAATAACTTTTAGCTTTAGCTTATTTTTCCCACAGAAAACAACCATTTTGCTTATATCATTGAATTCTGTGCCCTTGAAAACGTAATTCGATATATAAGCATTTCCATTATTTGTCGGTGTCCACTTTCTTATTTTTCTTCCATAATAATTCTTATAATTAATTTAATCTTTTTTTTTTTTATACTTACAGCTTTAATTCTTAATATTACGGTTTTTGATGGTGGTAGGTTATGTTTAATTATTGGTTATATATATATATATATATATATATATATATATATATATATATATATATATATGACCTATGTCACACTGTAACTCCCGTAATTATAAACCGATTTCGATGTAATTCGGTGTATACATAGTACATACCAATGTCTCGACCGAGTTCGTTGGCCAGCTTCATCCGCCGTTTTGTTTCAAAATGGCGGCCATTTAAAATTTTTAAAATAATTTAAAACTTGAAATGTGGTACCAAAAAATTAAAAATGGAAAAATATTTTTTTCTTATGTATTTGACCTTTATACAAAGATTCCGGAGCAGTTTTTGTTTCGTCTATATCTTAAAAAATGGCTGAGTTATAGCATTTTGAATTTCTAGCGTGGCTGACATTTTGAAACGTCCTGAATTTTGTCACGCGATAAAAGGCGTATTTATGAACCGATTTGGATGTAATTCGGTGTGTACATGGTACATACCAATGTCTCGACCGAATTCGTTGGCCAGCTTCATCCGCCATTTTGTTTCAAAATGGCGGCCATTTAAAATTTTTTTAAAAATTTAAGATTTGAAATGTGGTACCAAAAAATTGAAAATGGAAAAATATTTTTTTCTTATGTATTTGACTTTTATACAAAGATTTCGGAGCAGTTATTGTTTCGTCTATATCTTAAAAAATGGCTGAGTTATAGCATTTTGAATTTCTAGCGTGGCTGACATTTTGAAACGTCCTGAATTTTGTCACGCGATAAAAGGCGTATTTATGAACCAATTTGGATGTAACTTCGTTTATACATAGTACATACCAATGTCTCGACCGGGTTCGTTGGCCAGCTTCACCCGCCATCTTGTTTAAAAATGGCGGCCATTTAAATTTTTAAGAAAAATTTAAATTTGAAATGTGGTACCAAAAATTGAAAATTGAAAAAATATTTTCTTCTTATGTGTTTGACCTTGATAAAAAGATTCGGGAGCAGTTTTTATTTCGTCTATATCTTAAGAAATGGCTGAGTTATAGCATTTTGAATTTCTAGCGTGGCTGACATTTTGAAACGTCCTGATTTTTCTCACGTAATAACAGGCGTATTTATGAACCGACTTGGATGTACCTTGGTGTGTACATAGTACATACAAATATCTCGACCGAGTTCGTTGGCCAGCTTCATCCGCCATCTTGTTTCAAAATGGCGGCCAATTAAAAAAATTAAAAAGTCCTTCCGGCCAGTGCCGGGAGGAAGAGGTAGCTTTCATATTCCTTATTTTTAAAAAGCCAGCTTATGTTATTCAAACACACGAAGCTTAAATTGGTGGAAATCGATTACAGAAGATTCAATACTAATTTTTATCAATACTAAATCCTTATGAAGGAGAATTTCGCGAAATTAGTCAGCTTTATCCAAGCTGCTTTTATATAAAGTAACTTATATTTGGTTGCGAAATTCGGCGATATCTTGAAGTGCCTGCCATTTTAAGAGAACATGGTGGATGAGGCTAATCCGTGAACTTGGTCGAGACCTTAGTAATTCCTGCGCACATGCTCACTCACATCGCAATCGGTTGATATATACGAGTGCTGTCGCAGGCAAACAATCAGATTTTTCAAAATGTCACCCACATCAAGAAATTCAAACTGCTATATCTGAGTCATTTTTTAAGATAAAGACAAAACAAAAAAAGCTCCGGAATCCTTATATCAAGGTCAAATACTTAAGAAAGAAACCTTTTTCAATTTCTAATTTTTTGCCCCTCACTTTAAATATAATATATTTAATCTAATGGCCGCCATTTTGAAACAAGTTGGCTGATGAAGCTGGCCAGCGAACTTGGTCGAGACATTGCTATATACTATCCACATGCCATACATCCAAATAGGTTAATAAATACGTGTGGTATAGCGTGACAAATATTCCAATTTTTTTATACCTCATTTTAAATTTAATTTTTTTTTTATTTTTTTAAATGGCCGCCATTTTGAAACAAGAGGGCGGATGAAGCTGGCCAACGAACTCGATCGAGACATTGGTATGTACTATGTACACACCAAGTTACATCCAAATCGGTGAATAAATACGTCTGTTATCGCGTGATAAAAATCAAATCGTTTCAAAATGTCAGTCACAATAGAAAGTCAAAATGCTATAACTAAGTCATTTTTTTAGATATAGACGAAACAAAAACTGTTCCGGAATCTTTGTATTAAGGTCAAACACATAAAAAAAAATCTTTTTCATTTTTCAATTTTTTGGTGCCTTATTTTAAATTTTAAATTTTTTAAATTTTTTTTAAATGGCCGCCATTTTGAAACAAGATGGCGAATGAAGCTGACCAACGAACTCGGTCGAGACATTGCTATGTACTATGTACACACGAAAGTACATCCATATCGGTTCATAAATACGCCTGTTATCGCGTGACAAATATCAGGACGTTTCAAAATGTCAGCCACGCTAAAAATTCAAAGTGCTATAACTCAGCCATTTTTTAAGATATTGACGAAACAAAAACTGCTCCGGAATCTTTGTATGAAGGTCAAACACATAAGAAAAAAATATTTTTCCATTTTCAATTTTTTGGTACCACATTTCAAATTTAAATTTTTTTTTAAATTTTTCAATGGCCGCCATTTTGAAACAAAATGGCAGATGGAGCTGGCCAACGAACTGGGTCGAGACATTGGTATATACTATGTACACACCGAGTTACATCCAAATCGGTTCGTAAAAACGAGAGTTACAGTATGACAAAGATCAGATATATATATATATATATATATATATGGATATATATATATATATATATGGATATATATATATATATATATATATATATATATATATATATATATATATATATATATCAACTTTTGAACGGAGGGTGGTTTCGGGGTCTGGGGGTCATGATCGATGAAAATATACCAAAATTTTTTGAAATCGCTTTCCTCCGAACGGCTGCAATAGGTAGCTTTTTGTAATGAAAGCTACCTAAAAATAAAAAAATTTAAATGAGATACCAAAAAATTGGAAAATGAAAAAGATTTTTTTTGTATGTGTTTGACCTTAATACAAAGATTCCGGAACAGTTTTTCTTTCGCTAATATCTAAAAAAAAAACGGCTGAGTAATAGCATTTTGAATTTCTCTTGTGGCTGACATTTTAAAACGACCTGATTTTTGTCACGCGATAACAGGCGTATTTATGAACCTATTTGGATGTAACTTGGTCTGTACATAGTACATACCAATGTCTCGACCGAGTTCGTTGGCCAGCTTCATTCGCCATCTTGTTTCAAAAGGGTTGCCATTTAAAAAAAATTAAATTTAAAATTCAAAATGAGGTGTTAAAAAATTGGAAAATGAAAAAGATTTTTTTTATGTGTTTGGCCTTGATACAAAGATTCCGGAGCAGTTTTTGTTTCTGAAAATTTGTTCTTTTATTGATATCTTAAAAAATGGTTGATTTATAGCACTTTGAATTTCTAGCATGGCTAACATTTTGAAACGATCTTGTATTTGTCACGCGATAACACACGTTTTCGCCTAATTCGATGTAAGAAGGCATGTGGATAGTATACATCATCACCTCGACCAAGTTCGCTGGCCAGATTAATCAGCCATCTTGTTTCAAAATGGCGGCCATTAAATAAAAAAATATATATATATTTAAAGTGAGGTGCAAAAAAATTAGAAATTGAAAAAGGTTTCTTTCTTAAGTATTTGATCTTGATATAAGGATTCAGGAGCATTTTTTGTTTGTCTTTACCTTAAAAAATGGCTCAGATATAGCAGTTTCAATTTCTATTGTGGGTGACATTTTGAAAAATCTGATTTTTTGCATGCGACAGCACTCCTATATATTAACCGATTCCGATGTGAGTGAGCATGTGCACAGCAATTACTAAGGTCTCGACCAAGTTCACTGCTTAGCCTCATCCACCATGTTGTCTTAAAATGACAGGCACTTTAAGAAATTGCCGAATTTGGCAGCCAAATATAAGTTGCTTTAAAGAAAAGCAGCTTGGATAAAGCTGACTAATTTCGCGAAATTCTCATTCATTATATTGATAAAAATTAGTATTGAATCTCCTATATTCGGTTTCCACTAAATTGAGCTTCGTGTGTTTGCATGATATAAGTTGGCTTTTTTAAAATAAGGATTATGAAAGCTACCTGTTCCTCCCGGCACTGGCCGGAAGGACTTTTTTAAGATAAAGACAAAACAAAAAATGCTCGGGAATCCTTATATCAAGGTCAAATACTTAAAAAAGAAACCTTTTTCAATTTCTAATTTTTTTGCACCTTACTTTAAATATAATTTTTTTTTTAATTTACTGGCCGCCATTTTGAAACAAGATGGTTGATAAAGCTGACCAGCGAATTTTCGCAAGACATTGCTATATACTATCCACATGCCTTCTTACATCGAAATAGGTTAATAAATACACGCGTTATCGCGTGACAAATATCAGATTGTTTCAAAATGTCAGCCATGCTAGAAATTCAAAGTGCTATAATTCAGCCATTTTTTAAGATATAGACGAAACAAAAACTGCTCCGGAATCTTTGTATTAAGGTCAAACACATAAAAAAATCTTTGTCATTTTTCAATTTTTTGATACCTCATTTTAAATTTTAAATTATTATTTTTTTTATGGCAGCCCTTTTGAAACAAGATGACGAATGAAGCTGGCCAACGAACTCGGTCTAGACATTGGTATGTACTATGTACACACCAAGTTACATCCAAATCAGTTCATAAATGCGTCTGTTATTGCGTGACAAAAATCACGTCGTTTCAAAATGTCAGCCACAATAGATATTCAAAATGCTATAACTCAGCCATTTCTTTAGATATAGACGAAACAAAAACTGTTCCGCAATCTTTGGATTAAAGTCAAACACATACAAAAAAAAATCTTTTTCATTTTCCAATTTCTTGGTACCTCATTTTAAATTAATTTTTTTTAATTGGCCGCCATTTTGAAACAAGATGGCGGATGAAGCTGGCGAACGAACTCGGTGGAGACATTGGTATGTACTATGTATACACAAAGGCACATCTAAATCGGTTCATAAATACGTTTGTTATCGCGTGACGAAAATCAGGTCATTTCAAAATGTCAGCCACGCTAAAAATTCAAAGTGCTATAACTCAGCCATTTTTTAAGATATAAACGAAACAAAAACTGCTCCGGAATCTTTGTGTCAAGGTCAAACACATAAGAAAAAAAACATTTTCTAATTTTCAATTTTTTGGTACCACATTTCAAATTTAAACTTAAAAAAAAATTAAATGGCCGCCATTTTGAAACAAGATGGCGGATGAATCTAGCCAACGAACTCGGTCGAGACATTGGTATGTACTATGTATACACGAAGTTTCTTCGAAATCGGTTCATAAATACGAGAGTTACAGTTTGACAAAGATCAGATATGTATATATATAAAAAAAAAAAAAACACAACTTCAATTTTACGAAACGTAAATAATATTTTGTTGAAATAATTATAAACAACGAGGGGACATGTCCTTTCAACCCCTTAGTTACTGTCCCTTTCAACCCCATACCCACCTAGGGAAATTAAAAATTTATTCATGCATGACAGTATTTTAGCTAACAAAATATACTGGTATTCACATAAAGTGAATACTTTAGAGTGCTAAATAACATAAATATTATAATGCTAAACACAATGTTAATTTTTTAGAGAAGAAAAGAAAAGCAAGATCAAAATTTACTTTTTTATATCAAAAACAGGTTTTGCTTTCACCACCTACAACGCTACATTTACTGACGTTAGTTATAAAGATTATTAGACAGAAAAAGTATCGCACTCTATTGAGCCAAAGTTGAAAATATCTACATTTTATTTTCTTCCTGAAATTTTGAGTGTCCCTTTCATCCCTAGTCCCTTTCATCCCCAGTCTCCTCTACCATTAATTACTTTAGCCCAGTGGCAGGGGAGCAAAAAAAAGCCCGATTCGGAAATAATTAGGGGAAAGCTGGAAATTGTTTTAATCCCTTCAGTTTATGTCTAGAATGAATATGATACGTTTTCCCCCTCGTACTAGGTGAGCGTTAGGAATTATACATTGATTTATAGTCAAAAAACACGTTTTCTTTAAATACCATTACAGAATCTCGAAACCACTAACTTTTTCAAAAACATTATTAATGTGTTAGTTACATGTTTTAGAGCTTAAAATTCTGAATAAAATGAGTACCTACACTTAATACTTTTGTTGAATATTAAGGTCACAATTCTACTTTGAAGTTTTAGCCCCGTGGTCAGAGGGTTGAACTCAGAAATAATTAGGGGAAAACTGGAAATCGTTTTAAACCCTTCAGATTAGGTCTAAAATGAATGTTAGTAGAGGGAAAAGGAGAGTTCGATTGGAGCGGTGGTGGAGGTGGCGGAGGTGGGAGAATCATACTATAGTAGGATGAGGTTTGAGCGAAATTTTTTTTATTGGAAAGGATATTTTTTATTTAATCGTCTTACAGTAGGAAGGGGTAGGAGGGGATAAATTTTTTTTGAGAGGGGCTAAATTTTTAGGGGACTTTTTTTCGAATCGACTTAGAGTAGGATTGGAAATATCATACTATAACACGAGGGGTTAGCTATTTTTGAGAGAAAGTATGAAGGACTAAATTTTAGTGAGGCTAAATATTTGAGGGGGCTTAATTTTTTTTTTTGAAGTAGAGAATTGGTTTTGGAACCACATTAAATTGTGGATACGGTTAGAGGTTCGCCTACTCCTACCTCTTCCCCCTGCTCCTCCCTACCCCCCTCCCCCTTACCACCCCTGCCCCCTGAAAAATAAGGAAATTTTTTTTAATAGTGTCGGCCTCTCTCGATGAGAAAATTTTTACGTGTTGTAACATATTTTATTTTTCGATTGTTTTGAACTTTGTCAAAAATAGTAGGCTACTTTTATCGAGATTAAACTGGAATTGTATTATTAGATGAGGGTTCTTTTTTAAATTTAATTTGTATTCTTATTGAAAGGTTTTTATGAACAACTCTGTTTTTGGAAAAACTTTAGTGAATAGAAAAAAGGAGAAATGTTATGCTTTGCATTAATGAAAAACAGTAAAACAATTAGTAGCCTCATCTAGTTTTGTCAGAAGTATGTCTGACAATTTAGGATAAAACACGGATATTATTAAACTATTTATGGAACTTAAAAGGTATGTCTTATTTAATTTAAATTTTTATTTCCGTTTGATAGATTATTATCATGAGTTAAATAGTTGTAGTATGTTATATGCAATGAGACTGACCTGTAATTCTTTTCCGATTCGATGCTGTAAAATATCTTAATCTGATATCGCTAGAAGAAAAAAAAAAAGCTGATGCAGAGACTGATTCTAACACAGTATTTATCGTCATTAATATTTTGGAGTTAAATATGATATTCGATTATAATGATATTAGGTAACTGTTTCAATTTTGAAATTAACATTATACTGGGAACATTTTTTTTTTTACATATTGTAGTAGTGGAACTTTTGAAAGATTTTTTTTTCATTGCTAATAATATTTTAAATTAGTATTTAAAATCTTAAATCTTCATACCAATGTTTTCAGATTTAACATTTGTCAAAATTATAAAATAATAGGAATTCCTTATAACATATGGAAAGATTTTTGAGAAATTGTTAAATGCATTTAATTCGTCTATTGTAGTTTGTTGTTGTTTAATAGTACAATTATAAATACTAATTATTTAGTGTTTTTCAAATTTATATATTTATTTTTTTAATTGTATTTAAGCATTTTTTTTTTTTGCTGTTTGTGATTTTAATCAAACATTTAATTGTAGACAATCAGAATCAGTTATTAAATTTTCTTTGATTGTAAACTCATTTTCTACGTTTTCGATACATTTATTTTATTGGCATTAAAAAAAATAAATAATAATATTTAAGCATTGAAATAAAGTATTTTTCGGGCCCGATAAAGTTGAAAAGTGTTTGTGACATCGGTTTGTCTGTCCGTCTGCCCGCGCTCTAACTCGCGTAAATATACTCGGATTGACCTGAAATTTTTGGATGTTATTGACGTTTACCATAGCAAGGTCCCTATTTGTAATGAAGTTTGTAGCATGTTTAGTTCATTTACAGGGACAGTCAAAAGTATTCCATTACATTACGGACTGTGGATTCAAATGGTTTTAAATGATTTTACACGCTTTCAAACAGAATAAAATTGATATGCATTTATGAAGCGCACTAAAATGTGCATTCCGTAGAATATGCAATGCAGAGAATAGTTATTGTTTATTTACAGGGCTAAAAAAGGAATTCCAATACATAATGATATAGGGGTGGAGGGAATTGTTTGCGGCGTACTATATTTATCTTAATCTATTTGATATGTAATGAAATTGATATACGTCGTTGAGGTTTACATACTATGAATTATTTCATGTATAATACGAAGTGTATATAGCATTTACAGGGACACACAAAATATTTCAGATACTATATTGTATCCGAAGTACTGTTCATTAGCGATGATTGCTGGAAATGCATTTTTATTTATGATATGCGCGTTTATGATTCACTACATTTATGCATAGTATATGGTGTATATATATATGCTATAATTCATATACAGGACTATACAAAAGTATTCGTAAGGGTTACTGGGTATTGCTTAAAGGTGGTTTTTAAATAAGTTATGCATTTTTACGCTGCACTGTATTTAATTTACGAAGAAATGTTTGTAGAATATAGATAAAATTATATACAGGGTCACGCAAAGAATTGGATACGTTGCCGTCTATAAATTATAATTTCTGGAAATGTGATTTCAGCAGTTTAAGAGTGTTTTAGTTTGAATTAAATTTTAACTAAATAGTGGCGTGTAATAAAGGTTCTAGGTAAACTACAGGGTTGTACAAAAATGTTTCCATATATTAGTATAAATTGCTGAAAGAGAATTTCAACCTGTTATGCGTTTCCTTGATAAACTAAATTTTCCATTATATAGTATATATATCAATCTACAGATCAAATACAGGACTGTTTAAAAGAATTGGAGAACATATTTGGCTATGGATGGTAACTGCTGAAATCAGTTTTTCAAATGTTTTACGCGTTTTCATGTTTAGTTAGTTATCTTGTTTACGTTATTTCCCCCGATGTCTTGTTAAAACATTCAGGAAGAGTTGGAAAGTGTTTTATAATCTATGCTTAACGCATGATATATCTTACTTGTTGTTTCTATTTGCCAGATCAGTCTTTTCCTATAAAACATACCAAATCTAATTAGCTCATATTCACAAAATACAATATGTTCGGGAATAAAAAATTTAAATAAAGAGGTCTTATCATGTCGTTCTATAAATAACAGTTGTATAAATGTCCGTTAGACTCCATGTTCGTATTTAGTAAAACAATGACAAATCACAAAAAATTAAAAAGCTTACACATTTTTAATATTAAGCTTGAATTCAAGATCAAGCTTAGAGCTTAATAAAAAAAGGTGTCAGTTGATAAGCATTGTTTTTTAAATGGAAAATTAAAAATATTTTAGAAGAATAGGACTCCAAAATAGGGATATCTTGCTAAAAAGTACGGTAAAAAAATAAGATTTTATATTTCAAACAAAACTTTACTTTAAAATTATCATAGTGTTTATGACAAGAATCATCACAATATTAATACTTGGAAATTTTTCCAGAGAGAAACATTCGCCTTGCATACAATATTTCAAATGAAAATCAAATTTCAAATTAATTGCTTAAAAGGCGCAAAGGCAAACATAGTGAAAAATATTCCACGCCGGGACTCGATCCTGGGTCATCAGTATAGCGCACTGACATTCTACTGACTAAACCACATGGAACGATACCCTGCCTGGAAAATTTCTCCTTATTACATGTTGGCAAGGCTACAAACGCAGCACAAGATGGAATATTTATCGTGAGCCACCGTCATGGGGCAAACACGAAACTTAATTAAATCCAGCATCGATTGAAACTATATTAATACTTGGAAATTTTTTCAGAGAGAAACATTCGCCTTGCATACAGTGTTTCAAATGAAAATCAAATTTCAAATTAAAATTGCCTTTTAACCAATTAATTTGAAATTTGATTTTCATTTGAAATATTGTATGCAAGGTAAATGGTTCTCTCTGGAAAATTTTCCAAGTATTAATATAGTTTCAATCGATGCTCGATTTAATTAAGTTTCGTGTTTGCCCCATGTCGGTGGCTCACGATAAATATTCCACCCTGTGCTGCGTTTGTAGCCTTGCCAACATGTAATAGTGAGAAATTTTCCAGGCCGGGTATCGTTCCATGGGGTTTAGTCGGTAGAATGTCAGTGCGCTATACTGATGGCCTGGGTTCGAGTCCCAGCATGGAATCTTTTTCACTATGTTCGCCTTTGCGCCTTTTAAGCAATTAATTTGAAATTTGATTTTCGTTTGAAATCATCACAGTGTTTATGACAAGTTCGTCACAAATGACACATATTTCACAAATTGGCCACAATGCGACTTCAAAGCATTGTCACTTTCGTCACAGGTTCGTCACAAAGTTAATGCCAAAATGCTCCCAAATGACACACTTTTCACAAATTTGTCACACCGTGACTTCACAGAGTGGTCACAATGTGACGTCACAAACGACCTCTAAAACGGCCATAACGACCTCGCATTCTAGTCACTATGACGTCACATCGACGGTCACAAACTCACAGTGTGACTTCACAACGACGTCGCCATGACGTCACCATGCCTTACGGGAATATATAGTGGAAGTTATAATTATACTTATATGAAATGGATTAAAATAATGAGTGGATAAATATACTCAAATTAAATTCATTAGACTCAAATGAAATTGATTAAAATAAAATAGTGAATAATTATATTTATATGAATTCAAATCAGTGACGGTTTCAGTTAAAAATCGGTATCAAGTAAATTTTTCAAATTGATGATTAAACCGAAAAGCATGATTAATGCTAGCATGAATATTTCATTATGATAGTTATTTTTCAAACTTGTGAATGGCAACACATGGAAAATGAGATGCAAGTTCATTATACTTTTTCTCATGAAACTGATTAAAATAAATAGTGTGTGGATAATTAAACTTATATGAAACGGATTAAAATAATGAGTGGATAAATATAATCAAATGATAATTATAGTAAAATGATAATTTTACTCAAATTAATTAAATTAATTATTTGTTAATTAAACTTTAAAAAATATGTAATAAAGATAACAATAATTTAAATAACTTCATTTTCTAATCCCTCTAAACAAAAGTAATAGAAGTTAATTGTTTAACATAGTTTTTATTAGGATGTAGTCATACTCATATGAAATTGAATAAAATAATGAGTGGATAAATACTTTATTTAATATATCCCCTCAAAAATGTTGATAGTTGATTAAATTAATTAGTAGGTGTTTAAATTCATTTACAATTATTAGTAATGCTACTCATTAATATTACCAAAACTTTATTATTATAAATTTATTATTTTAACTTTATTAAAATATACTTTAATTTTGCATTGGTTTCAAATTAATAGATTGAATTAAATGAAGAAAACTTAAAAATAAAAAATTGTATGTCTAAAATATTATTCGAGTTTCATTCACTTCGAAAAAAAAAAATCAAGTTCATTTGTAGTGGGAGCAATAAAATACTAAGACATCTTGTTAAAATGAAAACATACATGTTTTTTCAATTGAGAAAAATTTTATTTTTCGTTTGTTACAAAAATGATTGCATATGTATAATGAAAACATATGTCTATTTCAAATCATTGAAAATTCGATATTTGAAGAAGATATTTCATTTTGCAAAGTTCTTAATTGAAGTGTTAATTCTTCTAATTGCTTAATCAATCCATTACGCTGTTCCAGTTTAAGTTGGGTGGGTGAAAGATGACTTTTTCCGTGTTCAGTTAAGTCGAATTTATCATAAAAAACTTGATCACAATCATCACATTTGAATTGCTTGGAAAGCTCGCTTTTCTTCGAAATGATATGAATTTTAAGATGATTCCTTAAATCCATCTTTCTCGAAAACGTTTCTCCACATTGTTCACATTTATGAAATTTTCAAGCTTTAATATGAATTAGCAAATGCTTTCGTAAATCACATTGTTGAACAAATATGTTTTCTTACACTTGTCACAACTCAAAGGCCTTTTTTCTAAATGAAACTTTGTGCGTCTGATTAACACACTCTTTCTTGAAAAAGATTTACCACATGTTTCACATTGGTACATGGTAGATGTCATGCGATGAATTATCATATGTTCCATTAAAGAACTCTTTCGAAAAAACAACATTCCACAAACGTCGTACATAAAAAGTTTTTTTTCTAAATGAATGTTCATATGTTTTAAAAACTCGTGTTTCTCGTAAAATTCTGCTTTACATTTTCCACAAATAAAAGGCAATTTAAACTGTTCTGATGAAGACGGAATACTTTTACTATTCGGAACGGGTACATCTTTTATCTCCTGTTCACTCAATTTATGCGAATTGTCGACAATAGTCGATTGTGTATCATTAATAACATCCATATTCATTTAAAAAGGAGGGGGAAAAACTCTTTTAACTTTGCGACGACGAAAAATACAGCACGTGTATTCAAAACAGTAGAAAACAGAATAATGACATGAAAGGAAATCCAACTACACTTAAATCAATGTAGGTTGCGCAACAGAAAAAAAGAAGATCACGTGATAACGATTTAATACATAAACTGTTGTGTTCATTTAATAAGCAAGTGTACAAAATGAATCATTTTATAAATTCATTTCTTTTGAATTAACCTGTTTTTATCATTAAATGATTAACTTTATTGTGAATCCCACTAAAATGCGAGTGTTGTGAAAAAAAATCTGATTCATTTCTTAATTGTTAGTTAATTAATATAGTGACCCATTAAGAAAATTTGTTTTCCTAATGCAATGGAATAAAGAAGTATTATCTCTGTTTTTCACATAGTGCGGAAATACGGTTTATCATTACATCCAGATTAGAAACAGCACATCCTGTTTCTGCATTATCGAAACAACAAACACACAAATAGATATGACCACAAATTTTTGAAAATCGAAGAAGTGGTTAGTTTTTAAAAGCTGATGAATAAACTTGTTTTGGTTTAATTGTATATCCTTTTAATGCCTCTGTGGCGCAATTGGATAACGCGTTTGGCTGTTAACCAAAAGATGATGGTTCGAATCCATCCAAAGGCGAATATTTTTAAACTAAAATCCATAAATTTTGTTACAGTATAAGTAAAAAGAAACATTCTGGGTGAGTGGTAATGAAAAAATTAATTAACTGCACAAGAAAATCCTTATTGAAAAGATATCATTACCTTAAAATTACATTACTTCCCTAAAATCCAGTTTATAATTTATCTTTTCGCTCATTTTATAATACTTTCCCGAAGTTGAAGAAGGCATTATTAAATCTAAGAAAATGAATTAATTTCTCGACATACATAATATACGAAAATTTAGTGTGTATTTCTCTAAATTCAATGGCAACAGTGTTTAATTTCGTTTAGTACGCAACACACTGTTAATAGTTTCACACAATGTTTAAATAAATTCTAAAATGAATAAATGCTAGCAAAACCTATTCATCTGAAATTAAATAATTTCTCGAAGTGCATGATATTAAAAAGATATAATGTTTATTTCTCATTTTTTCTAAATTCAATGGCAACACTTTGTTAAAATTTCTACTAACGTAAAATCATTAACCCACTGATTTTTAAAAGAAGTCGGTGCAAAACTGAAAGAAAGCAAATTCAAGTGAAAAAACAATAGGGCCCGCCCAGCCCAATGGTTATAGAAATAATCTAATAATGAGAACATTGTAGGTTCGAAACCAGGCGATTAGGTAAAGAGATGTATGAACTTTGCAGCAAGAGGATAATAATAATTGCCAATCTTCAGTTCTAAATGAAATTTTTTCAAGTTTCCGTTTAGATTCTTATTGTAGAAATTCGAATATTGAGGAGTTTCAGGGTTCAAAACCTATAAGGAAAAGAGTTCTAATATGACAAACCCGACGTATACAAGACGATACAAAATTAAACTGTGTTTAATCATTTCCACTGCAATCAGATCTTCATCAAATGACTTAAAACTAGATGAGGTTACTAATTGTTTTACTGTTTTTCATTAATGCAAAGCATAACATTTCTCCTTTTTTCGAAGATTCACTAAAGTTTTTCCAAAAACAGAGTTGTTCATAAAAACCTTTCAATAAGAACACAAATTAAATTTAAAAAAGAACCCTCATCTAATAATACAATTCCAGTTTAATCTCGATAAAAGTAACCTACTATTTTTGACAAAGTTCAAAACAATCGAAAAATAAAATATGTTACAACACGTAAAAATTTTCTCATCGAGAGAGGCCGACACTATTAAATAAAAATCCTTATTTTTCAGGAGGGAAGGGGGGCGTAAGGGGTAGGGGGGTAGGGAGGAGCAGGGGGAAGAGGTAGCAGTAGGCGAACCTCTAACCGTTTCCACAATTTAAAGTGGTTCCAAAACCGATTCTCTACTTCAAAAAAAAAAATTAAGCCCCCCCCCCTAAAAATAAGCCCTCCTCAAATATTTAGCCTTACTAAAAGTTTAGTCCTTCATACTTTCTCTCAAAAATAGCTAACCCCTCGTGTTATAGTATGATATTTCCAATCCTACTCTAAGTCGGTTCGAAAAAAAAAATTAAGTCCCTTAAAAATTTAGCCCCTCTCAAAAAAAATTTAACCCTTCCTACCCCCTCCTACTGTAAGACGATTAAATAAAAGATATCCTTTCCAATCAAAAAAATTCGATCAAACCTCATCCTACTATAGTATGATTCTCCCACCTCCGCCACCACCACCACCGCTCCAATCGAACTCTCCTTTTTCCTCTACTAATATTCTATGTTTTCCCCTTCGTACTAAGTGAGCGTTAGAAAATATGTACACATTTACATTCGAAAAACATGTTTTTTTTTAATATTTTTAACAATATCTGAAATTGCGTCCTTAATTTTGAAAAAAAATATTAATGTGAGTATTCATTTTATTCAAAATTCTAAGCTCCACAACATCTGTATTGGCAATTTTTTGATATAGTTAGCTGTCTTGAGATATTGTTAAGTTAATCTGGTCTCTCCTATCTTGAAGCTCTTGATTAGTGATTAACCCTTTGCATCACCGTGTTGCAGATCTGCCACATACCCAAGACGTCATTGTTATTTCAACAGTAAATTTCAAAAGACGATTTTTTTATTGATGTTATTCTATTACACTACTATTAACATAATTATTTCATTAAATCCGCAACAAATATCTATACTGATTTTTTTTTTTCGCGCCAAAGTTTGATTTATCGCTTGATCAGCTACACGTCATTTTTGCTGAATTAAGCTTTAAAATACAGGGGTTAAAAAAGTCTGCAGACGTCTACAAGTATATTGTTTTCAAAGGTGAGTTTAAATTCTTTATTTAAAGACCATTTTCGAGCTAGGAAATTCATAATATGTATAAGATAAACGTAAACTTTTGTTTGTTGCAGATCTGCAACAACGCGCCATATCTTCCCTTGTAATGGATTTTTTTTAATATCGAAAGAGCATCGAAAATATCTTCTAATGGTTATTTAAGTTGCATTTCTTTCAGAAGAGCATAATTATTGAAAAGGGGAAATATTAGTCTGTTTTTAAATTATTTAATTGCTATAGGGTAAGTTAGATATCCCCCCCCCCCTCTGTAAAATTAACTTTAAGTCCAAAGCTAGAAAAAAAGGGAAAGGTCTCGTAGAAAATAGAATTCAACAGAAAAAGCATAGAGCGCCTACTCAACATATTCCACCAAAACAAATGTGCCCAGACGAAATTGGGCACTTACCATAGTGGGGAAAAAAAAAGAATACGTTGTAAATACCCCGATTGTAAAAACTTTAATCAAACTGTTTGTGAGAAATGTGGTGTGAGACTTTGCTACAACAAAACTAACAATTGTTTCAAAAATTTTCGTGCAAATTAAAATTTTAAATATTTTCAGTTTTTGTGCCATTTGGCAAGATGTTGCAGATATGCAACAAACCCATTTTTCCAAATAAAATTTTATTTGTCTGTTCTGAATTTTTTTTATTATTTTTTCCATGCTTAAAATTATGCATTTTAATATATGTGTAAGAATTTTTCAAATCGGGGTTGTTGAGTTACAAAGGGTTAAGGCAAAATTTTGAAATGAAATTGCGACCTTAATTTTGAACAAAAATATTAATATGGGTACTCCTTTTATTCAGAATTTTATGCTCTACAACATTTGCATTGGCAATGCTTTTGAGAGGCTTAGCTGTTTTGAGATATTCTTAGGTAACTTGGTCTCTCCGGACTGAGCTCTTGATTAGCGATTAAGGCAAAATTTTGAAATTAGAATTCGACCTTAATTTTGAACAAAAATACTAATGTGGGTGCTCATTTTGTTCAAAATTTTAAGCTCTACAACATTTGCATTGACAATGTTTTTGATAGAATTAACTATTTTGAGATATTGTTAAAAATATCAAGGAAAAACATGTTTTTCGAATGTAAATACGTACATATTTCCTAACGCTCACTTGGTACGAGGGGGAATACATAGAATATTCATTTTAGACCTAATCTGAAGAGATTAAAACGATTTCCAGTTTCCCCCTAATTAATTCTGAGTTCAACCCTCTGAACACGGTGCTAAAATTTTTAAAGTAGAATTGTGACCTTAATATTCAACGAAAGTATTAAGTGTAGGTACTCATTTTATTCAGAATTTTAAGCTCTACAACATTTGTACTGACAATGTTTTTGAAAAAGTTAGTGATTTCGAGATAGTGTTATGGTATTTTAAAAAAATGTGTTTTTTGACTATAAATCAATGTACAATTCCTAACGGTCACCTAGTACGAGGGGAGAAACGTAGCATATTCATTCTAGACCTAATCTGAAGGGGTTAAAACAATTTCCAGCTTTCCCCTAATTATTTCCGAATTCAACTCCCTAACCACTGGGCTACTTGGTTGCAATTTTAATTTTTTCTAATTTCTTTTTACTTTTATTCGTGACATTGAGTTTTTTAGTAATTTAAATATCTTCTCTCTCTCTCTCTTTTTGTTACAAAGAAAGGAAATTAAAGAATTCTTTTTCAAAAAGTAGAATTCAATTGAAGTATCTTTTGCCTTTAAAAAAATTGTTCAATAAAATTCTTCTTAAGAAATCAAATAATTCCTGTGTTTTCTTGACCAACACATTAGAGACACAATGGGCAAAAGAACAAGGAACCCTTCCATTTCTGTAAAGCCTCAACGATTGCTCCAAGAAGAAACCTCCTCTTTGCTCCCTTGCCCGGAGTGTATAACACTCTTACATCATCCTTCCCCATCAAACAGCTGTAAAAAAAAAAGCCAAGTAGTCAAAAATAAGAAGCAGATAAATATTTTATGTTCCATTAATTACTTGGCTGCAATTTGAATTTTTTCCAATTTCTTTTTGCCTTTCTTTGTGGCATTGAGTTTTTTAGTAATTTGAATATTTTCTCAAAATTGTTATTATAAAAAATAAATAAATAAATAAATAAATTTAAGAAAATAATTCTTTTTTAAAAAGTAGAAATTCATTTGAAGTACCTTTTGTCTTTTAAAAACAGTTCAATAAAATTCTTCCTAAGAAATCATTTCCTCTGCTTGCTTGACTAATTCATTCGAGAGCCTCAACGATTGCTCGATGAAGAAACCCCCTTTTGCTCAAACGCCCTGGGTGTGTAACGATCTTGCAGCATTCTTCTCCGCAAAGCATGTGCCAAAAAATTAGCAAAATCCCAAAACAGAACAAAAATAAGAAGCGGAAAAACCATTTATGTAACATTAATTACTTGATTGAAATTTGAATTTTCTTCACTTTCCTTTTACCTTTATTTCCTTCATTGAGCTTTTTAGTAATTTGTATATTTATTTTCTAACCTTTATAAAAAATTGTATATTTTAAAGAAAAGATAGAAAAGCATTCTTTTTAAGAAAGTAGAATTGTACTGAAATACCTTTTATCCGTCAAAAGCTCTTCAATAGAATTCTTCTTAAGCAATCAAATAATTCCAGTGCTTTCATGACCAACTCAATAGAGGCACAGAGCAATCAAGCCTTCCATTTCTGTAAGCCTCAACGACTGTTCCAAGAAGACACTTTTTCTTGTTCACCCGCCCGAAATGTATAACGCTCTTACAACATTCTTTTCCATATAAAACAGCTGTCAAAAAATTAGTAAAATTCCAAAACAGAACAAAAGCAAATAAACAATTTATGTACCATTAATTAGTTGATTGCAATTTAAATTAGCCACTTTCTTTTTACCCTTATTTGTGTCATTGAGTTTTTTAGTGATTTGAACATTTTCTCAAAATTCTTTTTTTATATGTATAAAGAAATATAAGAAAAAAATTCTTTTTTAAAAAGTAGAATGCAATTAACGTACCTTTTGCCTTTTAAAAACACTTCAATGAAATTGTTCTTAAGAAATCAAATAATTCCAGTGCTTTCATGGCCAACTCATTAGAGACACGATGGGCAAAAGAGCAAGCTACACTTCCATTTCTGTAAGCCCCAACGATTGCTCTAAGAAGAAACCTTCTCTTGCCTAAACGCCCGAGGTGTATAACGGTCTTACAGCCTTCTTCATAACGCAAACTGTAAAAAAAAAAAAATTAGTAAAATCCCAAAACAGAACAAAAATAAAAGGCAGATAAATCATGTATGTACCATTAGTTATTTGGTTGAAATTTGAATTTTTTCCACTGTTCTTTTACCTTTTTTGTGGCATTGAGCTTTTTAGTAATTTGGATATTTTTTTAGATTCTTGAAAATTTGTATTGTAGAGAAAGGAAAGATAATGCTTCTTTTTAAAAAATAGAATTCTATTGAAATACCTTCTATCCTTTAAAAACACTTCAACAGAACTCTTCTTAAACAATCAAATAATTCCAGTGCCTTTATGACCAACTTATTAGAGCCACAATGGTAAAAGAACAAGCAACAGTACCATTTCTCTAAGCCAATTGCTCCAAGAAGAAATCATCTCTTTGCTCCCATATCGGGAGTGTATACAGCATCCTTCCCCATCAAATAGCTGTCAAAAAATTAGCAAAATCCCTAGTAGTCGAAAATAAGAAGCAGATAAATAATTTATGTGCCATTAATTACTTGGCTGCAATTTGAATTTTTTCGAATTCCTTTTTACCTTTCTTTGTGGCATTGAGTTTTTTAGTAATTTGGATATTTTCTCAAAATTGTTATTATTATTTTTTTAAATGATATTTAAGAAAAGAATTCTTTCTTAAAACGTAGAATTCAACTGAAGTACCTTTTGCCTTTTAAAAACAGTTCAATAAAATTCTTCTTATGAAAACAAATAATTCCTGTGCTTTCTTGACCAACTCATTAGAGAGCCTCAATGATTGCTCTACGAAGAACCTCTCTCTTGCTCAAATGCTCGGAGTGTATAACGCTCTTGCATCGTTCTTCTCCACAAAGCATCTGTCCAAAAATTAGCAAAATCCCAAAACAGAACAAAAATAAGAAGCGGATAAACCCTTTATGTACCATTAATTGCTTGGCTGCAGTTTGAATTTTCTTCACTTTCCTCTTATCTTTATTTGTGGCACTGTGCTTTTTAATAATTTGGATATTTTCTCAAGTTAATTTTTATTATGGAGAAAGGAAAGAAAAAAAATCTCTTTTTAAAGTAGAATTCTATTGAAATATCTTTTATCCTTTAAAAACACTTCAATAGAAAATTTCTTAAGCAATCAAATAATTCCAGTGCTTTCATGACCAACTCATTAGAGACACAATGGCAAAAGAGCAAGCAACCCTTTCATTTCTGTTGCTCCAAGAAGAAACCCTCTCTTTGCTCGCACGCCCGGAGTGTATAACGCTCTTACAGCATTCTTCTCCATAAAACAGCTGTCAAAAAATTAGTAAAATCCCAAACAGACAAAAATAAGAAGCAGAAAGACATGAAGTCCAGTGCCCCAAGGAGGGCAGAAAAAAATCACAGCCCCGTGTCACGCACAGCTCCCATTGGCAAGCAACCCCATCTCGGTGTCACGTGATCGTCTTCCACCCTGCTTGTATACCTGTCGAGTTTTCGCCCCGCATCTAGTAAGAACTGACGCTGGCGATCGGTGAAGAACGTATAATCTTGCTGTGTGCAGAAGGCTCTTGCAATGTGTAACATCTGCGATTGGGAGCGAGCCGTTTTTTAGTGAAAGAGCGCTCGCGGTGAAAAGTTTTTTTTTCTTCTATTTGGCCTTGGATTTATTTATAAGAGATTTTTTTTTTCGCAATTGTAATTTTTTGTTCCAGTTTTGCATTTTGTTTGTTTGGCTTGAAGGATAGTTATAGTGTATCAAAATGTATCTGGAAATGTTTTACGAATAGCAAAAGGATTATGCAACATCTCATGGACGTATTTTAAACTAAACTTCAAATGTAAATCATCGTAAACGGACGTGTTTTAGTAATTTTTTTTAAGTTACCGTCAAATTTAAATCATCGCAAATCGTCAATCGTGATTTTTGTTACAGTTTTGTATTTTGTTTGTTTGGTTCAGATAATTCTTGAAATTTATCAAAATATGTCTGACAGTATTTTAGGAGTAGCTTAAGGATTATACATGGTCATACGGATGTATTTTTGATATTTCTTAACTTACAAGTAGTTGTCAAACAGTTTAAAAGAAGCAGAAAGGGTGCATAATTTATTTATTTTTTCATAAACAAATGCATTTAAATGTGTAATTTTTTGTGTAACTAAAAGAATGTAATTATTTCCAAGACAAAATATTTTGTTGATTTTTACTGTACATTATGCAGAGCTTTATATATATTTAAAAATAAAATCAAGGAATGTAGTTGATATTCTCCTGAACAGTTAGTAAAAAGGTTTCATCGTGTGTAAAATTTAATAAATTGAGTATAAAATAAAAGAAAAAAAGTTTGAATCATATCGAAGAAAGAAACCTTCCTACGACCAAAATTCACCTATTAAATTTTAAGTATTTAAGCATCATATGAAAAAAACCAAATCTTAAAAATTTATCAATATGTTCTGAATACATCATTTTGGATAAGCTTTAAATATTTTACATATAATTATGAATTTACGCGCTAGATAAATTATGCATTAAATGTGATAACAAGTGTGAAAAAAAAATCATCAGTGCAATATACATACCATCTTACAATATATCAGAAACAGAATTTTTTCAGAAGATTTATTACACATTTTGCACATTCTCTTCTTAAAATTGAATAAATAAACTGCTTGTTTCATTCCACACAATTTTGACACTTAAAAGACGTGAAAGTGTTTTCGAACAAGGGAAAGAGTAACGTTATTGTGACATTCTCGTTGGATTTACGTGTGTACATCGATTGGATAAACGATCTGCAGCAATTAACTGTGTAACTGTCACCGTGCAGGATTAAGTTTCACTCATCTTGTCGATCTGGATCTCATGACTTCGCTTTGTATTGATGTTTCCTCTGCTATGACTGCGCGCACCGATTAAAAGGTAAGCGGATTACTCTTTGACATCCTTTCTCTTCTTAAAAGATAAAAGATAAATAATGTTTTATGGTTTTAATGTATAATTATATTACATTTGACAAATTGCTCTTTGACATTCTTTCTTTTTTTAAAATAATATGGAAAAAAATGTAGCATTTATGCAGTAAATTTGTTTTTTATTGTCTTAATATCGAAATATGTTAAAGGTAAAAAATACTCGACATCCTTGCTCTTTTTAAAAGATTAAAAAAAAATATTATTTTATGATTTTTTTGTAGAATTATACTAAATAGGAAAAACTGCTCTTTGACATCCTTGCTCTTCTTAAAAATAAATAACATTTCATGATTTTAATGTAGAATTATATTGCATTGGAAAAATTGCTCTTTGACATGCTTGCTTTTCTTAAAATAATATCTAAAAGAATATAGCATTTATGCAGTAAATTCATTTTTAATGGTTTTAATATAGAATTATGTCACATGCGAAAAATTACTCTTTGACATTCTTGCTTTTCTTAAAACATAAAAGATAAAAAGAATTTCATGATTTTAATGTAGAATTATATTGCATTGGAAAAATTGCTCTTTGACATGCTTGCTTTTCTTAAAATAATATCTAAAAGAATATAGCATTTATGCAGTAAATTCATTTTTAATGGTTTTAATATAGAATTATGTCACATGCGAAAAATTACTCTTTGGCATTCTTGCTTTTCTTAAAACATAAAAGATAAAAAGAATTTCATGATTTTAATTTAGAGTTATATTATATAAGAAAAATTTCTCTTCGACGTTCTTGCTTTTCTTCAAATAATATGGAAAAGAAAATAGCATTTATGCATAAAATTCGTTGTTAAAAAGATTTTAATATAGAATTATGTTACATGCAAAAAATTACTCTTTGACATCCTTGCTCTTCTTTAAAAAAAAAAAAAAAAAAAAAAAAAAGATAAATAGAATTTATGCAGCAAATTTGTTTGTAAAAGATTTTAATATAAAAGTCTATTGTATGCAAAAAAATTACTCTTTGTGTCATTCTTGCTTTTTTTCAAAATAATATGGGAAAGAAAAAAGCATTTATGCAGAAAATTTGTTTGTAAAAGATTTTATTATAAAAGCATATTGCATGCGAAAGATTTCTCTTTGACATTTTTTTAAAAAGTAGCGTGGGAAAAAAAAAATAGAATGTATGTAGTAAATTCTTTGAGATTTTAATATAAAATTATGTTACATGCGAAAAATTTCTCCTTGACATCCTTGCCCTTCTTAAAATAATAAAAAAGAAAGATAAATGGCACTTACGCAGTTTATTTATTTATTTATTTTTGTAAACGATTTTGATATAAAATTATACTGCACGTGAAAAATTACTCTTGATCATTTTTGCTTTTCTTAAAATAATATAGAGAAGAAAATAGCATTTTATGCAGCAAATTCTTTTTTAAAAATATTTAATAGAATTATGTTACATGCGAAAAATTACTCTTTGACACCCTTGTTATTCTTAAAATAATAAAAAAGAAAGATAAATAACATTTATGCAATATTTTTTTGAAAAAGATTTTAATATGAAAGTATGTTACATGCAAAAAATTGCTCTTAGTCATTTTTGCTTTTATTAAAATAATATGGAGAAGAAAATAGCATTTATGCAGAAAATTCCTTTTAAAAAATTTTAATATAGAATTATGTTACATTCTAAAAATTACTCTTTGATATCTTTGTTCTTCTTAAATCAATAAAACAGAAAGATAAATAGAATTTATGCAATATTTTTTTTGTAAAAGATTTTAATATAAAAGTATATTGCACGCGAAAAAATTACTCTTGGTCATTTTTGTTTTTCTTAAAATAATATGGAGAAGAAACTACCATTTATGAAAAAATCTCTTAAAAAAAAAAAAAAAAAAAAAAAATATATATATATATATATATATATATATATATATATATATATATATATAGAATTAAGTTGCATTCCAAAAATTACTCTTTGATATCCTTGTTATTCTTAAAATAATAAAAAAGAAAGATAAATAACATTTATGCAATTTTGTGTGTGTGTGTGTGAAAATTTTTACTATAACAGTATATTGCACGCGATAAGTTGTCATCTTTTTCTTTTCTAAAATAATATGGAGAAGAAAATAACATTTATGCAGAAAATTCTTTTAAAATAGAATTATGTTCACATGCGAAAAATTACTCTTTGACATCTTCTCTGCTTAAAATAAAAAAGAAAGATAAACAACATTTATGCAAGAAATTTGTTTGTAAAAGCTTTTAATGTAAAAGAATATTGCACGCGAAAAATTGCTCTTTGACATTCTTGCTTTTCTTAAAATAGTAAATAAAATATGCCTAAATTCGTCACCAAAATGTTTTAATGTAGAATGTAAGGGGAAGGGGTAAAATTACGCTTTTATATAAGAAATTGCATTTATGAATGTTCACAAATAAACGTTACTTCTTTATAATATTGAATTAACACCTTGTAATAATACATTTACTTTCATTTCTGAAAGGTGTAATGAAAACTTTAATTAAATTTAAAAAATCAAAAAATCCGACTGCGTTAAAAGTGAACTAATTAATTATTTCCCATCAATGTGAAACTATTTTTTTATATTACTTACCTATCTTTTTTTTTATTTACTTGTATTGATGACATTTAAGTTGTGTTTAATTGTTTGTTCCTATCTATAAACACTGTTTTGATGAAGCCTATAGATGTCTATGATGGTTAGAGTTGCAGTAAAGCTAGAGATCCTACCTACACAACTTCCAGGTTGTGTATTATTTAAACGGAGCTGCTGATTGTAAAATAGTCAATGAAACATCGTCTTCATTTTGAAAGACCTATCCAGTGATATGCCACTCAATAGGGAGCGTAATATTTTTTTTCGTGTCTACCGCCATTTTGTATTTTACGGCCGCCCTTTTGAATTTATAAAAACAAAATCTATCCTATAACCATCGGACGGTTAAGACGAATCGATAGAAACCTTATTCATTAAAATCCATCCAGCCGTTGGATGTTTCGAAGGTATAAAGAAATTCACATACCCAGATACGCGTGAAACACATAATCTTTCTTGGCAGTCGGGTAAAAAAAGTAAAATTAGTTTATTGGACTGTTTAGATGTTTCGACTCTGTCCGAGGCCATTTTCAAAATAAATAAATAGAATATTCTAAGATAGCACGATCAGTGTTGAATTCAGACACTTTTCTCCGGGAGGGATTTCTGCGGCTCCGGGGGGGGGGGAAGCATTATAGAGGTCCGGGGGGACTTGCACTTTTTGACCATTGAAAACACAAAATCTCAAATCTTCCGGGGGGGGGGGATCTCTTTGCTCTGGGGGAAGATGTCCCCCCAGCCCACCCCCTGAAATCAGCACTGTATCTTGTAGCGATTTGAAACGCCGTCATTCAATTTTGCTGGTATTCGTTCAGATTACGCATGTTACTTTTTGTCTTTACTTGGATGTTTATATCCGTATTCGTAACTATGGAGTAACTCGGGCTATAATTTTGGTAAGTTAAATGATGCTGCATCGTTAAGTGGTTACGAATATAGAAAAAAAAATTAATAATAATGTGTGTAATCTGAAAGAATACGAGAAAAAATGAATGGTAGCGTTTCAAATCGTGACACCAAAGAACGTGCGATTTTAGAATTTTTTTACTTATTCGTTTTGAAAATGGATCATATAAAGCCGAAACATGTTAACAGCCTAATTATTTTTACTGTTTTTAAAGTTTTCATCTTACACCTTTTAGCAATTAACTCTTTGTATCACCTTGTTGCAGATCTGCAACGTACCCAACGTACTTGCACAGTTAGCATTAAAAAAAGATTTTTAACACTTTCCAACAAAGTTGAAAAGTGTTTATGCATTCGGTTTGTCTTGCCGTCTGTCCGTCTGTCCACGCTCTAACTCCCGTAAAAAGACTCGGAATTTCATGAAACTGATAAAGGTTATTTGGGGTCCCCAAAGCATGTTTGGTATTGTATATGACGTATGTAGGATTAATCGTTCATTTACAGGGGCACTCAAAAGTATTCCGTTACATTATGGTTTATGGGGGAATAACTACCGTAAATATACTCGGATTTTCATGAAATTAATAAAGGTTATTTAGGGTCACCAAAGCATATTTAGTACTGTATATAAAGTATGTAGGATTAATCGTTCATTTACAGGGGCACTCAAAATATTCCATTACATTATGGTATATCGGGGAATAACTCCCGTAAATATACTCGGATTTTCATGAAATTGATAAAGGTTATTTAGGGTCACCAAAGCATATTTGGTATTGTATATGACGTATGTAGGATTAATCGTTCATTTACAGGGGCACTCAAAAGTATTCCATTACATTATGGTATATGGGGGAATAACTCCCGTAAATAGACTCGGATTTTCATGAAATTAATAAAGGTTATTTAGGGTCACCAAAGCATATTTGGTACTGTATATAAAGTATGTAGGATTAATCGTTCATTTACAGGGGCACTCAAAATATTCTATTACATTATGGTATATCGGGGAATAACTCCCGTAAATATACTCGGATTTTCATGAAATTAATAAAGGTTATTTAGGGTCACCAAAGCATATTTGGTACTGTAGATAAAGTATGTAGGATTAATCGTTCATTTACAGGGGCACTCAAAATATTCCATTACATTATGGTATACGGGAAAAATCGTTTGCAGAGTATTTTAATGACATTATGCTGTTTCAAATGTATTGAAACAGATATAAATCACTGAATTTCACTACGATCACGTTAGAACAGGACATTCATAGCACTTTTTATTCATTTACAGGGACACTCAAAAGAAATAGGTTACAGTACAGTAATGTCTTTGAGTCATAATTGCTGGAGTGCACGGCTTAAAATTCGGTATGCGCTTTTAAATTTAATTAATTTTTTTTGCATCTTACTCGTTACATATAAATTCCATACCTCAAATACAGGGATGCACAAAAATATTCACGTACCGTTCTCCTTAATAGAGGAAAATGCTGAAAGTAGATTTTCAACTGAAGTATATGTATCTCTTAAGTGAACTAAATTTTGGCTTGCATGTAGCTAATAGATTCAAATCTATAAATCATATACAGGTCTGCTGAAAAAATTCGCATAAATTTCCGATTGTGGATGGGAACAGCTGAAATTGGGTTTTGAAATGTATTATGCGTTTCCATGGGATTGAATTAGAAGTAATATTTTAATATTTTAAACAGTGCAGTTTTGTTACATTATTCTGAATGTGTTGGAAAGTATTTCATAATTTATGCTTGACACATGATTTTTTCTTACTTGTGTTTATTGACCTTATTTCCAAACACAGCAGTTATAATATAAATGGGTCATATAATGCTCAATAGACTGTTATACTAAGTTCACTTCATGCCAAAGTTGTTGTTTTTACGATTTGAGCAGTTTTACGTCAATATTGCTAAAATTAATTTCGTGAATTTTCTCAAACAAAATAAGCTTGAGACGTCCGAAAGTAGATTTTTTTAAAATGTAATTTTGTATTAGATAACGGACACTATTTCTGAGAAGTATGTTATTAGCACTTTCCAAAAAAGTTGAAAAGTGTTGACTTCGGTTTGTCTGTCCGTCTGTCCGCGCTCTAACTCTCGTAAAAATACTCGGATCGTTCTGAAATTTTTGGATGTTATTAACGTTTACCATAGCACGTTCCTTATTTCGAATGAAGTTTGTAGCATGTTTAGTTCATTTACAGGGACAGTCAAAAGTATTCCGTTACATTACGGCCTATGGGAAAAAATCGTATCAAATGATTTTTAACGGTGTTTCGATTTATGAAGTCCACTAAAATATGCATTCTGTAGAATATGCGACGCAAAGAATAGTTGTTATTCATTTACAGTGTCATGCAAAAGAATTTCGTTACATAATGATATAGGGGTGGAGGGAATTGTTTGCGGCGTATTTGAATTATGTTAAATTATTTCATGTATAATGAAATCGATATGCGTCGCTGAGGTTTACTATAACTTATTTCATGTATAATACGAAGTGCATCGCATTTACAGGGACACACAAAAGATTTCAGATACTATATTGTATCCGAATTGCTGTATATTAGCATTGATTGCACGAAATATATTTTTAATTATGATATGCACTTTTAAGTTTCGCTATATTTATGCATGCAGGGCTAAAGAAAAGGGTTTGTAAGGGTTACTGAGTATGAGCGTAAATTGCTTATAGGTGGGTATTAAAAGAGTTATGCATTTTTACGCTGAACTTAATTCAGTTTACTAAGAAATATTTGTAGAATATAGATAAAACGATATACAGGGCCGCGCAAAGAGTTGGATACATGGCCGTCTATGGATGATAATTTCTGGAATTGTGATTTCAGTAGTTTTAAGAGTGTTTTAGTTTGAATTAAATTTTAGCTAAATAGTGGCGTGTAATAAAGGTACTAGGGAAACTACATGGTTGTACAAAAGTATTCAAGTCTGTTTCCATCTATTAGTATAAATTGCTGAAAGAGAAATTTCAACCTGTTATGCGTTTTCTTGCTAAACTTAATTTTCCCGCTATATAGTATATATATACATGCATATATGTAACCTAAAAATCAAATACAGGGCTGTTCAAAAGAATTGGAATACATATTTGGTTACGGACAGTAAGTGCTGAAATAAGTTTTTAAAATGTTTTATGCGTTTTAAAAATGTTTACTTAGTTATCTTATTTACCTTATAAACCTAAATAACGAAGTTTCATTAAAGCATTAGGGAAGTGTTGGAAAGTGTTTCATAATCTATGCTTAACGCATAATTTTTCTTTCTTGTTTTCTGTTTATTGTAGGTGTGAAGAAGTACCTTTTAGTCAACAATTTTTTCAGTTTTATGTTCTAATTTTTTTTTCTTTACATGCTTAAAATGATGTATTCTAAGCATCTGAGAAAATATTTTTCAAATTGGAGTTCTTCTGTCACAAAGGCAATGCTGTAGTTGGAAAAAAACCTTTTCATAGAGCGGATATTGATGCTACCAGATTTTTGCTAAGCAAAAAGCCAATTTAAAACATCTAGCCAAAAGCCGACTTTTTTTAGTTAACAGTTATAATTATCATAATCTAGTTTTTAGAGTATTGTATTTGTATGATATTCGTCTAAAATCAATATTTAATCAATCCCATATAGTAACATTTTCCATCATGAATCAAAATTTAATTGAAATAACAGAAAAAAAAATCCTTATATTACTTACTAGCACATCTATCCCAGAAGTTTGCTAAAAGGAACGATAATGAGGGTTGTTTTCTGTGCTCTTTGATAGGACTCGTCTGATTTGATAGGACTTGACTGTGTCGTCTGATAATCTTCTTCCTGATCGCAACCAAGATTTCATATATGGTTCTGGACAGAATTCTTGGGGTCCTACACGGCTTATAAATGTAAGTGAACTGGCTTTTTCGATAAGGAGTGAATTTCTCGCATCGGTCGTGATGTTATTCTTATAACTGAATACTCTTTCGCATTCAGACGTTGAAATGGGAATAGTTTTCACAGTCTGGAGAAGAAAATTTAGTTCTCTAGAGTCATCTCCAGTATCATTAAACTTGATAATTACCGTTGTAATAAATAACAATAATTATCGTTTTGCTTGAAAAAAAAAAAGAAAAATTTGTCCTCGTGCGCGATATGTTTTTTTTTAACCATTTGGAAAAATGGTTATTGTTCTCGTCAGGGTAGAAAATTAAAAGCATATCTGAAGTTTTTTACTGGTTTAATCCGCATTTTATTCGTTCTCTCATTGGCCTATACAGTAACCTGTATTTCCCGTTACTTTCAACAGAGAGTTGCCACTATGACAAAAAAGTAATAAAAACTACAAAAAAAAAAAATAATAATAATAATAACTCAGAAACAAATTGAGATACAGCTTTCAAACAAATTGCATTTAAAAGTACATTTTTTTCTCTATACGACCGTGTAAAAAGTAATATTGTAGGATGATTAGAAGTTTATGAATGAAATTTCATTTAAAATGGGTCTTCAGATTTCTTGGAAATCTGACGATGGAAAAGCCTTTTCCCGAACAGCCAATGAAATGCTTGGATAATACCCAAGTTTCAGGTGGATAATACGTAAGTTTCAGGATATCTTGCAATTTTTACATGTAATAACACTATTAATGTTTAATTCATGGCGTACGTATGTAGGATCAACTCCATGCGATTTTTTATGTCTTAAATTTTAGTCTTTGAAAAAATCATTTTCCAAATGGTTGTTGTAATTTGTTAAATTGCTTTTTTTTTTTTAGCTGTAGCAAACAAAATATTTCTGGGAAACGCCGTTCCCACCCAACTACAGCACTGCACAAAGGGTTAACCCCTTGAAGTGCGCTGATGCAGTTATAGCATTACTTAATAACTTTAATCTCTAATTGCCATATTGGCACCCGAATATTTGAATGAAAATTTCACCGTTATTAAGTACGCGAAAATATACTTTTACTTGTTTACAAATAAACTTGCTTGTAAATACTAGTGTTATTCAATTATTTCAACATTTTACAATTACAAGTACCTTACCCCTGAAAGGGTTAAAAGAGGTATGCGACAGGTTTCTTTCCTTGTAATTTTATTTATTAAATTTTTTATTCTTGCACATGTGTTGATGACAGCATATATAATATTTATGCACAACTTCACGCTGTTACACAAAAGGTACGCTTCGCTACTTGTGCTTCTTCCGGCCAGGTTAGAGAGCGGATATCCTGTTCACAATCTGGAGGAAATGATATCTCCCCCTTCCCACTTTCTAGTGTTATGAAAAATGTTTGCATCAAAAAATCGCCCCCAGAAAGAGGAGGTACAGGTGTAACTCATTCTTTAAGATGAATACATTTTTATTTCTGGCATTTGTCTATTATAAGAAAAAATTCTCTGCCGGCTCAGCCTACAGGCACAGGTAGATTTCGAAGTTTAAGGCTGTTCTCAAATCCAAAAGGTAACTTTATGACATAAGTTTCAATTTATTTTTTGTCCGGAAATGCATGAAACTAGCAGGTGTTGTTCTTCAGAAACTATGTCATCGAGCTGTTTTTTTCCGTTTTTTGGCAAACGCAATACATCTTTCAGAAAATGGCGTCAAAGTTGGCATTTTGAACAGAATTTCCTCGCGAAAGGAGAAAAACCACCCGAGAAAGGTTGAAAAACGTGTTTGTCACATGATCAAAGTCGCTCATAACTCAATAGGTAATTGATTGATAAAAAAAAAAAAAAAAAAAAAAAAAAAAAAAGGAAAACACAGTTCAATTCCCAATCGCTTCCATGGTCAGGCTTTCTTTGAGTCACTTAACTTGAAGTTTTTTGAAGCGGACGTACCCGGAATCAAGATTATGACTTGAGCAAATTTCTGAAACTCACTTAAATTTTGATACTCTCTTAACTATGAGTTGAGTGGAAATCTACCTGCTGAACTCTTTTTCTTATTTGAAACTGTTATTAAAATTAGAGCTGAGTTCCATAAATAATTATTCAGCTTTTTCGAATGATCTTTTGAATTGTTTATTGAATTAACACGCTGCAAAGAATAAAAATTATGTTTAGTTAGTTGTAGTTACAAATTTAACGTAAGTTAAGTCTCTTAAAACTTTTTGCAATGTGAACAGGTGAAGCCTAATTCCGGGTATTCCGTTTCAAAAATGTTAAGTGATTCAACTATCTTAGTGCGAACATAGTATAACTTACACTTTCTCCTCCCTTTAAGGCTGTTCTCAAATCCAAAGGGTCAGCTTTCTGACATAAGTTTTAATTCATTTTTGTTCGGAAATGCATGAAACTAGAAGGTGTTTTTATTCAGAAACTATGTCATCGAACTGTTTTTTCCGTTTTCTTGTAAACGCAATAGATCTTTCAGAAAATACTGTCAAAGATGGCATTTTGAACCGAACTTCCGAACGAAAGAAGAAAATACTGGCAGTAAGGAGAGAAAAATGCCGTGTCACGTGATCAAAGTCGCTTATAACTCAATAGGTAATTTATTGATCAAAAAATGGAAAAAACAGTTCGATTCCAAATCATGGATCTTCCATGGTCAGGCTTTCCAATTTTATATCTTTCCGTTAGAAAATGAATTTGTAAATGTGTCAAAACGTTTTGCGTTTGTTGAGCAGAGCAGTAGAGAACAGCCTTAAGTAAGTACTAATTTCCCCAACAAAAACTAAATCAAGATGAGAGATAAACCCCATTAGTAATTTTTTCTAGTCGCTTTTGACGAGTTTTTAATTTAATTTTTCTGTAGGAGCTGGTTTTATCAGAATCATGTTAAGAAGGCTGGTCACCCAGCTTCCGATTTCCCCTCACTAATGTAAAGTCAATGGCCATTGGATGCATTCGTCTATTTAAAATATCTCCTCGGGAAATTAATATTTTAAACTTCTATCTTTTGTGTTCACTTCCTAAAAGGTGTCTCTTTTTTTCTCAAAATATCTCTAAATGTATAGATTTAATTTTATAGGAAGTGTTAAAATCTTACTCACAGTTCGCCCGCTTTTAACACATAAAATATTTCCCGAGAAGATATTTTAAATATACGAAGGCATCAAAAGTCCACAGGCTTAACATTACGGAGGAGAATTCCGAAGCTGAGTGACCAGCCCAGTTAATGTGATAATTTTTTCTTCAACCCCGAATTTTTTTTTCCTCTCTTTGGAAATATTTTTAGTACAGTAGACTCCCTCAAATCCGCAAACGCCTGAAATCCGCACATCATCGCAGATGTAAACAATGAAACTTTCAGTTCAGATGTAGGGCCAATTACAAAATTTTTTAATTTGATATCGTTCGGTTTGTATTTTAATATGTAATTAATTCTCTATAATTTGACTGAAGTCATGGTTTTTCATGAAGGAACTACAATTTATTTCTGAAAATATATATATATTTATTTCTGAAATATATGTATATATATATATATATATATATATATATATAAAGATATTGCTGATATCTTTGGTAATCACAACCTTTTTACCAAATCTTTTTGTGTATTAATCAAGATTTTTTCGTTATTAAGACTGGCTAAACCTGAAATAAAACTTCGTTACTTTGTGATTTTGATGTGAATTAATAGAGTACATTTATGAGGAAAGTTTCATTCAATAATTCAAGGAAAATGTATCTTATCTTTATGATGCAGATTTAATTATACATTATTACTTATTTACCTGACCTTTACTTTTAATAATTTAATCATTTTTTTTTAATTATCTTACCCCAGAAGCAGAATTTTCTGCGTCAGTCTGCAACAAACAAAAATTTATCTGCGACCCAATAAGCCTACTATCATAAGAAATAACAGAAACACTTAAAGTAAGCAAAATTTCCATTTATAAAGAATATATATAATATAAGGATACAACAAATAACATAAATCTAGAGACTTAAAGCAAATTTCAGCTATTTTTTAAGCCCAGCATTTATTTTTAAGTTGGTGGATTAATCTGCAAGGTTTAAAATAATCTGCAGCGCCCGCTTCCGTGCTGCACTGTTTCTGCTACTGGGTATCTTACTTTATGTTATTTTAATTTATTACTTTACTTAATTATTTTAATATTTTACTTATATTGCATGCATTCATTATAATTTCGATTGCATTATTACATTCAAATTACTCTTTAAAAAATGTAAACAAAGTAATGACCAGAAATCCGCAAAATTCCAAAACCTGCACAACCTCTGGTCCAAAGCTGTGCGGATTTGAGGGAGTATACTGTAATATCATCCATTAGTATTCATCTTATCAAAAACTTATTCACTAAAAAGTTATAGATAGTTATAGACAGTATGTGTATAAAATTCACCATTCATTTACCGGGACATACAAAAGAATTTGGTTACAGTAGTGTCTATGAACAATAATTGCTGAAAGTGGCTATGCTTTTCCCGAACTAAACAAACTCTTAGCATTTTATGCAGTATATATACAAATCTATGGAGCTTATACAGGACTGCACAAAAGAACTTGGGTAAAATTTTCCGACTATTGATGTTAATTCCTAAAATTAGATTTTCAAATGTGTTATGCGTTTTACAAATTGCTTATTTATATATTGCCTTTCATCTTATTAACCGCTTCCCTTGCTATCCCGAGTTAACTCGGGTTCGTATGTAGTGCAAATAATTATTATCCCGAGATAATTCGGACATACAGGACTGTCACGGGCAACTATTTTTCTATTCTGCTCGCACCACTATTTAAGAAAAATAAATTTTGTAGTATATTTTTCTTACAAATGTTGGCAAACTGCATGCCAAAGATTTTTGTTTTGAGAAAGTGATGCGAGGTAGAATTAAAAAAAAGTGTGTAATTAAAAATAACGGGGAAAAAATATGATGATTTTTTCCTTTTTTCTTTTTTTTTTTTTTTCTCAAAAAGGGAAGCGGAAGCACTGAAGTTTTAGTATAGTATTCCAAATTAGTTGGAAAGTATTTCATAATCTGTGTTTGATGCATGATTTTTCTTTTTTGATTTGTAAATGTACGGTATTATTTGTATTTTTTTCTATTTCAAGAAATTGAAAGATCTTATCTGCCCTATATATATGAAATCCTAATGAAACGAATTTATGAAACGGATTTCATGAAACGACTGAAATGAAACTATTCTATGAAACGACTGATTAAACAACTGATTATGTTTCACGGCAATTTCTCCTAAAATACGGAATACTTTGCGATGAAATTAACACCAAAAATCCGTATTGATCCGCAGATCTCAAAACTGGTATTAGAATTTTTAAATTCGAATTAGTTTTCGAAATATTATTTTTTTTTTCTAATTTTATATACTTTTCTCTAATAATGGCAACTTAAATTTATCATAACAAATATTTTTTTTTCATGTTTTAGAAAAGGTTATTATTTAAAACTAATATGGCGACCAGTTTGGCCTCCCTTAAAAGTATACTAAGAAATGTATCATATTACTTTTATTCATAATTCATTTTGTATTACATTATCATTTTATTTGATACAAAACTTTCATTTAAAATTGAAACATTTAAAATAAATGGCTTTCACTTCTTTCTTTTTCTTAAAACGAAGCGAAAAGAAAAATATTAGGCACAGATGTCATATACGCAACGCTGTACCTAACAGGCGCCAAAATGGCGTTATTTTGCCTGACATGGTAACCCGGCTATTGTTGCTTATTTATTAATAAATGTTTATTTGAATTTATTTCTTTTTATTTACAAAAAATGTTATAATTTTTTTTCTATAGTTATTAATTACACTTTTATTTATTTATTGTTATTTCATTTCAAAAATAACAGAAAATAATTTTAAAATACATATGTAACTGGTATTCGAAAACGAGGCTTTCGCCAAACTGTCGTAAAAAAATGCACGCCAAACCCGGTGCGTATGTGACAATGCAACAAATTATGACATTTAATTTCAGCTTCAAAGCAATGTTTTAATGGTACTACTTCTTCCGTTGACCAATTTCGCCAAATTATATAAATCACCAAACCACTCGCCAAATTATGCAAATTGACATAATCTTTTATTTTAAATAATGAAAGAACAAATAAATTAGTATAACATAAATAAATATACAAATAAAGCGTCGAAATAAAAATCACTCGATGGTGTAAATACGTGTAACTTCCTTAAAGTCAAGTGAATGTGACATTTGCGATCAACCATTATTGGCATTTAATCTTATAGTTTGGCGACCGATTTTAGATATAACAGGCAACAGATTGTGAATCAAACACGAAAACAACCATTGGATGTCTTAACAGCAACTGATTCTGCCTTAAATTTTTGCAATCAAAGGGAATTGAATGGAAACCCGTTTACAGGGAAATCGCTACAGGTTTTTGCAGTGTAATTCAATCATCTCTAATCTTTTTAAAAGCGATCAGATTAGCGTGCTTCTAGATTCTGCAGTGTCTGAACGGGGATTGGCGAGCGTAGCTTGCAGGGGGCAGAGTCCCCTAGTCTAATATATAAAAATGAAAATGTGTTTGTCTGTAATTCTATACAAATCCACAGTTTGGAAGCCAGAATTGTGAAATGTTACGTACGTGTGTATTAAAACACGGCCGAGGTAACTAAAGTAATCCGAAATCGAAATAATTTATAGTTCATTTTTAATAAATAAAAAACCACCCATTTAACAGTAATTTCCAATCAAATTTAAACATTTTTCGTTATAACTGTTGTCAGCAATTAAAATCCAGACTAAAATTCTTACCACAATTACTTTTCTAATGCAAGATTTCCACGTGAAAAATGGAAATGAAATAAATAGTTTCCCGAATTTAGAAAAAGGTGACTATTACGTCATAATTTTTCTATTGCAAGATTTTCACGTGGAAAATGAAAACGAAATAATTAGTTTGCCGAATTTTAAAAAAAGGTGAACATTACGTCACATTGGAAATATAATGGACGTCACTAGGTAAATATATAACGCCACATGAGTTTGAAAAAAAGTATGGAATCATGATTAAAAATAAGATTATGGAAATATTGGCCTATTTTAATATTTTAAGGCTCTCTGAATTTCTTTTCGCCATTTTAAAATCTATTCCATGTATGTACGTGTGTGTATGCGTGTATGAAATAAAGATTTCAGATTTTTTAAAACTAAAATTCACAGAATTTTTGTACTTGCCATTTTTCTTTAATCATGAAAAAATTATTTAAATAACAAAATACTCGGAAACAACTTTTCATCAAAAGCTTTTGATCTCGGTCTGAATTGAGATTAATATTTACTAAGTAAGTAGGTAATCTGTCATCCAGATTAATTAAAAAGACAAGTTGGAAATTGCATGTCAAATGAGGTGCATGTCAAATGAGGTGCGTTCGTACTATAACTAGTTTTATAAATATTTTTTGCACCACATAGTGTACTGAGAGTATATTTTAAATGCACTTCAAGTGCATATCCATTTCATTCTGTTCGAAAGGCTGTATAACATCATTAAAATGCACTTGAAATCATTTTTTCCCATTGACCGTCATGTAACGGAAAACTTTTGTCTGTCCCTGTCATTAAACTATACATCCAATTTTCGTAAAATCTGAAATGACTCGGCAAAATTATGCAACAATTTTATATTTTAAATTTCAAACAATCCGGTTGGATAGTTTTTGCGCTGTTATATGTAGACGGGCAGACAGACAGACGGACTGAACGACGACTGTAGGTGCTACGTATTTATATAATTATGAACGCACCTAAAAAGAGTGGCAATTACGTTAATTAACACGCAATCGTTAAATTTTCAAAACAAACATTCTTAAAATTCCGGGCAACGCCGGGCACTTTAGCTAGAACAATATAAATGCAACACGTCGGGCCCACGTAGTTGGTAAAATATTAAAATTCCACGAAATTCACTGCCATAACTCGTGTAACAGTAGATTTTTTCCAGAAGACTCTTTAATCAATTGAAATGAAAAATCAACACCGAAACTGCTAACTTACTTAAGTTGAAAGAAGAACTTTATCCTTCAGGAAAATAAATAAAAGTAAAAAAAAAAAAAAAAAAAAAAAAAAAAAAAAAAATCATGAGGTTCATATGTTCAAAATTAAAGTAAAACAATCGAAAAAGACATGCTTCAAATCACCAGGTTTCTCTTTCCGTACATCAAAAGGTTTTAATTTTGGTCTCAATCCAGATCACAGATTATATTTACTAAGTAAGTAGGTAATCTGTTTAATTAAATGAAAAAATATAATTAAATGAAATCTAATTTCTAATTAAGGGGGTCCGGGACACAATTTAAAATAATTTTTATTTATTGAGTTAAAATTTTGAACTTTTCTGTGATGGTTAACCATGTTACTTGTAAACAAAATCACATGATAAAACTTCTCATATATTTATTTTTTTAAAAAATTATAGTTTAAAATTCATTAAAAAAGTGGAGTAATTTAAAATCGTTATAACTCGAAATATTATTTGTAGAATTTCATTTTTTTTTTTCATTTAAATAAACAGAAATATATAAGTTTTAATTTAGATTCAGCATTTTAAAAAATATTAACTTTAAAAAAAATATTTAAAGTAAAAATTTAAAAAAATGGTGTAACTTAAAAAAAAAATCATATTTTCAAAAGTAAATACTTTTTTTTTCTAATTTGCTAAATCAAAATTAAAGTAAAACAATTGAAAAAGACATGTTTCAAATTTAAGCCATTTATCTTTCTTGACTTTTAAGTGTCTTGACTTATAACGATTTAAATAGGGAAATGGTGAAAAAGTCCATCATGATGAAAACACATTTTCACAAGAAATCGTTTTCATGACAACCATTGCTTGACAGCTAGATTTTGAAAACAAACCAAACAGAAAAAAATTAATATTTCCTGTTCTAATTAAGATAAAAACATGATTTAAATGTAATTTTAAGCAGAAAAACACAGAGAAATTTTTAACACAATAAAAGTTTTTTTTTTAGAAAATTTGGAGATTTTTGTTTCCCGGACCGCCTTAAATGGAAAAAAAAAGAGAGAAAATTACGTAAATTAACACGCAATCGTTGATTTTTCAAAACTAACATTCTTAAAATTTCCTGAAACACCGGGCACTTTAGCTAGAATAATATAAATGCAACACACCTGGTTGTCACGTAGTTAATAAAATATTAAAATTCGACGAAATTCACTGAAATAATTCGTGTAACACTAGATTTCTTCCAGAAGACTCTTTAATGAATTGAAAGGAAAAATCAACACCGAAACTGTTAACTTACTTAAGTTGAAAGAAGAACTTTATCCTTCAGGAAAAAACAAAGTTAAAAATAAATAAATAAATCATGAGCTATCACCAGGTTTCTCTTTCCGTCTCAAGACTGAGGAGTGTCTCATTCCCCATTTAAAATTCACTTAACAGGTTGGAAAAAGTATGCAGCAATCTTTTTGAAAAAAAAAAAATTATCTTAGCGGTCAATGATTTTTCCTTTAGTTCAAACAATTGAAATTCTGTTTTGGTAATACAGTAGAACCTCGATTAACCGAGCTTCGATTAATCGAGGTTTCTGTTAATCGAGCCGATAACGAAGTTTCTTTTTTCTTCTTTTTAGCCCCCGGTACGGTATGCTATTTCTTTCTCCCAGCTTATTTTGTGTAGCCCAAAAAATAACGTTACCTTACAGAAGCCAGCCGTAAAACAAAGCAGTACAATTAAATACTCTGTAGCAATTTTTTTTTTAACTTCTAAGCATCGCACGTTTTCGATTTTTATACCGTCGTATTCGGGAAAAAATGTACTTTTAAATGCAATTTGTTTGAAAACTGCATCTTCATTTATTTTTGAGATATTAATTTTCTTTTTTTTTTACTTTTTAAAGCCATTTGCTTAATTTTGGCAACGGCAGTACTCCATTTCTGTAGAAAGTGAAAGAAAAATAGCAATTATATCTTTTTGTTGCCATTTTCCCATAAAAACTGAAAAAAAAATTAATTAAAATACGTACTATTTTGAAAAAAAATATATAAATGAAGGATTTCTGATAAAACAGGGAGCTATTAGAAACTAAATTTAATTTTAAATATCTGTATTAATAATACAAACAAATGAAGGCTGTGAATCTTTAGATAGCCGTTTTTTTTGTTTGTTTGTTTGTATTGTTTTGTTTTGTTTTGTTAAGTTTTTTGAATGACGAAATCTCTTTTTTTGGGATTTGTGTATTATTCAGTGATAGTGACGTCCTAAGCATACTTTACTGTAGATGTTGTTTAACTCTGGATCGCAAATGAAAGATTCTTCAGCGGACGGGGATGACGTCACTTTATGTAAAATAAAATCGCGTGTTATAAGTCTTAAAACTGAACCACAGTAGAGTCCCGATTATCGGAGTTTCCGCTTTCACCAGGTTATTTTCGTCTGATGGACTGATGGCTTCCATTATTATGAAACAGTCATTATAAATGAAGTGTTAGGTGAAGATGAAAGAGGCGCCGTAAAAAATTAGAAATCTGATTTTCTGGTTAGAATGGGGGGGAAAATGGCCATAAAAAAATTATGGCCATCCCCCCTCCCCCCCATTCTGGCCAGAAAATCAGAGTTCTAACTTTTTACGGCTCCTCTTTCATCTTCACCTAACACTTCATTTATAATGACTGTTTCATAATAATGGAAGCCATCAGTCCATCAGACGAAAAGGATCCATTCCAAAGGTATAAGTTCGACTAACTCGGATAATTTGGACTCTACTGTATATATATATATATGTATTCATCGGGGGCGATACTAAATTTTGAAAAAGCAGAATTCCTGTCCTCTGGTCTTTCTTTTTTTGTGTGTGTGTGAATAAGCCTCGAAAAAGACCACATTTTTTAGTTCACTGTCCGTGCTATACAGGCTCTTCTACCCCCAAAAGCACCCAACTCTCAAGAGACATTGGACCCTGAGAAGTCAACAGCGAACAATGCTTTACTTCCAGTGGCCGTGAGAACTTTCGTAAAAATTTCAATTTGCTTTTTAAAATTTACTACTAGTAGTTGATTTCCTTTTTAAATTTGTTAAAAAGTGAAGCATAACTTTACATATATTCATTTTTATTATTTAAAAAATGTTCTATTGTTTTTTTTATTTTAAGAGATGTTAAATTCGCAAACACGGCGAATTTTTACACACATTTTCTATTAACCGAGATTTCCGATATCCGAGCTACTAACGGTTCCAATTAGCTCGGAAAATTGAGGTTGCACTGTATATAACTTATCTGCTTCTATCGTCTACCAGAGGTTAAATCCGGGCTTCCCAGTTTGCAAAATATAGGTGAAAACTAATCCTATATATTATTTCTGATGTAACACCCTTTTTCCTGTGCGCATTCTAAAGGCAAAGCGGTGAATGAGGTATTTTTCGAAAGGTTCTGCAAGCGACTTTTGACGGAGTATACCGCTAAAACTCGTTGATAACAGTAATAGATTTTTTATATTTAATATATTTTTTTAGAATGTACACTAACAATACCAAAAATCATATTTATATTAAAAATAGCAATAACATGTTCAAATAAAATTTTGAAACGTATTAAAAGCAACTTTGCAATTGGAAGTATGTTTCTAGGGACAATATTTAAGGAAATAAGCTATTGTTTTGATCTTTATGAATCACACTGTACATCGTTAACACATGTTTGATAAAAAGAATTGCAGTTAATCAAAAATTAACGGAAAAACGCATCAGCAAATAATCTCAAAGATTGCAGTTATAAAGCCTCGCACGGGTCTACTGTTTTTTTCTGTTAAATTTATAACTCTAATAGATTTTTTACATTTAATAGATTTTTTAGAATGCCCACTAACAGTACTAAAAATCATATTTATATGTTTTCCTTCATTATATCATAAAATTGTAATAATGTGCCCAAATAAAGTTTTGAAACGGATTAAAAGCAATGTTTTGATAGTGGCCTCCTGTGGGGAGTTAACAGCTAAAGAAATCGCCAAAAATCGCTATTTACTATCATCTTTTTCGATTTTGTTCATTTCAGAGGTTTACGCGCGAAATTGGATTACATGCCTTTGTGTTACATTAATATTTTATTGTTTTATTTGTCGCTTGATGAATGGAATATAAGCTGGAAAACAAATGCTGAGCTATTTATATTAATTTAAGTGCAAACGGATTTATTTTTCGTAATCGTCTGCACGCAATAGATATAAATTTGAAAAACGTTCATGCTTGAAAACTATTTTTAAAACAATACAAATTGCGATGCAGTTTTCAAACAAATCGCGATATAGTTTTCAAACAAATTGCATTTGCAAATGTATTTTTTTTCCTATCCGACTACGTAAAGTTTAAAAAGGTATTTAGAAAAAATTGCAATAAGAATCACTAAAAGTTAAATTTAATCGTCTGCTGTTAACATCAACAGTCGGAAGCATATATGATTTTTTTTCTGCAAACCTGTATATGATCTATAGATTTGTATGCATACTACATAGTAAAGCTAAAAGTTAGTTCGCATAGCACAGTCGAAAATATCCATTAAGCAACTTCCGTCAATAAACGGAAATTTACTTGAGATCTTTTGTGCTACTCTGTATATGATGAATAGAATTTATACGCACCAAGCAATATATATATATATATATATATATATAAGCAATTTATCAAATTACAACGACCATTTGGAAAATGATTTTTTTCGAAGACTAAAATTTAAGACATAAAAAATCGCACGGAGTTGATCATACATTACGTACGCCATGAATTAAACATTAATAATGTTATGACACGTAAAAATTCCAAGCGACAAAAATCGCCTGCGACTCGTATTTGGTGTGAAATACTTATATGTATTCATTCCTGTCCTATTTATCTTTTTTTTTATTTTTAATTGGCTTATTCAATTTTTCTTTTGCACGTGAAAATCTTACAAATTAAAATTAACTCTTTGGCAGAAATTGTCATTCATTTTCTTTCATTTTCATTAGTTATTATCCACCTGAAACTTATGTATTATCCAAGCATTTCATTGGCTGTTCGGGAAAAGGCTTTTCCGTCGTCAGATTTCTTAGAAATCTGACGAGCCATTTTTAATGAAATTTCATTCTTAAACTTCTAAACATCCCACAATATTGCTTTTTACACTGTCGTATAGAGAAAAAAATGTACTTTTAAATGCAATTTGTTTGAAAGCTGTATCTCAATTTGTTTCTGAGTTATTAATTTTTTTTGGTAGTTTTTATTACTTTTTTGTCATAGTGGCAACAGAAGGTATCCATCTCTGTTGAAAGTAAAGGAAATACAGATTACTGTATAGACACATCAGAAAGCGAATAAAATGCGGATTAAACCAATAAAAACCTTCAAATATGCTTTTGATTTCCCATCCTGACGAGAACAATAACCATTTTTCCAAATGGTTAAAAAAAATTAAATTTTAAAACGCATATCATATTTGAAAATGAACTTCAGCAATTAATGTTCATAGGCAGTACTGTTGGCTAATTCTTTTGTGTGTCCCGGTAAATGAACGATCAGTTCTAAGCAGTCCAGATTCTACAATAAGCGACTTGTAGTGTACGTGCTATATATAAAATTTCAATGAGTTTAAAATGCGTAATAGGATTAAAATATACACAATCTAGTTGGATGTACCAATCCCAAAACTTTCTTCTATCTCATACATGTTAATACTTCAAAATTCGCTATCACACTGCCAAAATTAAATGGCAATCTATGCATCTCACGAGGGTTCTAAAGATATGAAATTCCATGCATTAGTTCTTGAGATATGACTATCGCTGAAATCGCCTAAATCCAGCAAAATGCTGCGTAGCAGCGCCACCTATTGGGTGATTTATACCAAATCCTAATCAACAACAACTTATGTCAACGTCTGACTGAATCTGAAGTTTGGAGAAAATCCGTGCATTAGTTTTTGAGAGAGAGCTATTGCGAAAATCGTGAAAATTCCTGCATAGCAGCGCCACCTATTGGGTGATTAACACCAAATCCTAATCAACAACAACTTATGTCAACGTCTGACTGAATCTGAAGTTTGGAGAAAATCCGTGCATTAGTTTTTGAAATAGAGCTATTGCGAAAATCGTGAAAATTCCTGCATACCAGCGCCACCTATTGGGTGATTAACACCAAAACCTAATTAGCAACAACTTGTGTTAACGTATAACTAAATCTGAAGTTAGATGAAAATTCGTCCATTAGTTCTATAGACAGAGCTATTGCGAAATTCGGGAAAAATGCAGCATAGCAGCCCCACCTGCAGAGCGATTTACACCAAAAACTAATCAGCATCCATTTGTATCAGGGACTACCTGAATATAAATTTTTATTAAATTCCGTGCATTCGTTCTTGAGATAGAGCGCCCACAAAATTTGTGTCACATACACACATACAGACAGAGACTCACAGACAGACATTTTGTAAAAACATGTTTTCGGGATCTCCGACCCCTAAAACGTGTAAATCCGTCGAAAACCGGAATTCGAAAATTTTCATGAATCCAATATTTTGTTCTTGTAAAGATAGAAGCAAGTAAAAAATTATTTTTCCGTATAGACTGCAATGTAACGAAATTCTTTTGAGTGTTCCTGTAAATAAACCGTTAATACTTCATTTTCAATACCGAACGTGCCATATTAAACTCCAATTTCATTATTAATTTAATTTTCCAATTAAACATATTTTATTTCGTAGCAATCTGATTCTATTTACGTGACTGAGAGCGTGGACAGTCGGCAGACAGACAGACAGAAAAACCGAATTCATAAACACTTTTCAACTATAGTGCAAAGTGTTAAACATGCTCGTGGGTAACTTTCACGTCCTATTGGGAGTGGCAACACCTGAATAATAAATTCGGCTTTTACTGTCATTTTTTACTTTCTTCTATCTTTACAAGAAGAAAGTATTGGATTCGTGGAAATTTTCGACGGATTTACACGTTTTAGGGGTCAGAGATTTCGAAAAACATGTTTTTACAAAATGTCTGTCTGTCTGTATGTATGTGACGTATATTTTGTGTGCGCTCTATCTCAAGAACTAATGCACGGAATTTAATAAAAATTTATATTCAGTTAGTCCCTGATATAAATTGGTGCTCATTAGTTTTTTGTGTGAATCGCTCAACAGGTGGTGCCGCTATGCAGCATTTTTCACGATTTCTACCATAGCTCAATGTCCAGAACTAATGCACAGATTTTCATCAAACTTCAGATTCAGTTAGACCTTGACATGAATTGACGTTTTATACATTTTGATGTAAATCACTCAACAGGTGGCGCTGCTATGCTGCATATTTTGCGATTTCCGCAATAGCTCTATCTCAAGAACTAATGCTTGGATTGTCAACAAATTTCAGATTCAGGTATACCTTGATATGAATTGGTGCTGTTTATGCTTTGTTGCGAATCGCTCTACAGGGGGCATTGTTATGCTGCATTTTTCAGAATTTCCACTACAGGTGTATCTCAATAACTAATGCACGAATTTTCATCAAATTTCAGATTTAAGTATACCTTGAAATAATTTAGTGCTGTTTATGTTTTGGTGTAAATCACTCAACAGGTGGCGCTGCTATGCTACATTTTTCACAATTTCCGATATAGCTCTCTCACAAGAACTAATGCACGAATTTTCATCAAACTTCAAATTCAGTTATATTTTGATATGAATTGGTGCTAAATTGATGTAATTTCTGGTATTATTTAAATGATTTAATTGGCGTGATTTATAGAGAAGAAAGTTTTGTTATGGCTACAATATACTAGTTTTTATGGCTTTTAAAATAATTTTACTGCGCGTATTTCTTTTAAATCTATCTCTATCGCGCGCAGTACGATTGCGAGATATTAACCAGTGTGCACTTAAAAGAACATAACTAGCACAGCATTTGTTGGACATTTTTAAATTCGTGTGATTTCTTTATCAGTCTATATTATTGGGTTAAAAATAGTAAAAATTAAATCGATTTGAGGTTTATTTGTGTTTTCAATTTTGATTTATTAAATTCAGTAATACGGAAATAGCAGGACTCTATCTTAAATAGGACGTCATCACCATGGTAACCTAGAATCGTTACCTATATCATGAAATATCACTGAATTAATGACGTGTGATAGGATTTAATAGAATGAAGAAAACTTTTAGTAATATCTTTTTAAGTTTTGATTCGATTTTCATAAAATTTAAAATGACTCGACAATATTCTGCAACGGTTCTATATATTCCATTTCGAACCATTCGATTGGGTAATTGCGCTGTTAAGTGCGGACAGTCGGTCGGACTGACCAGGTGATGACTATGGTGCTATATATTTATATAATTACCAAAATCGTAAAAATCACCTGACTTTTAGGCCAGAGAATTAGAACTTTTCCATAGCCTCCAGCAAATAATACTGATAATTGTTTTAAAAAATTAACGTGATAAGATTAAACTCAAACAATAGGCGGCTGGAGAGATATTATTTACAGATACTGAATAAATCAACACTTCAACTGTTAAACCATTCTTTTCTGGAGAGAAAAAATCCTTCCAAGTACGAAGTTGAAAAAAAAATATATATATATGCATAAATAAATCATGAGCTTTCACCCAGGCTTCTTTTTTTTTTCAAAAATGGCTTCCCGCAGAGTTATAACTTACGGGGGTGTCTTTTTACACATTAAAAATTCACTTAATAGATAGAAAAAATATGCGACAATCTTTGGAAAATCGCTTTGGCGGTCAGTGATTTTTCCTCTGTTTGGACATATTACTTGTTATGTGCCGATCAAGGCAATTCGATATTAATTTTCGCTGTCATAATATTAATAATTAATAAATCTTTCAATAAAGCAATTCCAAAAGATGAAGCGTGGCATTCAAACATATAGAGCTAATAATGAGTAAATAGGTATGTGTTTCCAGCAGAAAATATTATTTTCTATGATTTAAATCTTGGCACTTGGATTTAGCAGCAAGTGCTAATGGAAAAATCCATGTCGCGTTGCTATAGGATGCGTTGCTAGACACTGCAGATGTATTTCTAACATTTGCAAATTGTTGCGCAGAAAACATTTTGCACAAAATAAGAAGTTAGGATCATGTGATTAGCACGTGCAATTTTTTTTTATTTTTTTGAGTGTGTGTGAATAACATTTAAGGCTGTTCTCAACTGCTCTGCTCAGAAAGTGCAACATTTTTTAACGGAAAGATGTAAAATTGGAAAGCCTGACCACGGAAGCGATTTGGAATCGACTGTGTTTTCCATTTTTTGATCCATCAATTACCTATTGAGTTACAAGCGAATTTGATCACGTGACACGGCATTTTTTCCCCCTTACTGACTGGATTTTCTTCTTTCGTTCGGAAGTTCAGTTCAAAATGTCAACTTTGACAGTATTTTCTGAAAGATCTATTGCTTTTACAAGGAAACGGAAAAAACAGTTCGATGACATAGTTTCTTAATAACAACACCTTCTAGTTTCATGCGTTTCTGAACAAAAAGGAATTAAAACTTATGTCAGAAAGTTGACCCTTTGGATTTGAGAACAGCCGTAAAAGTGGCGTCATTGTTCGCCACAAACTATTGCATTTTTTACATCTCGCTTCTCGCTACAGTATATTTTTCAAAGCGCGCTACACTACAAACTAGTGGAAAAAATAGTGACTACTCTAATTTAGCTACTTGCAGCTCGCTAATACTGACTAGCGCTTGTCAATTATTTTTCAGTATTTCAGTGAGCTGTCTTCGATTACTAGAAAATTGCACGCTTCTGCTTTAGTACGTCATTAAATCTTCAGAAAATAATGGGGATAATTGTTTTAAAAAATATATCGTGATAAGATTAAACTAAAACAATAGGGCTACAGAGATATTATTTTCAGATACTGAATAAATCAACACTTTAACTGTTAAACCATTCTTTTCTCGCAGAAAAAAAAAAAAAAAGCCTTCGAAATACGAAGTTGAAAAAAAAATATATGCATAAATAAATCATGAGCTTTCACCGGGTTTCTTTTTTTTTTTTTTAACTCATGGCTTCCCGCAGAGTTATAGCTTACGGGAGTGTCTTTTTACACATTAAAAATTCACTTAATAGATAGAAAAAGTATGCGACAAGCGTTTGGAAAATCGCTTTCGCGGTCAATGATTTTTCCTTTGCTTGAAAAGAAAAAAACTTGCTCGAATCAAAGGCAGGGATAAAGAAAGTTGCTTTTCTACGGTGGTTACGTAATATTTGCGATCGTTATCTCTTAACGTGAAAGTTAACGAATTTGATATTTTTAACTGCGGGGGAAATATAATACTTCGATAAAAATCTATATTATAAAGCAAAAACCGGTGGCAATAACTGAGTAATAAATTTCCTATTGCACTGCCCATTTTTAGGTGCGTTCGTAATTATATAAATGCATAGCATCTACAGTCAGCGGCTGATTCCCCCGTCTGTCTGTCTGTCCGCATATAGAACAGCGCAAAAACTACCCAAACGTATGGTTTGAAATTTAATATATATAATCGTAGCAGAATTGTGTCGAGTTATTTCAAATTTTGTGATAATCGAATCAAAACTTAAAAATATATCAATAAAAGTTTTCTTCATTCTATTAAATCCTATCATAAGTCATTACTTTAATTATATCACATGATAGGTAATGATTCTAGGTTGCCATGGTGATGACGTCCTATTTAACATAGAATCCTATTATTTCCGTATTACTGAATTTAACACAGTAAAACCCCGGTTAACTGAAAAGCATGGGACCAAAGCATTTTCGGTTAACCGCGGTTCCATACGAATCTTCGAATAACCGGGAGGCTTATGGTGAAAACTTATTTGATGAAAAGCTGTGATCGATATGTTGAAGTACAAGAAGATGCAACAGCATCAGATGTGTTGTTATTTAAATGATGGCGTGATGTGATAAAGCAGCATTGAAACGATACAAAGTTGAAAAACAAAAGAAAATCACACAATATTTTGTAAAAAAATGAAGTGTCGTACGTGTCTATATAATAAAGTGCCCGAAATTACGCAATGGACAGACAAAATAAGTAAGTTGACTCTGTTTATTATTTTCATAAAGAACATGCTTTTTTAACACTATATTTCTACCAGTGTCCAATAACACCTTTCAAAGTTTTAATTTTTACTTATTTTACTTTCAATTTTTAACGATAATAAGTATTAAAACAACTCTTCAATGTACTAAAAATGATTCGGAATTGTTTTGGTCTAAAACTTACAAATAAAATAGTAATCATAAATCAAAGTATGTTAAAAGGTGTCATTTGACAACGGTCAAAATAGTGTTGACAATAAAAATTTTCACATTTAAAAAGGAATTTGAGGAACTTTAAGGTTTTCGGATAAGCCGATTTTCGGATGTCGATTTTGTATATAGAATTGTAATAAATTTTGTATTCATGCATTTTTGCCTAAGAATGCAACAGCTATTGCACCAAGATCTGTATATTTATAAAATTAGTTATAGTGCGAACGCACTTCATTTGCCATGCTTGACGTGCAAGTTACAACTTGTTTAATTTTTCTTCTTATATTGCACAATTTCGATTTTTACACCGTCGAAAAGTCTACACTATTCCACATTACCCGACTGGTTGATATTACCCAAAAAGTGTAATTCTCTTTTTAAACCTAAATATCGATATGTATTTTTTATTTCTTCCACTTTAAACGCATTAAAAAGGTTACACGTTTTAGGGGTCAAAGGTCCCCTAAAACATGTTTTTACAAAATGACTGTTTGTCCGTATGTGTGCCTGTATGTGACTCCCATTTTGTGGGCGCTCTATCTCAAGAACTAATGCACGGAATTTAATAAAACTTTGATTCAGTTTGTCCCTGATATAAATTGGAGCTGAGTAGGTTTTGGTGTAAATCGCCCGACAGGTGGCGCTGCTATGCTGCATTTTTCATGATTTCCGCTATCATGAAAAGTATCTCAATAACCATTCCACGGATTTTCATAAAACTTCAGATTCACTTAGTCCTTAATATAAATTAGAGCTGATTACTGTTTGGTGTAAATCGCCTAATAGGTGGCGCTGCTATGCTGCATTTTTCATGATTTCCGCAATCATGAAAAGTATCCCAATAACCATTCCACGGATTTTCATAAAACTTCAGATTCACTTAGTCATTGATATAAATTAGAGCTGATTACTGTTAGGTGTAAATCGCCTAATAGGTGGCGCTGCTATGCTGCATTTTTCATGATTTCCGCAATCATGAAAATTATCTCAATAACTAATCCACGGATTTTCATAAAACTTCAGATTCACTTTGTCCTTGATATAAATTAGAGCTGAATACTGTTTGGTGTAAATCGCCTAATAGGTGGCGCTGCTATTGATGCCTTTATTCAAGATTTCCGAAATTCCTATGTTTCAAGAACTAATGCACAGATTTTCATCAAACTTCAGATTCAGTTATACCTTGATATAATTTGGAGTTGATTACGTTTTGGCGTAAATCGACTAACAGTTGGGGCTGCTTGGCTGCATTTTTCACAGCTCTACCTCAATAACTAATGTTACAGAATTTAACCAAACTTCATATTATGTTAGACTTTCACATAAAAAGATTCTTTTTAATCTTCATGATGGACATAGATTGTCATTTAATTTTGGCACTGTGATGGCGAATTTTAGATAGATTTCGTAGGAAATACTACCTATTACATTCTCCCCTATGGTGGAATTTCTGAATGCAGATCTACGCCGATCATGACACCTAGAACCCAAAACCACCCCCAGTTCAAAACTTTATCTACCTATCTATCTACATATCTATATCACTTTTTTTTATAGACACGGTAGCTTACATAATTCTGCACAAATCTCTTCCAAACTGATGAATAAAATCAAGGGGCAAGCAAATCTCGGTCAAGTTCGTTAATGGGCGAAATCGAACCAAGAGGGTGGAAATAATGAGGGGTTTTGTGAGAACCGAAAAAAAAAACCCGTAACTTCTTAGTTATAATACATGTCAAATCAGTTTAAAGTTATTATTACTTCTAGGAAAAGGGCCAAACATTTATGTATGACAGATTTTTGATAGAAATAAAAATGGGGTCAAGGGGCGAAAAAAATTGGGTTTCATGGAGAAAAAAATCATAACTTTGTGAATTCTCAAAATATCAAATCATCTTAAATTTAATTTAAATTTTCTTATTATTATCTACAACTTTTACATTGACAAGTTTTTGATAAGACCAACTGTACCACAAAAGAAATTAAAAGCGAAAAAAAAGGGGAGTTGAAGGAGAAAAGAATTTATAACTTCGTCCATTCACAAGATATCAAATCCCATTAAATTTATTATAATTACTCTTAATATTATCTACAACTTTCATACTGACAAGTTTTTGATAGGATCAATTCTCACAGAAAAAAAAAAAAAAAATAGGAGTTGAAGAAAAAATATCGTATTAACATGATTTTGATAAAAGCAGCTCTTACAGGAAAATGAAATTAAAAACTCGTCCACAGCCGCCAGATAAATTTGTTAAACTGTGTTTATCTTTAATCTTGATTTAGTTTTTGTTTGCGAAATTAGTACTTAACTTCGAAATATACATCCGCCTGCATGCCGAGCTAGCAAAGATATTTTAAGTAGTAACATACAACAGATAGAAGAAAGTTTTGGAATCAGCACATCCGACTAGTTTATGTTGACTTCCAAATTAGAATGTAAATGCTATTCTATAATGACCAAGCTTCCTCTACATAAATATGAAATTATGGATTCTTTTTTTTCTCGAGTAAGGTATTATTTTTGGAGGGCCGGGGCAGGGGAGGAGGGTGCGACATACGACCCTTAAAATCTTTAAAAAATCGATTTTTTGTTTTTTACTTCATTTGATAGCTAATGTGTTTCTGAACAGTTTGCCACAAATCGCATCAAAATATTCGTAAAATTGCGCTCGTTATAGTAAAAAATTTAAATTAGCCTCGGTCTGTTTCAAACGACACATTTATGCTTAAATTGATTTTTCTCAAAATCGATATTTTTTTACTTGTGCGCACGATAACTCCAAATGTATTAAAGGTAATGATTCGAAACTTTATATTTATGTTTACAAGATCATTTTTATCAAATTGAACTAAAATCTAAGAAATTTAACAAAAAATATTGAATGTATGGGTATTCGAGTGACAAAAATTATCAAATTTTCATATTTTTATTTTGAAAATCAAAAAAACTTTAGAATTTTTTTTTTTAATTCATTAGATTTTAGTCTATTTTATTTTTGTAATATTCTTAAAGTTATATTAAAAGTTTCAAAGTTCTAGAGGGTGCAGATATTTTTAAATTATGTGCGCAAGCTCTATACATTATCATTAATTAAAAAAAAAAGCCATACATTAAGGAATAATTATTATCAATTAATTATGCAGTGTTTAATGCAAATTATATATTATATTGCATGAAGAACATATTATAGTATTAACAAAAAACAAAAAACAAACAAACAAAAACAAAAAAAAAAAAAAAAAACTGGGGGTGATTAGTGCAAAAATGAGTGCATGGGATCATTTTAAATATTTGTCTCCGAAATCAAATTTTTCATCTGTTTAAGAGGCAACTTCAGTCAAGCGAAAAGACCTATTCGCTAATGCTAATCCTATGGAAGAAATTTATAAAGATATCTCGGTTGCATTTCAATATTTTTAATTTTTTTTTTTTTTTGCATTGGATAGCTCAGATTGATCTGTACAAAGGCCATTTTTTACTTTTTCGATTTTATGTACAGGTATTTTTAACAAGGACACTTTCATTTTCGGAACCGGTTTCAAAACTGAAGGCATCCTCATGAAAAAAAAAAAAAAAAAAAAAAAAAAATTGTACAATCAAAATTGAAAATGTAAAAAACGGCCTTTGTACAGTTCGATCTCAGCTATCCAATGCAAAAAAAAAAAAAAAAAAATATCATTTAAAAATATTGAAATGCAACCGAGAAATCTTTATAAATTTCTTCCATATGATTAGCATTAGCGAACGGGTCTTTCACTTGATTGTTGACTTGCAAATCAAACTGTAAGTACTATTCTATAATGACCAAACTTCCTCGACATAAATATGAAATTATGGATTCTTTATTTTCTCGAGTAAGATATTATTTTTGCAGGGGCGGTGCAGGGGAGGAGGGTACATTTTCTCATAGACCAGCGAGTTTTCTTATCAGGCAATTCTCTACCCATTGTCTGCGAAGCGAGACGGTGGATAATTTCCCTCTCGTTTTGGACACAACATTTTCAACTTTATACGGTTTTTTTCCCTTTATTTTTATTCTCAATTTTTCAGTCCGGAACTTCGCGCCGACAATTCTATTTCTACCTGCGAAAGACCGACTGCCAGCTGTCGGCTGTTAACTTAAGCATGAAGAGAAGTGTTATATATATAAAAAAGGAAACAATGGAAAATCGTGCCGACATTATGCCATCATTTCCAAACTTTCATGCATTAGCTATTGAGTTACATAGATCGGTTTCTGTCTATCTATCAAAGAGCTAAGAAAGATGTATAAGTTTTATAATTTGGAAAAGGATATCTGATTAAATTACTATTTAATGAAATTTCTATATACAGTATAACCTCGAAAATCCGGCATTGTGGGGACCAAGACCAAGCTGGATTTTTGAAAATTCCGGTTTTCTGAAATAATATAATAACCCTTTTCCACTTTAAATTAAATTTAAAAAATCAAACAACCCGACTGCGTAAAAAGCGAACTAATTAATTATTTCACATCAATGTGAAATTATTTTTTTATATTACTTAATCATTTTTTAACACTTTCCAACATAGTTGAAAAGTGTTTATGACTTCGGTTTGTCTGTCCGTATGACTGTCTGTCCGTCTGTCCACGCTCTAACTCCCGTAATTATACTCGGATTTTCATGAAATTGATAAAGGTTATTTAGGGTCACCCAAGCATGTTTGGTATTGTATATGAAGTATGTAGGATTAATCGTTCATTTATAGGGGCACTCAAAAGTATTCCATTACATTATGGTATAGGGGAAAAATCATTTGCAGAGTATTTTAATGACATTATGCTGTTTCAAATGTATTGAAACAGATATAAATCACTGAATTTCACTACGATCACGTTATAACAGGACATTCATAGCATTTTTTATTCATTTACAGGGACACACAAAAGAAATCGGACACAGTACAGTAATGTCTTTGAGTCATAATTGCTGGAGTGCACGGTTTAAAATTTGGGATGCGCTTTTAAATTTAATTAATTTTTTTGCATCTTACTCGTTACATATAAATTCCATACCTCAAATACAGGGATGCACAAAAATATTCACGTACCGTTCTCCTTAATTGAGGAAAATGCTGAAAGTAGATTTTCAACTGAAGTATATGTATCTCTTAAGTGAACTAAATTTTGGCTTGCATGTAGCTAATAGATTCAAATCTATAAATCATATACAGGTCTGCTGAAAAAATTCACATAATTTTCCGATTGTGGATGGGAACAGCTGAAATTGGGTTCTGAAAGGTATTATGCGTTTCCATGGTTGCATTAGACGTAATATTTTAATTTTGTAAACAGTGCAGTTTTGTTACATTATTCTGAATGTGTTGGAAAGTGTTTCATAATCTATGCTTGACGCATGATTTTTTCTTACCTGTTTTTATTTACTTGTATTGATGACTTTTAAGTTGTGTTTCACGGTTAGTTCCTATCTATAAACACTGTTTTGATGAGGCCTATAGATGTCTATGATGGTTAGATTGCAGTAAAGCTAGAGATCCTACCTACACAACTTCCAGGTTGTATAATATTTAAACGGAGCTTCTGACTGTAAAATAGTCAATGAAACGTCATCTTAATTTTGAAAGACCTATCCAATGATATGACACTCAATAGGGTGCGTAATTTTTTTTTTTCGTGTCTACCGCCATTTTGTATTTTATGACCGCCATTTTTAATTTATAAAATCAAAACCTAGCCTATAACCATCGGACTATTAAGACAAATCGATAGAGACCTCATTCATTAAAATCCATCCAGCCGTTGGGATGTTTCGAGGGTGTAAAGAAATCCACACACCCAGATACGCGTGCAACACATAACCCTTCTTGGCAATCGGGTAAAAAGTACTTTGGTGTTTTTAGATTTGTTCGTAATTATAGTTCGTAGCACCTATAGTCGTCGTCTGGCCCGTCCATCTGTCCGCATATAACAGCGCAAAAACTACCCAACCGAATGGTTTGAAATTTAATATATAGAATCATTGCAGAATTTTGCCGAGTCTTTTCAAATTTAATGAAAATCTAATCAAAACTTAAAAAGATATTAATAGAAGTTTTCTTCATTCTATTAAATCGTATCATACCTACTTAATTTAGTGATATACGATAGGTAATGGATTCTATGATTGCCATAGTGATCAAGGATGTAGTGGAGGGTATAGGGTGGTATACGCCGCATCCGCATACCTTCTGGATTTTTTAAAGGGAACACCGTATACCCTCTGTTTCTCAAAAATGGCTATAGTATATACACTGTAAAGTATACCCTCTGCCTTGAGTGTATACCCTCTGCCTTGAGCGTATAGCTTCTGCTTAGAGCGTATGCCCTCTGCTTTTTTTACTACTACACAACTGATAGTGATGACTTCCTATTTCAGATGGAGGCCTATTATTCCCATATTACTGAATTCAATACAATAGAATCGTAATAACTTTTGTATCCATGCATTTTTGCATAAGAGTGCAACAGCTATTGCACCAAGATCTGAATATCTATAAAACGTCGTTATAGCACGATCGTACCTCATTTGCCACGTTTGGCGTACAATTTCCGACTTGTTATTCCTAATTTAATTCATAACTAAGTGACATTAAGCTAAGAAATAAGGAAAATTAAATATTAAAAAAAGGTTTTTTTTTTAAATATTTAATTTCCGTTATTTTTTAGAGGACTTGGCTATGAATTAAATGTAAATATTTTCCATGTTCCAAAAAAATAAAAAAAATCTAATGAACAATGATGTCATTTCTTCTTGTGTAATTTCCGAAAAATACAGTCTTGTTTCTCTAAAGCAGATATTAATTTACGGGTAGCTAATCAATCCCCCCTTAATTTAGATAAATGTGTTTTTCATGCAGAATTATTCGATTTGCTTCAAATTTGGTATACCGGTTTATTCTCATGAAGCTCTTCACTGATTAGATTTGGAGGTTCATTGGTTAAGTATAAAGGAAAGAGAGGTACGGGGGGGGGGGGCTAACCTCCCATTAAATTTAATGAATGGGTTTTTCATGCAAAATTATCCGATTTGCTTCAGATTTGATATACCGGTTTATTCAGATAAGACGCTTCCCTGATTGTTTACCGTTTTGATCAAAAAGAGTGAGTTCTATTTAATGAATAATAGACATAAATAAGAGTATAATATACGATTAGTGTGGATAGCCTCTGAGCTCAATGCCATCAGTTTAACTGAGCACTTTTCTTTTTTTTTTCTAATTTTATAAAAAATATTTTTTACATGCTTTAAAGGAAGTACAGTGAAACCCCGATTTAACGTAACCCGTATTTAACGATTTCACGTATATAACGCCATTTTTCGATAGTCCCAATTAATTTTCTATACTTGTAATGATAAAAAATCCCACATTTAACGTTATAATTTTGAAATATTTCCCGCTTTCAACCTTTTTTTGAAGGGTAAACAATTAAATTTTCTTAAAGTATTCAGAAATTGCGGTTAAAAAAAATTCCTTAGCATGCTCGCATGCTCTCATGCCGTGAGAAAACATGTCTCGAGTTATTTTCCGTGAGAAAATGTATCTGAAGTTCTTTTCCAAAAGTGGTATTCGAGAGAACAGAGGTGATGAATTTGAGCACGAGGAGAGAGAAAATGCAGATTCTAATAGTGGTAGTTGGTGAGTTCTTTTTTTTGCTCAGACATATCGCTAGATTTAACAAGCTTGCTATTCAAATGTTGTGAAATCAAAATTTCGACTCTAAGTGATTTAATATGGTGCTGAGGAACAGCAATTACTTTAGTGAAAAAAGTCATTCAATCTCTAAAAATAGAGAACGCATTTCTTTGAAATAGTGCAGACCAAGAAATAAAACCTTTAGAAAACCCCCTCATATACGAGTACGTTGAGAATCCGATTTGTTAAGCTGCTAAACAAATGACGCAAAATAACATAACTGATTTTTTAAAAGTATAATTTATAAAACTGATGTCTAAGCCATTGTAAATGACGGAAAGAAAGTATTTTACCTAAATTAGTCTTTCTTTTATGCTCAGTCTTTTGTTTTCGTCTTCCCCGATTTAACGTTATCGCGCATTTCGCGTCATTTCTTTATGGTTCTTTGAATAACGTTAAATCGGCTTTTCACTGTATTCATAAATCTGAGTAAACAGTTTTCAAATCGGTGTTGTCGTCACAAAGTATTAAATTGAACTCTCTGTTCGCTCAGGCAGCCATAATTTCATCAGCACGGTTTTTAATTCTTGAAGACGAGTGAAAGAGCCAGGCCATTGGAAGCTGGCATGTGATACCTTTCATGTTCTGATTAAGTCTATTTCATTAGAGGCAGATATTATCGACTTCCCCAAAAGCTGTAACAGGCTGTTTTCACGTTTATTGCTGCCACAGTCTCTTTGTCTGAGGATCTCTTTGCTGTCAGTTTCGGAATCACTGAAGCGATGGGAAATCAGAATTGTATATCATCTGTCAGCTCCTCAATCTGATAATCACAAGAGAATAACACAATGCAATGAAGGGTATCATTTGATACCTTATTTGTGTTTTCGCTTCAGAAAAAAAATAAAGAAGCTCTCGAAGTAATATCGAATTCAGTTGCTTTGAGAGTTTTTGCACGACACCTCATTATTTCTTGTTTGTTTGCAATACATAGGAATAATTGCTTTTTTATTTGGGAATATTCTGGAAAACAAGTATTTTAGGGAAAAAATAAATAAAACCAAATTCAATCGTTATAAATACTGGAATGTATAGCACTAGTTGCGAGATTCGTTTCAAATTATCTATATTTGTGTTCTCGCTCTCGCTTGAGAAGAAAAAGGCAGCTCTCGAAGTAATATCGAATTCAGCTGTTTTGAGAGTTTTTGCACGACACCTCATTACTTCTTGTTTGTCCTGCAATGCATGGGAATAATTGCTTTTTTATTTGGGAATATTCTAGAAAACATGTATTTGAGGAAAAAAATAACTAAAACCAAATTCAATCGTTATGAATACTGGAATGTATAGCACTTGCGAGATTCGTTTCAAATTATCTATATTATAAAGGGTATTTGTGTTTTCGCTTGAGAAGAAAAAAGCAGCTCTCGAAGTAATATCGAATTCAGCTGTTTTGAGAGTTTTTGCACGACACCTCATTACTTCTTGTTTGTCTGCAATGCATGGGAATAATTGCTTTTTTATTTGGGAATATTCTAGAAAACATGTATTTGAGGAAAAAAAAAAAAAAAAACCAAATTCAATCGTTATGAGTACTGGAATGTATAGCACTAGTTGCGAGATTCGTTTCAAATTATCTATATTATAAAGGGTATTTGTGTTTTCGCTTGAGAAGAAAAAAGCAGCTCTCGAAGTAATATCGAATTCAGCTGTTTTGAGAGTTTTTGCACGACACCTCATTACTTCTTGTTTGTCTGCAATGCATGGGAATAATTGCTTTTTTATTTGGGAATATTCTAGAAAACATGTATTTGAAGAAAAAATAAATAAAACCAAATTCAATCGGTATGAGTACTGGAATGTATAGCACTAGTTGCGAGATTCGTTTCAAATTATCTGTATTATAAAGGGTATTTGTGTTTTCGCTTGAGAAGAAAAAAGCAGCTCTCGAAGTAATATCGAATTCAGCTGTTTTGAGAGTTTTTGCACGACGGCTCATTACTTCTTGTTTGTTTGCAATGCATGGGAATAATTGCTTTTTTATTTGGGAATATTCTAGAAAACATGTATTTGAAGAAAAAAATAAATAAAACCAAATTCAATCGTTATAAGTACTGGAATGTCTAGGGTCAGTTGCGAGATTCATTGCAAATTATCTACATTATAAAGAGCAAATGTGTTCGTCATTTTGACTTTAGCAAGAGCAGACGATTAAGTTTAACTTTTATTGCAATTTCTTAGGCTTCTAAACGTCGCACATTTAAAATTTTGACACCGTAGAATAGGGGGAAAATGTACTTTCAAATGCAATATATTTGAAAACTGCATCGAAAATTGTTTGAAAACTGTATCGCAATTTGTTTGAAAACTGGTCGGCATTTACTCAATTTCTATTGTTTTTAAAATAATTTTCAAGCATCAATTTTTTTCAAATCTATCTCTATCGCGTGAAGACGATTACGAAAGGTAAATCCGTTTGCACTTAAATTAATATAAAATAGCTCATCGTTTTATTCCAGCGTTTTATTCCATTCTACAACGAAATTAAAACAATAAAATAGAAATTAAACAGAAATTAAAGTTTTTAAATTACACTGAACTGATCAGAATCAAAACGGCTGATTGTAAATAGTGATCTGCGAGCAAAACTATTATTTTCTAAACTTTATTTAAGGCTGTTCTCAAATCCAAAGGTTCAACTTTCTGACATGAGTTTTAATTAATTTTTTGTTCTGAAACGCGTGAAATTAGAAGGTGTTGTTATTCAGAAACTATGTCATCGAACTGTTTTTTACGTTTTCTTGTACACGCAATAGATCTTTCATAAAATACTGTCAAAGTTGGCATTTTGAACCGAACTTCCGAACGAAGGAAGAAAATCCAGTCAGTCAGGGGAGAAAAATGCCGTGTCAAGTGATCAAAATCGCTTATAACTCAATAGGTAATTGATTGATCAAAAAATGGAAAACATTGTTCGATTCCAAATCATTTCCCTGGTCAAGCTTTCCAATTTTATATCTTTCCGTTAAAAAATGAATTTGTAAATGTGTAAAAACGTTTTGCGTTTGTTGAGCAGAGCAGTTGAGAATAGCCTTAAACGCATAATTGTTATTTTCACATAAGCATGATTTTTTGCATTGTTAGCGCCCATTCTAAAAAATATATTAAATGTTTAAAAAAAATTATAAGTTATCAATTAATAAAATGGTTTTCCCCTATATTCTGTCACCCGGGAAACCCGAATATATCCCCTTGTTACGATAAATACCCTAATTGCACAGCCAGTCACCGCCCCCTGAATATCAGGCCTGCGCGTTGACACAAAAATGGCGGCTGTCGAGGCGGATTTTTTTCAGCGTGTGTAGGGTCCGTTGAATTTTGGTACCAATATTTTTTAAATTTTTTTCCGCTTTATTTTTCTGAGATTAAACAAGTCAAAGAAATCTTTTACAAAATACTGGTGTCAAAATTTAAAGGACCCTACGTACGTTAAAAAAAAAAAAAATCCGCCTTCGGTAGCCGCCATTTTTGTGCCTTCGCTCAGGCCAAGTATTCAAGGGGGCGGTGAATCAGTCGCGAGGCTAACGAAAAAGACAAGTACATCCCAAGTGTCTTTTTTTTACAAACCTCTAGAGTGACGCGATGCTCTTTTCGTACACCTGCATTGGTGCATTCGCGCATCACGTGACTACAGTGGTCTGTAAAAAAAGATACATGGAATCATAGAAGTACCAATATTTATTGGTACTTCTATGCATGGAATACACCGCGGTAGCTTGTCTTTTTCGTTAGCCTCGTCCAGTCGCGAGGCTAACGAGAAAGACAAGCTACCGCGGTGGGTCCGATTCTTCTTTTTTTACAGACCGCTGGAGTCACGTGATGCTCTTTTCGCACACCTTCATTGGTGCATTCGAGCATCACGTGACTCCGGCGGTCTGTAAAAAAAGAAGAATCTGACCCCCGCGGTAGCCTGTCTTTTTCGTTTGCTTCGGGTCAGTCGAATATGACGTCACTATGACATCACTCACCGCCCCCTGAATACTAGGCCTGAGCGTTGATACAAAAATGGCGGCTGTCGAAGGCGAATTTATTTCAGCGTGTGAACGGTCCCTTGAATTTTGGCACCAATAAATTTTAATAGTTTTTTCCGCTTTATTTTTCTTAAACAGGTCAAAGACATCTTTTATAAAATACTTGTGTCTAAATTTAAGGGACCGTATATACGTTTAAAATAATCCGCTTTTGGTAGCCGCCATTTTTGTGTCAGCTTTGAGGCCTAGTATTCAAGGGGTGGTGCATTACTCTAGGATGTTGGCAGGTACAACTTTGGCAAAAATTCAAGCAATTAATTAATGCAAAGCATTGTGAATGGATAATACTAAGAAGACCAATGTCAGACGGGCGTCTTTTTTGCTGCTTTTTTGCTTAAATATTATATCCATTCACAATGCTATAAAAAAAGCAGCAAAAAAAGACGCCAGTCTGACATTAGTCTTAATGTTCTACACAATATCAGCCTCATATATTAAGAATACACGACTGTTTGCTTAAATATAATTGAAGAAGACATTAGTAAAATGACAGAATAAGCGATAACAGAGAATGGAGATGTTACGAATATGGAATTGCAAGCAGTAAAAGATATGTTATTTAAATCTTTTGCAGAACCTTATCTAAAATTAGCATTTAGACACGAGTCTTTTTTCCTGTGAAATATTTCCACGGCTTTTATCTCTCTCGGATTTTAATTTCATTTCTATCTGCCTTTTTCTTTATGCTCATATTTCATATGCAGGCTGAATTTCGACGAGAATTTTTAAAGTAGGGTAGTTAAGTGAATCGTGTGAAAAAAAAACCGGATTGCGTGAACTATTTCTATTTTTATATCCAAACGTCGGACATTTTTCGACGTGTCATTCACACCTATTGAAGATTATTTTCAAAAGAAGATCATGCCCAATGGACAATATTCATCTTTGGGGTTCGAGGCTATAAAAATTCGTCTGCTTGGGAATAACTAATGAAAAATACTAGAGAACAGGAATTCTGCTTTGTCAGAATTTAGTGTCGCCCCCGGCATTTCCGTTACTTCATTTTCTTCTGATGGACTGGTGGCTTCTATTATTATGAAACAGCCATTATAAATGAAGTGTTTAGGTTAAGATGAAAGAGCAGCCGTAAAAAGTTAGAACTGTGATTTTCTGGTAAGAATGGGGGGGGGGGGGAAATGGCCATAATTTTATGGCCATTTTTTACAGCTCCTCTTTCATCTTAACCTAAACACTTCATTTATAATGGCTGTTTCATAATAATAGAAACCACCAGTCCATCAGAAGAAAATAACTCGGTTAAGCTGGACTCTACTGGTGCAAAACATATTTCAATTTTAAGACTTTAAGCACACGCTTTTATTTTATGTAAAATAACGTCATTTGCATTCATATAGATACTTAAAATTAAATATAGTTTATAATAGCTCCATGTTTTATCATAAATCATTCATTTATATTTTTCTCAAAATAGCACGTATTTTCATTAAATTTTTTCAGTTTTTATGTGGAAACGGCAACAAGAAGATATAATTGCTATTTTTGAACTATTTTTTCTTTACTTTCTACAGAAATGGAGTACTTTCTTTCATTGCCAAAATGAAACAAATGTCGCTACAAACTACAGAATAATTAATATTTCAAAAATAAATGGAGATGCAGTTTTCAAACAAATTGCATTAAAAAGTACTTTTTCCCCCCAATACGACGGTATAAACATTGAAAATGTGCGAAACTTAGAAGTTTCAAAAAAATGCTGTAGAGTATTTAATCTCACAATGGAACATCGGCTTTTTTTTACGGCTGGCTTATACAAGGTAACGTTTTTTTTTTTTTTTAAGACGACACGAAATAAGCTGGAAGAAAGAAATAGCATACCGTACCGGGGGCTAATAAACAGAAGAGTGGTTTCATGAATTCGAAAGTAAATGCCAAGTAATATTACTCGATTCAAGTGCCGTGTTGAAAATACTCAAATTAAAGTCCTGATGCATTTACTTCATTTTATTAACAACAAAGCGTAAACATGATTAAAAATATTTAACAATTAAATAAGACTTATGATAAATTCCATGGGAGAATATAAAGCTATTGTATCAAACTATTGTTTTTCTTTTACATGGAATAAATTTACCTCGAAAATGGAGCTGTGCTTTATATTCTCCCATGGAATTTATCATAAGTGTTATTTAATTGTTAAATATTTTTAATTATGTTTATGTTTTGTTGTTAATAAAATGCAGAAAAGGCATCAGGACTTTAATTTGAATATTTTCAACACGGCACTTGAATCGTGAAATATTACTTGTCATTTACCTTCGAATTCATGAAACCACTTTTCTGTTTATTAGCCCCCGGTACGGTATGCTATTTCTTTCTCCCAGCTTATTTTGTGTCGTCTCCAAAAAATAACATTACCTTACAGAAGCCAGAGACATTAATTTTTTTGCATCTTTTTGCACCATTTGTTTAATTTTGGCAACTCAAGTACTCCCTTTCTGTAGAAAGTAAAGGGAAACTAGTTGAAAAATAGCAATTATATCTTTTTGTTGCCATGTTCTCATAAAAACTGTTAAAAAAAATTGTAATTCAAATACGTGCTCTTATGAAAAAATATAAACGAATGATTTCTGTTAAAACATGGAGCTATTATAAACTATATTTAATTTTAAGTATCTGTATTAATGTTACAAACAAATGAAGGCCTATGAATCAGTAGGCAGCCGTTTTTCTTGTCGAGTTTCTTGAATGACGGGATCTTTTTGCTGCATTTGTGTATTATTTCGCGATAGTGACGACCTAAGCATACTTTACTGTAGATGTTTAAGAGTGGATCGTAAATGTGGAATTCTTAAGCAGATGCGAATGACGTCATTTTACATAAAATAAAAGCGTGTTCTGTAAGTATTAAAATTGAAATATGTTTTATACTATTTGTATATGCATATGCTTTTTTTTTTTGTTGTTGTTGTTGTTGTTTTTCATCGGGGGCTACACTAAATTGTGAAAAAGCAGAATTCCCGTTTTCTAGTATTTTTCATTAGTTATTACCAAACAGACGAATTTTTATATCCTCGAACCCCAAAGCTGAATATTGTCCATTGGGTATGATCTTCTTTTGAAAATTAAGTAACGGCTTGAGTGACAGTCAAAACTCCGCCCAGAGTCACGTGACATAATAAAATTGTCAACAATAACATTCATAACCGCGCCATTGAAAAGCATTGTGTTTAGAAAATTAAAAGGTTATATTTTATTTTTTTTATGGAATTTTAGACCTTTTTATGGACAGATTTAGGTTATACGTGAATTCTTTTATCTATTTCAATGCAATTGCATGCTTATTTTTCATTTTCTTTATTAATAAATATGTATGGATTTCAATTAATATACATATATAAGTAGGTATTTATCGAAAATAATTCGTGTAAAATAAATTTGCAGTATTCTACGCATGCATTTACCCGTATTTATGCTGCATCAAATCACACAATAATTAAAACAAACGCGCTAGCCGGTTCTTGTACACCGCGTGATTCACATTGTGACGTTACATGATTATTGTCCATTACACTATTGGCTGTTCTCAGATCGAACGGGACTGCTTTCAGACACATTTTTAACACTTTATAACACAATTGAAAAATGTTTATGAATTCGGTTTGTCGGTCCGCCTGGCCGTCTGTCAGTCCACGCTCTAACTCTAGTAAATAGACTCGGATTTTCATGTAATTAGAATGAGCGAAGCGAATCCTCTACTAGGCTATACAAATTACATTTTTTCGTACAGTTTACAAAAAAAAAAAAAAAAAAAACTATTCAGTATTTTGACTTGAAATTAAACATAAAAGTAAATTATGATCTGTAGATTTGTCCAATATTATTTTTTTATATAGAATACCGTTAAAAAATTTATTATTTTAATTAATGTATTTTACATGTTTTTCCATCACGGACGCATTTTTGCAAATAAAAAATGAAACACGTATATTTTCAGAAGAAAAAATAAATCATGGAGTTACGATTTCTTTTATGAAATTTCTTCTATGAAATACCCTTTTTTATGAAAATTATAGCATATTTTTAATGAAAAAATTTGTGAAAATTCAATTATTTACATCAATTATAAAAGTATTTTTCAGTGTTAAGAATTCAAATACACAATTATTCTTGTTATGTGAAATCATTTACGCAGACGATACTTACGTATTTTAAAAGAATTATATTATGATATATATATAGTATATATATATATTTTTTTTGTGAAGTGGCAACAAAAGAATTGTAAACAAATAAAATTAATTGTTAAATTCGTTATATAAATAGTTTGTAAAATTTTGCTTCAAAAATATTTTTATTTATACCAGTCTTATATCACAAATAAAAAATTCCAAGGAAATTCTTAGTTATTTGGTTGAATTTACATTTCTAAAATTAAAATGCGCCAAAACATAAAATAACGTTTTTGCTTAATAAAGATGCAAGAATAATATAAAAAAATATTGTTCCTTCCAAATTTATCTTATTAAATAATGCTTCGCGAATCCAAACAAAGCATGACTTTTGCTAGTTTATGATATTTACCATGGCATGTTAGGTATTGAAAATGAATGACTCCATTTTAAACACCATAGTAACCTGGAATCATTATTCACCTAGAATTTTATTATCAAAAATTTTCAGATAATTTGCTTAATTATTGTAGAAACCTTAGCATTTCGATTAAAATTTAAAAAAAAAAAAAAAAAAAAAAAAATGGTCAAGTGCGAGCATTACTCACGCACAGAGGGTTCCGTACAATAAATATATTAATAATAACTGTAATTACAAAAGTAAAAATAAGCCTCATCCTTTTAAATTTCAGATTTCTTAGAAACCCTCCATAGCAAGTATTTACTTCTTAAATGTTACCATCGCACTAAATTTCTATCCCTAACAATATCATAAAAATAACATTTTTAGAAAGTTTTTAGCTTCTGCATCCCCTTGGGGTTTGTTGTTCTGACTATCTCATGTTTGAACAGAGATGGTCACCAGCATTTTGCCACCATCTTTTTAATCAGTTCAGTAGTTCCGGAGATTGCTCCTGCAAACAAACAAGCTAATTAAAACTTACATTAAAATATCTCACCTTCAGTTCATAACATGGTGTATCTCTCTATTCTAAAAAAGAAGTAACTTACGCTGTTACCGCCGCCGCCGGTTTTCAATTTTTTGTGACCGGAGGTCTTTCTCTGTTAATATTAAGAAAAATATTGCATACAAAAATATGAAAATCGGCGGTATTATAGAGAAATGTTTGATAAACACGCTAATGCAGACAGTTTTCAAATCGAAGAATTATTTTAAGAGATATTTAATGTTAAAGTTTGACAAAATCGTTCCATTGAAAAAGTTCTATAGGAGCAAAAACTATACATGGGAATTAATTCATTTTTAGATCATTTTATACGTTAGAATTTCCCGGTGTGCAGACTGCATTTACTTTTTTTAATTTGAGTCATTTTTTGAGGTTTTATTTCTATTTTAAATTCAAATTTTCAGCATTTTGAGAGATATTTTTTACTTATTTTAGAAAATGGTATTAATTTAAACTGTTGCCAGCTGTATAAACAGCGCAAACAATAATGTTTACTTCAAATTAAAAATTTATTTACACGTGACTACTATAAACAGAAAAAAAACTTTCAAATTAGAATTAAATAATTACGTATAAAAAAGGAAACTTATTGAAAATTGCTTCATAAAAACTATATTTACACGAGAATTTTAAAGTAGAAAGGATATTGTAAAATAATAAATTCATTCAAATGTTTAGAAGCCTTAAATAGGAGATATTACGTCACATTTACGTCACATTACACTTATTACGTAAAATGAATAAAAAATAATATTGCAAAACAGTTTAAATTTAAAAATTGCGCGAGACATTTATTTGATATTTTGAGATGATCTTTTCAACAATTTTTGTTAGGACAGCGCAAATAATATTTCATTTCTAACAAAAGTATTTTCACATGAATATTAAAAAGAAAAAGAAAAGTTTGGTGAAAATTACGTCAGATTAAAAACGATACATTTAAAATATCTTATTTAAAATAACTTTCTTTTCGCTTTGTTAAAAAATACCGGGAGACAAAGACTCTGTTTACTTAATTCATTTTATATTAGCTTATTTTCAAATGTTTAATTGATTTTATTTAATCAAAGACGAGAGCAGCCATTGTATCTTTTAACAGCAGCTGATTTTTCCTTAAAATTCCCCCAATCAAAGAGAAATGAATAGAAACCCGTTTATAGGGAGATCGCCACTGTTTTTTACATTATAATCCAATCTTCCAAAATATTTTTAAAGCCGATCAAATTAGCGTGCTTTTAGAGACTGCGGTGTCTGAACGGTGGTTGGCGAGCGTAGCTCGTAGGAGGCCGAGCCCCCTAGTGTAAATAAAAAGTTGTATGTAAACAATCAGAACCTAAGCGTTATAACACTAACTTTAAAAGTAAAAATGCATTTAATGAATTCAGTAGCAGAAAACAGTAGATGGATCATCATTATTAACTATTAATAGATTCCGGAATTACATAGTTTAAACCATCTGCCCGTAAAGTAATGACATCCTTTAACTATCATAATAGTTCACCGGGGAACTGGTTTTAGAATCAGCTATTTAGTTATCACGTATTTAACAATTCAAAAATATGGTTATTAGGCTCATTAACATCGCTTCAACGCCTCTGGTGAAGAACATCAATAATACCTTTCTTCGACTTGCATTTCAAACTCTTCTTTCAGTTGTGATGCGTGCGCGTCTGTATGACGTCACCAATGATGTGTTTAAAGCAGTTTTTAACACTTCAATTGGGAAAATAAAATTTATGTACCTATGTCTGTTTTTGGTGACAATACGACATTTTAATAGTTTTAGAACTTTATTATAATTAGTAACTTAATTTTAAATCATTTTTCCATTAGCCGCTCGATAAATCAACAATCGGTAAATCACCAAATAACCTTTAGAATTACAACTGTGTACGAGCTTTAAATAAAATGTAACATCTAATCTTCAGTTCATAACATGCTGTAATTAAACAGAAAGTTTTATCTAAACAAACAGAGCCTACGTTCAACTCTAAATAGGAAAGTGAAAAGCTTTTAATGAATTCAGTAGCAGAAAACAGTAGATGGATCATCATTATTAACTATTAGTAGATTCCAGAATTACATAGTTTAACCATCTGCTTGTAAAGTAATGGCATCCCTTAACTATCATAATAGTTCACCGGGGAACTGGTTTTAGAATCAGCTATTTAGTTATCACGTATTTAACAATTCGAAAATATGGTTATTACGCTCATTAACATCGCTTCAACGCCTCTGGTGAAGAGCATTAATAACACCTTTCTTCGACTTGCATTTCAAACTCTTCTTTCAGTTGTGATGCGTGCGCGTCTATATGGAGTCATCGATGATGTGTTTAAAGCAGTTTTTAACACTTCAGTTGGGACAATAAAAATTAGGAAAAGGGGGACGGGCTGCTGTAAGTGAGGGACGTGGAACAGGACGTTTAATATAATTGTGATAACAGCTTAATGGCAAAAATGCATCTCATTTCATTTGAAGAACTGTCATTGTCTTCCTGTGGTTGAGAGTAAAAAATGCACCTGGATATTTGATAATTGGCAATCATTAACATAATTTTCAATCGACTTAAAAGTAATAATGATGCGTTTTAAAAAAAGGTTGTCTGCCCTCCTGTTACATATGACAGAAAGTTTTGCGTTGTTGAGAGGGGAAAAATATTTTTTTCTGAACCACCTTAAGATAAATAAATGTTTTTAAGCGCCTTTAAAAAAAAAAGAAACTTCTCTTTTTGGTCGTTATATATGTATATGTATATCCTCAATTTTGTCAACAACCACTGAACGGAGTTAAATGCAACTTTTACATTACAATTCTGGTACCTTCCAGAAGGTTTTTATCTAGAAGGATTCATACTGCAGCCGGTTATAAAATGCGTATTCAACTTTACTATTTGTAATCTCGTTCCATTACAGAGGTCATTCTTAATACTTAGATATCGAGTAAGCACGACAACGGATCCTATTTTCTATTGTAATTTACCTACAGGGAATCCAGGAAAATTTAAGGAATTTAGATATTCAATTTGATATTCTAATTGAACATCTTCATCCTTTTAACCTACACTTCGATGTTTAGCGGTATCTATGCTTGTGTATATGAACCTTTCCCTCGACCAAATTTAATATTTTGTTATTTAATACACGTACATCAGCATTATGACAGGCCAGTATAATTCTATCTGATAAATCTCATAAAATCCGATAGAAGAAATAGATGCCTCAAAAATGCCTTGAATTATGTATGAAGATTTCCAGCTATCATTTGAACGCATTGTTGTTATTTTTCATATACAAATATCACTTTTGGTATTGTTAGTGGGCATACCCTATCTATCTATATTATAAAGGACAAACATATCTGTGCGTAACGCATACGTTATTTTGCGAATGGCAACATTTTGAAATTTGAAACGAAATTTTGGTTTTGCAATTTTTGCTATTGCAAATTTTTAAACTTCTAAACATCGGACAGTTTCAATTTTTACACAGTCGTATAGGGAAAAAATGTACTTTTAAATGCAATTTGTTTGAAAGCTCAATTTATTTTTGAGATATTAATTATTTTATAGTTTTTATTACCAATTTTGTAATTGTGGCAACTGAAGTACTCCATTTCTATTAAAAGTAAAGAGAAAATAGTCATGATTTATTTATTTTTATTGATTATATCCTTATTAATGCCACTTTCACATTACAAATAAAAGTAATTTTTTCTAATTTTTGAACAGAAAATGACATCAGCCATTAAAAGAAACACGCATTCTTCTTCATAAATCACAAGATTGAAGAAGATATTTCAATATTTTGACATTACGCTGATACTGAGTTTGAGACGGTAAGCAAAATTATGCGCTTTTTCGCGCATCGTGAGTAAAAATGAAGTCATATTTAGAGCAAAACGATCATTTTCTTTGATAAAACTAAATATTTGATCAATACTAAATGGTCAATACTATGGCAACTAAAGGCAAATTTCTGAATGGGAAATTTTATGATGTGACAAACCGAAATCCTTTTTACTGATTTTTCATCCCGTAAAAACAAACGTAAGAGCCTCAATCGATGACTTAATTACTCATCTTGGTTACGTATTCTAATACAGTTTAATTTTTCAATAATTTAAGCAGTTGAAGCTTTTGGAAATAATATTTTGCTAATTTTAGGTTAAAAACATTATTTGTTTTAAGAGTTAGATAACTAATGCAAGACGAATTTTTGTTATAATTATTTTTGTAGGTTTATTATAAATTCGATCTAACAGCTCCATCCTAAACATTTAATTCGTCGAATTTCGACGGGTTCCAACTCGTATATATAAAATCCTAATGAAGCGAATTTATGAAACGGACATATGAAACGGCTGAAATGAAACGAATTTATGTAACGATTCTTTGAAACGACTGATTAAACAACTGATTATGTTTCACGGCGATTTCTCCTAAAATATGGAATACTTTGCAATGAAATTAACACCAAAAATCAGTATTGATCCGCAGATTTCAAAACTGGTTAAACTAGAAATTTTAAATTCGAATTAGTTTTTGAAATATTAATTTTTTTCTAATTTTAAACACATTTTTCAAATGTTGGCAACTCAAATTTTAATCATAACAGATATATTTTTTCATATTTCAGAAAAGGTTATTATTTTAAACTAATTTGGCGACCAGATTGGCCTCCCTTAAATGTATGCTAAGAAATGTATCATGCTACTTTTATTCATAATTCAAATTACTTGAACAATCTTTCGCCAAATCGAAAGATTCTGATAGAGAAATGCATTCTGACGGTATTTTTATGTTAGCGAGACGCAGGTGAGAGTTCGCCAAACATTTTTTCCGTCGCATTTTTTTTATATTTCATTAATTTCATTTAAAATATAATCCTTTCATTCTTTTTATTTAAAATACGCAACTTTCATTTAAAATTGATGGCTTTCACTTCTTTCATTTTTAAAAACAGAACGAAAAGGAAAACATTAGGCACAGATGTTATCTACGCACCGGGGTACCTAATTGGCGCCAAAATGGCATTATTGTGATTGACATGGTAACCCGGCTATTGTTGTTTATTTAATAATAAATGTTTATTTATTTATTTATTTTTTTAATTATATAAATTATTTTGTTCTATAGTTATTATTATTTTTTTTTATATTTCCTTTAGAAAATAATAGAAAATAATTAAAAATTACGGTACTACTTAGTTATTTCGTCGAACAATTTCGCCAAATTATACAAATTGACATAATTTTTATTTTAAATAACGAAAGAACAAATAAATTAGTATAACATTAATAAATATACAAATAAAACGTCGAAATAAACGTCACTTGATGACGTAAACACGTGTAACTTGCTTAAAGCCAAGTGAATGTGGCATTTACGATCAACCATTATTGGCATTTAATCTTACAGTTTGGCGATAGATTTTTGGTCGACGGTAACTAAGTAATACCAAAAATGCATATGTTACTGCTATTTGAAAACGAGGTTTTCGCCAAATTTTCGTTAAAAAAAAAAAAAAAAAAAAAAAAAAACACGCCAAACCTGCGGTGCGTATATGACATCTGGCCAAATATTACCACTCGAAAAAAAAAAATAATAATGCTAACTAGGGAGTTGAAAAAAAAAAGCTATTGGCGAGATTTGCATCCGGCTAGCGTAACAGTTCCAAGAATTCTTTGCGACCATGGCAACTTTTATGTAGTTTTATTCGTAAAGAAATTTTTGATTTTTTAATCAAAATTACAGTGGCTAGAATAGATAGTGTGCCGTTCATCGGTTACCATAACGCTTTTTTTTGGTCGTGAAAGGAGGACGCCGCAAGGTGGCGCGCATGTTAACACCGACTGGGCATTTTGAAAGCTTTTAGCGCCGTGACAGTGAAGCATATTGTAAACAAACGCGAGTTTTCCCCATAAAGTTTTAATTATGTCTGTTTAAAAAACAAAATATGAGTGAAAAACTAACAAAAAATATCAGAAAGGGTATTGTTTTGCGCCTGGTTGTCGTAATTTGTTTTTTAAACAAGTGTATAAAGCAAAATGTATCTGTTTTCAATTAGTCGATCTCTAATTTTGTTCTAAAGAAAAAAAAAATGCATTTTTAGAATATTGTTTGATTAAGTTTTCATGATAAGTGCAATATGTTTTAGTTTCTAATTTATATTATGCTTAAAAATATTTATTGTCAGCAATAAGTTGACTATTTTGAAAATATCGAAAATTTCGGATATTTTTTATATTTTCGAAAATATGATATTTACGAACCCTGGGCCCGGGGGAAGGAGATTAATCCACAGAGCAATGAGATGTCCCTCCGGAAGATTTGATATTTTGTTTTCAATGGTCAAAAAGTGTAATTCTCCCCTCCCCCGGAGCTACAAAAATCCCTCCTGGAGAAAAGTGTCTCAATTCAACACTGGTTTGCACAGTTTTGGAAGTAGTGAACAGTTGTTGGTATTTGTAAATAAAACTAATGCCAATATACCCTTTGAAATTATTTACTTTTCATACATAATTCATAAAGAATTTTTTTTTTTTTTTATAATTTTCTTAAGAATTTTAATGTGTGATTTTCAGTGTGAGAAACATTTATTTAACAAATGTTCCTTTGCTTTGAAAATAACACTAAATTTTGCTATTGGGAATTTATTTTTATATATTCATTGCATGTTTGTACCAGTGTTGAATTCAGGGGAGATATTCCTCCCCTGAACAATGAGATGCCACACCCCCCCCCCCGGAAGATTTGAGATTTTGTGTTTTTAATGGTCAAAAGGTGCAATCCCCCCCCCCCCCCCAACCAGAGCCACTGAAATCCCTCCCGGAGAAAAGTGTCTGAATTCAACACTGGTTTGCACAATTTTGGAAGTAGCGAACAGTTGTTGGTTTTTTTAAATAAAGCTAAAGCGAATTTAACCTTCGGATATTTTTTTTGAAATTATTTACTTTTCATACATAATTCATAAAGAAATTTCTTTTTAATAATTTTTCTTAAGAATTTTAATATGTGATTTCAAGTGCAAGAAAGATTTATTTAACAAATCAGGCTTTGTTTTCAAAGTAACACGAAATAAATATTGCCATTGGGAGTTTATTTTTAAATATTCATTGTATGTTTGCACAGTTTTAGAAGTAGTGAACATTTGTTGGTATTTGTAAATAAAGCTAAAGCGAATTTAACATTTGAATTTATTTGCTTTTCACACATATAATTTTTATTTAAAAAATATGTCTCTGTTCTAAAAGTTTGTAAATAATATATTTATTATTGAAATATTTCAGACTTGTTTTCATCTAAATATCAATTTCTAAATTTAAATGTCTTCTTATATAATATTAAAATAAGTATCTAAAAAGCATTAATTTATCCGATCTGCTTTCGGAAATTTCCAGTCTATACTGCAGTCAACGCCATCTATTGAGGATTACTTTCCCGGTCATTTTTTTTAGCTTCGAACGGCACACTATATATTCTAGGCACTGTAATCAAAATGGAAAACTTACGGCCCCATATTGGCGCGATTGTTTTCTGACGCCAATGTCATATACGGAACGGGCACTTAACTGGCGCCAAAGTATCGTTATTTTGCTTGATATGGTAAGCCAGATGTTGTTGTTTATGCTGTTGATTACATCTGTGCCAAACTTTCATATGAAAGGCGAAGGGATCAGACCGTATTTGTTTATGGCAGTTAGTGACTTGAACTATTATAACATGGATGAAATGATGACGATAGAATAATATTTGGCGACTTATCACCTGTGCCTGGCTAACGTTAAAGTACCAAAATGGCACCCAGAGTATAAAAAGCGAAGTGGTCCGCCCGGAACTGTTGATGATAGTCACTTGACTTAGGCTATTGTTATAGAGATTGTTTTAAAATACCGGGAGACAAAGACTCGTATACTTAATTCATTTTATTTTAGCTTCTTTTCAAATGTTTAACAGATCCTCTTTAATCAAAAACGAAAACAACCATTGGGTATCTTAACAGCAACTGATTCGCCCTTAAGTGGAAACCCGTTTACAGGGGGATTTTCACAACTTTTTTCAGTACAATTCAATCTTCTCTAATATTTGTAAAACCCATCAGATTAGCGGGTTTTTAGATTCTGCGGTGTCTGAACGGGTGTTAGCGAGCGTAGCTTGCAGGGGGCAGAGTCTCCTGGTATGTATATATTAAATGCAAAAAATCTATTACAGTGATCAATAAATAAATAAATAAACAAGTAAAAATTAAATTTTAAAGATCAAAAAACCCGACTGCGTAATAAGCGAACTAACTAATTATTTCTCATCAATGTGAAACTATTTTTTTTATTTACTTAACTTGATGTCTTTTAAGTTGTTTTTGATTGTTAGTTCCTATCTATAAACACTGTTTTGATGAGGCCTATAGATGCCGATGATGGTTGCAGTTGCAGTAAAGCTAGAGATCCTACCGGCACAACTTCCAGGCTGTGTAATATTTAAACGGAGCTTCTGACTGTAAAATAGTCAATGAAACATCGTCTTCATTTTGAAAGACCTATCCATTGATATGCCACTCAATACGGTGCGTAAATTTTTTTCCGTCTCTACCGCCATTTTGTATTTTACGGCTGCCATTTTGAATTTATAAAAACAAAACCTAGCCTATAACCATCGGACGATTAAGACGCATCGATAGAGACCTCATTCATTAAAATCCATCCAGCCGTTGGGATATTTCGAGGGTATAAAGAAATCCCCATACCTAGATACGCGTGAAACACATAACCCTTCTTGTCAGTCGGGTAAAAACAGTAGACCCGGGCGAGTCTTTCATGCCGCAAATTTTGAGATTATTTGCTGATACGTTTTTCAATATTTTTTGATTAATTATAACTTTTTTTAAAATCAAACAACGCGTCTTAACGATATTTAAGTGTACTGCCACTTGCAGAAGCTTTCGAAAAATACCGCATTCATCGCTGTGCCTTTAGTATGTGCAGAGTAAAAAGTATGTTAACATCAGAAATATACAGGATGGTTTTCACCTATATTCTGTAAACCGGGAAAACCGGGTTTAACCCCTTGTTATAGATAAAAGAAAATAAAAATTTAAACGCCCATACGTAATGATTAAAGGAATCTCATACATCGTTAGCACGCAATTCGCATTACTGAAAAATTTAGTGATGTACGTGAATGGCTTAATATTAAGAAAACGACTTTATTAATATCGAAGATAACGTTAAATGAGTTATTTATGCGACATTGAAATTGTTCAAGAACATCACGTAGTCATATCCATTCTTGCGTTATCTTTAGGTGCACAATCTTCTGCTTTGAAACATATAATTCAAGAATTTTCATCAAATCTGTGTGGTTTCACTCTATTCTAAAAATCAAAAGTAGCTAACGCTGTCACCGCCGCTGTTTTTGAATTTTTTGTGACTGGAGGTCTTTCTTCGTTAATATTAAGAAAACTACTGCATACAAAAATATGAAAATAGACGGTATTATGGATAAATGTTTGATAAGCACGCTGATGCCGATAGTTTTTAAATCGAATAATTATTTTAAGAGTTATTTTTAATGATAAAGTTTGTCAAAATCGTTCCATTAAAAAAGTTTTATAGTAGGGCGATTCTCAAAAGGTAGGCACTGGACACACGTCATAACTTTAAGCCTTTCAAACATAACTTTAATTATCATTGACTTTATTTTATTTATTTATTTATTTTTTTACACTGAGTTTTTACTTCTATTCAGAGACAGAAAATGACATAATTTATTGTAAAAGCTTTGTATAAATATCTTAAAATTTTATTATTTTATGCTAAAGAGCAGGCCAATTTCGGACATTCATAATGTTAACTGCTCCAATGTACCACCAAGAAAAAGAGTTTTAACTTTTTTCCAGGTGGTTCTAATGGTAAACAACGAATGCATAAAGGAAACGGATGATTTTTTAATAATTTCGTTAAGAGATTTCAGGCTGATTTATTGCTTTTTTGAAGATAGAAGGACTTTTCTATAAAGAATTTTTCTGTATTTTGTTATGTCCGAAAGTAACGTACGTAACAAAGCATTTGATTTTATTATTATTATTACTGGATAACAAAAAGTTAATTATACATATATATATGTATACACATACAATTATAGGACATATTTACTACATTCTTAGTCTTAAGAATTTTTTAAATACTGAGAGCAACGTCCAAAATCTGTAACTTACGTGCGAAAAAATGTCCAAAATTTGTAACGTACACAACTGCTAATTAAATGCTTTAATAGTTAATTTTCCAGAATAGTTGCTGTCTTTTAATGTTTGTGTATAATTTTGTAGACTATACACAAAAATATTAAAAATATTTAACACACACATAAAATTAAATTATTAATTAAATTATTTTTAATATTTAAAACACAAATATATTAAAAATATTTATATATTATATTTATAGACAAAATTAAAAAAAATGGCCTTAAATTTGAAAATTAAAAAAATTACATATAGTTAACGTTTAATGATCCCACCGTTTGAGAATCTCCCAGTAGCCAAAACTATACATTGGGGTTTAATCATTTTTGGATCATTTTATACATTACACGTTTTCGGTGGTGCAGACTGCATTTATTTTTTAATTTGATTAATTTTTTGAGGATTTATTTCCATTTTATATTCATAATCTCAGCAGTTCGAGAAATATTTTTTACATCTTTTAGAAAAGGGTATTATTTTAAATTTTTGCCAATTTTATAAAGAGCGCAAAGAATAATATTTACTTCAAATAAAAAAAAAATATTTACACGTGACTATTATAAACAGAATTTTTTTTTCCAAATTAGAAAAGAGCCGCTGTTAAAAGATACAATAGCTGTTTTCGTCTACGATTAAAAAAAAATAGTTAAAAATTTGAAAATAAGCTAATGTAAACAAAGTCTTTGTCTCTCAGTATTTTTTAACAACGCTGTAAGAAAGTTCTTTTAAATAAGACATTTGAAATGCATTGTTTTAAATCTGACGTAATTTTCACCAAAGATTTCTTTCTCTTTTTAATACTCACGTGAAAATACTTTTGTTGTTAGAAAGGAAATATTATTTTCGCTGTCTTAGAATTCACCAGAATAATTGATAAGATTATCTCAAAATATGAAATAAATGTCCCACGCAAATTTATTTTTAAATTTAAACTGTTTTGCCAACTGTTAATTATTTGGCCATTTTAAATAGGACGTAATTTCCTCCATTTACCACTTTTAACGCATAATAATGAATTTATTATTTAAAAAAATTCTTTTTCTTTTAAAATTCATGTGTAAAGATAGTTTTTATGACGTAATTTTTAATATTTTCCTGATTTTTATCACGTAATCATTTAATTCTAATTTGAAATTTTCTTTTCTGTTTATAATAGCCAGGTGCAAATAAAATTTTAATTTGAAGTAAATATTATTCTTTGTAATTAAAATAATAAAACCTTGTAAAAAATCACCATTAAAAAAAAAAAATACATAGGACGCGTTTCGAGCTAAAAATATAACAGCTGGTCATCAGCTACAGTAAACACGTGTCCGTAAGGGGACAAGGTATTCTTTGTACTGTTTTTAAAATTGGCAACAGTTTAAAATAATACCCTTTTTTAAAATATGTAAAAAAAAATCTCTCGAAATGCTGAAAATTTTAATTTTAAATGGAAATAAATCTTCAAAAAAAGAGTCAAATTAAAAAAATAAAGGCTCTCTGCACACCGAGAAATTCTAGTGTATAAAATGATCTAAAAATGTTTAAATGACTATGTATTGTTTTTGCTCCTATAAAACATTTTTAATGGGACGATTTTTATCAACTTTATCATTAAACATCTCTTAAAATAATTATTCTATTTAAAAGCTCTTTGTAACAGCGTGTTTATGAAACATTTCTCTATAATACCACAAATTTTCATATTTTTTATGTAACAGTTTTCTTAATATTAACAAAGAAACACCCCCGGTCACAAAAAATATGGATGCCAATCTAGGAGAGTTACCGGGAAGATCTACGCAGATTTTCATTGAAACATTTCCACATCGTTTCTTATAACACTTTCCAACGAAGTTGAAAAGTTTTTATGACTTCGGTTTGTCTGTCCGTCTGTCCGCGCTCTAACTCCCGTAAATGTACTTGGATTGCCCTGAATTTTTTGGATGTTATGACGTTCACTATAGCACGTTCCCTATTTCAAATGAAGTTTGTAGCATGTTTAGTTCATTTACAGGGCCAGTCAAAAGTTTTCCGTTACATTGCGGCCTATGGAAAAAAAAAATCGTTTAAAATGATTTTTAATGGTGTTACACACTTTCAAACATAATAAAATTGATATGCATTAATGCAGTGCACTAAAATATGCATTCTGCAGAATATGCGGTGTAAAGAATAGTTAGTTATTATTCATTTACAGCGCCATACAAAAGAATTCTGTTACATAATAAAATAGGGGTGGAGGGAATTTTTTGCGGAGTATTTTAATTATGTTATTATTTCATGTATAATGAAATTGTTATACGTCGTTGATGTTTAATATAACTTATTTAATGTATAATACGAAGTGCACAATATGTACATGGACACACAAAAGATTTCAGATACTATATTGCATCCGAAGTACTACACATTAGCGATTATTTCTGGAAATGCATTTTTAATTATGATATGGGCTTTTAGGTTTCACTATATTTATGCATACTATATGGTTTGCATAAATGACATAATTCGTATACAGGGGTACACAAAAGAATTCGTAAGAATTACTGGGTATGAACGGAAATTGCTTAAAGGTGGTTTTTACATGAGTTATGCTTGTTTACGGTGAACTCCATTTAGTTTACTAAGAAATGTTTGTAGACTATAGATAAAATGATGTACAGGGTCACGCAAAGAATTGGATACCTGGCTGTCTATAAATGATAATTTCTGGAAATGTGATTTCAGTAGTTTTAAATGTGCTTTACTTTGAATTAAATTTTAGCTGATTTAGCTGTTTGAATTAAATTTTAGTGGCGTGTAATAAGCGTTGTATAAAAGTATTCAAGTATGTTTCCTTCTGTTAGTATAAATTGCTGAAAGAGAAATTTCAACCTGTAATGCGTTTTCTGCTAAACTAAATTTTCCCATTATATAGTATATATATCAACGTACAGATGAAATACAGGGCAGTTCAAAAGAACTGGAATACATTGACTGGAATGGAATACATATTTGGATATGGACGGCAACTGCTGAAATCAGATTTTCAAATGTTTTGTGAGTTTTCTAAAATGTTTACCTATATTTACATATAATAGTTATCTTATTTACCTTATATCCCTAAATAACGAATTTTTTTTAAAGCATTCAGGAAGTGTTGGAAAGTGTTTCATAATCTATACTTAACGCATGATTTTTCTTTCTTGTTTATATATATGTAGAAGGATTTAATATTTTAAGTATTAAAATCTACGTGAAGCAGGCAAGTTGTAAGTAAGATTTTAACACTTTAAATAAAACTATAACTAACAATGTATTTTAAAAATATTTTGTCTAATAAAAAAGAAAAAAATACATTCTTCATGAAGAGCATACAGAAAACAGAAGGATTTTTTTTTTAATTTTCCGAGGAGAAATTTAAAAAATAGGGATGCATTCCAAGCCCATAGGTTTAGCACTAGAGAGGGAATTTCCAGCCTGATTGATGAGGAGCCTTAAAGATTCCTCTGACTTATCATTCCAAATGAGTAAAAAAAATATATATAAATAAATAAATAAATAAATAAAGGAGAATGGGTTTTCTAATTTAATTTGACCCTACAATAGAAGCTAGTCTTTAACAAATGAAATATTAGAGACACGTCCCTCCCCTGCACGCACGCGCGCCCAACTACCGCTCCCGTAAATTACATCTTATTCCAAAATGGATTTCTTTTTTTCGAGTCAACAAGATCCAAGGGGCAGTGAAGCTGACCTTCCAGTGTGCGGGGATGTCAAGGACAGACTTACACACCTGCCCAAACCCCTTGTTCGCTTTCTCTTCTCTCTCCTATCCCAGACAGGAAAATAGAACGAAAAGTAAAAATAGGGATGCTTGGGATGGAACGCCCACTTTATACTGGGGTAGGAGTTTCTCCCAGTGTTGAATGGGGAGGATTTTTTTTCTTTCTACGTCTCTTTTTTACTTCATCATTTATTTATCAATGCGGAATGTTTGCTATAGTCTCGTAATGTGTTGTGTAGTTTTGTGTATTTTTTTTTTTTTTTTTTTTTTTTTTTTTTTTTTTTTTTATAATAGAACTGGAAATTTTGGTGTTAGGTTCAAACTTTTTAAGCTTGGCATGAACGATTGAGTAATGATGGGAAGGAGGAGACGACTCTTGGGGCTCATATACAGGGTGAATTTAAACTCTTGGACAAAACTTTAAGGGGTGATAGTACACACCAAGACAAACAATATTAAATAGGAAACTAAGGCTGCGAACGCACCATCCTTCTAACTGTTATCAGTGTCGACGTCGTTTATTGTGGCCACGCGGTGTCTCTGATTTTTAATGACTTTAAAAGGAAAGGGACTGATGTCCTGCAAAAGAGGAACCATTTCTTCAAGTAGGGTCGAGCTCCTTATCACCTGACCCCTTGTTGATTCCCCTCATTCTTTTGTGAATAAACCGCAGAACCGTCCAGAATAAAAGATTTTCTACGAAAACTGGAGAAGGGTGGCAAAACACTCGTCTGTATGCAGCCTTTGGGTCCCAAACGTATTCCGAAAGAGATATGCGCCATTAAAGTTTAGGGTCCAAAATTTCAAATGATTATAAAAACGGGAAAATTGGCCGATTCGTTTGCGGTTTTCGCTAAAACTATTCTTTATGTCAGTATTTTCTTGAAAATAAATTTTAAAGATAAAGTTCAAATGTCGGTAGAGGGCGCTTTAGACTTTGGAGTAACGAACAATTATTTTTTACCGTTATTTTTTGTTTCTCATTAAAAGCTTTCACAAGGTTAGGCTTAAACTTAAATTTTGAGCTCAAAATCTGAATCGTTGGGAGCGGTTATGTAGCGCAAACTGAACTGTGTTCGGGGAGGGGGAGTCAAATTTCAGCTCATGAATACAGTTCAGTTTGCGCTACATAACCACTCCCAACGATTCAGATTTTGAGCTCAAAAATTAAGTCTAAGTCTAACCTTGTGAAAGCATTTAATGAGATACAAAAAATAACGGTAAAAAACAGTTGTTCGTTACTCCAAAGTCTAAAGCACCCTCCATCAACATTTGAACTTTATCTTTAAAATTTATTTTCAAGAAAATACTGACAGAATAGTTAAAGAATAGTTTTATCGAAAACCGCAAACGAATCTATCAATTTTTCCGTTTTTTTAATCATTTGAAATTTTGGACCCTAAACTTTAATGGCGCCTATCTCCTTCGGATTACGTTTGGGAGCCTTAGTTTCCCATTTAATATTGTTTGTCTTGATGTGTACTATCACCTCTTAAAGTTTTTCCTCAAGAGTTTAGATTCACCCTGTATATAACACATATACATATCATATATATAAACATAAACAGGTTGGTTTAAGCATCATATTTTCAAAAATATTTTTTATAATAATTAAAGCATGTAGCATAAAGTTATTTTGCTTTTTTAAACTGATTTTATTTATTTTCACAAATATTTCATTATAAAACAAAGTGGGTCAAACCTCCCATATGTGGGGAGCCTTAACCCATTGTTTTCTCATGATTAAAATCAATCATTTTTCAAACTACTTATATATTACACTTATGCAGCAATTTTATTTTGATAAATGATTGTATAACGAATAAAATGATACATATAAAACTTTATTCTGGCTCCAATATTTAAAAAATAAAAAATCGTTTTGTAAAAAGTGGGTCAACCCTCCCTAGTGTCCCCTATATCAATTACATGGCAATCCTTGTATATTTACACAAGTTAGAATTCGGCCAGACAAACCTTATTCATAAACGCTTTTAGGTGCGTTCGTAATTATATAAATACGTAGCACCTAAAGTCGTCGTTCAGCCCGTCTGTCCGTCCGTCCGCATATAACAGAGCAAAAACTACCCAACCGAATGGTCTGAAATTTTAAATAAATGATTGTTGCAAAATTTTGTCGAGCCATTTCAAATTTTATGAAAATCGGATGTATAATTTAATTACAGGGACAGTCAAAAGTTTTTCTTTACATTACGGCCAATGGGGAAAATTATTGCAAGTGCATTTTAATGATGTTACAGCCCTCCGAATGGTCTGAAATTTTAAATATATAATTGTTGCACAATTTTGTCGAGCCATTTCAAATTTTATGAAAATCGGATGTATAGTTTAATTACAGGGACATTCAAAAGTTTTCCGTTACATTACGGCCAATATGAAAAAATTATTGCAAGCGCATTTTAATGATGTTTTAGCCTTCCGAATGGTCTGAAATTTTAAATATATAATTGTTGCAAAATTTTGTCGAGCCATTTCAAATTTTAGGAAAATCGGATGTATAGTTTAATTACAGGGACAGTTAAAAGTGTTCCGTTACATTACGGGGAATGGGGAAAAATTATTGCAAGTACATTTTAATGATGTTACAGACTATGCACTTATGAAGTGCAAAAAAATATACATCCAGTACAATATGGGGTGCAAAAAATAATTATAAAACTAGTTATAGTACGAACGCACCTCATTTGCCACGTTTGACGAGCAATTTCCAACTTGTTAACTATGTTGGAAAGTGTTAAAAACGAAGAGTGTAATATTAAAAAAAAAAAAAAACATTTCTTTTTATTAATTAACAGTTTAATATTAAACAATTTACGATTATACGTTGAAAAATCAATTTAGAAGTCATAAAAAGAAGATTTATTAAGTTTAAATTATATTGCCTTTTATTCTTCTCTGTTGCTCTATCTTAAACAAGTCGGAAATTGTACGTCAAACCTGACAAATGAGGTGCATTCGTACTACATTTAGTTTTATAAATATTCAGATCTTGGTGCAATAGCTGTTGCACTCTTATGCAAAAATGCATCAATACAAAATTCATTACGATTCTATTGTATTAAATTCAGTAATACGGAAATAATAGGACTCCATCTTAAATATCACCATGGCAACCTAGTATCATAACCTTATCATGGGATATCATTGAATTAATGACGCATGATAGGATTTAATAGAATGAAGAAAACGTTTATTAATATCTTTTTAACACTTTCCAACAAAGTTGAAAAGAGTTTATGACTTCGGTTTGTCTGTCCGCGCTCTAACTCTCGTAAATATCCTCGGATCGTTCTGAAATTTCGGGATGTTAGTGACCTCTACCATAGCATGATCCTTATTTCAAATGATGTTTGTAGCATGTTTAGTTCATTTACAAGGATAGTCAAAAGTTTTCCGTTGCGTTACAGCCAAAGGGAAAAAATCGTTTCAAATGATTTTTAATGGTGCTACACACTTTCAAACATAGTAAAATTAATATGCATTTATGAAGTCCACTAAAATATGCATTCTGTTGAATATGCGGTGCAAAGAATAGTTATTATTCATCTACAGGGCCACACAAAAGAACTCCGTTACATAACGGTATGGGGGGGGGGGGGTGTTGTTTGCGGCCTATTTGAATTATGTTAAACTATTTCATATATAATGAAATTGATATACGTCACTGAGCTTTAGTATAAGTTATTTCATGTATAATACGAAGTGCATGGCATTTACAGGGATACACAAAAGATTTCAGACACTATATTGTATCCGAATTACTGTATAGTAGCAATGATTGCTCGAAATGCATTTTCAATTAGAATATGCGCTTTTAAGTTTCACTATATTTATGCATACTATATAGTGTGTATAAATGCTATAGTTCATGTACAAGGCTACAGAAAAGAATTCGTAAGGGTTACTTAGTATGAGCATAAATTGCTTAAAAGTGGATTTTAAATGATTTGTTTTTACGCTGAACCGAATTTAGTTTACTAAGAAATATTTCTAGAATACAGATAAAATGATATACAGGGGTACGTAAAGAATTGGACACATGGCTGTCTATGATTGATAATTTCTGGAAATGTAATTTCAGTAGTTTTAAGAGTGTTTTAGTTTGAATTAAACTTTAGATAAATAGTGGCGTGTAATAAAGGTACTAGGTAAACTACAGGGCTGTACAAAAGTATTCAAGTATGTTTCCATCTATTAGTATAAATAGCTGAAAGAGAAATTTCAACCTGTTATGCATTTTCTTACTAAACTAAAATTTCCTATTATATAGTATATATATCAACCTACAGATCAAATACAGGGCTGTTCAAAAGAATTGGAATACATATTTATCTATGGACGGTAAGTACTGAAATCAGTTTTTCAAATGTTTTATGCGTTTTCTAAAATGTTTACTTAGTTACCTTATTTACCTTATTTCCCTTAATAAAGAAGTTTTATTAAAGCATTCAGGAAGTGTTGGAAAGTGTTTCATTATCTATGCTTAACGCATGATTTTTCTTTGTTGTTAAGTTTTGATTCAATTTTTCTAAAATTTGAAATGATTCGACACAATTTTGCAACGATTCTATATGTTAAACTTCAAACCATTCGGCTGGGTAGTTTTTGCGCCGTTATATGCGGACAGACAGACGGATGGATGGACGGACCAAACGAGGACTATGAGTGCTATTTATTTATATAATTACAAACGCACCTAAAACTTAGGCATGAGCTTGAAGATGAACATTGCATACTTATAAAAGAGTGTTTTTTTTTAATTATTTTTATGTTTTATTTAAAACAGTTATGTTTGTACTTTTATGAAGCAAAACATGCTTGAAATATTAACCCATGTCTTGAGCAGAATTCAAAAATGTAAGGTTTGCTTAGGTTTGATGACCCGTTAGAAGTGTTATTTGTTTTATTTGTAATAAAACGAAATGCTAATGAACAAAATGCTAAAGAAATGTTAATGATCAGAAAATAATACCTCTGAAAAACAACCAGTTATTATAAAGATAGAAATATTTTCAGACCATTAATAAAAACTTCGCTCAAATGATCTGCATTGCATGGCAACTATTGCAATTTATTTGCGTATAGATTCAGTGATTAATTATCTATAAAATTGCAACAATAAACGTTTAAAATTAAATGAATTTAAAAGCTTTAGGAGAATCTAGGAAAAGGTGACATTGAACTCTTCAAATGTCATTAATTCCTTGTGATGGATGAAGATTAATTGCTGGGTTAGTTTTTTCAAAATGGTCACCTCAGCGTAAAATTACTTTAAACAAATCATGTGCGTCTGAGAGCTGAAATTTTAACACGGAGCAAGTTCGCCCTGAGCTTTTATTAACTTCTCTTAAACCTATTATAGTTCCAAATGATTTTTCGATGTAAATACCCAGACGTATACGTACTTGCTTGTCTAAATATGTATAATCTAATAAGAAAATGTATGTATACAGCATAAAATAAAAAGGAAGTGCCCAGTTAACTGATGGCATTGAGCTCACAGGCTATTCACGCTAATTGTATATTTTACTCTTATTTCAAAGAATAATACCCATCGAAAAATAAATTAAGTGGGGGATTCGCCCCCCTTTTTTCCGTTTTTATATTTAACGTATGAGCCTCCACATCTCATCAGGGAAGCGCCTTATCAAAGTAAACCGGCATACCAAATTTGAAGCAAATCGGATAGAAAAACCCATTTATCTAAATTAAGGGGTTATTACTCCCCAGTCCCCCCCCCCCGTTATACTTAACCAATGAACCTCGAAATCTAATCAAGGAAGTGCCTTATCAGAATAAATTGGTATACCAAATTTGAAGCAAATAGGCTAGAAAAATGCATTTTCTAAATTAAGGGTTATTAGCCTACCGCCCCCCCCCCCCCTTTATACTTAAACAATGACCCCCCAAATCTAATCAGGGAAGCGCCTTATAAGAATTAACCGGTATACCAAATTTGAAGCAAATTTGATAATTTTGCAGGAAAACCCCATTTATCTAAGCTAAGGGGGATTAGCCTCCGTTCTCCCCTTTAAACTTAATCAATGAACCCCCAAAACTAATCAGGGAAACGCCTTATTAGAATGAACCTAGGTACAAAATTTCAAGCAAATCGGATATTTCTATAAGAGTTATCGCGTTATTTACATGCATACCTACGTACATACATATAGAACCTGAGGACGCATTAGCTCTCAGGCTATGATAGTCTGTGATAGCTTAAGTATTTTGCACATAGTGTAATTTTAAGTTTAACTCTTGTACAGATGAATTTAAGATTCTCTTTATTTATTTCCTTTTTTCAGATTACGAAAAATTTCTGTCCTAGGACAAAAAATTGAACGGAAATTTCTTCAATTCTCGGAAATATACTAGTAGCAGTGCTGCCTGGAATATTTCTGTACATTGAAGAAAATCTTTCTGAGAGCGTGAGCAGGATTCAAAAATGTAATTGCTTAGGTTTGATGACCCGTTGAAGGCATTATTTATTGTACGTAGCTTTCATTAAAAAAAGTAAAAAAATATATATCTGATTTTTGCCATGCGATAACTCTCGTATTTCTTCACCGATTTGGATGAGATTAATTGTATGCATAGTACATACCAATGTCTCGACCAAGCTCGTTGGGTAGCATCATCTGCCATCTTGTTTCAAAATGGCGGCCATTTAAAAAAAATTAAATTTTAAAATTTAGAAAGCGGTGCTAATAAATTGTAAACTGAAAAATATATTTTGTTAAGAGTTTGACCTTAATACAAGGATTCCGAAGCATGTTTTGTTTCGTCTTTATCTTAAAAAATGGCTGTGATACAACAGTTCGAATTTCTAGGGTGGCTGACATTTTGAAATAATCTAATTTTCGTCATGCTGTAACTCTCGTATTTATAAACCGATTTGGATAAGATTAACTATATGCATAGCACATATGAATGTCTCGACCAAGTTCCTTGGCCAGCTTCATCCGCCATCTATTTTCAAAATGACAGCAATTTGCACCGTGCCCTGCCGCGCAATGCTAATATCCGTTAACTTCAAATTCTTGACAAACTTGGCGACACTTGACGAGATATCGTCAAATTTGGCGACCAAGAATAAGTAACCATGAATGATGCCAACTTGGCTATAGCTTACTAATTTAGCGCAATTCTCATTCAAATTCGGTATTGACGAATATTCTCTTTTCGGGTTCGTCACATTTTAGCTTCATAAAATTTGAGTAAAATTAGCTTCGAGTAAAACTTCCAAAATTATAAAAACAAGAAATACGAAAGCTAACTCTTCCTCCCAACACTGGCCGAAAGGACTTTTATTTATTTGAAACAATTATGCATTAAAATGAATTAAAATGCTAATGAACAAAATGCAAAAGAAATGCTAATGATCAGAAAATAATACCGCTGCTAAAACAACCAGTTATTAAAAGACAGAAATATTTTCAGATCATTAGTAAAAACTTCTCTCAAATGATCTGCATCGCATGGCAACTATTGCAATCTATCTACGTAGATTCGGTGATTAATTATTCTATAAAATTGCAGCAAACGTTTAAAATTAAATGAATTTAAAAACTTTAGGAAAATATAGGAAGAAGGTGACATTGAACTCTTCAAATGTCATTAATTTCTTTTGATGGATGAAGATTAATTGCTGGTTTAGCTTTTTAAAAAAGGTTGCCTCAGCTTAAAATTAATTTAAACAAATCATGTGCGTATGAGAGCAAAAATTCAAACACGGAACAAGTTAACCAAAACGCCCTGAGAATGATTTTAATTATATGCTACAAACATCTCTTTGTATTACAATAATACTAAATGTTGTTAAGCTTGAAATTGCGTAACTTTTGAATTAAATGAAAATCACCTTCGAGCAATACACTCTCATTTTCACTAATGCTTATGAATTCTTTTGTTTAGCACTGTATATAATTGATAGAATTTATGCACACCACATTGTATGAAAAAATGTAGTTAAACATAAAATAGCATAGTACAAATGAACACGTACATTCCTTAATAGTCAAAGCTTCAGATGCAGTATTGTATACGATATCTTTTATGTGTCCCTGTAAATGAACGATAAAAGCAATATGCACATAATATACTACTTCAAGCATCTTGTTGTCAGTGTTGCCGCATATGGCGGATTTTAGGTAGATTTCATAAGAAATATTACCTATTGCAGTCGTTACCATAGTGCGACTTTTGTAAAATTCCTTCATAACTTTTTTTTATGACCCCAGGAACCCAAAACCACCCCCCACCTAAAAAGTTTATATAAACCTATATATATATATGTATGTACTAAATTTTGCCCGCACGATAAAAGTCGCAATTATGCACGGATCGTCTTCAAACTCCCCAACAACTTTGAGATGGCTAATATCTCGGCGGGGATTGAAAATGGGCAAAATCGGCCCAAGAAAATGAAAATGGGGAGGATTAATATTTTTGAATACCGTCTTAACAAGGTTCTGATAAATCCAGCTCTTACACAACAATGACAGGGAAAATAAATAATTTTCATTATAGCAGTTGCCAACAATTAAAAAAAAAAAGCAATAAAATTCTCACCACAACAATTGCTTTTCTATTTCAAGATTTTCAAGAGAAAAAATTAAATAGTTTGATGAATTGAAAACAAGTTGAATATTACGTCATAAGTTTTCTAGAGCAAGATTTCCGAATGAAAACTCAAAATGAAATAATTAGTTTGACGAATTAAAAACAAATACAGTGGAACCCGGTTAAGACGCTCACGGTTAATACGCGATCCCGCTTAATACGCGGATTTTTCCCGATCCCTTGAACATCGCCTATAAGGCTAATGCAAAAATATCACGTTTAATACGCGAACGGTTAATACGCGATCCCGCTTAATACGCGAGAGATTTCTGGTCCTTTAAGGCAAAAAAATCACGCTTAAGACGCGAATTCATTGATCAAGATGCAAATTCCTTGTCTGCTTTCCAGTATTGACAATTTATCAGATTTTTTATATTAAATTGAAAAACAGCGACTTCAAATAGTAATATTTACTTTATTTAATAACAGATTAACTAAGGCGAACATTACTAATCGGAAATAGCGGTAGATATTTGAATTTAAAAAAAACCCCGCTAAATTAGAAACATTGGAATTCTTTGATCCCGCGTCCTAACTTTCTGTGTTTTTCGCTTCGTGTATGTTTTCACTGTACAGAAAGACGAATTCAGGGTACTCAGATATGTCATAAAATTAGGATTAAAGATGATTATACTTATTGTTAGTGAGGTTTTAAATGTAAGTTATATACCTAATGTGTTTTATAATGCATATTAAAGGTAAATAAAAATAATTAAATTCAAAAAACCCGACTGCGTAAAAAGCGAACTAATTAATTATTTCTCATCAATGTGAAGCTATTTTTTATATCACGTACCTATTTTTTTATTTACTTGTATTGATTACTTTTAAGTTGTGTTTAATTGTTAGTTCCTATCTATAAACACTGTTTTTATGAGGCCTATAGATGTCTATGAAGGTTAGAGTTGCAGTAAAGCTAGAGATCCTACCTACACAACTTCGAGGTTGTGTAATATTTAAACGGAGCTTCTGACTGTAAAATAGTCAATGAAACATCGTCTTCATTTTGAAAGACCTATCCAATGTTATGCCACTCAATATGGAGCGTAAAATTTTTTTTCGTCTCTACCGCCATTTTTAGGTGCGTTCGTAATTATATAAATACGTAGCACCTATAGTCGTCGTTCAGTCCGTCTGTCTGTCCGTCTGTCTGTCCGTCCGCATATAACAGAGCAAAAACTACCCGACCGAATGATCTGAAATTTTTAATATATAATTGCTGCAAAATTTTGTCGAGCCATTTCCAATTTTATGAAAATCGGATGTATAGTTTAATTACAGGGACAGTCAAAAGTTTTTCTTTACATTACGGCCAATGGGGAAAATTATTGCAAGTGAATTTTAATGATGTTACAGACTTCCGAATGGTCTGAAATTTTTAATATATAATTGCTGCAAAATTTTGTCGAGCCATTTCCAATTTTATGAAAATCGGATGTATAGTTTAATTACAGGGACACCCAAAAGTTTTCCGTTACATTACGGCCAATGGGAAAAACTTATAGCAAATGCATTTTAATGATTTTACAGCCTTCCGAATGGTCTGAAATTTTTAATATATAATTGCTGCAAAATTTTGTTGAGCCATTTCCAATTTTATGAAAATCGGATGTATAGTTTAATTACAGGGACACCCAAAAGTTTTCCGTTACATTATGGCCAATGGGGAAAAATTATTGCAAATGCATTTTAATGATTTTACAGCCTTCCGAATGGTCTGAAATTTTAAATATATAATTGCTGCAAAATTTTGTCGAGCCATTTCAAATTTTATGAAAATCGAATGTATAGTTTAATTACAGGAACAGTCAAAAATTTTCCGTTACATTACGGGGAATGGGGAAAAAATTATTGTAAGTGTATTTTAATGATGTTACAGACTATGCACTTATGAAGCGCAAAAAAATATACATTCAGTACAATATGGGGTGCAAAACATAATTATAAAACTAGTTATAGTGCGAACGCACCTCATTTGCCACGTTTGACGAGCAATTTCCAACTTGTTTATTTTATAAAAACAAAACCTAGCCTATAACCATCGGGCGGTTAAGACGAATCGATAGAGACCTCATTCATTAAAATCCATCCAGCCGTTCGGATGTTTCGAGGGTATAAAGAAATCCACTTACCCAGATATACGCGTGAAACACATAACCTTTCTTGGCAGTCGGGTAAGAAAAAAGAAACTCGTAAAGATTAAATAAATACGACTGAGGTTGTTTAATTCTTTTATGTTTTCTTTTCTTTTTGCTATGCTAACAATATTTTTTACAAAAAGATTAATAAGGATAATTTTCTTTTATAATGAAAAGGATAGATTATAATGGCACGCATTATCACAAGTACTAAATATGATTTTAACAACTGGGTTGTGCTTTCAAAAGTTTAATATTTTAAATTTTTTACCTCTGCTATAAAAAAAGGCTAGCTTGAAATTAATTTTTTTATTTTTGGTTGTAAATTAGTCTAGCTTGAAATTATTTTTTTTTATTTTTGGTTGTAACGTATTAATCTACATTAAAGCCGTTTAAATTCATTTTTTTTTTCAGCAGTTATTGTTAGTCGCTCCTAAAAAAATAATAATGAGTTAAAGTTGAATACAATCAAATTTCAATCTAAATATACCTAAAAGATAAAATTTTCAACCGTAAACATCTAACCGAAAGCCCTAAAGTTCATTTAGACGATTAGATGTGTAAATAAGCACAGTTTCTGCAACATTAAACAAATCACGTTTAATACGCGATCCCGCTTAATACGCGACTTTTGTCCACTCCCTTGAAACGCGTCTTAACCGGGTTCCACTGTACAAAGTATTGTGTCATATTGGAAATATAATGGACCTCAGCAGGTGAATTGGTAACGTCATGTGAGTTTGAAGAAACGTATTAAAACATGATAAAAACCCGACTATGGAAATATTAATATATTTTAACATTTTGGGGTTCTCTGAATTTGCTTTAGCTATTTTTAAACCTATTCCATATTACATTCGTGTGTGTATTCGTGTATATTATAATGTTCACAAAATGTTTAGCTCCCTAGAGCTCATTCTTAGTGAATAAACAGTGTTTATCTCTAATCTTGATTTAAGTTTTGTTGGTGAATTTAGTACTTAACTTCGAAATCTACCTCCGCCTGTAGGCCGAGCCGTCAGGGATTTTTTTATTTAGAAATATTAAAGTCACACAAAAAAATTTTGAATGGCAATTTTCTTTTACTTTATTTATGGAATATTTATCATTTAGTAAAGCAAAAATATCTATTAAAACTTACTGGTGTGAATTCAGAATGCTTAAATAAAAAATCAGCCAGATGCGGCAACACTGCTTGTAGTGCCTTTTCTTGTAGTTATCTTTGTACCTCTGTAATGTGTGTAAATTTCATCATTTGAAATAGTACGACACCCATTGAAATACGCTGCGAACAATACCGAACATGCCATATTAAACCCCAATAACATCCATTTCATGGCAATCGGATTATATTTACGCGAGTTAGAGCGTGGGCAGACAGACGGACAGACAAACCGAATTCATAAATACTTTTCAGCTATGTTGGAAAGTGTTAAAAAGCATATTTTCGTAAATATTTCTCTATGATTAATTGAGGTATATTAAAGTAAGGATTTCATTAAAAGAAAATTACTATTCTTTATTACTATTTTTACAAACAAATTGTCTACCCGAAACGTCCTCAGCAATAATTAAGTCCAGTTCTGAACCAGAACGACTAGGCAGAATAAAATGTAAGCCTGAGGCCGATCTGAACCGAGTCTGCTGAAAAAGTTAACCCCGGTTTCAGACCTCAGACACAGGAAAGAAGACGTTAATCTGTTTAGTTCGTTAATCTGAAATTCAGACACAATGTAGCTGTTAAACTGGTTGGCGGCTGCAGAGACCATCGCCTTATCGAGTTGACAGCTGAAATTCCAGGATTAGTTAAAACTCGATTCGCATATCAAAATGCAACTGGTCTGTCAAGTCCTATCTTGGTGGACAACGCGTGCAAACCCGATTTTAGTAGTTGACTGGTAGGTTTACCATTGTGTTTTTCTACTCCTAGTCCTCCATGTTTTCATATCTTTGTGTGCAGGAAACCACAATGGTGAACATACCAATCAGTCACTAAAATTGGGTTTGTAGGTGATTTCCACCAAGATAGGACTTGGCAGACCAGTTGCATTTTAATATGCAAGTCGAGTTTTAACTATACTCCCTGTAGGAAAAATCGGCTTTTCAAGGACAAACGTCCTCTTTTTATTTTCCCTTCATTACCATAGTTACTAACCTAAGATAAGGGGCGAGGAGTGACCAACGAAGGGATAATAAAAAGAGGACGCTTGTCCTTGAAAAGCCAATTTTTTCTACAGAAAGTATAATCTTGGAATTTTAGCCATTAACTTGATGAGGTGTTGTTTAGTGCAGCCGGCTCTCGGTCTATGTCCGATACCGTTTCTGACGCAGGACACGTTATATTTCTGTACTGATATTGTCAAGCTAGCATCGGCACATTTACACTTATTCTCGGACTTGTACCCAGTCACGTCCATTAAAAATTTTTCATATTAGCTTAGTTTGATTCTTTTTATATCGGTCTCTCGACCACCGTAATTTTTATTTTCGCCTCGACTGGCCGGTTTAATTTTCTTTTCAGCCCGGTTATTTGTTTTATCGACTCAGACCGTTTTAAGATGTGCGTTCATTTTGCCGGTCCGAAGTGAAAGAGAAACTTAGTGTTTTAGGCCGGGAGGTGTCAGCACAGACAATCACCTCATCGAGTCCACGGCTGAAATTCCAGAATTAGTTAGAATTCTATTAGCATATTAAAACGCAATCGGTCTGTCAAGTCCTATCGTGGTGGAAAACACCTGAAAACCCAATTTTAGTGGTTAACTCGTAGGTTTATTGTTGTGTTTTCCTGCACCTAAAAGTATGAAAATATGGAGCATTGGGTGCAGGGAAACACAATGGTAAACCTACGAGTCAACACCTAAAATCAGGTTTTCAGTTGATTTCTATCAAGGTAGGACTTGGCAGACCGATTGCGTTTTAATATGCAAATCGAGTTTTAATTAATTCTGGAATTTCAGCCGTGAACTCGATGAGGTGATTGCCTGTGCTGTCGCCTCTCGCTCTGTCTAGTATTAGTTTGGGGATCCCCTTAGGGTAATGTTGCAAAAAGCAAAAATTTTCAATTCCTTAGAATGTAGAACAGGTAAAATGGGGATTTTATTTAAACAACTGATAACCATTCACCAAAATTTAGATCCGATGAGTACTCATAAAATGAAGTTGTTTTACCATATTTTGGTGAGCAAAAGGTGGGGCATTTTTAACCCAGGAGAGGGAAAATAAAAACTAGAAAACGGGAATTCTGCTTTTTCAGAATTTAGTGTTGCCCCGATGAAAAAAAATATATGTATATATAAATCGTACAAAACATATTTCAATTTTAAGACTTAAAGTACATGCTTTTATTTTATGTAAAATGACGTCATTCGCATCCGCTTAAGAATTTCAAATTTACGATCTACTCTTAAACATCTACAGTAAAGTATGCATAGGACGTCACTATCGTGAAATAATACACAAATGCCACAAAAAGATGCCGTCATTAAAGAAACTCGACAAAAAGAAAATAAAAGCGGCTACTTAATGATTTGTAGGCCTTCATTTGTCTGTAACATTAATATAGATACTTAAAATTAAATGTAGTTTAAAATAGCTCTGTGTTTTAACAAAAATCATTCGTTTATGTTTTTCTCAAAATAGCACGCATTTTAATTACATTTTCTTTCGGTTGTTACGAGAAAATGGCAACAAAAATATATTATTACTATTTTACCACTATTTACCCTTTACTTTCTACAAAAATGGAGTATTTCCGTTGCCAATATTAAGCAAATACCTCTATAAACTACAAAAAAATTAATATTTCAAAAATAAATGGGGATGCAGTTTTCAAACAAATTGCATTTAAAAGTAAATTTTTTTTTCCAATACGATTGTATAAAAATTGAAAATGCGCGATGCTTAGAAATTTAAAAAATTGCTATAGAGTATTAAATCGTACTGCTTTGTTTTACGGCTGTCTTCTGTAAGGTAACGTTTTTTTTTTTTTTTTTTTGAGACGACACAAAATAAGCTGGGAGAAAGAAATAGCATACCGGGGGCTAAAAATTTCAGTAGGTGAAGTGGGTATCGTTTCTTCCGATATTTTTTACTTCTGCATCGAATGACACCAACCGCAAGTCGATATGATCATTTGTTACAAAGTTACGACAGGTTTTATGAATACAAAGTCAGAAATTATACTTTATGCAAGAAAAATAGGTTTTTACAATAACAACTGATGACCATTCACGAAAATTTAGGAATAAAATCGTTTTGGTACTAGAAATGGAGATCCGGTGAGTCTCCAAAAAATAAAGTTGTTTTACTGTGTTTTGGGAGGAGAAAAAATGGAGCATTTTAACTCACGGGGGAGGAGGGGGAATTCAATTGTTTTTATTAGGTCAAGTGGGGTATCGTTTGTTATTTATTTTTTAATTCTAAATCGAATAACGCCATCCGAAAGTCGATACGATTATTTATTACAAAGTTATGGTGAGTTTTATGAATACAAAGTCGAAAATTATACTTTATTATTGAGTACAGCTTTGTCACATTTATTTTACGTTCAAAACATGCTCTTTATATCATATCAAATCATCTCAAACTTATTATATGTCCTCAAAATAGTATTAATCAAAATCAGGATCATCTGAGTCTTCTTCGAGGTCATTAAAGTGTTCAAAATCTTTGTATTCATAAAACCATTCATGACTTCGTATTCATAAAACAGGCCTAAATTTGTAACGAATGGTCGTATAGACTTTCGGGTGGGTTTCGATTCAGAATTAAAAATTACTTAATAAACGATACCTCACTTGACCTAATTAAAAAAGTTGAATTCTCCCCCCCCCCATTTAAAATGACCCCCTTTTTCACCCCATCCCCCCTAAAACACGGTAAAACAATTCTATTTTGGGGGTACTCATTGGATCTTCATTTAAATTTCTAAAGCGAAGTTTTTACCAAGTTTCGTGACTGGCCATCAGTTGTTGTGTTTTACTCAATTTTATGTCTATTTTGCCTCTACTAATGCATATATGATGATTGTGTAGATGAATACTCAGATAGATAAATATTAAAAGTTTCAATTAGTACAAATCATTGATTATAATCAGTTCAAGGTCAAAACAGATTAAAAATATCAGTTTTACTAATATTGTATATCGAATTTTTCTACGGGTGGGAGAAGCCAAGTTAGATGCCCGAAGTTCAATGCCCAGTTGACTTATGTTTTAATCAGGCTCTGTCTACGCGGTTTCTTTTTGGAAGCAGTTTCAAACTGCAATGACTAAAATAAATTTCGTGAAATCTGTCCCCTTTTTTTTCCATGCTTCAAAGCTTTTATCCAGGAAATAGCAATTATCTGAGTAATTTTGGTAGTCTTCTTCGAAATTTTGACACAGGGGATTATAATATTTATACATTTTCCCACGCAATGATTCAAGGTCAGAACATCTATTATGGGATACTGAAAATATTGTTTTAAGATATTATCACAAAACTATGCGCCGAATGCTCTAAAGATTACGCTACACTTGCCAAAACTAAGATGCTTAAATTCAAAGGACAATCGTGTATGATGAGACTCGATCCCGGGCCTGACACAGGTTCCCTATTTATACCAGTCTACGGGCTCTACCTCAATTTTTATAACAGCCTTTGGGCTCATGTGGTCTCGGAAACGATTTTTATAACAGTCTTCTGCATCGGCATTAATTTTTATAACAGTTTTCGGGATCAGGCGAGCTCGGACTCGATTTTTAAACCAGTCTTCGGTCACGGCCTCAGTTTTTATACCAGTCATCGGTCTTGGTCTCAATTTTTATAAAGTCTTTGGTCTCAGGTGGGCTTGGGCTCGATTTTTATACAAGACTTCGGGGTCGGACTCAGTTGTGTAACGATCTTCGGCCTCGGCCTTAATTTTTATAAAAGCCTTTGGGATCGGCCTCAGCTTTTTTAAAAGTCTGCGTGCCCGATTTTTATACCAGTTTTCGGACTTGGCCTCAATTTTTATAACAGTCTTCGGGTTCAAGTGGGCTCGGGCTCGATTTTTATACCAGTCTTCGGGCTCGGCCTCAGTTTTTATAACAGTTTTCGGGCCCAATTTTTATACCATCCTTTGGTCTTGACCTCAGTTTTTATAACAGTCTTCGGGTTCAAGTGGGCTCGAGCTCGATTTTTGTACCAGTCTTCGGGTTCAAGTGGGCTCGGGCTCGATTTTTATACCAGTCTTCGGGCTCGGTCTTAGTTTTTATAACAGTTTTTGGGCCGAATTTTATACCAGCCTTTGGGCTTGTCTTCTATCTTTGTAACGGTCTTCGGGCTCAATTTTTAAACCAGTCTTCGAGCTCGGCTTCAGTTTTTCGAAATTCTTTAAACGTATTTCTCTTGTAACGATATGCCTAACATTTCTTCTCGGACATAAAATAATTTGTATTTGATCCAAAAATCTTTCCCATGTAAACTGAAAATCTAATATTTTGTAATTACTAATATTGTTGGCTATCGATAAAATATTTTATTTCTACAAAACTCTATTTATTAGACATTAAAATAGTCAACGCATACATTTACGAGGTGAAATTGAATCACACTTCCAGAGTTTATCATCCTTAGGCGATCCTATAACCAGTTCTTTGCGTGGACCTGTGTATGATTTTATTTATATTATACGAACCTCTCTGAGTATACTAAATACGTTAAAACTTGAAAGTGCATAACTCAATTAAAAACCGCCTCTGAGCCATTCACGCTGATAATCCGCCAATGCTTATGAATTTTTTTGTGTATCCCTGTATATGATCTATAGGATTTATACACACCATATAGTAAACAAAAAATTTAGTTAAATTTAATACCAAAAACGAAATCCCATTTCCAGCACTTATAGCTAATAGACAGATGTACTGTATCCAAATGTTTCGTGTGTCCTTGTAAATGAACGATAAATGATAACGATCGATAAATGAACGATCATGTTATACAACAAGTACCCTGTAGTAATGTAAATCTTTCCATCAGTAATGCATTATCCTCAGTAACATGTATCAATTTTATTACATTTAAAACAGCGCAACAGAACTAAAATACGCTCCAAACAGATTTTCACCGTAGACCATTACAGGGTCGAAACTAGGGGGGGGGGGGAGGGGGCATGTGGCCCGGGCGCCAGAGCCAAGGGGCGCCAAATGAAAGAATATACCTTTGGAATCGATCATTTCTTCTCATGGACTGATGGTTTTCATTATTATGAAACAGCCATTATAAATGAAGTGTTAAGTGAAGATGAAAGAGCAGTCGTAAAAAGTTTGAACTCTGATTTTCTGGTCAGAATAGGAAAAAAAAATGGCCATAATTTTTTTTTTTTTTTTTTTTGCTTCATAATAATGAAAGCCATCAGTCCATCAGAAGAAAATAACTCGGTTAAAGCGGAAACTCGGTTAAGCGGGACTCGGATAATCGGAAAGCTACTGTATAAGCAAACACTGTAAATAGCCGGTAATACATGCGAATTCTTTTATGTGAATGAACTATAATTGCAACAAACGTCACACTCAATTTACGTAGTTCATTTATTACATATTTTATGATTACATATTTTAAATTTTAAAATAAGTCCGCCATTAGAAAATTAGTAAAATTCTCTTTGTAAATATACTTTGAGGAAGAAAGGAGGGGGAGGGGGCGCCAAAATTCATGTTTTCCCCGGGCGTAAAAAGGCTAGGTTCGGCCCTGGACCCTTATGTAACGGAATTCTTTTGTATGACCCTGTAAATGAATAGTAAATTATTTGCGCCCCATATTCTTCAGAATGCACGATTCAGTGCACATAATACACTATGACGCAAAAGTTTAGACAATGAAGAAATTCTTACATACTTTGAAAAATATTTATTCAATTTTCAAATCACTGCTTGAAATTAATGTGCTGTACATATAAACAATATTTATAACAAAGAAAAGTGGAATTGTGCATATTGCAATAAATTAAATGGTAACAAAAATAAACTGCTGTCTCAAAAGTTTAGACACATATTAAATAAAATCGAAATAAACAATTTTTAAAACCTGGTTGCACATCCATGCTTATGTATTACGTCATATACACGAGATTGCATGGAAGAAACTAAATCTTGCATAGTTTGTGGATCGATATCGTACCATGCATTCTCAATAGATGTCTTAAGTTTCTTTTCAGAAGAGTATTGTCTAGCGTTGCTATAAACTTTGCGACACATGATGCTCCAAAGGTTTTCTATAGGGTTAAGATCTGGGCTACATGCTGGCCAGTCGAGAACTCTTATATTATGGGAATTAAACCAAGATTTTGAATGTTTTGCAGTGTGAATTGAAGCATTGTCTTGCTGAAATTCCCACTGAGGACCCCCTAGAAGCTCAGCAAATGGCAGTAGGTTTTCTTCTAATGTCTGTGTATAATGCTGTGAAGTTTGACGACCACTGGTGAAGGTCAGAGATACTTGTCCATTATAGCAAAAGGCTGCCCAAACCATCACCGAGCCCCCTCCTTGTCTGCGACTAAAAAAACGTCGAGGTTCCTTCCGCAAGTCATGCCAATACGATAAACAACCATCTGGACCATCCAGATTCCACTTTTTTTCATCGCTAAATATGACTGACTGCCATTTCTCTCCATATGACATATGCTTTCGAGCCCACATAAGTCTTTGTAACTTATGATATGGTTTCAGAGCTGGTTTCTTCTGCATTTTGCTATAAACGATTGTTCCTTTTTCCAAAATTCGTCTACGAATCGTATCCTTTGATACAGAGAGTCCCGATGAGCTTTGAACTCCACGTACGCTCATTTGTTGAGTGCTCGCTAGTCTTTGTATCAGGCGATCCTCTCGTACATTTGTCACACGTGGCCTCCCAGACCGACATTTTGCTTTATATTCGGAACCACTCGATAAAACTCGATAAATAGATTTTTTTGACCTATTAATAATAGCAGAAATTTCAGAAACGCTCTTCCCTTCACCTTTCAACTGCCAAATCCTTGAAACCTCATTCACTTGAATTTCTTTAGCTCTCGGCATGTCGACTATGAAGCGCAATCGTTTGCAGAACTTAAGTACTCCAAATTTGTGACATCATCGATTCTAAATTTGCATATGCCAGCGAATATTCAAAGAAATTTAGAATAGTGTCTAAACTTTTGCGACAAGCACATTTGAATTTTTATGAAAAAAATTAGTATTATAGCAAATAAAACGACTGTCTTTTGTACATAGCATCTTAAATCAGTTTTTGAATATATTTACAGGTTTTTGTAATTCTGACGTCATAATTCTACATTTTAAAGCTGAATGACGTCATTGTCTAAACTTTTGCGTCATAGTGTACATGCATATCAATTTCATTGTATTTGAAATTGTCTAAGATCATTAAAATGAACTTGAAACGATTTTTTCCCGTTGACCGTAATGTAAAGGAATACTTTTGACCGTCTCCTGTAAATGAACTATAAATGCTACATGCTTCATTTTCAATACCGATCGTGCTATAGTAAGCATCAATAACATACAAAAAATTCAGGGCAATCCGAGTATTTTTACGAGAACTCGAACAGACAGAGAGACAAACCGAGGTCATAAACACTTTTCAACTATGTTGGAAAGTGTCAATATTTTTTTTTTTTTTTCAAAAATCTTGCCATGTCATACTGAAAATCTATTACGCTGCAATTTAATATATAAAAATTAAAAAAAAATGTCTGTCTGTAATTATATACAAATCCACAGTTTGTAAGCCAGAATTGTGAAATGTTACGTACATGTGCATTAAAACACTGGCCGAGGCAGCTAAAGTAATCCGGAATCGAAATAAGTTATAGTTAATTTTTAATTAATGAAAAACCACCCATTTACCACCAATTTCCTATCAAAATGAAACATTTTTCGTTATAGCAGTTGCCAACAATTAAAAATCTAATATAAAATTCTTACCACAATAATTACTTTTGTATTGCAAGACTTCCACGTGAAAAATGAAATAAACTGACGAATTAAAAAAAAAAAAAGTGAATATTACGTCATAACTTTTCTATTGCAAGATTTCCAGGTGAAAAAGGAAAAGGAAATAAGTAGTTTGACGAATTAAAAAAAAAAAAGTGAATATTACGTCATATTGGAAATGTAATGGACGTCAGCAGGTGAATATATAAGGTCATAGGAGTTTGAAAAAACGTATTGAAACATGATAAAAACTCGATAATGGAAATATTGGTATATTTTAACTTTTTGAGGCTCTCTGAATTTGTTTTCGCCATTTTAAAATCTATTCCATGTATACATGTGTATATTAGAATTTCCACAAAGTTTTAGGCAGAGCTCATTTTTAGTGAAGATCTGAAATAAAGATGACTTTACTGCTTTTTTTTATTGTTTGTTTTATACTGTATGTTTAATTTTGAAATGGATTTTTCAAAACAAACATTCTTAAATTCCGGGCAACGCCGGTATTTTAGTTACTAATATTTTGGGTGACAATACAACATTTTATTACTGCAAGACTCTATTTATTAACCCTTAAAATAGCCAACGCACACATTACGAGGTCAAATTAGAGGGAGCAGAGCAAGACTCGCACCACAAAATCCCCCCAACATCTGCTTGAAAGCCCACCTGGAGTTACTCCCTCTTGTGCACCAGGTAAAAGCCTGTTAACTCCCATAAGTGCTCCGCAGGTGGGGTGAAATATTGCCCTGGAAATCTTTGCCCAGGACTCCCATCTGTTCCGGAGTAGATGCAGGAGATTTTTTTTTTCTTTATGCCAGGTAGACCACCTTACCTTTAACCGTGACCGTCCTATGTAAGCACGAAGGGGCGTTTGTGTCGGTGACGTGAAAGAAGTCAGCTTTTGTTCGAAGGTTTGAGTGAGTGTTTTGTTGGAAGATGTTTCTTAAGTTATTGGCTCGATGTTGTTTTGTAAAATTCAGAACTTCTGAATCTAAATCTAAATATATGTATGAGTTTTCTCTTTTGCTTGAGTAAAAAGGGGAAGGAGAAAGTAAAAAAGAAAAAGAAAAAAATATTCCGCATATCAAAATTTACCAGTGGCGTGGTCAAAGGAGGAGTTCATGGGACGCAGGCTTTCTCTAAAATAAAATTCAAAAAACAGGCAGGAAGTAGGAGTTCTGTTTTTTCAGAATTTAGTGTCGTCTTCGACGAGAGCGGGGAAAAAAATATTATTATTACGGGGTAAGACCCGTCGAATTTCGACTGTAGAAAATGTTTAAGAAGGACTTGTTTCATTAATTTATAATAAACCTACAAAATAAGTTACAAAAAAAAAAATGCAATTTAACAAATTACAGCGATTATTTGGAAAAATGATTTTTTCAAAGACTAAAATTTAAAACATAAAAAATCGCACGGAGTTGATCATACATTACGTACGCCATGAATTAAACATTAATAGTGTAATTACACGTAAAAATTGCAAGCGACAAAAATCGCCTGCGACTGGTCAGATTTCCTGAAACTTACGTATTATCCGCCTGAAACTTACGTATTATCCAAGCATTTCGTTGGCTGTTCGGGAAAAAGGCTTTTCCATCGTCAGATTTTCAAGAAATCTTACGACCCATTTTAAATGAAATTTCATTCTTAAACTTCTAAACATCCCACAATATTACTTTTTACACCATCGCGTCGTATAGAGAAAAAAATGTACTTTTAAATGCAATTTGTTTGAAAGCTGTATCTCAATTTGTTTCTGAGTTAATATTATTATTATTATTATTTTTGTAGTTTTTATTACTTTTTTGTCATATTGGCAACAGAAGTATCCATCTCTGTTGAAAGTAAAGGTTAGTGTATAGACCAATCAGAAAACGAATAAAATGCAGATTAAACCAATGAAACGCTTCAGATATGCTTTTGATTTCCTACCCTGACGAGGACAATAACCATTTTTCCAAATGGTTAAAAATGCATCTTATCTTGGTTAATCTCACTCTCGAACAAATATTATTTTAACCTAAAGGTCACTGCTCTTCTATAAAGAAATATTTTTAAAACTTTATGTTTTGTCAGTGCGTGTTTTCAATTGCGTTATTTTCAAAAGTGAAGCATTTCCACCTGTGAAGAATTTCAAAGTCGCTGATTGAAAATGATGCACTTCTAGAAAACTTATTTCACTTTTAAGACTAAAAATACACGCTTTCATTTTATATAAAATGACGTCATTTGCATCCGCTGAAGAATTCCACATTTAGGATCTAGTCTTAAAACAACATTTGTGGAAAAGTATGCATAGGGCGTCACTATAGCTGAATAATACACAAACCCAGCAAAAAGCAATGTCGTCATTCAAGAAGCTCGACAAAAAAAATCGTGTATCTAAGGATTTATGGACCTTCATTTATTTGTAACATTAATATAAATACTGAAAATTAAATAGAGTTTATAATAGTTCCATGATTTATCAGAAATCATTCATTTATATTTTTTCAAAATTCGGAAAATGTTATGATACACGGATTAATAAAATTGCAATCTTTCAACTTTTTGATAGGATTTAAGTAAATGCGGAGAACATAAGTCACATAAACATTCTTTAAAATGCATTTTTATAAGCAGACGATATTATTGGCACAGTACGTATTTTAATTGCATTTTGTTTTCACTCGTTATGAGAAAATGACAGCAAAAAATACCGTAATCTACTAATTTGTGTAATGACGTCATATGCAAACTTTTCTATAGACGAAGTTTAAGAGTGGATTGTAAAAGGGTATTTGTGTTAGTGGATGCAAATGACGTCATTTTATAAAAAAAGCGTGTATTTTAATTCTTAAACCTGAATTATGTTTTGTAGAAGTGCATCATTTTCACAACCCAGCTGCTTTGAAATTCTTCACAGGTGAAAATGGTTCCTTTTGAAAATAATGTGATTGAAACCACACACTGATAAAACGCAATGTTTTACGAAAATTTAGAGTATCTTTATAGAAGAGAGGTGACATGTAAATAATAACGATTTATATTACAGAAATTAATGATTCTCACCTGGATGGATTTGCTTCGCTGAGTTAGACAAGCAAACAAATAATTCGTGGTTTAAAATAATATGATGTTTCTGAAGTTTATGTCCGAAATTCTCTCGAATAATAAAATTTTAATGCTATTCTTTAGGACATTCTACTACAATTTTATCAAAATAACATAATTTATTTAATTTAATATTTCCTAATTTTATATAATCTATATATTTAAAACACAAGTGTGTTTTTCAGTCATCTGCCCTGATCTTTATGCCGAACCAATTTTGCTAATATATATATATATATTTTTTAAACTGAAAGCTCTTCATTTGTAGATGTGATCGCACTATCTGTTTTTTTTTTTTTTTTTTTTTTTTTTTTTTTTTTTTTTTTTTTTTTTTTAATATCCCCACATTTATATTTTAATTTTAAAAGCATTTTATGAAAGTTCTTCAAAATGGTGAAAATTAGATAGCTTTTATTATTGCAGGCAAGAGAGAAATAATGAGGTATTTTTATCTTTATTCATGCTATTTTCTGATAAAAATTCAAAATTGTTGATAAAAATTGTTGTATAGGATTTAGTGTCGCAAAATTCCATTAGGAGCAGAATATTATATTAGGGGCATAATAACGGAAAATAACATACTGCTTTTTAAAACACGCATTTTTCCTCATAAATTTTCTATATTGTTTTTCTTTCTGAATATGTCCCATACTAAGTTTCAGACACTAGGCAAAATGCTTATTTAAATGAAAATGAAGTCCTATTTAAGAGAAAACGATCATTTTCTTAGATAAAACTAAACATTTTAACACAAATGCGTCTAAAAAACATAAAATACGGAAATTTTTACTCTCCGGAATTGAGATGTTGCTGACAATCGTAACTTCAAGGTTTGAGTTAAAAGGGTTGTTAAATGATCAAACAAAATACAAATTTTAAAAAAATTATTAATATGGATATCAGAAAGTGCGTATGCAAATTTTAAGAATGTGAAAATTGCTGTTTTTCATTCCGGAATACCAAGCATAAGAGTCTCAATTGATAACCACATCCTAATAATTGATCTTTATTATAATTTACTGATTAAGTATCTATATTATAAAGAACAAACGTATCTATGGGTAACGCTGACGTCATTTTGCGAATGGCAACACATCACGATCAAATTTCGGTCTTGAAATTTTCGCTACTGTAATTTTTTTAATCTTCTGACCATCGTACATTTAAAAATTTCGTCGCATAGGGAAAAAATTTACTTTCAAATGCAGTTTGTTTAAAAACTGTATCTTAATTGACTGATGTATTATATTCAAAAATAATTTTTAAGCATGATTTTTTTTAAGTGTATCTTATCACGTGCCAGTTTCAATACATAATAATAATAAACATTTTGCGCATAAAGCAACAAACATTTTTAAGCATTTGTTTCTGACTATTTTTGCATAACGAAATTAATACTTCCTTTATAAACAAATAAAAGAATAATATTTAAAAAAACACCAATCTAACGTATTTGTGAAAGACAAATTAACGAAATTAATACTTCTTTTATAAACAAATAAAAGAATAATATTGTTAAAACACAAATCTAACATATCTGTAATCGTACAATTTAAATTTTAGATCACCAAATAGGATTTTTTTTTTCAAGTGGAATTTGTTTGTGAAGTTCATCTCAGTTTACTGATTGTCTGTGGTTTTAAAAACAATTTTAAAGCATGAAATATTTTTAAATTTATCTATATCGCGCGGAGCTCTATTACGAAAGATTAATCCGTTTGCCCTTAAAACAAAATAAAGAGTTCATCCTTTTCTTGCGGATAATATCCATTAAAAAAAAAAACTTGCCTACGAATAAATAAATAAAATAATATAAATAAAACACAAATTTAACACACATGTATAAGCTCTGAAATTATCAGAACATAAAAGGATGTCATAAGTAGCAAAATCTTTGTCAAATAACTCTTAGCATACGGCTAATAAGAAACTGTCGCTTTTCATAAATTTCAAAAATTTATTTGATTGTATAATTCGTATTTTCCATATGAAAAATGCTTTTTTAATGTAAGTGGGCAATCTAAAATATTTATTGCATATATAAAAAAAAAAAACTATTAGTTTTCAATTAAAAACAAAAAAAAAATGTTTTCACCTATATTCTTTAACCCGGGAAGCCCGGGTATGATACCCTAGTACATATAATGAAAATGGGAATTTCGTTCTGTCCGTTTATAACTTGAATTCTGCTGAATGGCTTTTGATGGGACTTGCATTGTTAGTTAGATCATTTTTCAGGGAAAGTTTTAGTATATTAAATATCGTTCTACTTTGCATAGTTTTAGCATTACGGGGGAATGTTATCTAACAAAGTGAACCCGATTATAAAAGATTAGCCCTTTTAAAATTTTCAGCTGGATGAATTTGGATGAGCCTTGCATTGTTAGCTAGATAATTTTTCAGGGATGGTTTTAGTATATTGCATATTATTCTACGTCGCTTACTTATAGAATTATTTAAGAAAGTTCTATAATCAGGTGAACTACCGATTATGAAATATTAGGCTTTAAAAAAAGTTCTACTATATAATTTTTCAGGGATGGCTTTAGTACATTTCATATCGTTGTATTGTTCTTTGCCAAATCTGGAGTAAATGATCAACGAATATATAATGGAGAAGCGGATTCAAGGGAAAGGTTTATGACCAATAGAAAAACATGATATTATGCGTAACAGCCAATAAAAAATTTCCCAAAAATGTGAGTGAATCTAAAAATTCCTTCCAGAATTTTTCACATTTTCGTATCCATTCCTAATGCTATTTTCCTATTGGCAGTTACCCGTAATCTCCTGATTTTCTATTGGTCAATAAAGCTTCCATTTGAATCCGCTTTTCTTCTACATATTCCAGAAAATTTCCGCCATTCTTTGCACTGAGCATGGTATGCTTAATGCTATTGAAACTAGTATGCTTTAAAATTTAAAGGTCTGGCGCTATTAGCGTTGTTTTTTTTTATTTATATTATATTATATTGCGCTAAGTATAATCTTATTAATGAAAGATCCATATTGTTTTAAAATACAAGCTAAAATTCACCGATATATTTTGTTTGTTTCAAGGTACGTTCGGAGAAACCGATCAGCGTAACGGACGAAGCCTATTAGTTTATGACAAAACTTTAAAGACTTAGTTACATTGCATTTTGCTACTAGTGGAAAATATTTACACACAGTGTAAAGCAAACGTGTTGAGTTGTCAGTCGCCTCCAGCTATGAAAGACCTTAGCAGTCACCTTTGGACATACACATCACAGCCAATATTTGTCCAGCAAACAATTTTCACACACATTTCACACACATAACAAGCGCATTCATTCGTGTTGCCAGATTTCGTGTGGGTTTTTTCTTCGAGCGTTGGCAGTTTATCTGACGGTTAGTGTACTTTTGGCCGCGTGGGTTACGATCGATGGCTCATTATCGATGAAGCAAACGATATTGTGATTAATGTTTTATGACCGAGACGTATCGATACGCGTATTAACATATTTTATGAACGTGAACTTAATGCAGCAATTTTTTTTTGTTTATCTTTTTTAACTTTTTCATCTTCTTTTTTTCCAGTGTGTGTGTCTACACTTTTCGAGATAGAATAAATGAATAAATAGCAGCGGTACAATGAATGAATGCACCTCACGTCTTATGCTGATGCGTAAACAGAAATAAAAATTCAGTTCACACAGACACTGTTTACCAAGATCTGGCGTTTGTGTTGACGTTTACGGGACAACAGCGTAAATGTGATGGGTTTTTTTAAATTATATTACTTAGAACCATTAATATTTCTACATAAATATTGACTAAAAATCACCATTCAATTGCAAAATATACATAATCACCCGCGTCAAAAATGACGGAATGTTGGTCTGCGTTTCATTTAAACAAACAGCATGAAGATTTTATTATTGAAAGGTTTGTATTGTAGAAAAGCATATTTAAACTAGTATGTTGTGGCCATCACAAAACTTTCTTCTATCCCAATCATGTCAATACTTCAAAATTCACTATCTCAGTGCCAAATTAAATGGCAATCTGTGTTCATCATGAGAATTTTAAAAATATGATATTCCGTGCATTAGTTCTCGAGGTATGACTGTCACTGAAATCGTGTAAATCCAGCATGATGCGCGCATAGTAGCGCCATCTATTGGGTTATTTACACCAGAACCTAATTATCACCAACTTATGTCAACGTCTAACTGAATATGAAGTTTTATAAAAATCCGTGCATTAGTTCTTGAGATAGTGCTTTTGTGGAAATCCTACAAAATGCTACATAGCAGCGCCACCTGCAGTGCGATTTACACCAAAAACTAATCAGCTCTAATCTATATCAGGGACTACCTGAATCTAAAGTTCTATTAAATTCCTTTCATTAGTTTTTGAGATAGAGCGCCCACAAAATTTGTGTCACATACAGACAGACATTTTGTAAAAACATGTTTTTTGGAATCTCTGACCCATAAAACGTGTAAATCCGTTGAAAACTGGAATTCGAAAATTTTCATGAAACCAATACTTTCTTCCTGTAAAGATAGAAGAAAATAAAAATGACAAAGGATTTATACAAATACAAATGATGAGGATTTTTTTTTTCTCAATGTTCAATTTCTGAAATAGTTCAACGATTTATAAAGGCTCCGATTCTAACCTTTAGAATTAAGAAATGAAAACCTATGAATTAAGAAATGAATACCTATCGTAGCAGAAGTATAAAAGGATTGTTGATGATGATTTTCGAAAAAAATCGTCTGTAATTAGCCGAGATATTAACCCTTAAAGACACTTACGGTTTGGACATACATAATGCCGGGGGCGTCGTACTCTATGTACCATCGGTTTTCAAAGCCTAGATAACAACTTTTAATGATACATTTGTGTAATACACTGTTCAGTAGGAGTATAAAAGCAATAAACGTCAAACTGTTAAAAACAGATTAATTTAATTAGAATTAATCGCATAAATACTATGGGATTCGCGACTAGTTTGCACACTCAATACGCCTCCCGTGTATTTAAGAGTTAATTAATTACCTATCTGGAAAAGCGCGGCACGGACCAAGGCGGCGTTGCTGCTTTGCGACCTCCTTTCGCAGCGCGCTTTACTGTTAAAAATTTTGCAGCATTCTGGCAGGTCATTCGACCGTTTTTTGAAAAAACGGTTTCATAACCATAATTTAACTATATTCTGATCATAAAATGGCCAATAATATGGTCAGAATAGTGTTAAAATTACGGTTGTGTAACCGTTTTCGGATGAAACGGTCCAATGACCTGCCAGAATGTTGCAAATTTTTAACAGTGTTGGCAAAATGCTAAGTTTAAACTTTGAACAAGGGTTTTGTTTTAGCTATACTGTAAAAAGAAAAGATTATTACGACGCTGAATTTATTTGTATTAAATGCCAAATGAAGTTCAAATATGCACTACTTTTAATGTCAATACGGAATTAAGTTCCGGAACAGACTAGTATAAGGATTAAAAAAGAGTTACACAGAATAGCAATATTTGATATTATTTAGGTTTCATATTTCTTTATATACCCATTCATACTTTTCTAGTGCATACAGTTATACCAAACCCTACGTTGTATAGTTTTCTTTTACAAAATCTTATTTTTCTTTTAGTAACAATCTTTTTAATAATACAGTTAATAGTTCATATATTTATTGTACGGAACCATCTGAGCGCGAGTAACACTCGCACTTGACCGTTTATTCTCCTTAGTTTTATTAATGACAAATGTGGAGCAAACATGCAAACCATGCTTTCTCCTTCAGATACAAATTTTCAAAAAACACAAAAAACTGATAAATAAGAAAATAACTTGTATTTAATTCTCATTTTTATTGTGTATTTTTATTACTGTTTATTAGAAAGAATTGCAAGCATACCTAAGATATTAAGCATAAAACAAATTAATAAAATGCATTTAATAATTGGAGAAATCACGTTTTGACCGAATTCAGAGGAGGAAACATGTTTTGATTGTTTGACAAGTGGATAAAACGCTTTTTGAATGAAATAAGTTCTAACTCACAAATAATACAATAGCATTATTTTATTTGAATAAATACCGAATTTCAGTTGATTATTGTTAAAATAAAATGACAGATTATGGTACCTAGTAGTATTCATTAAATATTTATTAAATAAATACTCGTTTGCCAGAAATCGACTTCAAATTTTAAAACCAATATCTTCATCTAGACAGTTATACACATATCCCTCTTCTTTATTGCAGGCTTATCAATCATGGATAATGTGGTTGTATCATTTAAATATATCATCAGGTTGATTTTGCCACTGTTCACTATACATTACCTTCAAAAGTTTTTTAACATATTTGTTCTTTTCAACTGGTATGGCGTGGCTAAGAGGAAGATATTCTAAAACAACCCTTTGAACAAGGTAACAGTAACTCCCTTTTTAAGAAGATTTACATCATATTCTTCATTTAGATCTTGAAATCTATAATTCTGGAAGCCTTTAACTTTAACAGTTCTCTTATTTTTTTCTAAAACAATCCGTTTCAATTGTGATATGTATGGTAGGTTTCGAAAGTACACATTAAGTGACAACTGTAATTGGCAGACTGGAGAAATCACTGCTTGATTGAATGCAGGCTTTGGAGGAAACACTCTTTGATTGAGACGTCAAGTTTTAAAATTGATTTATAATCGGAGAAAAAATTTTTTTAGTAAAAAATACCATTTATTTCTGTGCAATTTAACACAGAGTTCATAAAAATAACAATAACTCATTTTTTATTTTTTTGTGAGAAAACACGGTTTGAATGTTTGCTCCACAAATACATTTTAAGCTAAGCATAACGTCACTGGCGCAAACTTTTTAAACACACTTTATTTATGTACGTTTATGCTTAACCACAGTACATTCAAATAATTTTTTTTTTCTATTTAATTGTAATTAAAAAAGTTGACGAACTCATAATGCATAAAGACAAAATAAAACCAATAGACATTATTCTCGTGATGTCGCTTTTAAAAATAAAGAACATGTGCATAACTTTTTTTTTTTTTTTTTTTTTTTTTACCGAAAATAACTTGCAAATGAAAAAATACGTCCAAAAGGCCACGTGTTTGAATATTTTTCATTATTTCTCCTTTACCTGAAACAATAGACGTAATCCGATTGCCACCACATTTTGAATAAATTTCTTAAAGAACTTTTAAAAATTAAAATTAAAATATAGAAATGGCAATATATAATTTTTTTTTAAAAGCTAATGCGAGCACATCTACAAATGAACAGCCTTAAAAAAAAAAAAAAAAAAAAAAAAAAAAAATAGCGAAACCAGCTCAGTAGAAAGCTCAGGGCAGATGACTAAAAAACAGCCTTGTGTTTTAAGTGTATAGATGGCACGGTTCGCCCCGGAATGGTTACCTACATTTTCTTACACTTGTATTTTATATAAGTAGATCATTTCCTTTCAAAATTTATTAAAGGGCTTTATTAACAACAAGCAGGAAAAAATGAAGTCATTTTGACACAATCATACGAAAAAATTTCTTATAAATGAGAATGTACATTTCCTTTGGTGTATGTGACAGAAAAATATACGATTTCCTTCACAATGTGAAAAATAAAATTCAATCAAATGGAGTAGCATTTAGTGAAACTCTATTTTGTATGGCATCTCTTATTATGAAATTAAAATAAATAAATAAATAAATAAATAAATAAAAACTTTTTCTTGGAAAAAATTCTTAAGCAAATTATCTAATCAAAAAGCGGCAATAACTGACTTATTCCTCTGATCTTCCATAGTCGGGTTCATAGACGATGTTGGCAGTAAAATCGATTAGGAAATATGTGTTTAACTACATTTTAGCAGAATGGTTCAGCTATATTTTATGCTCCTACTTAAAATTGATAGAAAGATATGACGAAATGAACAAAACTTCCGACCCCCACTTAACCCCTTCGAGGTTGAATTTCTAAAATCGCTGAAATGTGTGTTTAACAAATTTTAATAGATTTTTTATGTTGAATTTCAAACTATCTAAAATTTCTAATGAGATATGTTGAAATCCCTAAAACTTTCGAACCAACATTTAACCCTCATAGTGGGTGAATTTCTAAAATCGCTGAAATACATGTTTAGCTTATTTTTTTGGTACATTTGTTATGCTGAATTTTACGCTCCTACCTAAAATTGCTGCTGAGATATGGCGAAAGGATCAAAAACTTTCACCCCCAATTTAACCCCCGAAGGTGTGAATTTTCAAAAATTATTTCTTATTGCTTGCCTAGGTCATAACAGAAATCTACTGTCCAAATTTCGTGATTCTGATTCTTGTCATTTTAGCTCCACGTTGATGAGTCAGTCAGGAGTTCTTTCTTTAATATTCTTTGATATGATCTTTCTTTAATACAGATGATTAAAATCATTGTCATGTTCTACAGATGTTCTAATTGATATTTTTCATCGTATTTCACATCTATTTGAATTAAATTCCGAGATATATATATATATATATATATTAATTTTTAATGACATTTTTGTAGTGATGGCAACGGAATTATTTCATAAAAAAAAAGAAAAGGAAACGAGAACGAACTAGTCGTTGGGGGCCACCGTAATACTTACCCATCATGGATATGCATAATATAAAATATGAAAATAAAACATGTGATACTTGCTAAGCATTGTATCATGTTACTTTTATTCATAATTTAATTCACTTGGACTCCCTTAAATATAATTCCTTAAGCTAATATTACTTTTTGTTGCATTAAAATATCTCAATTTGTTGATTTTCTGTAAGCGAGTAATCCCGATAGGTTTACAATGGAAGTCTATGGGAATTTGTCGAAATATTAGAGATACTGCTAATTTGGTGTCACTTTTGGCGACAAAATTGGCGGTATTTGGCTACAAAACAGAGCCCCCCCCCGGGGTAACCCCCCTTATAGGTATGGAGAGGCATTAAATGCTTGACATTTACGATAAGCCATTATTGGCATTTAATCTTATAGTTTGGCGATAGTTTTTGCGTCGGCGGGATAATCGAGTAATACCGAATTGCGTAAAAGAAACGTCCTTATAACTCGAAAAATTATAATCCTATTAACTAACAGTTTACTGCGTCGGATTAAGAGTCTCATTTCCAATTAAAATATATCTTAGAATTGAAATTTGAATGAAATACAGGGTCATGAAAAATCGAAGAGTGTGAAAAATAGAATTACAAATATCTCGGCAACTCATTATCTGATCGAGTTCATTCATGATGCAAAATTTATGTTTTTTTTTATTGTCTTTTATATTCACTCCTTCAAATAAACAATTTCGAAAATGTTTGTATACCTTTTATCAGAACGAATATTTCAAGAGTCTGAAAAAAATAGTTCCGGATAATCGAGGTTACTGATATTCAATAGGCTTCTTCCCATTATTACTCCCTAAGTACACAGCGACTTTCAAGTCTCTATCTCAATTTGTTCGGGAGATAGAGCGATTACAGACATACAGACGGACGGACAAATTTTTTTTCTTCTAAAAATATGTTTTCGGAATCTCCAGTGTCTGAAACGTGTAAATCCGTCAAAAAAAAAAAAAAAAAAAAAAAAATCGATTTTTAAAACGATTACAAGATTTACCCTATACTACGTATGATGGTAAGTAAAAATCATGCGTCGAGCATAGATTATGTAACACATTCAGAATACTGTAACAAAACTTCACAGTTTATTAAGGTGAAATATGATGTCTAATGCTAGTATTCACCATCTACCTCAACCTAGAAAACGTCATTCAAACGCTCAAATGAAATTCATGATAACATTTGATTGAACATTATCAAGGAGACGTCCAATCAGGACTAAAGGTGAATACCGTTTGAGCGTTTGACCGAGGTTTTCGGTATAACCCGGGGTCGAAGTAATTGGTGAATATGAGCTTAAATAAACAATTTGAAAAACCCAATTTCTGCTATTAATATCGATAGTGAAAAATATATCCTATTTTTTTGGGCAGTCCTGCATACGATCTGTAGATTGTTTTCTCCTATGTTCATAATTCCTATAGAGTAGGTGGGGGTAAAGATACGCACTTTCCATAAATTTTTATTTTTAACGCACACGTTGGTCTAAACTTATGTAACGAGTGATAAAATTGTTAGATTAGAATCTTAGGCAAGTGCCACCATAAACTGACAGTTTGTCAAATTATAATTTCGTGAGAAATTGCAATTTTTAAAAAAGATTGCTCTGCTTATCTTTGCCCCACTGGTTGGGGTAAAAGTACGCAGTGGTGGGTCAAAGATACGCAGCGCGTATTTTTGCCCCATAACTGCGGGTTTTTGTCCCATTTCCAATAAAACGAATGACATATGTAAATGCATTAGTAGATTTCACTAGTATTAGGTTGAGCAAAAAGTTCTGGGAAATTTTTAATCTAATAGTTACCAGAACTTGTATCGTATATAGGAGTACTAGTGGTATATCTATAGGAGTTCGGGAGTTTCGGCTACAAAATGACTATTGAACAGCACGATTTACGTGTATTGATCCGGCATTATTGGAGAAAAGGTCAAACGATTCTGAAAGCTGTTGATGAGTTTGCACAGTTGGACGGCGTCGAAATTCTTCCACATTCCGCCTACAGTCCAGACGTGGCTCCATTCGATTATGACCCCTTTTGATCAATGCAACACTTTTTCAAGGGCCGTCGATTTGAATCCTTTAATGAGGCTGAAGAAGCATGCCAAGAGTTTTTCGATTCCAAGGAGCCGCCATGGTACTTCCAGCAAATCCGAAATCTGGTAGAACGATGGCAGAAAGTCGTGGACTATGATGGTCTCTACTTTGAAGAACAGTCCTTGTTGCTTTTGTTGTTAATTTTTGCATAACAACGCAACTTTCATAAATTTCCCAGAACTTTTTGCTCAACCTAGTATTTATAGTTAAACTGAAAATTATAAGTTAAACCATATAAAAATGAAAAAACAGCGGTCTGTGAGAGATCGCAAATAGCAGTTAACCGCTAACTGCTGTGACAAAAATTGTTCCGTAAGTACTGTGAGCAGTCTTAGTGACCGCTTGTTCCTAGAATGAATAAAAGGGTTGAAGGTCTTATAAGATACTGTTTCTGTACTAAACTTTATGTACAGGACTACTATAATTAAACCTGATCTATTCAGAAGTCTCTTGTGTTAATGCTAGACATCTGAAGAAATTAATATGTATAGTTAAACTAGAATCTATAGTAAATTCCACTAGTATCTATAGTTAAACTGAAAATTAACCGCGAAAAAAGAAAAAATCAGAGGTCTGTATGACCGCAAACAGAAGTTAACCCGTAACTGCTGTGACAAAAATTGTTCCATAAATCATAAATACTGTAAGCGGTCTCCGAGACCGCTTGATCGTAGAATGAATAAAAGGGTTGACTGACTCATAAAATACTGTTTTAGCGCTAAACTTTATATACAGGCTTATTATAATAAAAATTCTCGTCATTTAGAAGTCTTTAGGAATACTACTAAGCTTCCAAACGAATCACAATTAAACTAACATCGATAATTAAATTGAAAATTACAAGTTGAACTGTGAAAATCGAATATAGCAGCGGTCTGTGACACCGTTAATAGGAGTTAAGGGTTAACACTTAAAACAAAAGAGTTTTATGAACCAAGTATATTGATTTTTAAAAGTAGGTAGGTAGATACCTACGTTCTATATTTAAAGAAAAAATTAACTAGAGAAAAAAAGGTAGTTAACTAGCTTATATTAGTTAAGTAGCTATTATATTTTATACAATACTAACTTATAAAAAATACAACTTTCCACAACATAATTGTGGAAAGCTTTGCCTTTAGCTAAAATGATAGGGCAAAGCCCCGTATTTTATACTTGTGCGTATCTTTACCCCATAACGGATGAGTACTTTTACCCCATTCTTCAGTATTTTGATTAACCGGCTGTCTACAAGTTTAATTAAATGCGATCGAGGTAAATTAAACGGCATTTAGAAGCTAAAAAGCTTCCGTTCTCTACTGAATGTTTGGATTTGTAAAAATTCGAGCTATTGTCAGCTAAACAATAAAGGGAAATTTTAGAAATATTAGATCAAAATTCGAAAATTTAAACTTACCGAATTTTCTTGTCACGGATTGCCACTATTCTCACAATGTTTGAACACACAACTATTACACTTGATACCAAACTGCACTTAGCGCTCATAATTGAAGAAATGTTTCTTCATGCGCGTATCTTTGTCCCGGGCGTATCTTTACCCCCACCTACTCTATGTTTAACCGGGGAACCCCACGTTAAATCTCTTACTAATATAATTTTTCTATGAAATAAAATTAATGGAATTTAAAATATTCAACATTCATTGATCAAAACGGCATTATTCCCCCCTTTTTTTTTTTTTTTTTTTCGTTTTTACGACAAACTTTAAATTATGCACGTTTTACTATAATCATCGATTATATTCATTATCACTTGAGATAGGAAAACTGTCTGATCGCCAGAACTGCATTCCGCAAAAATTCTACCTTTAAAAACTTTTTGCACCCGTTAAACAAGTTCTGATTAGCCGAACTCGCCCATAATAAATCAAACATTTATCACTTATAGATAGATAAAAACCAATAAGTTTTGACCCACGAAAAAAGAAGTATTTTTGTTATTTAAACGAATTATTTATACGCAAAGGTTAAGAACCAGATAAAATCTACAAACTTCGTGAAACGCAAAATAACAATGTAAGGTGGATGTATGCATTTTTTTTTTTTTTTTTTTTTTTTTGAACAAGAAAGAACAAAGTAATGCGTCAAGCATAGATTATGCAACACTTTGCAACATAAATAAAAACACAACCTTGCTTAATGATACACAAAACACGAACTTTAATAAGTTAAAAGTTAAATTCTAAGTTTCGAGCTGTTTCTACAGCCGTCTTCAGGAAAAATAGGATGGTTAAATGGCTAAAAGCTCAGAGATGAAGGCTTCTTGTGCGAGAGATAATTTGTCGAACATTGACTAAATATATGAAAACAAAGATATAGTGGTGCTATCCAGTGAAAATAAATACTTATTAATTAAATGAGTCCAAATAAATCAAAAGTTCGATTGAACAAACCACGAGTGTAGCCCTCTACGCATGAGGGCCATAACCACATTCAACTAAGTTTTCATTCAAGTTTTTGGCAACATGATTCAAATTTAAATTGAAATACTGCACTTAAATACAAAATTTTGGACCCCATCGTGGCTGAGTGGATAAGACACCACACCACTAATCACTTGAGAGCGTAGATGGGGGCGGGTTCGAATACCGCCAGTTCCATTGCACACTCTTTGTGGAGCCCCCAGGATGTAATTCTTTGGTGTTGTTAATTTCCTTGTGCTGTCTCGTCCCTGTATATCAACGATGACTTATAAGCGGGCCCTGGTGTCAAGCACACAAGTCTGATGTATGTGTTCAATAAATACAGAATTTTGACTTTATGATATTATGCCAGATTTTCGGAATATTATAGGATAAATTATCGCTACAAGGTTTATTCTCACGTGCAATGATTTCAACTGACTCTCTAATTTTACTCTGAAAAAGGTTATTGCACGGAACTATAATTGGTACTTTTCGGTTAGCCGGGCGCCAGTGTTATATATACATATATATGTATATATACATGTATGTATATATACATATATACATGCATGTATGTATATATACATATATATTTACATATATATGTGTGTGTATATATACAATATGTGTATATGTATATATATGTATATTTACATATATGTCTACCCTATATATATAAAATCCAAATGAAACGAATATATGAAACGGCTGAAATGTAACTATTCTTTGAATCGGCTGATTAAACAACTGATTATGTTTCACGGCGATTTCTCCTAAAATATGAAATACTTTGCGATGAAATTAACACCAAAAATCAACATTGATCCGCAGATTTCAAAACTGGTATTAAAATTTTTAAATTCGAATTAGTTTTCGAAATATTAATTTTTTTCTAATTTTACATACATTTTTCTAATGATGGCAACTCAAATTTTAATAACAGATATTTTTTTTTTCAGATTTTAGAAAAGGTTACTATTTTAAACTAATTTGGCGAGAAGTTTGGCCTCCCTTAAATGTATGCTAAGAAATGTATCATGTTACTTTTATACATAATTCAATTTGTATTTCATTATCATTTTATTTAATACAAACAGAAACATTTAAAATAAATGGCTTTCACTTCTTTATTTTTTATTTTTAACGAAATGAAAAGAAAAAAATTAGGCACAGATGTCATATACGCACCGGAGTACCTAATTGGCGCCAAAATGGCATTATTTTGGTTGACATGGTAACCCGGCTATTGTTGTTTATTTAATAATAAGAGTTTATTTACTTTATTTTCTTTTTTTAAATTACACAAATTATTTTATTCTACAGTTAATTATTTTTTTGGTTATTTTCCTTTAAAAATAATATAAAATAATTAAAAAATACGGTACTACTTAGGTATTCTATCGACCCATTTCGCCAAATTATATAAACCGCCAAACCACACAAATTGACATAATTTTTATTTTAAATAACGAAAGAACAAAGAAAATAGTATAACATTAATAAATATACAAATAAAACACTAGATTAATTTTAACACAATTTTCGCCCAGTTGGAAATTTACTTCTAATATACAAATAAAACGTTGAAATAAAAATCACTTGATGACGTAAAGACGTGTAACTTACTTAAAGTCAAGTGAATGTGACATTTATCAAACATTATTGGCATTTAATCTTATAGTTTGGTGATAGATTTTTGTTCGACGGGATAACTAACAAGGGAACCACTTTTGGTGTTGCTCGCACCTAGCATTGCGACCTGGTGCATTTTAAAGCCCTATATTATGAAGTTTGAGAATCGATAAAATTTTTCTGTTAAAATAATATTTCTTGATTATACAGCAGCATAACTTTCTGAAAATGCAGTTTTCGAGACCACTTATCGGACTATTAACATTGAATTTTTTTAAAGAAAAGCATTTAAAAATAAAAATTAGTTAATAATAAGTATAAAATATTGAAAAAATTCTGAAAATTCCTTCAAAAACCCACGAATTTGATTTTGAAAAATTGCAACTTTATATTCATATTTTTGGCGGGGAAACAGTTGAAGTTTATTTTCAAAAGTAGAGCTTTCCGGAAACCCTAGCCAAATGTCATAGCTGAATTTGTAATAGCTAGGAATTGCAATGTCCGACCTATTTCGCCACAGTAATTTTTCTAAATTGTATAAAAATATTAATTTACTTTATGATTACTTTTACCGAAGGATCATTTAATACAGCAACATTTCATTTTAAACATTCGAAACTTTATTTCATTCGATTTCAAAAGAAATAGTTTGCTTAGTTTGTATTTCACTAAAAAATAGTTTTCAATGATCTTCGAAGCTTTTATAGAATTGTATTTATTATTTATATATTTATCGTCTGCATAGAAAAAAAAAAAAAAAAAACCTAATATTTGTTTCTTATGCTATCAATTACAAAAAAAAAAATCGCAATCTGATATAATTCTAGTAAAATGTTCTGTACATTTTCTCTTTGGATAAAGCGAGCGCCATATTTGGCGACTTAACTCACTTTTGGCGTGAAATAAACAAAAAAATATGTAATAATAAAAAATTAAAAGTATAAAAAAGTATATAAAATATTATTTTAACAGAGAAATTTTTTCGGTTCTCTAACTTTTATGTATAGGGCTACAAAACGCACTAGGTCTCGATTCTAGGTGCGAACAACACCAAAAGTGGTTCCCTTGTAAGTAGTACCAAAAATACATATGTAACTGGTATTCGAAAGCGAGGATTTCGCCAAATTTTCGTAAAAAAAAAAACCCCACGCCAAACCGGGTGCGTATATGGCATCTGACCAAATATTAAATGATGTAACAAACGATGACATTTAATTTCAACTTCAAAGCAATGTTTTAATTTACCACTCGAAAAAAAAATGCTAACTGGCGAGTTGAAAAATAGTTATTGGCGAGATTTGCACCCGGCTAGCGTAACAGTACCAAGAATTCTTTGCGACAATGCTTTTATGTAGTATTATTCGAAAATTTTTTTTTATTTTTTTTAAATCGAAATAGAAAACTTTCGGCACAGATGCCACATACGGTCCCATATTGGCGCTATTTTTTTTCTGACGCCAATGTCATATACGCAACGGGTACTTAACTGGCGCCATAGTATCGTTATTGTGCTTGATTTGATAAGCTGGATGTTGTTGTTTATGCTGTTGATCTTTTCCCCAAATTAGCGTCGGAAAAAAATCGCGCCAATATGGGGCCGTATATGATATCTGGGACAAACTTTCATATGAAAAGCGAAGGGATCAGAGCGTATTTATTTATGGCAGTTACATGACTTGGACTATTATAATATAGATGAAATGATGGCGATAGAATAATATTTGGCGACTTATCACATGTACCTGGCTAATATTAAAGTACCAAAATGGCACCAGGAATATAAAAAGCGAAGTGGTTCGCCCGGAACTCTTGATGATAGTCACATGACTTAGGCTATTGTTATAGAAATTGTTTTAAAATACCGGGAGACAAAGACCCTGTACTCTTAATTCCTTTTATTTTTAGCTTCTTTTCAAACGTTTAACCGATCCTCTTTAATCAAACACGAAAACAACCATTGGATGTCTTAACAGACACTGATTCGGCCTTAAATTTTTGAAATCAAAGGAAATTGAATGGAAACCCGTTTACAGGGAGATCTGCACAGCTTTTTTCAGTATAATTCAATCTTCTATAATATTTTTTAAACCGATCAGATTAGCGTGTTTTTAGATTCTGCGGTGTCTGAACGGGGGTTGGCGAGCATAGCTTGCAGGGGGCAGAGCCCCCCTAGTATGTATATAAATATGTATATATAACACTGGCGCCCGGCTAACCGAAAAGTACCGTATAATTTTTGCTTCATCAAAGTTAATATACCAAACTTCATTAGCAAAGTAGTACCTAGAAAGAGCTGTATTTTGTTTACGTTGTTTAATGTCCGTGCGATGCTCCCTAATCCTTACTGAAAGTTTACGTTTTGTCATGCCGATGTAGAAATTTTCAACATTGTTAGATAAAGCAATAGGGATTTCATATGTACCAGATTTTTGATCCATTTGATCCTAACTTTGCAACATATTCAGAAAATTGTTTTAAGGGTGTATTCGGAAAAATATTTTTCCACCCTCAACAGCTCGAAATTTTCTGAGGCATTTTCAGACTCATTTTTATAAGTAAAGACATTAAACTTGCTGATGTGATTTTTGAAGAGATGTGTAAGAGGCCGTGTGATTTCGTTTTTCGCTCAATTCATTAGAATTTGATTTTTAAACAATTATTTTCTCAGTATGACCATTTTATCATCCCCAGATCTCCCACTTCAAAACGCCCACTTTGACAGCATTTTTTGCAATATTTTCTGCATTTATCGAAAATTCGAGAAGCACGGCACATTATGTAGTTTCTAAGTAAGAGAATTTTCCAGTTTGATGCGTTTGAGCGCAAAAAATGAATTAGAAAATAAGCAATTTGGATTGGAATACACCCTTAATAAGTTGAAATAGGATATATAACTGAACCATTTGAAAACGCATAACACATTTGAAAATGCAACTTCCGCAATTACCATTTGCAATCGGAAAATTATCCGAATTCTTTGAGCAGCCCTGTATATGATATACACATTTGTATCTATTAACTACATACATGCAACAATTTAGTTCACTTAGGAAATACATACGACAGTTGAAATTTCCCCTTATTTCCGCTAATAAGGAGAATGGTACATGAATACTTTTGTGCAGCCCGGTATACAGTCGAATCCCGATTTAACGGATCGTTCGGGACCACTAACTTTGTTCGTTAAATCGAGATTATTCGCTAAATCGGGATAATAAAAGGAATACTTTTATACAACAGAACAAGTTAAAAAGCGGCAATAAATAAGAAAAACAATAGTCACTTATCTTAATAATGATATTAAACATTTGTTTCTTTAAGAAAATACTCTGTATAAAAATTGATTATTTTTTTTTAATGTACTACCATAAATCGAAAAACATTGTAATTCAGAAAAAAATCTCATTTATTCAAATTTTATCGGTAAATTATAAGCCATCTTTTATAGATGTTTCTCTCCTTTGTTTCGAACCAACATCATGAGCCATCAACTACCGTTTCAAAGTATCCAAACTGCTAACTGCTTTTGTGAACGTTAGGTACTTCATTTCTATTTGGGGCATTCCACGTCAAATCAGGCAGTAAAATATCAATATGTAACCCACCATCACAGATTTTAATGAAACTGCGTGTGTTTGTTCTTACTATTAAGATATGATCACCAGTAATTTTTTTTGCTCCTTGGTGAAATAGTTTCTGAGAAAAAAATTGTCAAAATTTTGAAAAACTGCCGTCAGTTGGCATTCTTGATAGCTCGGTTTTCAAATGTAGCATGTCATATATATAATCATATTTCAATATCTACTCTACAAATCATCTTCAAATAATTTATGCACAATATTTAGGGTACGCAGCTTATGAAAAAAATATATTGTTACGCTTATAACATTTTAAGTGTGTCTAAAAAAATACTTAAACTTTGAAGTCGTGAATTTTTTATGAAAAATAATGCATTAACAAAAAAAGCATTATCAACAAAAGGCGGTATTTTTATTAAATTTATTTTTTATGGGAGATATACTTAAAGGTGTCTTTTACCTGATTCTGAAATAAAAATAGTGGGATTTTGGGTGTTTTTGGTAGTATTTCCTATTTAAAAATATTTTGAGGTGCATTTCATATCAAATCAAGCAGAGTCATTCCATGTCAGTTCCCCTAAGCCATTTAATCACTGTCACAAATTTCAATGAAATTGGGTTTGTTTATAGCTTATTTTAAGACGTAATCACCTTTAATTTTCTTGATCCTAAGTAAAATATTTTTTAAGATAAAAAATATCAAAATTTTGAAAAATTGTTTTAAATTTTTTTAATGACAGTTCAATATTCAAAGACTACATTAAAAAAAAAAAAAGTCATTTCAATATAAAATCACTAAATAGGTTTCAAATAATGTATATGTGACAAATAATGTAGGCTGATTATTATTTCTTGTTTTTTATCATGTTTAAACATTAAGAGTGTCTTTTATCTTATGAATTTTTAAAATCAAGAATTTTGTCAAAAATAATGTGTTAATCAAAATTTATTATTAACCGAAGGCAGGGTGTTATTGCTTTTTTTTTAATTGTACGTAAAAATATCTTTTAAATGGTTATAAAATAAAAATAGTGAACATATGAGAAAAAATTATCAAAATTTTGGAAAAATGCCACGAGTTGCCATTAATGATTGTTCAATTTTCAAAGGCCTCATTTTATATATAAAATCATATTTCAATAACTAATAAAGAAATCTTCGAATAATTTAAGCAAGGTAAATAAAGTATGTAGATTATGAAAAAAATATTGCTGTAATGTTAAAAAATATTTAAATGTGTCTAAAAAATTGTATAATCTTTGAAATCAAAAATATTTTACAAAAAATAATGAAATTATTAAAAACGCTTTATCAATCAGAGGCGGAGTTTCTATGACTAATTTTTTAATTTTAAATTGTACATAATACTATATTATAACTGGATCTGAAATAAAAATAGTGGGATTTTGGTTGGTTTTAGTAGTATTTAAATCATATTTAAAATTATCAATATTTTCAAATGTAAAACCTATCCAATGTATCATCCCTGGAAATATTTTTATTTATACATTTATTTTATTTTTCAAATTATCTTTTATGTTCGTTTCTTAAGGAAAAAAATAAACAATATTGTTTTTTAGTAAAACTTCTAGGGCGAAGAGCAATTATCCCTTTCCAAAAAAGAGAAAAATCACTAGCTCCTCACCGCCCAATAGAAATTTTCAAAATGACAGTCCTAATCTTTAAACTCATATTTGGCTGTTAATATTGAAAATTTAGCATTGAGCTGCTAATATTGAAAAAAAAACCAAATTTCACTCTGTTGAAGAAAATTTTGACGTATTGTGCTTTAAATATATGCAAAAAATGCATAATCCATTATATTTATATCTTTCAAATAACTATATCTAAAAAAATATTTAAAACTTAATGAGTTGCACTTTTGTAACTTTATTCAGTTTCTAATGATATGTACCGTAATTTCGGGTGTATAGCCCGCAGATCAAACAATTCAGTTTGGACCCAGAAATTTTATTCAGTATTTGAAGACCAATATTTACTGTGATCTAAAAAGTTACATTTTATTTTTAAAAATTTCTGGGTCGAAACACGATTGTATGATCCGTTGGCTATACACCGGAAATTACAGTAATTTGATTTATTTCATCACAATTTTGCTGAAAGATGGATTTTCAACATGTATATGTGTGTATATATATCCCTGTTCTCAAACAAATTATTTAAAAATTATTCATTTATGTTTAATAAAGCATATATATATTGTTTATACACTTACAGAAAATACATATAGCAAATTTTATGATATTATGTCAATAATGTCTAAAAGTAAAGAACTTATCTTATAGTATGTAACGAAAAATTTAACATCTGGTGTAATGACAACAAAATTTTATAATTGTTTTACTTAATTTGGATGAATGAAAAAAGCTTACATGTTTATATTTTATTGAAGTACAGGTGAAAATGTCACAAAGACATACCTCAACAACCACTGAGTATGTCACATTCACACTACAGATGATTTTTTTTTCTTTTTGATCTTTCGGGTTTGATTTCAGATGGTAATGAATTAATTAGTTTTGTTAGAAGTGTCAATGCAGTCAGCATATTAGGCTCACTATTTTTTTTTTTTTATATAATTTGTTTTGATTGACTCGATGAACAACAATATTTAAAGGGACCATTTCATGACTTTTCAATTAAAAGCTGATTTATAAATTCATCATGTTGTTTAGTTATTATTATCGTCTTAAGATAATAAGTTGATATTAAAATTTTTAAATGCAGTTTATTTATTATTTGAACAGTTGAAAGTATTTTTCAATAAGAGTGCTGGCTGTTGATTTTAAGTCGGCTGTTGAGCAATGTAGTGTTGGTAAAGGAACTAATACCATTTAATTTAATTTTTATTGCTGTAAATAATATTTGCTATTTTATTATTGTATGTATTATATTTAAGCAAGAGTAGAAATACACGATATCGTAGTCATTTTAGTACATCTTAGCATGAAAAGCTTCAATATTTATCATTAAACATTCACATTTTATGAAAATTTTGTTAAAATTGCTCATATTTTCACTATTTTTATTTTATAACTATTGAAAAGATATTTTTAAGTACAATTAAAAAAAGTAATAACAGCCTGCCCTCGGTTAATAATAAATTTTTGATTAACACATTATTTTTCACAAAATTCTTGATTTTAAGAATTCACAAGATTAAACACACTCTTAGCATTTAAACATGACAAACAACAATAAATAATAATCTGCCTACATTATTTGTCACATATACATTATTTGAAACTTATTTAGTGATTTTATATTGAAATGACTTTTTTTTATGCAGTCTTTGAATATAGATCTGCCATTAAAAACATTTTTAAAAAAATTTCAAAATTTAGATATTTTTTTTATCTTAAAAAATATTTTACTTGTAATCACCTTTAATTTCCTTGATCCTGTCTTAAAATGAGCTATAAACATACCCAGTTTCATTGAAATTTGTGACAGTGAATTAAATATCTTAGGCGAACTGACATGGAATGACTCTGCTTGATTTGATTTGAAATACGCCTCAAAATATTTTTAAATATGAAATACTACTAAAAACACCCAAAATCCCACTACTTTTATTTCAGAATCAGGTAAAGGACACCTTTAAATATATACCCCACAAAAAATAAATTTAATAAAAATACCGCCTTTTGTTAATAATGCTATTTTAGGTAATGCATTATTTTTCATAAAAAAATCACGACTTCAAAGATTAAACATTTTTTTAGACACACTTAAAATGTTATATAAGCGTAACAGTATTTTTTTTCATAAAATACGTACCCTATATATTATGCATAAATTATTTGAAGATTATTTGTGGAATAGATATTGAAATATGATCATATTTATGTCATGCTACATTTGAAAATCGAGCAGTCAAGAATGCCAACTGATGGCAGTTTTCAAAATTTTGACAATTTTTTTCTCAGAAACTATTTGACCAAGGAGTAAAAAAAAAATACTGGGAATCATATCTTAATAAAAGGAACAAACACACGCAGTTTCATCAAAATCTGTGATGGTGGGTTACATGCCTGCCTGAACTGACATGGAATGACCCATTTCCTCTTCTTCATCCGATCCACTACTAACTGCGACCTCGGTGTAACGTGCATTTTCGCATGTAGATATTTCTGCATCACAAGATACATATTTAGAAAATTAACAATCAGGGACATTGAAAATTTATAATAAATATTGTTCCATTTTCGTCGGGACTATAAAAAAATTCGCTAAATCGAGAAATTCGTTAAATCGGGGCTCGACTGTATGAGGTAACAGAATTTATGCACAACACGTAACATGCAATAATTCAATTTAAAGGCGCATACCGAAATTGAAAACGCACTTCCAGCAATTATGACTCAAAAACAGTACTGCAACCGATTTCTTTTGTGTGTCCCTGTAAATGAACGATAAAGGCCTATTCCATAGTAATCATCTTGTAGTGAAATTCAGCGATTCATATGAATTTCAACTCACTTGAAATAGCGTAATATCATAAAAATATAGTGCAAACGATTTTTCCACATTGACCAGAATGTAACGACATTCTTTTGTGTGACCCTGTAAATGAAGTATTAATGTTACACACTTCATATTCAATAAAGAACATGCCATGATAAACATCATTAACATAAATTAATTGCATGAAAATCTGAGTGTGTTTAGCCGAGTTAGAGCGTGGATGGCCAGGTGGACAAGCAAACCGAATTCATAAACACTTTTCCACTATGTTGGAAAATTAAAAAAACTAGAAAACAGGAATTCTGTTTTTTCAGAATTTAGTGTTGCCCCGATGAAAAAAAAAATGTATATATAAATAGTACAAAACATATTTCAATTTTAAGACTTACAGCACACGCTTTTATTTTATGTAAAATGACGTCATTCGCATCCGCATCCGTTTAAGAATTCCACATTTGCGATCCACTCTTAAACATCTAACAGTAAAGCATGCATAGGATGTCACTATCGCGAAATAATATACAAATACAGCAAAAAGATGCCGTCATTAAAGAAACTCGACCAAAAACCGGCTATCTAATGATTCATAAGCCTTCATTTGTTTGTAACATTAGGGAGCTCGGCCCCTACGAGCTACCCTCGCCAACCCCCGTTCAGACATCGCAGTCTCTAAAAGCACGCTAATTTGATCGGCTTTAAAAAGATTTTGGAAGATTGAATTATAATTTTGAAAACAGTGGCGATCTCCCTATAAACGAGTTTCTATTAATTTTTCTTTGATTGGGGAATTTTAAGGAAAAATCAGCTGCTGTTAAAAGATACAATGGCTGTTTTCGTCTTTGATTAAATAAAATCAGTTAAACATTTCAAAAAGCTAATATATAAAATATACATGCTTCAAAATAAACAAATCATCAAAATGCAAATATATTTTACAAATACCAGTGCCTTCTTTTGACGGAAACGACATAGAAGGTTAACGGATCTTAACTAAACCATTTAAGCAATTTCTTTATTTTCTGCTTCACAGATTTTTCTCTTTCAAATCATATTTTTTGTTGATGACACTTCATTTTCAGCTTGTAATCTTTTTTATTTTTATTAAATTACTAAATAGTCGCTCGAAAGCAGTCAATTAATATTAATCTTATTAATATAATCTCAAAATATCAAATTAATGTCTCGCGCAATTTTGAAACTATTTTGCAATATTACTTTTTGTTCATATTACGTAATAAGTGTAATGTGACGTAAATGTGGCGTAATTTCTCCTATTTAAGACTTCTAACGCATGTTAAAATTCACGTGTAAATATAGTTTTTATGAAGTAATTTGCAACAAGTTCCTGCTTTTCATACGTAATTATTTAATTCTAATTTGAAAGTTTTTTTTCTGTTAATAATAGTCATCTGTAAATAAATTTTTTATTTGAAGCAAACATTATTGTTTGCGCTTTTTATACAGTTGGCAACAGTTTAAATTAATACCATTTTCTAAAATAACGTAAAAAATATCTCTAGAAATGCTGAAAATTTGAATTTATAATAGAAATAAAGCCTCAAAAAATGCGTCAAATTAAAAAAGTAAAGGCAGTCTGCACACCGGGAAATTCTAATGTATAAAATGATCTAAAAATGAATTAATTCCCTTGTATAGTTTTTGCTCCTATAAAACTTTTTTAATGGAACATTTTTGTCCAATTTTAGCATTAAATATCTCTTAAAAGAATCATTCGATTTGAAAACTGTCTACGTCAGCGTGTTTATCAAACGTTTTTCTATAATACCGCCGATTTTCATATTTATTTTCATTAATTAATTCCCTTGTATAGTTTTTGCTCCTATAAAACTTTTTTAATGGAACATTTTTGTCCAATTTTAGCATTAAATATCTCTTAAAAGAATCATTCGATTTGAAAACTGTCTACGTCAGCGTGTTTATCAAACATTTTTCTATAATACCGCCGATTTTCATATTTATTTTCATTAATTAATTCCCTTGTATAGTTTTTGCTCCTATAAAACTTTTTTAATGGAACATTTTTGTCCAATTTTAGCATTAAATATCTCTCTATTCTAAAAAAAAGTAACTACCGCTGTCACCGCCGCCGCCGGCGGTTTTGATTTTTTTGTGACCGGAGGCCTTTCTTCGTTAATATTAACAAAAATAATGCATACAAAAATATGAAAATAGGTGGTTTTATACAGAAATGTTTGATAAACACGCTGATGCAGACAGTTTTAAAATCGAAGAATTATTTTAAGAGTTATTTAATGCTAAAGTTGGACAAAATCGTTCCACTAAAAAAGTTTTATAGCAGCAAAAACTATACATGGCAGTGTAATCATTTTTAGATCATTTTATGCGTTAGAATTTGCCGGAGTGCAGATTGCATTAATTTTTTTATTTTGACTCATTTTTTCAGATTTTATTTCTATTTTAAACTCAAATTTTCAGCATTTCTAGAGATATTTTTTACAGATTTCAGAAAATTGTACTAATTTAAACTGTTGCCAACTGTATAAAAAGCGCAAGCAATAATGTTTGCTTCAAATTAAAAATTTATTTACACGTGACTATTATAAACAGGGAAAAAACTTTCAAATTAGAATTAAATAATTACGTATAAAAAGCAGGGACTTATTAAAAATTACGTCATAAAAAGTATACTCGTGCATTTTAAAAGAGAAAGGATATTGTAAAATAATAAATTCATTAACATGCGTTAGAAGTCTTAGGAGAAATTGCGTCATATTTACGTCACATTATAGTTATTACATATAATGAACACAAAATAATATTTCAAAAAAGTTTAAATTTAGAAATTGCGCTAGACATTTATTTGATATTTTGAGAATTAATTTAAAATGTCTCATTTAAAAGAACTTTCTTTTCACTTTGTTAAAAAATACCAGGAGACAAAGACTCTCTTTACTTAATTCCTTTTATATTAGCTTATTTTGAAATGTTGTTACACGTGTATACGTCATCAAGTTATTTTTATTTCGACGTTTTATTTGTGTTTTTATTAACGCTGTACGAATTTATTTGTTCTTTCGTTATTTAAAATAAAAATTATATCAATTTGTATAATTTGGCGAGTGGTTTGGCGATTTATATAATTTGGCGAAATTGGTCGACGGGATAATCAAGTAGTACCGCAGCGGATTTGGCGTTAAAATTCCCCAATCAAAGAGAAATTAATAGAAATTCGTTTATAGGGAGATCGCCACTGTTTTTTAAATTATAATTCAATCTTTCGAAATCTTTTTAAAGCCGATCAAATTAGCGTGCATTTAGAGTCTGCGGTGTCTGGACGGGGGTTGGCGAGCATAGCTCGTAGGGGGCCGAGCCCCCTAGTCTCTTAAAAGAATCATTCGATTTGAAAACTGTCTACGTCAGCGTGTTTATCAAACATTTTTCTATAATACTGCCGATTTTCATATTTTTGTATGCAATATTTTTCTTGATATTAACGGAGAAAGACCTCCGGTCACAAAAAAAATTAAAACCGGCGGTGGCGGTGACAGCGTAAGTTACTTTTTTTTTAGAATAGGGAGATTAATGTAGACGATTTCAGTCGTGACGTCAGTCATGACGTTTTGGTTGGAAACTGACTCCAAACAAAGGTTACTATGTTGTATTTTCAATTTTGTTTGTGTGTTGCAGCTATATCTTATATCTATATCTCACATCTAAGTGTTTTAATACTTGATATGTACTGGTAACATTTCCCACGATTTATATTTAAAAAGAAATGACGCATAGCAACCGTTTGTTTGGTATTATTTGCCGTCAGTTTCCAACCAAAATGTCATGACTGACGTCACACTGAAAGCGTCTATAGATACTTAAAATTAAATATAGTTAATAATAGCTCCATGTTTTAACAGAAATTATTAGTTTATATTTTTTCAAAATATCACGTATTTTAATTACAATTTCTTTCGGTTGTTATGAGAAAATGGCAACAAAAAGATATAATTGCAATTTTTCAACTATTTTCCCTTTACTTTCTATATAAATAGAGTACTTGAGTTGCCAAAATTAAACAAATGGTGCTAAAAACTACAAAAAAATTAATATTTAAAAAATGAATGGAGATACAGTTTTCAAACAAATTGCATTTAAAAGTACTTTCTTTTTCCAATACGACGGTATAAAAATTGAAAATGTGCGATGCTTAGAAGTTTAAAAAATTGATATGGAGCATTTAATCGTACTGCTTTTTTTTTTTTTTTTTTTTTTTTTTTTTTTTTTTTTTACGACTGGCTTCTATAAGGTAACGTTACTTTTTGGAGTCGACACAAAATAAGCTGGGAGAAAGAAATAGCATACCGTACCGGTGGCTAAAAAGGTGGTAATTATTTCATGGTATCAATAATTTTCTCTTCCGATATGGTTCACGCGCCGACTTTATATTGTGCTAGTAAAAATCTATCCTGGACTATCTATTATATTAATAGACAATATCCAAGGCTAATGAATGAGACAGGCTGCCGCACTGCGTCACACGTTGTTGTTTTTTTTTTTTCGGATCACTTGAATCACGTGATGCTCTTTTCTTGACGCAGATGCAGGGAAAAAAAAACGAATGCACCCTGTGAAAACTATCGTGAAAAAATTACCTCTGTTTTTAAAGCCTATCAATTTTCTGACCTAAAAGAATAGGCCATAGCTCCATAGGCGTTTATATAGCGTTTTCATTTGTCCGGAAATAGATAGTGTTTAAAAACAGAGCTACAGCGTCTAGAATATATAGTGTGGAAATCAGATATCCCAGTAATACTCCAAGTACAGTGTCTAGAATATATAGTGTGGAAATCGGCTATCCCAGTAATACTTTAAAAAGTGCTAAAATATGGGATCCCTTAAATGTCAAACGACGCTGAAATCCAGTGAGTCTATCACAGCGACATCTGCAGGATATTTTCGATAATTCCAAGACGATTTGGTCTAGACTCTGTAATAATCAAAGACTTTGAAGATACATAGACCGGCAAACTGTCAGTTTAACTGAGGATTTTTGATCGCAGCTGTTGTACGGCAGTATATATGTTTTATATTTTAATTTACCTAAAAAGAATGCTTTTATCAGCGTATTTTTTCATTGCGCATTATTAAGTATAAGTCTAGCCTATTTCATTTAGGCCTTTTTTAAAAAAAAAAAAAAAAAAAAAAAAAAACTTATTATTCATCATTTTTTTTGTTTTTTTTTTCGTATAGCAAGTAAGTATTTAAATAAACATCCTCCAAGGATAAAAATATACTGTTACTTTCGTTAATATGCGCTTTTTTAATTACCTTTTTGCATAAAAATTAGTTTAAAAAACGTAGATTTCTTTACAAGTAATTTAAAATTTTGTAAATTACTATATTATGCTACAGTTGCTACCTTTAATCTAAACTTCTCTACCAGTTACTTTTGTAAGTCAAACTTAAAAAAAGGTGGAATTATAATCTTTAGCAATCTGTTTCCATATAAATTTTGCCTGTATTTAGGTTTATAAGGCATGTTAAAATTAGATACTCTTTTTCAAACATACCATCCATAAAATTGTTAATAAATCGCCTTATTTAACTTTATTTCTGAAAATTCAATATTTATAACGCATATTTAGGTATAAAAAATAGCTTCATGTAAAACAATATGCCATAAACTTCATATATATTGATAAAATTATTTTTTAAGCTCATTCTAGCCATCGCACTTAATGGTAAATAACCACAGTTGACGTACAAACCTCGCGGTTCAGGTGTTTCAATTTTCTTCAGATGGCTGCCATGATTTCGCATGCTTTTGAATGGGAATTGCCGGTCTATGGGTGATATCCAGATAGATTTTGTGCTGTCAGGGAAATGAGATTGACCAATCAAAAAATTTATTTACTTAAAACAGCGAAAAGTTCGCAAAAATGCAGGTATCTGATTGGTTAATCTCGTTTCGCTAAGAACGCAAAATCTATCTGCATACCGGCCTATGTATCTTAAAAGTCTTTGGTAATAATACGATGTTTACTTTGAAATTTGAAAATATATCGCAGATGTCGCTGCGATCGGCTCCCTGGATTTCAGCATCATTTCACATTTAAGGGATTCAAATTTTTAACGCGGTTTGGATAGCAAATTTCCACACTGTATATTCTAGACGCTGTACTTCAAGGTCGGGATCCAGATAGATTTTGCGCTGTCAGAGAAATGAGATTGACCAATCAGAAGCCTGCATTTTTGCGAACTTTACGCTGTTTTAAGTACAGCGCCTAGAAGATACAGTGTGGAAAACGGCTATTCCTATAATGCTTTAAAAAGTGCTAAAAACTTGTATCCCATAAATCTCCAACAATGCTCAGCGGCAATATGCTGATAGGAGCGCCATCTCGTAACTCTTTTCAATATAAACACTGTGTTTTCAAAAATTACAGAATGTTAAATATCGGAAACTATAAATATAAGATATTTTGGTCTGTTATAAGCTAACTTAGTTAAAGAATGACGTGGAATAGGTTAAAGAGTCTCTTTTAGAATGACTATCGTTTTTAAATCACTACGATGGCGCTACAATCGACATCTTGTTATTCAGCATCATTGTACATTTATGGGATTCAATTTTTTAGCACTATTTTTTAGCCGTTTTCCACACTGTATCTTCTAGGCGCTGTAGTTTTAAGTAAGCTGATTGGTCAATCTCGTTTCGCTAACAGCGCAAAACCTATCTGGATCTCGGCCAAAAAAGAGCTAAAATATTGGATCCCTTAAATGTCAAATGATGCTGAAATCCAAAGAGTCGGATATTCATCTGCAGGATATTTTCTAAAACTCCTACACTGTTAAAAATATCGTGAAAGATTACCTCTGTTTTTAAAGGCTATCTATTTTCTGACCAATGAGAACGCTCGATAAGTGTTTAGCGTTCTCATTGGTCAGAAAATAGATAGCCTTTAAAAACAGAGGTAATTTTTCACGATATTTTTAACAGTGTAGACGATTTGGTCTAAACGCTGTAATAATACGATATTTACATTGAAATTTGAAAATGTGCCACAGATGTCACTGCAATCGGCTGTTTGGATTTCAGCATCGTTGCACATTTAAGAGATACCCATTCTTAGCACTGTTCAGATAGCAGATTTCTACACTGTATATTCTAGGTGCAATACCAAAGTTTTGACAACAACCTGAAGTTTTACACAAAAAAAAAAAAAAAAAAAAAATCATAACTTTACCTGCATTCCGGCTATTATCGATTAAACATGAAACAAATATATTTTCTTGGGTGCATCCAGTGGAGTTAGCCAAACTGACCGATCTCACTTGTTACTTGCTGCTCAATTCTGGTAAACAGGGGCGTATTTAAGCAGAATTCGTTAGGGGGGCGTATATGACGATTTTGCCGACTGACTTAAAAAAAAAATATATATATATATATATCTTTAAAAGTAGGTTTCTGTGTCTGTATATATGTATCTACCCGGAATCCTAAAATGGACTAACTGATTTTAAAATTCATTAACTTGGAAATGGTGACAGCTATAAAATTAAATTCTTACAGGAGTGTTATGTAAGATGTTAGGAATTTTTTTTACTGCGATTGTCGTTTTTAGTTTAAAGTAGTGGCGGTAGATGGCGCTGCTTGAAATAGGCGCTAAATCGGGGACAGATTCTGGCCTCTCTCTTTTCTCAATATTGATGTGGAAGAAGGAGATTAAATATATGCAGTGGGACTCTAAGAACAAAATTTCATTGGCGACTGAGAACCATTTCATATATTTAATCTCCTTCGTTCGCATCAATACTGAGAGAGAAGAGAAACAAAACATCAGGTCCCGATTTAGCACCTATTGCTAGCAGCGCCATGTATCGCTGCTATTTTAAACTAAAATCGAGAATAGCTGTAAAAAACTCCTGGCATCTTACATAACCCTCCTGCAAGAATTTTTTTTTAAATAGCTGCCACCCTTTGCAAGTTATTGAATTTTAAATCAATCAATCCATTTTAGGACACCCGGTATGTTCTATATAAAATTGCACATTATTAACCCATCGAGATAAAATTTTTCACTTTAGAACGTCGAATACTTTTCACTTTAGAATATTGAGGAGAATATAAGGTAGGCTTAAAGATGGATACACCACCCCTTCACTTTCGTTGCATTGTTGCAAATGTTCCAGTAAAGTATTTGATATTTTTTCCTGAATGTGCAGATGAAAATCTGCAATTCGGATTAATTACACAAGTTGAAGTTTTTATTAAGATGCTACGTGGAACTTATACAGAATCATCTTATTTATATTAACATTAAAAAGGATGAAATCAAAACTTATTTTAATTACATTTTTGTTCAACCATTGCATAACACGCAGTTTAACTCACTATTTTTTTAGACGAGCCCATCTGTTCACGACGGTGCCCAAATCTAAGTATTTCGAAATATCCTCCTAACACCATGAGTGTATTCAAACGTGGATCGGCCATTGTTGTTCTTAGATATTTTTTCACAATTTTTAATTTACAACATCCTTTCATTCGAGGCAACTGTGGCTGGAGAAGTTAGAGCCAGATGACTGACATGGTTTGCAAGTGGCAGAATGTATCTCAAAGATTCTGTTTTCATGTAAATATCGTCCATTCTTTCAGCCTCTGCGCAGAAGTATTACAAAACTTTCAGCTCTGCGTGTAATGCTTCCATATCAGAAATTGTCACTGTTTCACGAAAGACATTTATTTACCGCTTTCTTAACCAGATTTAGTGTTTATTTCTTTCTTGCAATGAGAGGATACATATTTTATCCAGTAATGAGATTATGCTGATGCAAGAATTAAGACTTTCAGCTATCACAACTGTAAGAGTATCCAATACGTTCTGAAACTCCGTGCGTTAGAACATTAGAAATTCGGGAACAAAGAGAATGTTTCAATTACTGTCTAACTTCTTTGGTGCCAATCTTCGTGGATATTGCATAGCAAATTCATTTAATGGATCAACACCTTACTTCCTTTAAGAGAGAAACTGCACACTATATCTGCCTATTCACATTTTCATTGTCATTGTTGACTGTTTCCAATGATTTGGTACAAATCTTCAGTATTTTCGTAGCGTCTATTTTAAGAGTCTTCGTCTTCATTTTTTCAGTAACTAACTTGCACTTGTACTGAACGTTCTTGAGAAACATCATAGTGAAGCAATGAAGTCGAGCGATAACGTTTTCTTTCTTAAACACTGTAAAAAAAATTCCGCAACGTTCCTGGGAAAAAATGGGCAGCTGAGTTGCCCATTATTTCCAAGAAACATTTCTTGAAAATGACTGGTACTTTACTGTATATGTTAAAAACTTTCTACAGAAATGCCAGTAAGTTTCTTGCGAAATTCCAGGAATATTTCTGTTGACAGCAAAACATTACTGACATATTGAAGGCTGGAGTAGCACAAGAGCGAAAAATGTCCAGACCAGGGATCGAACCTGGATACTTGGCGTGCCGTGCCAATGCCTTACCTGTTAGGCTATCCGGACCGATACCTGCCTGACATAATTCACTCTGGATGTTCGTTCCCTTCATTATGACATTACTGACATTTCACAGCATGCGGGATCCGCAGACGATTTTTACATTTCCAGTTGACAATTTTCGCTTTATTATCATTATTTGTTAGAATGAAAAAATATTTTGAAATTGACATCAAAATTATTATTTATAATTTACACGAAAAAATAAATTTTCAGTTAAAATTCAATAAAGTAAATATATATGTGATATATTGTTTCTGAACTTTGCTTAAAATATAAAAATATATAAATGTAAATAATAATTAGAAAAAAAATCTAGACATAAAATATTTTGGATTTTCGTCAGTGATTATGTTAGTTTACAAGTTAGATAAAATACATATAAATTTTCATGAAAAAAAAACCTAAACGTAATTGTATATTTTTTCCGAAAATAAAAAAAAAATTCAAATTTGCAGCAATTCAAAGTGTCAAATATATGTCAAATTTAAATCAAATTGTAATAAAGTGTTAAAATATAAAATTAATTAAAAAAGAAAAAAAAAGTCAAGAGGTAGCATCGAACCCGGGCCGTACGGGTGGCGTGCAAGCTTTCTGCGTCCACACCACGAAAGACACGTTGAGAGCTGCAAACTAATGGGTATTTGAAACGTATGCTAAAACTCGGCATCTAATTTCTGAAAATCTAAGGCCCATTTGAAGAAATCCTTTCACAAGAATAATTAGAGATAAGAACTCTAAAACATACTTTAAATTAATCAAAATAGGTGAGAATCATATTTGATTGTCCCCTGGTTAATGCAGATCCAAATAATAGGTGTATTTTTTTTTACACAGTCTGCTCGTTAAAGATTTCACAGACAAGTACGAGAGATAATCTCTTAGTGATGTCACAGAGGTATTGTATTTTCATCTGAATTATCTTGACAATAGAGACGTAAAGGATTATGTCGTCTATTGATTTATTTGCATTCCATATTGATTTTTTTACATTCATTTAAGGAATTCGTTTTCGACACTCGCGCGCGAGCAACGGATTATAGGAAAAAAAAATAATAAATGGCGGCAGGTTTTGCTGTTTCCAACTTTTGTTCAGGAACGTTTCAGATAAGAAAACCAGAATTTCACAGGAAAGAGCTAAATTATTCTGAAAACCTGATAAAAGGCGAAACGTTCCTGGATTTTACATGGAAAGTTACCATTTTTTTTTACAGTGAACCTCGTGGCTTGGTTTTGCTAACAGGAGTAGAGGAATAAACTTTTTCGAAATTTGTAGTATACATTCCTATAAGATTCAGACCGCTTTCAATGATTCCGCTCGAGCAGTCCATGTCGCCTTATAAAGATTCCGCAGCAGAAGAGCATTTTATATTTCTTGGAGCTTGTCTACTAATGGCTTCTTTGATTTAGTACTTGCTGTGAAAAACACAAATATCTTCCAGCACGTCGAACACATCACCTATAATACTGCTGGTATTGCATATATGGGGCATTCTCACAATCTTTTGACTTTTGGGGGAAAAAATCTGGCGAAATTAAACTTGCTAAAATAACATTTTAATCTGATAGACGAATGCCTTAATGATTCAAAATAAAGAAAAATGGGTCAGCAGCAAAAATTTTTTTATTTAACTGAGGTTTAGGTTAAACTTGCGAGTTTAATTTTCCTTACCATTTTACCCCTATAACTTTTTATTTTCTTCTAAATTTTTACTTATAAAGAATTTGCGTAGTACCCACAGGACATTCAAATAAGAAATAATACAAATGTAGTACTTTTAATACAGAATTTTTGTATAACATTGTGTTAAAGGGGTGTTAAAGAAGGGACGGTAAGGTAAAAAAAGGGACGAAATGGTAAAAAAAGAGACGGTAAGGATGGAACGGAAAGAAAAATTAACACCTATTTTTAGGAAAATCATGCTAAGACTAAGTGATAGCCACAATGTTCATTGATTTTTAGAAACAGTTGTTAACACGTTAACACTGGATTAACTTATTTTTTTTTTATTTACCTCGAAAAGTGCAGGAATAAACCTTGGGGACGGTCAGACTACCAATAAAGCCACGGTGCTTGAAATTGATATTTAAATGCTGATTTATATTCTGCAGTAAATTTCCTGTCAAAGAATTTTATATATTCTTTCTCTAGCATACTTCTGCATGAGCAAAAACTTGGAAAAAATTCTGTCGCTGCATCTGAAGTGATTTTCTGTATAATTTTAGAAGAGGGATGGTAAAAAATCTAAAACCCAGGGAAAGAGTTCAAAAAATAATATCAACCCTAAAAATGTGTGCAGGTTAATTTTTAGCTACATATTTGTATAAAACAATAGTTCCAGTTTCAGAAAAAATTTAAATTGAATTATTTTTATTGAAACAATTTTATCCAGACAGGTCCAAACTTCAAAATCAGCATCAGGGACACGGGACGGTAGATGAGTTTTCCATGTGTTTGGACCTCCAACATCATCCAAAACTTATTTATCTCGTTAATATTGTTGTGCAATCATGGAATGGGATGTTCCCAAGTATATGAAATAAAAAAAACACAAAAAATTGTATTAAATAAAAAATTATTATTCAGAGACATGAAAGTTAAAAGTTTGTGAGAATGCCCTATATGTGAAAGGAAAGTGTTGAGTCTGTGACATTGACAAGGAATAGTATAGGGCACAATTTGACCCAAGATTTCTGAAAACGTCTCCTAAGTGCCGTTGAATTCTCCAGACATGCTGCTTGTAAAATCGTATGACTGGGAACTGCCTGTTCTATTTCGAGCACATTCTTTGTAAAGATGTGTGATATCTGGCATGCAAGATCGACAATGGTGTTGACGACTTCTTTTAAAACTTCCAAAAGCCGATCGGAGTTTTTCCATCTTTGTCGGCAATTTTCAGCGCAACAGCTGATCAATCCTGGTGCGAAGCATCTGGTGGCGTATCTGCCATAATTCCATAAAATTGTGCTTCTTGAAATCCTTTACTATCATTTTGCGCACTGCTGTAGCAAAAAATTCAATCATCTCGTTTTGGGATGAAGCGGAAAGGTAAGTTATATGGTAAGGGCTGAAACGTATGTCCTCAAACATTTCTTCAATTGTGGGTTATGTCTGGAAATTAATTTCACAGTTTTTCAAAAGCTTACGGCAAATTTTGAGTTCGACGTCAAAAACGTCGCTTCAGCGGCAGCGCATGAAATTTGACTTTCAACTGGATAAAAGAGAATGAAGACAAGGATGATCGGCATTCAGTGATTGCTTTGTTTCGATGAGTACGATGTCTCAGCGAAGTCATTTGACAGATTCAGAAGCTTTGAGAATTGTTGGTAGGTTAGAAGGGGGCCAAACTCAAGCCGAAGTAGCGCAAGCCATTGGAGTGTCACAAAGTGTCATTTCCAGGATCTGGAACCGTTTTTTGGAGAGTGGATGTGCAGGCCGAAGACCAGGGCAAGGTCGTAGACGGGCAACAACGCCCAATGAAGATCGGTATTTAGCGTTAACAGCTCGGAGACACCGAACCATGAACGCTACTCTTCTCCAACAACACCTTCGCTCGGCTACAGGCACCACGATTTCAACTCAGACTGTCCGCAACCGGCTCCATGCTGTAGGTCTGTATGCTCGCCGACCGATGGTATGTGTTAGATTAACATCAAGGCATCGTCGCGACCGCAGGGAGTGGGCAACCGAGCATGTCAACTGGAGGAGAAATGAATGGAGCAATATTCTGTTTTCTGACGAGTCCCGTTTTTCTGTACATCCGGATAATAGGCGTATTTTCATCTGGAGGGACCGTGGCAGTAGGAATAAACCTGCGTTCGTGCACGAAAGTGTCAGATTTGGCGGTGGAGGAGTGTTGGTGTATGGTGGCATCTCCATTGACGGGCGCACTGACCTCTACATCATTCGAGATGGAGCTCTGACTGGTTGCCGATATAGGGATGAGATCCTCAGACCTATTGTAGTCCCTTCCGCTGCAGCAATCGGAGATAACTTCATTTTAATGGACGATAACTGCAGGCCACATCGTGCAAACCTGGTGGAGGATTTCCTTTTCTAGGAAGGAATCGTTCGAATGGAATGGCCAGCGTGTTCTCCAGACATGAATCCAATCGAGCACGTTTGGGACGCTCTAGGAAGACGAGTTTCTGGCCGCCAACAACCCCCACAAACTCTCCAAGAACTGGAAAGAGCTCTTCTGGAAGAGTTAGGCAGAATACCCCAACTCGTCATTAATAGCCTCATTGAGTCCATGCCTCAAAGGTGTTCAACGTTGCTGGCCGCCCGTGGAAACCATACCCCCTACTGAAAATGATTTTCTTTGAAGTAAACACCTTTTCTTATTCTTTTTTTCTCATATGCACAAATTGTGTTTTTTTCCTTTAGTACACAAATGCGCAATAAAATGCATTTTTTTCTGCCAAACATGTGTAATTTATTCTCATATAACCTACTATGTCTGTCGACCATGTATCAATCAGCTAAACAGTTTACCAGATACAAAATCCACCTAAAACTGCAATATCCTTTAATTGTTTTGAGCAGTGTATAACGTATTTGTCCAAAAACATATGCTCTTTTCTACCAAGCTCTGTTGAAATGTCGCTTTCTATCTTGCGCGGTGGAATCAGTTATCAGATATGCGCTGAGTTTTGTCTGATACGGACCTAAACTGATCAAATATGTCTCTGATTGTCTGACTTAATTTTAGACCTTTTCCCCGGGTCATGTGCAATGATGGAATCGTTCCTACTTTCCGTAATGCTAACCTCTCCACGGTTCTTCTCGATTTCTTTCACGATCTTACTATAAATATTTGACACAGACGAACAATTTAATTTTTCCCTGTCAATTATATCTATGGTCTCCTTAAGGAACAAGAAAACACGTAATTCATCAGATGGGGTCTATTTTTCAATAATTGGCTTGCAATTATTTAAACAATCGACTAAATGATTCAATTATCGAGCACATTTCAATACACCACGAGTAATATGAATGCCTTCATCGAAGTCTTCACCATCTTCAGTGCTAGTCTATCATCTAGATGTTTAGAACCCTACTAATCCGGTGCAGACTCTAAGAAAGATCCCTTTAAATATCGAAAAACTAGTCTCTGCTAGTTCTTTCTCAATTTATTTTCAGCAGTCACGCAAAAGTCGAAGAAAAGAGAGGAAAACTTCGGATTTTTGAAAGAAATTAAGACAAATTGGTGTTTTTTTAGTGTATGTTTTAAGAAAAAACGTAGAAAATTGGAAAAAAAATCGTTTGTTTCAGAGTTGGACTACCTAGAATTTGCCGACTGTAATCAAAGTTGCCGACATTGGGGGGGCGTGACGCCCCCCTACGCCCCCCCAGTAGCTTCGCCCCTGCTGGTAAAGTTCGAAACGAAAAGGCGGCAAACTGTAGTGTCAGCAAAAACACCCTATACTGTTTAAAATATCGTGAAAAATTACCTCTGTTTTTAAAGGCCATCTATTTTCTGACCAATGAGAATGCTATATTAACACTTATGAAGCATTCTAATTGGTCAGAAAATAGATAGCCTTTAAAAAACAGAGGTAATTTTTCACGATATTTTTAACAGTGTATTGTATCCATAGATTAAGGACCAAGATGGGACGTTTACGGCAAAATCTGAAATGGCAACAGTACTAGCTTCACTATCGACAAGGGGGAAGAACTAACAAACTTCCGATATTTACCTATGTTGAAGAAATATGTTTACCCTCTATGCTTTGAATATCTATTCGTTCCTAAAACGATGCAGGTGTCAGACGATATTCTATTCATGCTTGCTTTATTTATTTAGCTGCCTTTTTCTTTTTTTTTTTTTCTACCGTACTTGTATTGTTCATTTTTCACTTACAAAATGATAATTAGACTAATAATATAAAAGAAAACCGCCAGAAAATTCTGTTAAGAATGCAAATATGTAAGTTTATAAGATTAAATTGTAAAAAATCAAATTCAGGTATTGTGTCGATTTATTCATATCGAATAAAATTTTATTGAGTGTAATGTCAGTACCTCTCTATATATTTTTAACTTTTAGATTTATACAATTCTAAAAATTTGTCGAAAGGAATTTTTCCCTATCTGTAATATTATTGTTACTTCTTATATGTTAATATTATAAGTATTAATGAATTGATTGTACGTTATTTACATTAAAAGCAATATTTTTATTTTATCTGTAAGGAAGTGAAAATGCATACATTTAAAAAGATTATTGTAACGATTGTTTAATACGTTAAACTTCATAAATTAATAAAACACGGGCTATAAAAATTTTCCTACCAAAGGGGATTATGAAATTTTCTGGGACTTGTAGAATGCAATATTTCGTATATTTTTATATTACACCATTGCTTTTGATATATAGCATTCAAGACGAAATTTTTACCTAGTTTTTCGTTGAACTTAAAACCGTTCACTAATCATGTAAAAAAAAAAAGCATATATCGATGCATGAACATAGAATAGATATTAGATATATAAAATAGAATGTCTATTCTATGTTCATGTATCGGTGTAAGATTCTATCGAAAACGTAAACATGCAACATTAAAAAAAGAAAGATCCCAATAAGGTAGCTACTCAATAATAAGCATACTACAAGGATGGGGAGTTTCTTCCCCATTGTCAATAAGGGCGCTACGATCGCAATCGCATTACGCTCTATGGGAATGTCCGATCTTGGATGTTAATCTATGATTGTATCGTACCCAATTCTCGCATTCTGCGAAAAATGATGAGGTCCAATGTAATCTGAATTTCATTTCGTATCTTCCTACAATTCAGTTGCAAGTAATCGGTGAGTTCAACCGCTTTGGTTACCTCCACTGAACGCACCCTTTGATAATACGGTCTAATAGATGGCATAGATGATGTGCAAAAACATTTCTAATTTCAAAAACAAATAGCTATTTTTAGTTTAATGATACGAGCTGATGTTTGCGATTAAAAAAGTTCTGTTCCAGTAATAGTTTCTGTCAACTCAGAGATCGCTTGATACTCCACTAACAAACAGAATATTGTTAAGTAAATTATTTTAATTTTGTTGCGTTTGAAATGGTTGTATCAAATATTCCAAAAGCAGTTCTTGAAATCGCTTCCAGAAAACTATCTCAAATGAGTGAAAAGAACCCTGAATACAAGACGATATCTGAACAATTGAAAATGCGTGCAGCAGCTATGCGTGCAGTAGCTATGCGAAGTAATTTGAAAGTATGCGGCACAGCCAAGCGGGGCATAACTTTTGGTAAAACGACAATTATGAATGGTGGTTGTCTGCCATCTTGCATGTACAAGGGCGTTACAGACATTCTTGTTCGACGTAACGAGCTTTTTACATTTAAGGAAACCTGCGAAATACTGGGACATTGCGATATCGAAGAGAATCTGGCTTTGATTGTACAAACTATTCGAAAATATGGTATAGTAATCATTGGATTTCCTGGATGTGCAGAAGAGGATTTGCCTCTAGCTGTCTATTTTTTCATTGAGGATATGTTCGGAATACAAGCAAAGATCGAATTGTGCTGGAGAGTGGAAGTAGAAGGTGAACCAGATATAGTGGATGTTATATTCGATAATATTGCGACAAAACAGAAAGTTGCTGAAAGACGTCATATATTGGAAGATACCGATGTAAAAATAGATACTGATTTTAATATAAGCTGGATCGTAGATAGCATGTGTTGCGATGATTATGACGACGAGGACTTTTATCCTCATAACGTTTCATAATTTTTTTACTTTATAAAACAGGGTGTCAGAAAACTATTTTTACACTTTTAAAAAATAATTAAAAATAAACAAAGATACGCACTTAGTTTATGTTCCATAAAGCAAATATCAAAGTTTTTTTTGCAATGTTTTATTGCGCTGCAATGCACAGACCATTAGTCGCGTGCAACACATCGAGCCTATACGAAGTTTCTAACAACGTTCTATGAAGCATTGCAGATTCAAGTCTAGAATTGATTGTTCAGTTCATAAGTGTCATTGGAGATTGGTAAACAATGTTTTTCACATATCTCATAAAGGTGCTATGTCTGGAGATCTTGGTGGGCACGGTAAAACATTGTCTATCTGTTAAACTATCTAGTTTACACTTCATTTAAAAACTTTATTTTATTTATGGAACATAAAAAAACCCGTAAGTATCTATCATTGTTTATTTTTAATTTTTTTTTTAAGTATAAATATACATTTTGGACATTCTGCATTATCACTTTATGCAAGTTACATCGTATATAGCATGTGTTATGGCGATTATGACGACTTTGAGTTATATGCTCATTTTATTCAAGAATTCTCCAGCTTTTTTGCTCTATATTATTATATTTTGATATAAGCTGGATCATAGCGTATGTGGTGGTGATTATGATGACTCCGAGTTAGATCCTCATTTTGCTGAATAATTTTCCAGCCTTTCTGCTCTTCTATAACATTATAATTTGAGATAAGCTGGATCATATATACCAAGTGTTGTGGTGATCATGATGACTAACTTCTATCCTCATAATGTTTCATAGTTTTACAGCTTTAATGCTCTATAATATGACAAAGCCACAAACCGCTAAAAATTTTTTTATGCTGGGACGTTTTGACATACAATTATATACTTTGTAGGATAGAAGCTGGGTTTGCAGATGGCATTTATTCTCATGACTGGGATAGTTTTAGGCTAAGATTGAGTTTTATCCTCATTTTATTAATATGCTTTTTTGGTACTTCTTTGTTAAAGCGGCCCTCAAAATTACGTTTACGCCAATGTTGCATTCAATTCGCCAAGTTCGTGAAGCGGGAACATAAAAAAGAGACGCATAAATACCATAGCATTAACTATTGTAATATTTTACGTTTATAAAAAATACATTGCAATGTTTCAAAATAATTACATACCATTGTTTCAAAACAATTATTTTATCAGTTGATTTAATTTTTTAAAAAAGTAAGTAATTTAGAAAAACTATATAAAATGTGTTCTGGAACATCAACGAAATAGCAGTATGGCGAAAATATAAACATGTGCTGCTTTTTAAGGATTGTAAAGCATTTTGCGAGATTTTGCAACTTAACTTGGCGCGAAACATGTCTTTTCGTGATTGATTCTCGGGGGCCGCTATAACAAAGTACCTTTTTTAAAAACATTTTACTAGATTTTCTGCTTCATATTATGACAAACTGCTGGAAAAGCACCGTATATTGACGGGCAGTGGTATATAACTAGTCATTTTGGTATAAAAGGATATTGATAGCTGAGTCAAGTTTCAAGCTAACATTGAGATATATCTTCATTTTATTAATGTTAGTTTTAAATGTCTTTTTAGTTTTTATAATTTTGTGACAAGCCTACAAACTGCTATCAAAAACATACATTGGAAGTTTCTGGCATATAAGTAAATACTTATGTTGCTGTAAATACTGTAATTCCAGAGAAATAACGGACAGTTTATAGACTTTAGTTAAGGGGGTCGGTTAGTCAGATATCAAATTCATATGTTTAAACCTATAAGGGTGCAATGAATTCTTATTTTGAAAATCTCACCAGGAAATATTTTTGAATTTTTTTTTTTCTGTTGTCAAAATTTTTAAAATGTACGCTTTATTAATTTTATCTGAATTGTTAAAATCTTACCCAGAGCTCAAAACTTTTAAAATATATGCTTGATTTTATCTGAATTGTTAAATCTTACCCAGAAATCCAAAACTTTTAAAATGTATGCTTAATTTTATCTGAAATGTTGAAATATTACCCAGAGTTTACCCCCCAAAAACTTTTAAAATGTATGCTTAATTTTATCTGAAATGTTGAAATATTACCCAGAGTTTACCCCCCAAAAACTTTTAAAATGTATGCTTAATTTTATCTGAAATATTAAAATATTACCCAGGCTTCGTAAGATTTTAAAACATAAAATATTAAATTAAGCATATTTCAATCCATAAAAAAGCATAAATGTGCCATTTACAGCTTACAGATGCGTACACATAAACATTTAAACCCAAAACGTTTTCAGCCGAACGTATTCGGTCGTTGTCACTGGTTTCACCACTGAGGATGGCCGAGTACGTTCGGTCCAAAACGTTTTGGTTTTGATGGACATTTAATGTACAAGGCTGTACAAATGATGGAACCGATTTAAAAAAAAATCATATTTTCGAACTACTGCACATATTACAATAAGTGATATATGAATTTAAAAAGAAATATACTAAGGTTTTTTCAGTTACAAATGTCCGATGTGTGACCCTTTTGTAACACAGTATACGTCTAATCTGTAATAGAGTTCGTTCCAAACGTTTTGTAGCATCACTCTGTCAATGGTCTGAAAGCTTCACAAATGCGTTATTTAAGTTCTGAACATTTTGTTTTCGGCATTGGTGGTGCATAATGTCTTTGAGACTGTCAGAACTTAAAGAACGCATTTGTGCAGAATTCAGAACCATTGACAGAGTGATGCTACAAAATGTTTGGGACGAACTGGATTACAGATTAGACGTTATGCTATGTAACAAGAGGGTCACACATCGAACATTTGTACCTGAAAAAAACTTGGTATATTTCTCTTTAAATTCATGTATCACTTATTGTAATATGTGCAGTAGTTTCGAAAATGATTTTTTTTTTAAATCGGGTTCGTCATTTGTAATAACCCTGTATTTCAAATGTTTATGTGTACGCACCTGTAAACAGTAATGGTACATTTATTTGTACTTTTTTCCATGGATTTTTTTCTATGAATTTTATTATTATTTAAGCAAGATGGATTTAGCACTGGAATTTTAACCTTTTTATTAAGCATATTTCAGAAATATTTTACCAGCTGAGAACAAAGATATTCTTTAAGAAGAGTAAGCAGAAAAAAGTTTAAAATATTAATTTTCCTGAGCAGATATTTTAAAAATAAGAATGCATTTCTCACACAAATTCAATATTAGTGAGGGGAATTTTGAGATCTGAATAATACCAACCCCCTTAAATACTAAATTTTAAACTTTACATCTGTGTGTTGAATTTTATGTATTTTATAAATTTTTATACCTTGAAAAATGTATCTTTACTTTACCTGATTGATTGTCAAACTAATATTAAATTGTCAGTTTTATTGATTTTAAACTCTTAAATTTTCAGTTTTCATCTTCCTTTTTTTTTTTTTTTCAAATGTTCTATTGCATAATGTTACAAAACCACAGACATCTGTAAAAGTATCATACATTAAAAAGCTCGGGGATAAAACGAAATACTTTTTAACACTTTCCAGAGCAGTTGAAAAGTGTTTATGAATTGGGTTTGTATGTCCGTGCCTAACTCGGTTAAATATACTCGGACATTACATTATGGTCTATGGGGAGAAATTATTTAAGGTGTGTTTTAACCTCTTCAGTTCCGAAGCTAAAATAATTATACAAATGCTTATTCATTGGTTTTTTCCAAACAATGGCATCGTAAAGACAGAAAAAATATCTTTCTGAAATGGATCCTTTAGGCGCTTGGTAATTTAGGTTCAAAAATATGGATCTGAAACTACAAACTCCCTTAAAAACATCAATTTAATAACCATTAACGCAATCACAAATTTAAGAGCTTTATACAAGTAAATAATCTACAAATCCTCAAAATTTTTTATTGGAAAATATTTAAGTTAAATACTTATGAAAATTTCTCAGTTTCTTGGTCGTTCTGTCTTTTGGGCATTTTTAGGCATTTTGCAAACTCTGATGAAAATAACATTTATTTTATGTGGGAATCAGCTTAGATGCTGCCATTGATTCGTTTGCTTTGAACGCAAAAAACATTCAGCTATTGAGTGATGTGAAAATGTAAAAAAACAAATCTGACATTGTTTTTTTTTCTTATAATAACTGGTAGAAATTACTATAGGTGAATTTTCAGCTGTAATGTTTCAATGCGTTTTCTTATACTATACTAAATTTTATCATACTATGTAGTATATATGCAATATATACTATGAAATATGTAATATATATTATGAAATGGAATATATATTATAAAACTGTATAGTTTCCTATTTTCTGTTGGAAGGGAATGCTTCTTTCTTATAATATTTTAACTCAAAACAGGCGATGTGGAATTGGAAATCTGACGTTAAATATTAATTTTATTTTAGGTATTTAAACAATCTTAAGTGTTAGAACATCTTAAGAAAGTTCTTAAATTCAGACTCTATAATTTCATACATTCATGAAATCATTTTTATTCGTAAATACACGAAATGGGAAGTAATCTACACTATGAAATGGAATAGTTTCCTATTTTCTGTTAATAGGAAATGCTTCTTTCTTGGAATATTTTTCTTCACAAAATAAACGAATTGGAATCAGAAGTCTTAAGTTAGTTATTTTAAACAAAGTTAATAGTTAGAACATCTTAAAGTTCTTAAATTCGGACTCATCAATTTGATACATTCATGAAGTCATTTTTATTCGTAAATACACGAAATTTCAAGGTCAACTATGAAATTGAATAGTTCCCTATTTTCTTTTCAAAGAAAATGCTTCCTTCTTGTATTTAAATCGCAAAACAGACAAGTTGGAATTAAGTCTGACGTTAGATTTACTTTAATTTATGCATTATAAACAAACTTATCTAGAACACCTTAATAAAGTTCTTAAATTGGCCCGTTAACTTGATATATTCATGAAGTCATTTTTATTCGTAACACACGACATTTCGAGGTATTTATACTGTGAAATTGAATATTTTCCTACTTTCTGTTGAAAGTATATTCTTCTTTCTTAACTGATAGAACATCTTAAGAAAGTTCTTAAAGACTAGTCAATTTGATACATTCATGAAGTCATTTTTATTCGTAAACACACGACATTTTAGAGGTATTTATACTATGAAATTGAATAGCTTCCTATTTTCTGTTAAAAGGAAATGCTTCTTTCTTATAATATTTAACTCTCAAAACAGATGGTTTGGAATTGGAAATTTGACATTAAATATTCCTTTTATTTTAGATATTTTAAACAATCTGAATTATTAGAACATCTTAGTTCTCAAATTCAGACTCGCTAATTAGATACCTTCATGAAGCCATTTTTATTCGTAAACATATACGAAATTGAAAGGAATTTGTACAATGAATAGTTTCCTATTTTCTGTTGAAAGGAAATGCTTCTTTCTTATAATATTGAACTCTCAAAACGGACAACTTGGAATTAGAAGCCTGACGTGGAAGATTAATATTAGGTATTTTAAACAAACTTAACTGTAAGAACATCTTAAGAAAGATATTAAATTCAGATTCATTAATTTTATACATTCATGAAGTCATTTTTATTCGTAAACAGACGAAATTTGGAGGTATGCTATGAAATTGAACAGTTTCCTATTTTCTTTTCAAAGGAAATACTTCTTTCTTGTATTTAAATCGCAAAATAGACAAGGTGGAATTAGAAGTCTGACGATAGATTGATTTTAATTTATGCATTATAAACAAACTTATCTAGAACATCTTAAAGTTATTAAATTCAGATTCTTTAATTTTATACATTCACTAGCAAACCCCGCGGCTTTGCTCGCGTAATATTTGAAATATGCCAAGTGATATATATATGTCTAATTTTTAATGAAAGGTACTAACTAAATTTTTATATTATTAAAAGGTAATATTTTATTTTATTAAAAGATTATTTTTTATTAAAAGGTACTTATTACTTTTAGGAATAATTCAAAAATTACTATTTAAAACACAGTTTGATTAAACATCATTATTACACTGCATTAGGCATAAATGAGACTTAAATTAATAAAACGAAATAAAACTAAATAAATGATAATTTAGAAAATATTTTGAAACTTTTATGCTCAATTAATACGCTCATTTCAGTATTCATTTGAAGTTTTGTATTTTTTAGAAACCATTTTCTTGCATCTTAAAATTAACTATCATGTCAAATTCCAAGTCCTACCACCTCTCTCAACATAAAGGGATATGTTGAAATAGGAACTGTCACCATTAATTTGCCAACATTAATTTTGAAATCGGTTTGTATTTCCTAATATTCCACAGAAACGTAATTTAGAAAGCTTTTAAAGGCCTTTTTTAGAACGTTTGTTGTTCCTGTGAATCCCAGGTGGTAGAATCATCGGCATAAAATATAGCCTGTGTCGGATCAGAGACTGTTACCATTGATTCGCAACTATTACTTTTATAATCGGTTTATATTACCTGAAATTGCATAGAAATCGTAATTTAGGACTTTTTTAGAATGCTTTTCGCACCTCCCCTTCGCTTCACCCCTTTTTAATTCAAATTTATTTTCGACAGTCCTTCGAGGGCATTTACATTTTATAAGTAACTACCATGCCATATTTAAAGTTTCTAGCCTCTTCAGTATCACAGAAATCGCAATTTAGGAAGTTTTTAGCTCCTGCAACCCTCTGGTGGTAGTGGCCCAGACATAAAATATAGCTTATGTTTGAGCAGGTTCTATCACCAACAATTTGTCATCATTATTTTTTTTTAATCGGTCTGGTATTTGATAAGATTGCATACAAATTATAATTTATAACGCTTTTCGCTCACTTCATCTTTTTAAATTTAGAATTTTCTTTCGACTGCTCTTAGAAAGCACTTGCATCTTGTAAGTAAATACCATGCCATACTTCAAAGTGTTAGACCCCCAATTGTGCAAAAAACGCTAATTGGAACATGCTTTGCTTTTGCAACCCTCAGATGATACTGACAACAACATAAAATATAACCTATGTTATAGCAGGGACTGTCACCACTGATTTGCAACCATTACTTTAGAAATAGCTTTTGTATTTCCTGAGATTGAGTAGAAATCGCAATTTAGAACGTTTTTAGAACGCTTTTCGCGCATTTTCACCCCTTTTTAAATTTCAAATTTTTTCGAAACTGTTATTAAAGATCATTTATATCTAATAAATATGTACCTTGCCTAATTTTAAGTTGCTAGCCCCTACCGATTACAAAAATCGAAATTTAGAACGCTTTTTTGCTCCTGCAACGTCTAGATGACAGTGATACCGACATAAAATAGCGTCTATGTTAGAGCAGAGGCTGTCAGCATCAATTTCCTACCATTACTTTTGAAATCAGTTTGATTCTTCCTGAGATATTGCTGACAAATCGGCATTTAGAACGTTTTTAGAACGCTTTTCGCGCATTTTGCTCCTGCTTCTCCTCTGGGGTAGTGGAAACAGCTATAAAATATAGCCTATCATGGAGGAAGATCTGTCACCATCATTTTTACACCATTTATATTTGAAATCGTTTCAGTACTTCCTGAGATTGCATAGAAATCGCAATTTAGAACGTTTTTTACAACGCTTTTTGCGCATTTTGACCCCCTTTTAAATTTCGATTTTTTTAGGAAATGTCCTTAGAAATCATTAATATCTTATAACTATCTACCATTCAAATTTCACGATTCTAGGCCCTTTCGTAACGCAAAAACCGCAGTTTAGAACGTTTTTCTCCTGCACTCCCTTTGGGGTAGTGGTACCGACATAAAACATAGCCTATGATGGAGCAAGGGTTGTCACCATGATTTTGACGTCTTTGTTTTTTAAATCGGTTTGATATTTCCTGAGATTATGTGGAAACCATCATGTAGAGCGTTTTTTAGAACGCTTTTCGCGAATTTTCACCCCTTTTAAATTTTGAATTGTTTAAGAACTGTTCTTAGAAATCCTTTATATCTAATAAGTAGCTAATATTTCAAATTTCATATTTCTAGGTCCTTCAGTAACACATAAATCGAATTTTTAGAAAGTTTTTTTCTCCTGCACCCCTTTTGGGGTAGTGGCACCGACATAAAATATAGCCTATCTTAGAGCAAACGTTGTCACCATCATTTTGACACCAATAATTTTTAAATCGGTTTGGTATTTCCTGAGATTATGTAGAAACTACCATTTAGAACGTTTTTTAGAACGCTTTTTGTGCATTTTCACCCCTTTTTAATTTCGAATTGTTTAAGAACTGTTCTTAGACATAATTAAATCTTATAAGCAACTAATATTCCAAATTTCATGTTTCTAGGCCATCCAGTAACACAAAAACTGCATTTTTAGAACGTTTTTCGCTCCTGCACCCCCTTTTGGCCAGTGGCACGGACATAAGATATAGCCTATGTTCTAAGTTGGACTAACACCATCATTTTGATACCACTACTTTTGGAATCGGTTCGGTAGTTCCAGAGCTTACCTCCTACAAATAAACAATTTTTACCTCTTTATAATAGGAGTATAGATGAAGTCATTTTTATTCGTAAACAGACGAAATTTGGAGGTATGCTATGAAATTGAATAGTTTCCTATTTTCTTTTCAAAGAAAATGCTTCCTTCTTGTATTTAAATCGCAAAACAGACAACTTGGAATTAAAAGTCTGACATTAGATTCATTTTAATTTATGCATTATAAACAAACTTATCTAGAACATCTTAATAAAGTTCTTAAATTGACTCGTTAACTTGATGTATTCATGAAATCATTTTTATTCGTAACGCACGAAATTTCGAGGTACTTATACTGTGAAATTGAATAGTTTCCCACTTTCTGTTGAAAGTATATTCTTCTTTCTCAACTGTTAGAACATCTTAACTCTTAAATGCTGGGTGTTGCTTTTAGGCAACATACCCAATTTAGGCTCTAAAATACTATTAGAATAACATTGAAGCTATAATGCCTAAAGCTGCAAATAAAATGCATTCTGAAAATATTATTAAATCGATTTTCAACATGTAGATGGCAACATTTGTGCTGTTTAAGAATAAAGATAGATTTATTTTTTCAATTGTTGCTACTTGTTCTTTTTGTTTTGTTTGGAAGCTTGCGAAATATCGTATTTTGTTCTGCAGTGAGCAAGTAAAATTTATTTCTTATTATAGTTCCTAAAATTCTTGTGTGTTTAATATTATAGAATTTTATCAAGGGAAATTCTTTTTTCAATTAAAGACCAGTATTGCCGATTAGTAACAAACACTTTTTTAGCCGTAAACCATACTTAAAAGAAAATGTGATTTCTTTAAGTATTTTTCCCATGATTTATTTAAAATATGAAATCCGAAAAACATTATTACAATGATTTTTAAAAAATCAGGCATTTAAGGGTTAATAAAGTTCTTAAAGACTCGTCAATTTGATGCATTCATGAAATCATTTTTATTCGTAAACACGCGAAATTGGAAGGAATTTATACTATGAAATTGAATAGCTTCCTATTTTCTGTTAAAAGGAAATGCTTCTTTCTTATAATATTTAACTCGCAACACAGACGATTTGGAATTGTAAATTTGACGTTAAATATTCCTTTTATTTTAGGTATTTTAATAAATCTTAACTGTTAGAACATCTCAAAGTTCGTAAATTCGGACTCGTTAATTACATACCTTCAAGAGGCCATTTTTATTCGTAAACATATGAAATAGAAAGGAATTTATACTATGAAAAATTGAATCGTTTCCTATTTTCTATTGAAAGGAAATGCTTCTTTCTTACAATATTTAACTCTCAAAACTCATTAAAGCTAATTTCCACAACAGTACATTCTGAAAATTGCAGTCTGTCAGATTTCTGTAAAATTTCATCTTTAAGTTTTAGACAGTTGTTCTTACGTATTTAAATCTGCCCCTTCCTCCTTCAAGAAAAGCACATACTTGTTTAGCTGTTAGGCCGCTGGGTATACTGGATAAAATGTACCACGTTCAAATCCAAGACTGATAGGGTTATAGTGGAGGGTATACTGTGGTACGTCGTATACCTTCTGTTTCTCGAGTAAAGCTATAGCGTATGCACCTCTGCCTATATCCCTGAAAATTAATTTAACTAATAAAATATCAGTAATTTGATACAAGTTTTTAAACAAATTTCTTTTGAAAGTACATTTCCCCCTATTTGATGTAAAAATTACGCGAAATTTATTATTCAGGTTATTGCCACCATCAATATGACGTCAGCGTTATTCACAGAAATGTTTTTGCTTTATGATATATAGAGTTAAAAACTTTATTCCTTCAAAGCAATTTCACAAGACAGTCATTGTAATAAGACGACAAGAAAACCCAATTTCACTACGTATCTATCTTATACAACGAAAACATATCCGTAAGTAACGTAAACGTTATACTGATGGTGGCTAAGCATGGCAACACCATGGCCAATAAATTTCGCTTTTATTTTTTTTTAAAAATCAACTTCTAAACATCGCACAATTTAAATTTTTACACCAAGAATGGGGGGGGGGGTGTTTTTTCCAATGCAATTTGTTTAAAAAATGTATCTCAATTTACTAATTTTCTTATGTGTTTTAAAATAATTTCCAAACATGAATTTGTTTAAAAATCTATGTCTATCCCGCGCAGCTCGATTAAGAAAGATTCAGCATTTGTTTCATGTTAATATTCTATAACGGAATTAAAACTTCATTAAAAAATACGTAATATAAATTTAACACATATGTAATCGGAGTACTTGCTTAAAACAGTGAGATTATGAAAATGAAACGGGTACAGTAAGTAGCAATCTTTGGAAATTTCCCCGTCTGTTAAAACCTAATATGTGGTTAATACGAAAATATTGCTTTTAATAAAATTTAAAACCTTATTTGAATATATAACTCATATTTTTCATGCAAAAAATTTTTTGGTGTTAGTGCGCAATCTAAAAAGATATATTAAATGCAAAAAGTTTACTAGTTTTCAAATTTATAAAAATGTTTTTCATTTATGTTAACGCGGTGACGCGAGAAGTCAGAGTTGGATCACCTAGTATTACTAAAAATTATAAAAAAAATGAACTAGGTATAAAGTATTCTAAGTTAAAAACCGATATAAATCATATCCATTTCTGGAAATCCTTATAAATTCACCTTACAATAACAAGCTTAAAATTTTTGTAAACATAAAATACTATTAAAATTACTCAAAGGTGTTTTTTTATTCGCAATAAAATAAATTTAAAACCAAGTACTTTCAAGCATATTCATGCTCATCATCTGGGTTAAGAAACCTGATGAGGAGCATGAATATATTAGAAAGTGCTTGATTTTAAATGTATATTTTATTGTGAATATAAAAACATCTTTTCAGTAATGTTTAAAATTTTTGTAAATACATAATATTATTAAGTTATCAAGCATTCTCCATCGAACGTTCAACAGCAAAAATCTGATTAACAAATTATCAACCCTTAAATACTCCGGCAAAAATAGTCGCTAAGATTCTGTGACCGCTTGATTGAAAGACCATTAAAAGGTTGGATTAGTTTATAGGATAGATTGTCTCTGTACTAAACTTTATGTACAGGAAGGACTTTTATAATTAAAATGAATCTATTCACAAGTTTCTAGCTATAGTACTAGGAAGTCAAACAAAACAGAATTTCATTAGTATCTAGAGCTAAAGTAAAAGTAATAAGTTAAACTGTGAAAATTGAACAAGTCTGAAATTGTACGCCAAACGTGGCAAATGAGGTGCGGTCGTACTATAACTAGTTTTATAAATATTCAGGTCTCGCAAGGAAGGTCTCCTTACTGGGCATACTCAGAATATTTTTTAAAAAAAATACCAATTAAACTACTTATGTATGTAATAAAGGATCAGTCAAATTTAGCGGCGGAATTACAGTAGAAAGTCTGTAAAAAAATAAAATACTTTCGAGTATTTGGCCCGAAAAGACGAAAGCGTCAAGCGATTTGACGAGCAGCACTTTTCCTCGCCACAAGCAAACAATTTTAATGCACCTGAAAATTGTTTGTTAGTTGATTTTTAAGAATGCATGTAAAAAGTATTTAATGAGTTTAAACATAAACAATGAGATAGTTTAATGAATACATTTTTTCGTATTACATATGTATGTTGCTTGTTATTTAATTTTATTACTTTAAAAACAATTTCACATAGAAAAAATACTTTCATATATTTATACGTATTCCAAAATAAAGACACATTTCATTTAGCAGTTATTCATTTCAATATCAATATCAAAGAGTTCGTCGTTTCCATAGCAACAAAATTGAATCGACAGAGCTCAATTGGACTTAATTTTGAGATATTGAAACAATTTTAATTTATTTTAATTTTGTTTTAATTCATAAAATTTGATATTTAACTTTCATTATATATATATGACAAAACTATAGGTAAATCAAACTAAAACTGACAAAACTAAAGTTATTTACATTAAATTTATTTAAACAAGTTCAATATGAAACATTTTTATCTTAAACAGTATTAGACATAAAAAAAAAAAAAGTATTTTTCGAAATTTCATTTCATCGCCAATCGATGATAAATCGCCAAATAAACGAAATTTTCATTATTTTTTTACGAACGTTCTATCGAGATTCCGCCAAAAAAAATTTATAAACATATATATCCACATGAGAAGAACACTCTGTAATTTTTTCAGATTTTACTGAATATGCCCGTATGATGCCTGAATGCCCGCCTGAATATGCTTCCTTGTCAGTACACTAGCTGTAGCACTCTTATGCAAATATGCATGAATACAAAACTTATTACGATTATACATATTAAATTCAGTGATAAGGAAATAATAGGACTCCATCTTAAATAGGATGTCATCACCATGGCAACCTGTAATCATTACCTATCATGAGATATAATTGAACTAGTTATATATGATAGGATTTAATAGAATGAAGAAAACTTTTATCAATATCTTTTTAAATTTTGATTTGATTTTCATGAAATTGGAAATTTCTCGACACAATTCTGCACCAATTCTATATATTAAATTTCAAACCATTCGGTTGGGTAGTTTGTGCGCTGTATATATACGGACAATCACCGTAAGTGCTACGTATTTATATAATTACGAACGCAACTAAAAATGCAGGTGTCTCTCAGACCTCTACATTTTTGCAAAAAGGCGAGTGATTATATTAACCGATGTTTCATCGTAATTATTTTAATATAAACAGGGCCTTACGTCTGTGACTGAAATATTGAATCTCCCGACTAAGATTTATACATGCAAAACTGATTTAAAACAATTCTCGTTAACATTTGTAGTGGTATTTCAAAAGAATATAGTTTTTGTACATTCATTTTTTTTTCTGTTGAATTGTATGAAAAACACTACGTAAATTGTTTCGCATTTAATGTGCATAGTTATTATCTTCATTGTTTCCAGTTTAATAAAATCGTTAAGAGGCTGCTTCAATCAAGTGAAAAGACCCGCTCACTAATGCTAATTCTAAATCTAAATCTATGGAAGGAATTTCAAGATATCTCGTTTGCATTGAAATATTTTTAATTTTTTTTTTCATTGGATATCTGAGGTTGAGCTGCACACAGGTAGTATTTTACTACTTCAACTTTGTTTGAAGATTTTTTTCATGAGGATGCTTTTACTATCGAAACCGGTTCCGAAACTGAAAGTGTCTGTCAGGTTCTGAGAAACATCTACTAATAGAACTATGGTTATATATTATTTTTCTTACTTGTATATTGTTTGTGTACTGGGAATTTTAAAGTAACACTCGTTTCCTTAACTGAAACTTAATCCGGGCTAGTGAGTTATACAGAGTAGGTAAAGGAATGTAGTTTATCAATAGAGAGGGGTTTGCCCTGCTATTCAAATGCATACCTGAGATAAGGCGGACAAAAGCATTTCACCAGATAGCGAAATAGCGGATCTTGAGGTCAGAAGGGAAACCTGTTTATGTTTTTGGGAGAGGAATGAAATAGTTGAGGGATGGCAGTTAAGGGATAGAGCGAAAAGTGTGTGGTCGTTTTTTCACAGAGCACAGTGGATGCCTGGAACTCAAGGTGGGAGTTCGTTGCCAGAGTAGCTCGTGGATAGAGCTTGATTAGGCAGTGAAGCTCTGCGAGTATAGAGCTAATGTGTTAGGAGTTAAGAGTGATCTCCGATAAATCTAATTTAACTAGTGTGGGGTGAGAGGGATATAAAGTAGTTTAACAGTACACAGCAAGTATTTACTGTATTTAATTTAATGTTGAACCGGATCACCTATATCCGAGTTCTTAAGTGTAAATAGTGTTTTGGGATTTGTAAATAAACTGTTAATTAAGTTTAATTGAAAGAGTTGGTTTTCTGTTCAACAATCCTCTCATAGCGCGACCGATATCACATAATCATATCGGTGGTGGCAGCATATAAATAGTAAAGGATTTCTTCAAAGTTGTGTGGACTTCGAGGAAACCCGACAGTATCCTCATTAAAAATACCTGTAAACAAAATCGAAAAGGTAAAAAACGGCCTTTGTACAGATCGATCTCCGCTATCCAAAGCAAAAAAAAAAAAAAAAAAAAAAAAAAAAAATCATTTAAAAATACTGAAATGCAATGAAAATCTTAAAAAATTTCTTCCATAAGATTAGCATTAGCGGGCAGGTTTTTTCGTGAAAGGAAAACTCTAATGTTAAGTTTATTGGGACGTTATTTTCAAATTTCTCACTTTGATTTTAATACTTTTGAATGTTTTTTTTTGCATAGTATAGCTGAGGACGATCTACAACTGAGCTGGTTTTTACTTTTTCAATTTTGGTTATAGTTTTCTTTTATATTACATTAGTTTCAATTTCGGAACCGGTTCCGAAAGTGAAAGTAAAAATCTGAAACCAAAATCGAAAAAGTAAAAACTAGCCTGGTTGAAGATCGTCCTCAGCTATCCTATAAAAAAAAAAAAAATTTAAATCCAAGCGAGATATTTGAAAGTAATGTTCCCATAGAATTAACGTTAGAGTTTTCGTTTCTTCCCGTGACTAGAGTGGTCTCTGACGGGTACAGCAAGTTTAAATTAACGTAAGTTTAGAATTGGGACAGTATCGATTAACCAAATTCGTTGAATAACAAATTGTCGGGTAACCAAGAATTCATAACATTTATCTAAAATCAGAAAACAAATTATTGTAGAAAAAATAGGGAAGTTGCAATGATAAAAAAAAAAAATACTGTTGTATAATTTGTATAACAGATGAATCAATTTAAATTAGAGGAAATAAAACTTATGTTGGGTATTTAGAAAACTGACGTAGGCAAATGATTTCTAATTGTATGGAAAGACGCGGGGCCACACAGGACGTTAACTGTGGCGGAGCCCTGGGCAGCCGCCCTGTTTGCCCGATGGTTGCGTCGGCATATAAAATTTGGCTTGCTACAACGTTATTATATACACTGTACGTGCATTTTTGGCATGCGCTCTTAACCCCTTATATCCCACATTATGAATTCATGAAAATTTCATCTTCCAGAGCATTTTTCTTGAATTTTTGAAACTACATTCACAATCATTTAATAAATTTTAGAAGGATTTTGCGAATTGCAGTTAATTCATTGCATTTGAATTTGTAGAGATTTTGTGCAATGTTTATAACTCACTCAAATCTTTTTATTTAAAATATATTTTTTTTTAGTATTTTACAGAATTAGGAAATGTAGGGGAGACCGGGGGAATGGCGACACCTTAAGGGAATTAAAAATTTTTCACCTCAAAAAAACGTTTATTTTTAATAGTGAAAATTCTAAAGCTGAATCGGGATCTTTAGTATCTGTATAAATTTAACCGTAATCATAACTGTAAAGTAAGCACAATTAAAAAATAATTTTTCAAGCTTTGTACAGCAGCGGGATTACCCAGAATGCTGGGGGTAATTCCGCCACTGTATCGGGGTAATGACGCCACTCTTTAATGACATAGTAAATACATAAAATGGATATTATAAAACACATAACCTACTAAAAATATTTAGAAAGCAATAATTTAGCAGAATAATGAATAATTACAATGTTCCTTCAGCTAGATTTATTAATGTGCTAAGCTTACAATTTAACTCAAATTGGAAAAGTCACCCTTTGCCAAGGTGGCGGCTTTATCCCGAGAAGTCACTATAGCAGAAATTCTTACAGCAAAGCTGAAAGAAGAACCGAACTTGTTGAATAAATTGCATCAAAATGTTGGCGATTGCATGTAGATTACGGGTAATATTATCTTAAGTACCTAATGGTATAATAAAAGATGTTTACCTTTACTCATTTGAAGCTCCAAAATAAGAACCAACTGAATGAAAACTAAATTTTTCGCTAGAACAAAAGAACGACGTACAACAAAATCACTCTCACTCTAGGCACTGTTTCTATTGTTAGCCGCTATAGTGCAGGCGCATTCACTATCTGAAACTGCCGTTTTAAACTAGGCGTGATGGCGGCATAACCCCTAGTGGCGCCATTCCCCCGGTCTCCCCAACAAATATAATGGCTTTTACAATAGAAATATAGAAATAATTCGAACTGAAACTTTTCACCCCCCAATCTTTCAACGTCAAGAAAGTTGAAGAGATGCAAAGGTAAAAGAAATCATCCTTTTAAAAATACTTTTGTTTTGTGGAACCCACAATGCTTTTGGAACAAGATAAAGTAAAGTATCTATAACACATTCCAAACTGTATTAGTGCTAATCTTTGTATTAAATGATTATTATAACAAGTTATTTTAATAGTACTTTAACCCTTTATGTACTGAATTAGGAATTCATGAATTCTAAAGCATGTTTCGTGAATTTTTTAAACTACATTAGAAGATTTACATAATCATTTAATAAATTTTAGAAGGATTCATTAAATTTGAATTTATAAGGATTTTGTGCGATTTTTATAACCCCATTCAAATCTTTTATTTTAAATATTTTTCTTAGTATTTTTTTCTTCTTAGAATTAGGAAATGTACAAATATAATGGTCTTACAATAGAAATATTTCCGAATTGAAAAATTCCCCCCCCCCTTCCTCCAACGCCAAGAAAGAAAGCTGAAAAGATGCAAAGGCAAAATAAATCGCCCTTTTAAAAATATTTTTGTTTTGCGTAACCCGTAATGCTTTTGGAACAGGATAAAGTAATGTATCTATAACTCATTCTAAACTGTAATACAACTAATCTATGTATTAAATTAATTTTATAACAAGTTATTTTAATGGTTCTTATAACTACCGTCAGTAGATAAACGGTTAAAAATAGTTTTGTTTTGTGGAACCAATAATGCTTTTGGATTAAGATAAAGTATCTATTACTCATCATAAACTGTATTACTGCTAACCGGTGTATTAAAGTAATTTTATAACAAGTTATTTTAACAAGTTATATATTATATAAGTTTATACAGTAAAACCTCCCTAAAGCGACCACGTTCCGTTCCAATAAAAATTGGTCGCTCCGAGAGGTGGTCTCTTAATGGAGGTCATGTTTAAATCTAGATTTTAATTGTTGATAAAAAGTAACAATTAATGTTACTAAAATATATTTTTCACATAAGGAAAAAATATGAAAATTTAAGTTTCAAAACAAAAGTTACTCACCCAAGCTAATTACGATAGAGTTTAAAAAATGAATACATTGAAGTTTGCTTTGATTTTACGGTCTTTTCTTTTATAAATTTTATTTCCAAATCCTTCAAAGTTCAGTAAATAAATGCAATTTTTTTGGAGGGGGGGGGGGTTGGCGAGAACAAATAATGTCGATTTCATTAATTTATCTATTTCTTTGAGAATTTCCTGAAAGAATAGGTCAGGGGAGTTTATTGACCGTCATTCTTAATTTGTCATCAGAGTTAAATTCATTTCCTAAAAAAAGCACAAAGGGGTTTAAACAAAAGTTATCGGAATAAAAAAAATTCTAAACTTAGTTTAGAAGTTTGATGAATAATGCGCTCTCCGGAATTATTTTTCTAATAAAACCTTCTTCAAGCGACGAGGAAAAAACGGTATTTGTTTCATTTTCTTCAACGAAATCGGTCGCTGTTGGAGGGAGTTCAACTGGGATAGTCTTTGAATGGAGGTAAAATTAGTATTGAGCTTATAGGAATAAATTTCGTTCCATGAAAAAATGGTCGTTCAGGGAGGTGGGTCGCTTAATGGAGGTGGTCGTACAGGGAGGTTTCACTGTATATATATTGGTGGTCGGTAATGTTTGTTTAATGGTTATATATATAACTTTTCAAGTGGGGGTGGTTTGAGGTTCCTGGGGTTCTATAGTGAAAAGTTATGAAGGAATTTTTCAAAAGTCGCACCATAGTAGTGCAATAGGTAGTATTTCTTATGAAAGCTAGCTAAAAATTATTATATCCTAGTTGTTAGTGTAAACACAGTAATATTAAAAGGGTTAAAAAGGTTCGCCGTCCTCGCTGTACGCAATCTCCAAGGCAATGACAGTGAAACAGATTCGACTTCCATCTTGCTACGAGACTGGTCATTCGCTGCGCTGGCGCCTTCCGTCATTACCTTGCACTTGAGCGGACATGTGGGTCACGGCGTGATCAGTCCGGCTCCAAAATAAAAGTGATTCCGTGACCTCTAAAAGCAACACTAATAGCATTTTGATGAATTCGATTAGTAGAGTATTTAGTTTGATTTCTTTTTGCTTCTCGCAGATCACTTCTTTTGGTTTTGTTTTCTGAGTGCCGTGGAGTAGCGAGAGAATTTAGATTTTTTTCGGGATCATGTACTGTCAGAAAAACTTGACTACATACATTGCCTGATTTAAGGAAGAACATTCGGGGCACGGGACCAGGGCCCCTGATTTTCAGGGGTTTCCAAATGCTGCTGAAATTTTTTCAATTATTGTCTAAAATCTGATATAGTTTTACATCTAATGGGATTTTACATTTCATTCTACATTCTCTTGTGTTCGTAATGTATTTTTATAACACATATCTTTTATAACACCGAATTTCAATATCGTGATGTATATCGTCAGTTAAATATCGCGATATTTCGATGTACCGTGATATTAAAACTGAAGTCTACAGAAGAATTAAAAGAATATTTAGACTGGTATTTCGACTATAGATGGTAATTGGTAAAATTGGTTTTTCACAATGTGTTATTCATTTTTTCTTTCAGATACAAAAGCTTCACAATATGTCTAAAAATAGCTTTTATAAATAAACAGTGTGTAAACATATGTATTAAAATATTTCATTTCACTCCAAAAAGAAAAGATTTTTGCACAAATTCGTGATTTAAAAGAGAAAGAATTCGAAAAAATATATTCTTTTACCTTTAAACTCTTTCCTCAGATTAGGCCTAGGCGATATTTTAATTTCAATATCGTGAAATGTCGTCCGTTAAATATCGCGATATTTCGATAGACCGTGATCGTAAAACTAAAGTCTACAGAATAACTAAAAGAATATTTAGACTGGTATTTCCACATAAATATAATATAACAAGCAACGTTAAAGCTAATATAACTTTAGACAACGCTTCACCGATACAAGTTTTCCTCACGTCGATCACAAATTCCCATGTTAAGCCTTGAGAAATTTAAATAACCATCAGAATTATGATATTCAGGATATACCTTTATGTAGGGTTTTTGATATCGTTATAGCGATTTGTATTTTATGCAGGGCTGCGGAGTCGGAGTCAGGTCCATTTTTGAGCGAAAGAGTCGGAGTCGGGTCTGTTAAAATTCCTCGAGTCGGAGTCGTCCTTTTTCCCACCGACTCCGCAGCCCTGATTTTATGTCAATTTTATCTGTTTTATCGGTATATCGTGCAGCTCTATACCTCAGATTATACTTTTTGCTCGATGTACTGAGTTTATAACGAAAATCTAAATTAGATCCACGGGAATAGTTTCTATATTAACTCAGTACACAAAAGGTCTAATAAACAATTCATCAAGATAAACTAACAATCAAAAGAAATCAAATAGATCTTATCATTTCACTTCAAAGAATGTTTCGACCACTGTATATTTATTTCTGTTGACGTTTATAAAAGACCCATGTGATATTTATTCCGTTTCAGATGCTAATCTATAATGCCTATTGTAAACAGATTGGTTTGTCTTTAGTCGACTGGGACGATAAAATCATTGTTTTGTATTTGCCATTTTTTGTTTTATGGCTGTGGGTCAGAAAAACTTCTGGCGAACACGAATGTTGTGTTTTAAAACGCAGATCGATGTTTATTTATCACCAATTGTTACATTTCTGAAACGTTTTTTAAAATTTTCTTATTGTGCAAATCAAATGAACCATGAATAGATGGAATGTCGTGCGTCGCATAGTGTGTACATTTCAATAAAAATATTTTAGTTACATTGTTATTGAAAAATTAATTTGATACTAATCTATTTGTCTTATCAGCCAAAATCTTTCGCTATGTTCCCTCTCCCATATATATTGAACATGCATTGCAGGATGATGTCATTATTATTTACTTTTATTACATTAAAAATGTAAATATATGTTTAAATAAATAATTCCAAAAGTAATGGAAAATACGAAGAGAAACAAAATAGAAATCAAATAGAAAACAGGAACTCTGCTTTTTCAGAATTTAGTGTCGCCCCCGATGAAAAAAAAAATTTGTATATATAAATAGTACAAAACATATTTCAATTTTAAGACTTACAGCACACGCTTTTATTTTATGTAAAATGACGTCATTTGCATCCGCTTAAGAATTCCACGTTTACGATCCACTCTTATACAGTAAAGTAGGCATAGGACGTCACTATCGCGAAATAATACGCAAATGCAACAAAAAGATGCTGTCATAAAAGAAACTCCACCAAAAAAAAAAAAAAAAAAAAAAAAAAAATAGACCTTCATTTGTTTGTAACATTACTATAGATACTTAAAATTAAATATACGCTGCTAAAAATCTGTAGCTTTTGCTGCATAGTCACTCCACGGCTTTTATAGAAAACGATTACTTGGCTGTACTATGGAGCATTCTCATTGCTCAGAATAGAGATATTCTATAAAAGCTGTGGGATAACTATGCAAAAAAAGCTGCATATTTTTAACAGTGTAGTTTATCTCACTGTTATAGCTCCTACTTTATGAAGTTATAGCTCCATGTTCAGAAATCCTTCGTTTAGATATTTTTTTTCAAAATAGCACGTATTTTAATTACATTTTCTTTCGGTTGTTATGAAAAAATGGCAACAAAAATATATAATTAATATTTAAAAACTATTTTTCCTTTACTTTCTACAGAAATGGAGTACTTCCGTTGCCAATATTAAGCAAATGGCTCCAAAAACTACAAAAAAATAATAAATGGAAATGCAGTTTTCAAGCAACTTGCATTTAAAAGTACTTTTTGTTTCCAATACGACGGTATAAAAATTGAAAATGTGCGATGCTTAGAAGTTTAAAAAATTGCTATAGAGTATTTAATCGTACTGCTTTGTTTTACGGCTGGCTTCTGTAAGGTAACGTTATTTTTTGAAGACGACACAAAAAAAAAGGTGGGAGAAAGAAATAGCATACCATACCGGGAGCTAACAAGAAATCGAGTAATGTGGGCTACATCACGCGAAATGTCATCACGTTTATTTCAAAATCAAAGCTATTGTTTCTCATTTATACACACAGGAAAAATAAAAACTGCTATTGGAGAGGGGGGGAAGTGCTATTAACGAGTAAAAAATGCTATTGGCGAGATTTGCACCCTGCCAACGTAAAAATACCGAAATAAATATATTTTTTAATTGTTTAATCTGATCTATACAATGAAGGCTTTGAAACATGACTTACAAAACATAATAAAAATCAACAAATAATTCATGTCGATATTTGTGGATTTAGACGCAAATAATTCCTAGCTGTGTTTGCGGATGACGCAAAAAATCTGCAACTGCAGCAGCAGGTCCGGGTGTCCAGCACTTTTAAAAACTAGTAATTTTCTTCAACATCGAAATAGTTGTAGTTCAAAATAAGACCTGTATTCCACTCTTTTTTTGTATGGACAATTCTGGTCGTTTTTAAGAAATGTTTTTCTTAATTGAGCAATCCGATCTGTGGAAGCTTTGAAACATGACCTACAACTCATAACAAACCACAAATAATCCATATCCATGGATCAAGGCACAAATAATTCTTATCTGCGTTTGCAGATCTAGGCACTAAAAATCCTTATCTGCATCCACGGATCTAGGTTTTTGGCACATCATTATTTGAGGGGCTGACAACCATAGTATAGACCAAATCCATATCGAAAAAGAAAATGAGATAGTCGGTTTAAAAGGCGAATAAAATCTGTTTTATCCACTCCCACAGCAAACCAAATCTGTAAACAGATGACATATGTGAGAAAGTACACTGGTGTGCAAAACTTAAGCAACAAGCATAAAATGCTAATTTTCAAGCACGCGAGTACTCACAAGTAAATGATATAAACATGAGGTACAGCAAACATACGGAAAAAACTGATTTATTGAAACAACTAAGTTTTGGTTAATATAGCTCCAATAAAATATTTTGGTTGGAATGACCAAATTTTGGTTGGACTAACCAAATGATTTGTTGAATTAAAAAAATCATTTGGTTAATCTAACCAAAATTTGATCATTCCAACCAAAATATTTGGTTGGAGCTATATAAACCAAAATTTAGTTGTTTCAACAAAACTGTTTTTTCCGTGCAGGTATTTTAAATAAAACACCCCAAGTTGATGGGACATCTCTTTTATGTCATACATGGCCACAAGTGTCACAGTCACTACGGAGAAACAAAATTTGGGATCTTTCATTCGTCTCATTATTACTTATCGTCATATGGTGACTCCACTGAAAAGTCACTGTGACTGTTGTCTCGTGATGAGTCACCAGGTGACATTACAACGAGGTCACCTTGTGATTCTCATGTGACTGTCATTTAAAGACTCAGTTTTGAAGTCATCTTGAGCATTGCATTGTGCTGAGTCTCCAAATAATGCCATAATGAACTCACATGGTGACTTTCAGATGACCGAGATTCTAATGTGAAGTCACCATTGCGCTCCTTTGTGAAAAGTCACCAGATGATTTCATTTTCCATCACTTGGGAACTCCTCACAAAACATCTATCGTGATTATTTTACAATGGAGTCTCCAAATGACGCATGGGGTGACAAGGTGACTTCATTGTAAAGTCATCTGATGACTCATCACAAATCAGCAGCCATGGTGACTTCTCGGTGGAGTGATCAAATGATATTAAAAATGAGACGAATGAAAGATATCACATTTCAGTTCATTGTAGTGACTGTGAGACTTGTGACTTTTTTGAGGTCATAGAGACTATCTGTAGACCTGTTGTTGAGACTATTTGTTGTTAGGATAACACCTATTTTTTTGTACTTTCTGTTTACAGAATTTTCTTTTGAGTACTCACGTGTTTAGAAATTAACAGTTTGTGTTCGTTGCTTAAGTTTTGCACACTAGTGTATGTGAAAACAGGCTTGGTTCACTGCGGGAGGAGGGTAAAACAGATTTTGTGCACCTTCTAAATGGACTATTTCATTTTCTTTTCAAAATGGACCTTGGTCTACTACGGTTGTGAACCCCTCATTTAAAACTTGTCATTTTCTACGACATCCAAGTAGTTATAGCTTAAAATTTATTCTTTTCTTGCACGGCAAGTTCTTGTCCTTATAAAAAGGAATATTTTTCTTAATCGATTAATCTGATTGTTGGAGAGCAAGCTTTAAAACATGACACACAAAACACAGTGCTTATCCACAAATAATCCACATTCGTATTTGCGGATCTGGACACAAATAATTCGTATCTGTGTTTGCTGATCGTAGGTCGAAAAATTCGCATTCGAGAATCTAGGTTTTGACACTTTACTAGTTAAAACTAGAGCTTTTCTACGACATCGGAACAGTTATAGCTTAAAATTTACTCTTTTCTTGCACGGCAAGTTCTTGTCGTAATAAAAAGGAGTATTTTCCTTAATTGATTAATCTGATCTGTGTAAACAAACTTTGAAGCATAACCTACAACACATAATAGCAATCCACAAATAATCCATATCCACATTTGCGGATCTGGACACAATTAATCCGTATCAGCATCCGCAGATCTAGGTTTTTGGCACATCACTACTAAAATAAATTACTTTTTTTCTACATCGAAACAGTTTTATAGTTCAAAATAAGACCTGCATTTTACTCCTTTCTTGCACGGCAAGTTCTTGTCGATTTAGAGGAATATTTTTCCTAATTTTCCGATTTTTTCTAATTTTTCCGATTTAGAGGAATATTTTTCCTTGAGCAATCTGATATGTGGTAAGCAAACTTTGAAACATGATCTAAATGACTCACATGACTCTACATGACTCACAATAAAAATCCACAAATAATCCATATCCCTATTTACGGATTTGACACAAATAATTTGTATCTGCGTTTGTTGATCGGAGGTCGAAAAATCTGCATCCGCGGATCTAGATTTCGACACTTAACTATTTAAAAATATAGCTTTTATGCGACATAGAAACTGTTATAGCTTAATTTTTTTTTCTTTCTTGAACGGCAAGTTCTTGTTGTTTTAAAGGAATATTTTTTTAAAATTAATTATTCCGATCAGAGGTAAGCAAGCTTTGAAACATGGCTTACAACTCATAATAACAATCCACAAATAATTGAGAACTAAAAATAAAAAACGCTGAAAGTCCAAAAGAGGAAATTTTTCAAGAGAGCGAAAAAAAGAAGGCGAAAGCACCTCATTTGCCACGTTTGGTGTGCAATTTCCCCGACTTGTTTGAACTATTACTACCAGAGTTAGAACTTCAAGCTTTCTCCTGTTTGTTTAGTTTGGCACTTAAGAGTGTATTCCGATCCAAATTGCTTATTTTCTGATTCATTTTTGCTCTCAAACGCATCAAACTGGCAAATTCTCTTATTTAGAAACTACATAATGTGCCGTGCTTCTCGATTTTTTGATAAATGCAGAAAATATTGTAAAAAAGGCTGTCAAAGTTGGCGTTTTAAACCGAATTTTTCGAAGCGGGAAATCTGGGGAATGAAAAAATGGTCATACTGAGAGAATAATTGTTTAAAAATCAAGTTCTAATTCATTGAGCGAAAAATGAAATCACACGGCCTCTTATACCTCTCTTCGAAAATCACCTCAGCAAGTTTCATGTTTTTACTTTTAAAAATGAGTCTGAAACTGTCTCAGAAAATTTCGAGCTGTTTCGGTTGGAAAACTATTTTTTCGAATACACCCTTAAGGAAACACCCTTAAAACACCCGCTCCGTAATGTTAATCCTACGGGCAGGTTGTTTCTGAATTTCTCGTTTAAATTTGAATAATTTTAAATGATTTTTTTTTTTTTTTTTTTTTTTTTTTTTTTTTTTTTTTTTTTCATAGAATAGCTGAGGCTGATCTTTAATATGGCTATGTTTTACTCTTTCGATTTCGGTTGCAGATTTTTTTAAGAAAGGTCGTTTAAGTTTTCAAACTGGTTCCGAAAGTGAAAGTACTTTTATTAAAAAAATCTGCAAACCAAAATCGAAAAAGTAAAAAAATAGCAATATTAAACATTGACCTTAGCTATCCTATGCAAAAAAAAAAAAAAAAAATATTTAAAAATATTCAAATTTAAACGAGAAATTCGAAAATGTTAAACCTGTCCATTGGTTTAACATTACGGAACGGGCGTTTTCAAGTGAGGGAAGAGTCCCCTTTCTCGCAAACATTTCTTCGTAAATTTTTTTTTTAATTTTTCGGTACTTTCAACGTTTTTTATTTTTAATCCTCAATTCATTTTCGTATTTGTGTATCTGGAGAGAGAGAGAGAAAAAAAAAAAAGTATCTACATCTGCGGATCTAGGTTTTTGGCACATCACTACTAAAATAAATTAATACTTTTCTTCGACATCGAAACAGTTTTATAGTTCAAAATAAGACCTGCATTCTACTCTTTTCTTGCACGGCAAGTTCTTGTCGATATAGAGGAATATTTTTCCTAATTGAGTAATCTGATCTGTGGAAAGCAAGCTTTGAAACATGATCTATAACGCTGCAGACGTAATTCGATCTCTAGCCGTTATACGAGACAGACAAAAAAAGAAATCCCCGTTCGAACCCACATATCTCTATTTCGTCACGACGGATAGTGGTCGTTTTCAGGAGAAAAAAAAAAAAAAAATAATTTGCATAGGAAGTTGTATAGTTGAACGCTTTTCTTCTATTATTTGTAGATTATTTATACAAATTTATTTATATTTCAATAATGAAACGTGGTAACTTGATATCGCAAAATAAGTCTGTTAAAAAAAAAAAAAAAAAAATGTTGATTTTCGAGAATGTCTAAATAAAGTGGTTTCTACTTAAGGGTGTATTCGAAAAAATATTTTTCCACCCTCAACAGCTCGAAATTTTCTGATACATTTTCAGACTCATTTTTAAAAGTAAAAACATGAAACTTGCTGGGGTGATTTCTGAAGACATGTTTAACATGTCGTGTGATTTCATTTTCAGCTCAATTAATTAGAATTTGATTTTTAAACAATTATTTTCTCAGTATGACCATTTTTTTCATTCCCAGTCGCCCGCTTCGGAAAAATCGGTTCAAAACGCCAACTTTGACAGCCTTTTTTTACAGTATTTTCTGCATTTATCAAAAAAATATTAAGCACGGCACATTATGTAGTTTCTAAATAAGAGAATTTTCCAGTTTGATGCGTTTGAGAGCAAAAATGAATTTTAAAATGAATCAGAAAACAAGCAGTTTGGATCGGAATACACCCTTAATTTCACTTCTAAAAATTAATATCAAAAGCAAAAACATGTCCGTGAGTAACGGTAATGTCCAGGGCCAAAACTAACGGGGGGGGGGGGGGGGCAGAGGGGGCATGTGGCCCGGGTGCCAGAACGAAGGGGCGCCAAATGAAGGATTGTACCGTTAGAATGAATCATTTTTTTTCTGATGGATTGATGTCTTCTATTATTATGAAACAGCCATTATAAATGAAGTGTTAAGTGAAGATGAAAGAGCAGCCGTAAAAAGTTAGAACTCTGATTTTCTGGTCAGAATAGGAAGAAAAGAAATGGCCATATTTTTTTTTTTTTTTTAAATTATGGCCATTTTTTTTCTTCGCATTCTGACCAGAAAATCAGAGTTCTAACTTAAAAAAATTATGGCCATTTTTTTTTTCTCTCTTGATAGAAATATCATATTTGCTACAAATTCTTTTTCTAGGTTCATTCTGATAAGGCACTTCCCTTATTAGTTTTGGGGGTTCATTGATTAAGTATAAAGGGGGTAACGGGGGCTAATCCCCCCTTTAATTAAGATACATGTTTTTTTCATACAGAATTATTCGATTTGCTTCAAATTTTATATACTAGTTTGTTCTGATAAGGAGATTCCCTAATTAGATTTGGAAGGTCATTGGATAAGTGTCAGGGGGAAAGGGGGTCAAGTCCCTCCCCTTAGTTTAGACAAATGGGTTTTCATGCAGAATTATCCAATTTACTTTGATTTCTTTTTCTAGGTTCATTTTGATAAGAACCTTTCCTGCTTAGATTTGAAGGTTCATTGGTTAAGCATAAAGGTGGGAAATAGGGAAGCTAATACCAACCTTAATTTAGCGAAATGGTTTTTTTCATGCAGAATTATCTTATTTGCTTTACATTTGGTATATCGGTTTATTCTGATAAGGCGCGTCCCTGATTAGATTTGGAGGTTCGTTAGTTAAGTATAAAGGAGGGCAACGGCGGCTCATCCCTTTAATTTATTTTTCGAGGGGCATTATCCTTTGAAATAAGAGTATAACATACAATTAGTGTGAATAACCTGTGAGCTCAATGTCACCAGTTTAACTGGGCACTTTTCTTTTTATTAAACGATGGGGCTCTGCAACTACGAGCTACGCTCGTCAACCCCCGTTCAGATACCGCAGACTCTAACAGCACACTAATTTGATCGGTTTTAAAAAGATTTCGGAAGATTGAATTATAATTTGAATCTGACAATCATAATTTGACGTAATTTTCACCAAACTTTTCTTTCTCTTTTTAATATTCACGTAAAAATACTTTTATTAAAAATGAAATATTATGATCATCTTAAAATATCAAATAAATGTCTCTCGCAATTTGTAAATTTAAACTGTTTTGCAATATTATTTTTTGTTCATTTTACGTAATAAGTGTAATGTGACGTAAATGTGACGTAAATTCTCCTATTTAAGACATCTAACGCATGTTAATGAATTTATTATTTTACAGTATTCTTTCTCTTTTAAAATTCACACGTAAGTATAGTTTTTATGACGTAATTTTCAATGAGTTCCTGCTTTTTATATTTCCTGTTTATAATAGTCACGTATAAAATAAATTTTTTATTTGAAGCAAACATTATATTTTGCGCTGTTTATACAGTTGGCAACAGTTTAAATTAACAGAATTTTCTAAATTTTGTAAAAAATACCTCTCGAAATGCTGAAAATTTGAATTTAAAATAGAAATAAAACCTCAAAAAATGAGTCAAATTAAAATACTAAATGTAGTCTGCACACCGGGAAATTCTGGCGCATAAAATGATATAAAAATGATTAAATTCCTATGTACAGTTTTTGCTCCTATAAAACTTTTTTAATGGAACGATTTTGTCCAACTTTGGCATTAAATATCTCTTAAAATAATTCTTCGATTTGAAAACTGTCTGCATCAGCGTGTTTATCAAATATTTCTCTATAATACATTAATACTACTGATTTTCATATTTTTGTATGCAACAGTTTTTTTAATATTAACGAAGAAAGGCCATGATTAAGCATTCAAATTGGATGCCGATCTGCCGGGAATATATACGCAGATTTTCATTGGTCCATTTCCAAATCAAAACTTTTTTTATATAAGATTACTTATTTTGAAATCTCATTTCATGAAAAAAAGAAAATTTCTTCATGGTATTCTGTAGGTGTTGGAAATTGTTTCATAATCAACCCCTCATGCATGATTTTTCGTTCTTGTCTTGTTTGAAGTCGATTTAAGATGTATCAGTCGCAAATCATGTATATTATTTCTGTTGTTAACATCCCTTTTTCTATGCATTTACAAAACGCACAACAATGAATGAAGTATCATTCGAAAGGTTTTGAACCGGCTTCTGTCATAGTAAACTCGCATTTCGTTAAACATGTTTTTTAATCAAAAAATTGAAGTTAATTAAAAATTAATTCGGCACTGTTTTCTTAAATGAAATAAAAGGTTTTTCTCGAACCAATGTTGCAATAAAAATAAAAAACCGCATTATATCATGAGCATAAATCTCTCTATTCTTAAAAAAAGTAACTACCGCTGTCACCGCCGCCGCCGGTTTTGAATTTTTTGTGACCGGAGGTCTTTCTTCGTTAATATTAAGAAAAAAATTGCATACAAAAATATGAAAATTGGTAATATTATACAGAAATGTTTGATAAACACGCTGATACAGACAGTTTTTAAATCGAAGAATTATTTTAAGAGATATTTAATGCTAAAGTTGGACAAAATCGTTCCACTAAAAAAGTTTTATAGGACCAAAAACTATACATCGGAATTTAATAATTTTTAGATCATTTTATACGTTATAATTTCCCGGTGTGCAGAATTACTTTATTTTTTTAATTTGACTCATTTTCCGAGGTTTTATTTCTATTTTAAATTCAAATTTTCAGCATTTCGAGAGATATTTTTTATTTATTTTAGAAAATTGTACTAATTTAACCTATTGCCAACTGTATAAACAACGGAAACAATAATGTTTGCTTCAAATTAAAAATTTATTTACACGTGACTATTATAAATAGAAAAGATACTTTCAAATTAAAATTAAATAATTGCGTATAAAAAGCAGGAACTTATTGAAAATTACGTCATAAAATGTATACACGTGAATTTTAAAAGAGAAAGGATATTGTAAAATAATAAATTCATTAACATGCATTAGAAGTCTTAAATAGGAGAAATTACGTCATATTTATGTCACATTACAGTTATTACATAAAATGAACACAAAATAATATTGCAAAACAGTTTGAATTTAGAAATTGTGCTAGACATTTATTTGATATTTTGAGAGGATCTTTTCAGCTATTTTTGTTAGGAAAGCGCAAATAATATTTCATTTCTAACAAAAGTATTTTCACGTGAATATTTAAAAGAGGAAGAATAGCTTGGTAAAAATTACGTCAGATTAAAAACGATTAATTTAAAATGTCTCATTTAAAAGAACTTTCTTTTCTCTTTGTTTAAAAATACCAGGAGACAAAGACTCTGTTTACTTAATTCCTTTTATATTAGCTTATTTTGAAATGTTGTTACACGAGTCTACGTCATCAAGTTATTTTGATTTCGACGTTTTATTTGTATTTTTATTAATGTTGTACTAATTTATTTGTTCTTTCGTTATTTAAAATAAAAATTATGTCAATTTGTATAATTTGGCGAAATTGGTCGACTGGATAATCAAGTAATACCGCAGCGGATTTGGCGTTAAAATTCCCCAATTAAAGAGAAATGAATAGAAATCCGTTTATAAGGAGATCGCCACTGTTTTTTAAATTATAATTCAATCTTTCGAAATCTTTTTAAAGCCGATCAAATTAGCGTGCATTTAGAGTCTGCGGTGTCTGGACGGGGGTTGGCGAGCGTAGCTCGTAGGGGGCCGAGCCCCCTAGTGATTATTAAAAAAAAAAAAAAAAAAAAAAAAAAAAATAGTACAAATAAAAAGTTTGGATGTCAACGTACGGGTTTATTTTATATTTATGATTAAAAAGCGAAATTGAAATGTTTAGATGATTAGACACCGATTGACGGAACCCGTAGTATTTCACGTGTAGCTTAACCCATTTTAGGCCAAGCATAAAAATTTTATAAAATGTGGTATTATTTCCATTGAAATATGCTTAAATTACATTCATTAAGACAAAAAAAAGTTTCGTGCATGAAAAATAATATTTTATTTGAGAAATAAAATGCGTTCGGCATTTTCATGCATTCGGTCAATGGTGCGCTAATGCACCATTAAATTTGAAATTAATAATTTTTTTAATTTTTTATGACATTTGTTTTATTATTATTTAATTTACAGAACTTACAACTTTAATTCATTATAAAAACATGATTAATGTCAAGTGGAATAATTATACATCTTCAAAAAGTCGAATTTGTCAATAACCGTTTCAATTTTAAAAGACTAGCGTATTTTGAAAATTTCTCAACAGAAAGTGTTTAATCCAATTGAATTACTGATATTTTATAGATGTCTCTAGAACACGTAAAAATAGCAGAAAAATAAAATTAGTGAAAAATATTCGTCACAGTGTTAATTTAAAAATATTTTTTGAAATGGTGCGTTTACGCACCTTTGGCCGAAAAACCACTTCACTCCCAGACTTAATTTCGCTGGTGAAGGATTATATACCAGGCTGTGCGGTGTAAAATGTTTGTGTCATAAATCATTTCATAACTTTCGTGATATAATAGTAATGAATTTAAGGTCGTTAAAGGATTTACAACATTATCATAACTAGGGGATCGTACCCGGGCTTCCCGGGTTAAACAATATAGGTGAAAACATTTTATTTTTTATTGAAAACTAATAATTTTTTTATATGCAATGAATTTTTTAGATTGCCCACTTACATTAAAAAAGCATTTTTCATATGGAAAATACGAATTATACAATCAAATAAATTTTTGAAATTTATCAAAAGCTATATTTTCTTATTTGTCGCATGCTAAGAGTTATTTGACCAAGATTTTGCTACTTATGGCATCCTTTTATATTCTGATAATTTCAGAGCTTATACATGTCTGTTAAATTTATGTTTTATTTATAATATTTTATTTATTTATTCATAGGGAAGTTTATTTTAATGGATATTAGCCGTAAAAAAATGATGAACTCTTTATTTTGTTTTAAGGGCAAAGCAGCAATATTAATCTTTCGTAATCGAGCTCCGCGCGATATAGATAAATTAAAAAATATTCCATGCTTTAAAATTGTTTCTAAAACCACAAAAAATCAGTAAACTGAGATGAACTTTGCAAACAAATTCCATTTGAAAAAAAAAATCCTATTTGGTGATCTAAAAATTTAAATTGTACGATTACAAATATGCTAGATTTGTGTTTTTACAGTATTATTCTTTTATTTGTTTATAAAAGAAGTATTAATTTCGTTAATTTGTCTTTCACAAATCTGTTAGATCAGTGTTTTTTTTAATATTATTCTTTTATTTGCTTATAAAGGAAGTATTAATTTCGCTATGCAAAAATAGTCAGAAACAAATGCTGAAAAATATTTGTTGCTTTATGTGCAAAATGTTTATTATTATTATGTATTGAAACTGGCACGTGATAAGATAAACTTTTTAAAAAAATCACGCTTAAAAATTATTTTAGAAAATATAATACATCACTCAATTAAGATACAGTATTTAAACAAATTGCATTTGAAAGTAAATTTTTTCCCTATGCGACGAAAATTGAGAATGTACGATGGTCAGAAGATTAAAAAATTGCAGTAGCGAAAATTTCAAGACCTAAATTTGAGCGTGAAATGTTGCCATTCGCAAAATGACGTCAGCGTTACGCACAGATACGTTTGTTCTTTATAACGTAAATAGATACTTAATCAGTAAAATATAATAAAGATCAGTTATTAGGATGTGGTTATTAATTGAGGCTCTTATACTTGGTATTCCGGAATGAAAAACAGCAATTTTCACCTTCTCAAAATTTGCATAAGCACTTCTGATATCCATATTCATCATAAAAAAAAAAAAAAAAAAAAAAAAAAAATTGTATTTTGTTTGATCATTTAAAAACCATTTTGACTCGAAACTTGAAGTCAGGATTGTCAGCAATATTTTTATGTGAACAGACGCACCCTTTACTTGAGATTCTAATCTCAATTCCGGAGAGTAAAAATTTCCTTAATTTATGTTTTTTAGACGCATTTGTGTTAAAATGTTTAATTTTATCTAAGAAAATGATCGTTTTCTTTTAAATATGACTTCATTTTCACTTAAATAAGCATTTCACCTATTGTTTAAAACTTAGTATCAGTACACATGCAGAAGGAAAAACCATATAGAAAAGGTATGAGGAAAAATGAGTGTTTTCAAAAGCAGTATGTCATTTTTCGTTATTATGCCCCTAATATAATATTCTGCTCCTAATGGGATTTTGTGACACTAAACCCTATACAACAATTTTTATCATCAATTTTGGAATTTTTATCAGAAAATAGCATGAATAAAAATAAAAAAATAAAAAAAATCATTATTTCTCTCTTGTCTGCAATAATAAAAGCTATCTAATTTTCACCATTTTGAAGAAATTTCATAAAATGCTTTTAAAATTTAAATATAAAAGTGGGGATATTTAAAAAAAAAACAGATAGTATGATTAGATCTACAAATGAAGAGATTTCAGCTTAAAAAAATATATTAGTAAAATTGGCTCAGCAGAAAGATCAGGGCAGATGACTAAAAAACACACTTGTGTTTTAAATATATAGATTACATAAAATATGGAAAAATTAAATTAAGCAAATTATGTTATTTTGATAAAATTATAGTAGAAGGCCCTAAAGAATAGCATTAAAATTTTATTATTCGAGAGAAATTTGGGCAAAAACTTCAGGAACATGATATTATTTTAAACCACGAATTATTTGTTTGCTTGTCTAACTCGGCGAAGCAAATCCATCCAGGCGAGAATCATCAATTTCTGTAATATAAATCGCTATTATTTGCATGTAACCCCTCTTCTATAAAGACACTCTAAGTTTTTGTAAAACATTGCGTTTTATCAGTGTGTGATTTCGATTACATTATTTTCAAAATGAACCATCTTCACTTGTGAAGAATTTCAAAGCAGCTGAGCTGTGAAAATGAATCACTTCTACAAAACATAATTCATGTTTAAGAATTAAAATACACGCTTTTTTATAAAATGACGTCATTTGCATCCGCTAAAGCAATCCACTTTTAGAATCCACTCTTAAACTTCGTCTATAGAAAAGTATGCATATGACGTCATTATCACGGAATAACAGACACTATTCTTGACATAGCCTCTATTTTAATTTCAACTTTTTTTTCAGGTTTTATGAGAAAATGGCAACAAAAAGATACAGTATCTCCTATTTTCCGTTTACTTTCAGTGACTTTCAATAGAAATGGGGTACTTTTGTTGCCACAATAAGAAAAATGGTATTAAAAACTACAAAAAAATTAATATCTCAAAAATAAATTGAGATACAGCTTTCAAACAAATTGCATTTAAAAGAGCATTTTTTTCCTTATACGACGGTGTAAAAATTTAAAATGTGCGATGTTTAGAAGTTTAAAAATTTGCAGCATTGAAAATTACAAAATCAAAATTTTATTTCAAATTTCGAAGTGTTGCCATTAGCGAAATGACGTATGCGTTACGCACAGATATGTTTGTCCTTTATAATATAGATACGTATAAAATAATAAATAAAACTTGCACATTATGTACATGCACTGATATACATACATACAGTATGTCACACAACCAACCTCTTTTTAACCTCTGAAGTAAAGTTAAGTAAAGAGACTGCCTCCCCAACGGTAAGTGAGTTGAAGTGAAGAGGGGAGACCGGCAGTAGTGGTGGGTTTTGTCGGATGCAGTGATAGAACAGCTGCGCCAATTGCGCCAAATCGATAATGCTGCGCATTTCTGCGCCAAAACGATCATTTGCGCCCAACTGCGCCAATTCGATAATAATTCTTGAGCCAAATCGATCATTTTCCACTCGAATTTCGCCAAAATATTGCGATAAACATGCGAAGTTGGTCAAAAGAAAGCGAAAAACACGCGATGTTTCTCAAATGATCACTGATAAAAAACATGAATTTTAACAAAGGATCGTTAATTTCGTCAAAAAACAAACAGAACGCATTCAGAAAATATCGCGGAAAAACGTGATTTCGTTTAAAGATCGCGAATAAAACGCAGATTTCGTCAGAAGATCGCGAAAACACGCAAATTTTGTCGAAAGATCTCGAAAAACGTGCAAATTTTGCCAAAAGATTGCGCAAAACAAGTGAATTCCGTCAAAGGATCGCGCAAAACACGTGAATTCCGTCAAAAGATCGCGGAAAAACGTGATTTCATTTAAAGATCGCGAATAAAACGCAGATTTCGTCTGAAGATCGCGAAAACACGCAAATTTTGTCGAATGATCGCGAAAAATACGCGAATTTTGCCAAAAGATCTTGCAAAACATGCGAATTCCGTCGAAAGATTGCAAAAAACACGTGAATTCCGTCAAAAGATCGCGAAAAACGCGAATTTCTCAAAGGATCGCGAGAAAAACATGAATTTTGTCAAAGAATCGCTAATTTTGTCCAAAAACGAACAAAACACGGTCAAAAGATCGTGAAAAAACGCTAATTTATTTAAAAGATAGTGAAAAAACCGCAAATTTCATCAAAAGGTCGAAAATTTCGACAAAAGATCACGAAAAACACGAGATTTTTCGTGAAAAGATCACGAAAAACACGAGATTTTCGTGAAAAGATCGCGAAAAAATCTTGATTTTTGTCAAAGGAGTGCTAACATTATCAAAACATGGTCAAAAGATCGTGAAAAAACACTGCTTTCGTTAAAATATCGCGAAAAAACAGCAAATTTCATCTAAAGGTTGCAAAAAACACTCGAATTTCGTAAAAAGATTGCTAAAAACATGCGAATTTTGTCTAAGGATCGCGAAAAAACGTGAATTTTGTCAAAAGATCGCTAATTTCCTCAAAAAATGAACAAAATGGGGTCAAAAGATCGTGAGAAAAACACTACTTTCGTTAAAATACCGCGAAAAACCCCGAAAATTTCATCAAAAGATCGCGAATAAAACGCAAATTTCGTCAAAAGATCGCGAATAAAACGCAAATTTCGTCAAAAGATCGCGAAAATATGCGAATTTCGCCAAAGGATCACGAAAAAAAACGTGAATTTTGTCAAAGGATAGCTAACTTCGTCAAAAAATGAACAAAAACACCGTCAAAAAATCGTAAAAACAGCTACTTTCGTTAAAATAAATCGAAAAAACCCAGCAAATTTCATCAAAAGGTCGCAAAAAACACTCGAATTTTGTCAAAATATCGCCAAAAACACGCGAGTTATGTCAAAGAATAGCGAAAAAAAACGTGAATTTTGTCAAAGGATCGCTAATTTCGTCTAAAAAAAACAAAACGGGCTCAAAAAATTAGGAAAAACACAACAAATTTCGTTAACTGATCGCTGAAAAAACACAAATTTCCTCAAAAGGTCACAAAAAACCGCAAATTTCGTCACAAGATTTCGAAAAACAAGCTGATTTCAACTAAGAGCCGGAATAACACGTGAAAAATACACGAATTTTGTCAAAGGACTGTGAAAAAAAGCGAATTTTGTGAAAGAGTCGCGAAAAAAATGCAAATTCCGTCAAAGAATCACAGAAAAAACGCAAATTTCGTCAAAGAATTGCAGAAAAAATGAGAATTTCGTCAAAGAATGCCAAAATGACAGTTTGATGCTCCAAAATAGTTATTTTCTGCTCCAAAATGAGCATTTTTGCTGCTCCAAAATAGTTATTTTCTGCTCCAAAGTGGCTTTTTGCTGCTCCAAAATAGTTATTTTCTGCTCCAAAATGAGCGTTTTTGCTGCTCCAAAATGGCTTTTTGCTGCTCCAAAATAAGGTTCATGCTGTTCCATCACTGCGGATGTCTAGGATGTGTAGGATGCGGTAAGGCATTCGAGTTAATATTTGTTTGGTTTTGAGAAATAAGTTGTGTAGTTTTGGTGGAGTATTGTTGTTGATAAATTGTAGGCAAGTGTAAATATTTTGTAAATAGGATTTTGTGTTTAATAAACTTTTCATATTAAATATCTGGTGCCATCCTCGGTTGTCGTGACGTCACACAATATATACATGAAACTCAGGAATTTATTTTAAAGATTTATGATATTGATTAAAATGACTTCAACTGCGCAGTCCTGGAAAATTTTCACAACCAGAACACATTAGCCGAGTATCTTTCCTAACATGTTTAGTTGTACAAATACAGCATCGCTTTTGGGGGGCGTTTCTTTCGATCTGTGCTTGGAATATGAACGTGTTTATGGAGAGCTTTAGTTTCGTCTCCTTTACTACTACGAGCAGAAACATTTCTTTATAACTGTCACTGTACTCTATAAGTATTTCTTCGGAACATTTTATAATAAAATCTTAGAAGCTAACATATTCCCCGCCAGCATTTCTATGAATGACAAGACCATTCAAAAGCATTCTAGAAGCCTGAAATAAAAGGACGTACGCAGCGTACGTCCTGGTCGCTGATTACTGAATTGAGAGGTACAGTCGTGGGAAATAAAAGTAAACACCCCCTACTAACTCCTAAACAAATTATCATAGACGAAAGTTACTGGTACCGAACGATTGGAAATAAAGTCTACTTTTAAATGATGTATATAAAGTTTGCTTAGGGGGCCATCTACATAATAAAACGAACCCAAACTTCATTTTTTAGGTAGCTTTCTTTACAAAAAGCTACCTATTGCAGCCGTTCGGAGGAAAGCGATTTCAAAAAAATTTGGTATATTTTCATCGATCATGATCCCCAGACCCCGAAATCACCCTCCGTTCAAAATTGATATATATATATATATATCAATATATATATATATATATATATATATATATATATATCTGACCTATGTCACACTGTAACTCTCGTATTTATGAACCGATTTGGATGTAATTCGGTGTGTACATAGTACATACCAATGTCTCGACCGAGTTCGTTGGCCAGCTTCATCCGCCATTTTGTTTCAAAATGGCGGCCATTTAAAAATTTTAAAAAAATTTTAAATTTGAAATGTGGTACCAAAAAATTGAAAATGGAAAAATATTTTTTTCTTATGTATTTGACCTTTATACAAAGACTACGTAGCAATTTTTGTTTTGTCTATATCTTAAAAAATGGCTGAGTTATAGCATTTTGAATTTCTATCGAAGCTGACATTTTGAAACGTCCTGAATATTGTCACGCGATAAAAGGCGTATTTATGAACCGATTTGGATGTAACTTCGTTTATAAATAGTACAGACCAATGTCTCGAACGAGTTCGTTGGCCAGCTTCATCCGCAATCTTGCTTAAAAATGGCGGCCATTTAAATTTTTAAGAAAAATTTAAATTTGAAATGTGGTAGCAAAAAATTGAAAATTGGAAGAATATTTTTTTCTTATGTGTTTGACCTTGATAAAAAGATTCGGGAGCAGTTTTTGTTTCGTCTATATCTTAAAAAATGGCTGAGTTATAGCATTTTGAATTTCTAGAGTGGCTGACATTTTGAAACGTCCTGATTTTTGCCACGTGATAACAGACGTATTTATGAACCGATTTGGATGTACCTTGGTGTGTACATAGTACATACAAATAACTCAGCCGAGTTCGTTGGCCAGCTTCATCCGCCATTTTGTTTCAAAATGGCGGCCATTTAAAAATTTTAAAAAAATTTTAAATTTGAAATGTGGTACCAAAAAATTGAAAATGGAAAAATATTTTTTTCTTATGTATTTGACCTTTATACAAAGACTACGTAGCAATTTTTGTTTCGTCTATATCTTAAAAAATGGCTGAGTTATAGCATTTTGAATTTCTATCGAAGCTGACATTTTGAAACGTCCTGAATATTGTCACGCGATAAAAGGCGTATTTATGAACCGATTTGGATGTAACATCGTTTATACATAGTACAGACCAATGTCTCGACCGAGTTCGTTGGCTAGCTTCATCTGCCATTTTGTTTAAAAATGTCGGCCATTTAAAATTTTAAGAAAAATTTAAATTTGAAATGTGGTACCAAAAAATTGAAAATTGAAAAAATATTTTTTTCTTATGTGTTTGACCTTGATAAAAAGATTCGGGAGCAGTTTTTGTTTCGTCTATATCTTAAAAAATGGCTGAGTTATAGCATTTTGAATTTCTAGTGTTGCTGACATTTTGAAACGCCCTGATTTTTGCCACGTGATAACAGACGTATTTATGAACCGATTTGGATGTACCTTGGTGTGTACATAGTACATACAAATAACTCAGCCGAGTTCGTTGGCCAGCTTCATCCGCCATCTTGTTTCAAAATGGCGGCCATTTAAAAAAATTTAAAAAAAATTAAATTTAAAATGAGATACCAAAAAATTGGAAAATGAAAAATAGTTTTTTCGTATGTGTTTGACCTTAATACAAAAATTCCGGAACAGGTTTTGTTTCGTCTATATCTAAACCTATATTTGACCTTTATACAAAGACTACGTAGCAGTTTTTGTTTCGTCTATATCTTAAAAAGTCCTTCCGGCCAGTGCCGGGAGGAAGAGGTAGCTTTCATATTCCTTATTTTTAAAAAGCCAACTTATATTATTCAAACACACGAAGCTCAATTAAGTGGAAACCGAATGCAGGAGATTCAATACTAATTTTTATCAATACTAAATCATTATGAATGAGAATTTCGCGAAATTAGTCAGCTTTATCCAAGCTGCTTTTATTTAAAGTAACTTATATTTAGCTGCCAAATTCGGCGATTTCTTAAAGTACCTGCCATTTTAAGACAACATGGTAGATGAGGCTATTTTGAAACAAGATGGCTGATGAAGCTGGCCAGCGAACTTGGTCGAGATATTGATGTATACTATCCACATGCCTTCTTCCATCGAAATAGGCGAATACGTATGGTATCGAGTGACAAATACAAGATCGTTTCAAAGTGTTAGCCATGATAGAAATTCAAAGTGCTATAATTCAACCACTTTTTAAGATATAAACAAAAGAACAAATTTTCAGAAACAAAAACTGCTCCAGAATCTTTGTATCAAGGCCAAACACATAAAAAAAATCTTTTTCATTTTCCCATTTTTTAATACCTCATTTTAAATTTTAAATTACATTTTTTTAAAAAATGGCAACCCTTTTGAAACAAGATGGCGAATGAAGCTGGCCAACGAACTCGGTCGAGACATTGGTATGTACTATGTACAGACCAAGTTACATTCAAATCGGTTCATAAATACGCTTGTTATCGCGTGACAAAAATCAGATCGTTTTAAAATGTCAGCCACAATAGAAATTCAAAATGTTATAACTCAGCCATTTTTTTAGATGTAGACGAAACAAAACCTGCTCCGGAATCTTTGTATTAAGGTCAAACACATACAAAAAAATCTTTTTCATTTTCCAATTTTTTGGTATCTCATTTTAAATTTATTTATTTTTTAATTTTTTTAAATGGCCACCATTTTGAAACAAGATGGCGAATGAAGCTGGTCAACGAACTCGGTTGAGTTATTTGTATGTACTATGTACACACCAAGGTACATCCAAATCGGTTCATAAATACGTCTGTTATCACGTGGCAAAAATCAGGACGTTTCAAAATGTCAGCCACTCTAGAAATTCAAAATGCTATAACTCAGCCATTTTTTAAGATATAGACGAAACAAAAACTGCTCCCGAATCTTTTTATCAAGGTCAAACACATAAGAAAAAAATATTCTTCCAATTTTCAATTTTTTGCTACCACATTTCAAATTTAAATTTTTCTTAAAAATTTAAATGGCCGCCATTTTTAAGCAAGATTGCGGATGAAGCTGGCCAACGAACTCGTTCGAGACATTGATCTGTACTATTTATAAACGAAGTTACATCCAAATCGGTTCATAAATACGCCTTTTATCGCGTGACAAATTTCAGGACGTTTCAAAATGTCAGCTTCGCTAGAAATTCAAAATGCTATAACTCAGCCATTTTTTAAGATATAGACAAAACAAAAACTGCTACGGAGTCTTTGTATAAAGGTCAAATACATAAGGAAAAAATATTTTTCCATTTTCAATTTTTTGGTACCACATTTCAAATTTTAAATTTTTAAAAAAATTTTAAATGGCCGCCATTTTGAAACAAAATGACGGATGAAGCTGGCCAACGAACTCGGTCGAGACATTGGTATGTACTATGTACACACCGAATTACATCCAAATCGGTTCATAAATACGAGAGTTACAGTGTGACATAGGTCATATATATATATATATATATATATATTGATATATATATATATATATATATATATATATATATATATCAATTTTGAACGGAGGGTGGTTTCGGGGTCTGGGGGTCATGATCGATGAAAATATACCAAAATTTTTTGAAATCGCTTTCCTCCGAACGGCTGCAATAGGTAGCTTTTTGTAAAGAAAGCTACCTAAAAATGGCTGAGTTATAGCATTTTGAATTTCTATCGAAGCTGACATTTTGAAACGTCCTGAATATTGTCACGCGATAAAAGGCGTATTTATGAACCGATTTGGATGTAACTTCGTTTATACATAGTACAGACCAATGTCTCGACCGAGTTCGTTGGCTAGCTTCATCTGCCATTTTGTTTAAAAATGTCGGCCATTTAAAATTTTAAGAAAAATTTAAATTTGAAATGTGGTACCAAAAAATTGAAAATTGAAAAAATATTTTTTTCTTATGTGTTTGACCTTGATAAAAAGATTCGGGAGCAGTTTTTGTTTCGTCTATATCTTAAAAAATGGCTGAGTTATAGCATTTTGAATTTCTAGTGTTGCTGACATTTTGAAACGCCCTGATTTTTGCCACGTGATAACAGACGTATTTATGAACCGATTTGGATGTACCTTGGTGTGTACATAGTACATACAAATAACTCAGCCGAGTTCGTTGGCCAGCTTCATCCGCCATCTTGTTTCAAAATGGCGGCCATTTAAAAAAATTTAAAAAAAATTAAATTTAAAATGAGATACCAAAAAATTGGAAAATGAAAAATAGTTTTTTCGTATGTGTTTGACCTTAATACAAAAATTCCGGAACAGGTTTTGTTTCGTCTATATCTAAAAAAATGGCTGAGTTATAACATTTTGAATTTCTATTGTGGCTGACATTTTAAAACGACCTGATTTTTGTCACGCGATAACAGGCGTATTTATGAACCGATTTGAATGTAACTTGGTCTGTACATAGTACATACCAATGTCTTCACCGAGTTTGTTGGCCAGATTCATTCGCCATCTTGTTTCAAAAGGGTTGCCATTTTTAAAAAAATGTAATTTAAAATTTAAAATGAGGTATTAAAAAATTGGAAAATTAAAAAGTTTTTTTTATGTGTTTGGCCTTGATACAAAGATTCTGGAGCAGTTTTTGTTTCTGAAAGTTTGTTCTTTTGCATATATCTTAAAAAAGTGGTTGAATTATAGAACTTTGAATTTCTAGCATGGCTAACACTTTGAAACGATCTTGTATTTGTCTCGCGATACCACACGTATTCGCCTATTTGGATGGAAGAAGGCACGTGGATAGTATGCATCAATATCTCGACCAAGTTCGCTGGCCAGCTTCATCAGCCATCTTGTTTCAAAATGGCGGCCATTAAATTAAAAAATATATATATTTAAAGTGAGGTGCAAAAAAATTAGAAATTGAAAAAGGTTTCTTTCTTAAGTATTTGACCTTGATATAAGGATTCAGGAGCATTTTTTGTTTGTCTTTATCTTAAAAAATGGCTCAGATATAGCAGTTTTAATATCTAACGTGGGTGACATTTTGAAAAATCTGATTTTTTGCCTGCGACAGCACTCGTATATATCAACCGATTCCGATGTGAGTGAGCATGTGCACAGCAACTGCTAAGGTCTCGACCAAGTTCACTGGTTAGCCTCATCTACCATGTTGTCTTAAAATGGCAGGCACTTTAAGAAATCGCCGAATTTGGCAGCCAAATATAAGTTACTTTAAAAAAAAGCAGCTTGGATAAAGCTGACTAATTTCGCGAAATTCTCATTCATAATGATTTAGTATTGATAAAAATTAGTATTGAATCTCCTACATTCGGTTTCCACTTAATTGAGCTTCGTGTGTTTGAATAATATAAGTTGGCTTTTTTAAAATAAGTAATATGAAAGCTACCCCTTCCTCCCGGCACTGGCCGGAAGGACTTTTTTCAATGGCAATACCCAGTTTTAACGAGATATTTCTAAACTCCGGTTCAAACTGTGTCTAGACACCAAATTTCAAGTCATTTGAAAGATAAGTTTTTGAATTATAAACATTCAAAATTGAGTGCTTCTAATGTTAAATTGCATTTTCATATTTTGATTTATATCTCCTGAAATTAAGCTCCTAATGTGCTAATATTTTGTGTAGCAGTAATACTAATATAACCAAACATAAATTCGCTAAATTTGCTATTTTTTATAATTTTATGATATGAATAATGAATTATGAAATTAGTATTCGAAAAAATTATGAATTGCAACCTACAATTTTTTTGATGGATTTAGATTTATTAAGTCATGCTTTATAGAAATCCAAAATTTCACATTTTTCTTCCAAGTAGTTTCCAAATTATGCTTAAAAGAACGGCAAAATGATGGTTTAAGGAACCATCTATGGTAGAAGTGACTAGATATTTTGAAATTTCTTCTGCTCTCCTGTAATCTAGCAGGCTTCATTGACTGCTTGAGTAGCGCTTAAGTTGCCTTGATCAAGAAGGTTTCTCTTTCAGTTAATAATCCAGGTACCGAATTTCAATTTGGATACAGCCCTTAAAATACTCTCGTTTTAAAATAATTAATTCCTCGAGAACTTATGGTACAAATTGCATAAAAATTTCTTTCGGGGCTAATTGAAGGGTGTAGAGTTCATTTATGCTGTCAAAATTGTATACTGCCATTGAAAAAAATGAAGTTTGGGTTCGTTTTAATATGTAGATTTCCCCCTGAATTTTATATACATCATTTAAAAGTAGACTTTATTTCCAATCGTTCGGTACCAGTAACTTTCGTCTACGATAATTTGTTGAGGAGTTAGTAAGGGGTGTTTACTTTCTTTTCCACGACTGTACGTCCTGGGAGTGAAGAGGTTAAAAGCTATGCTTTGTTATAATAGATATACCGGTATTAATAGAATAGATTAAATTGCATTTTTTAAGTATTCAATTTATTTTTTTTTTTGTCCCGTGTTTTTCCCTAAGCGGATGACATCATCCTCTAATTCACTTAATATACTATTAATAATTTTTTTCTCGTGCATGCATTTTGCTATCTTCGATCAGTTTTTACTGTAACTTTGACGGAATGAATGAGACTATTGTTGCAGATATTTTTATCCTCAATTTTTCTTTTGTAGTTTAAGGGGTCCGGGACACAAAAATCATCGAATTTTCTAAAAAACATTTTTTGCATTAAAACTTTCTTTGTTTTCTTCTGCTTCAAATGACGTTTAAATCATGTTTATATCTTAATTTGAAAAGGAAATGTTATTTTTTTCGTTTTGGTTTGTTTTCAAAACCTAGTTTTCAAGCAATGGTTGTCACGGAAACGATTTCTTGTGAAAGGCGTTTTTCTTCATGATGGGTTTTTTCACCATTTCACGTATTTAAATTGTTATAAGTCAAGAACCGTTAAAGATAAATGGTTCAAACTTGGAACATGTCTTTTTCAATTATTTAACTTTAATTTTGATTCAGCAAATTTGAAAAAAAATTTTACTTTTGAAAATATGATTTTTTTTAAGTTACATTATTATTGTTTAAATTTTTACTTTAAATATTTTTAATTTTTATTCAAATTAGTGTTTTTAAAAATGCTGAATCAAAATTAAAACTTATATATTTCTGTTTATTTAAATGAAAAAAAATTGAAATTTTACAAATACTATTTCGAGTTATGACGATTTTAAATTACCCTACTTTTTAATAAATTTTAAATTTTAAATTTTTAAAAAGACTTATGATAAGTGTTATCATGTGATTTTGTTTACCAATGAAATGGTTAACCATCACAAAAATTTTCAAAATTTTAACTCAATAAATGAAAATTATTTTAAAATGTGTCCCGGACCCCCTTAAATCTAAATCTACTAAAGTATATCTAAATTATTTATGTAATAATATTAGATATTGTTTAGAAATATTAGACTGCAGTGCGAAATTCTCACACGGATCTACTGGTCGATATTATGAAACGTTTCCACTCTTATATGAAATATCTCTTTGCCTACAGGTCATCTTGTTACAAAAGATGTAATTTTTTTAAAATTCTAATCGTGTTTCCTCGGATCATACCTGCAAGAAACAATATTTTACGCCGAGCTGCAGGAAGAAATAAAGTGGAATCTTCGTTGGTTTTCTTGTTTCACTGCGAAGATAACTCTTCTTTATTCTCGCTTGTTTTTTCTTCAGCCAATTCATTATTTTCGTTAAGGATGAATGCGTACAACGCTTTTCTTTTGCCGTTGATAGTACACATTAAGGATGCGATAACACGAAAATTCTTGTAAAACTTTGCGTAATTCGACAGTGACGAGTAGATATGAAAATATGTTTTTATTGTCGTAGGTAGGAAGTTTTAGACACGCCGAGAGAATTTTAGCGGCTCGCCGTATCATTTCAAATATCGAGTATTAACAGTTTTTCGAAAAAATGGAGAAAGACAGCCCTGAGCAATGAAATGCCTTCTTCCCCGGAATATTTGAGATTTTATAGTTATTAATGGTGAAAAAGTGTAATATAAGCCCCCTTTCAGGAGCCCCAGAAATCTGTTCCTAGAAAAGGTGTTTGAATTTCATCAAATATCTGATATATTTATAATCTAATTGTAGTATATTGTTTTTACTTTGTCAAGTGTCTTTAAATTGACTTTAAATTTAGCCGTAAAACCTGCATGCTATAAACAAAAAGAAAAAACATATGCAAAATTCTTGACATTTTTGTAAAGTAATCGTCATATCTTCTTGCTGTTCCTAAACAAACAATATGCAAGATCAGCATGGTTCTGTGCTATAGGTAGAGATCATTTCATGTGTTTTATTTTACAGGGTGATCGCAATCCCCCCCCCCCCCCACACACACACACACACTAATTGCTCTCTTGATCAAACCTTAACTCAAATATATGAGGTCAAATACGAGGATGGATTAAAAAATATTACAAGGGTAATAATAAATTATTTATTAACATAGACAGAAAATACAAAATGGAATTAAGGGGTATACTTGCCGACCACTTTTTCATTTTTTCGTTTATGGGTCATTCTTCAGAAAGTGTACCTTTTCCAAAAACTCTTTTTCAATTTCAAAACCTTGCGTTTCCCTTTTTTTATATTTTTATATCAAACTTTTACTTAAGGCTGTTCTCAACTGCTCTGCTGAACGAGCGCAGAACGTTTTGACATATTTACAAATTCATTTTTTAACGGAAAGATATAAAATTGGAAAACGTGACTAGGGAAGCGATTTGGAATCGAACTGTGTTTTCCATTTTTTGAGCAATCAATTACCTATTAAATTATAAGCGATTCTGATCACGTGACACGGCATTTTTCTCCTTTTATTGACTGTATTTTCTTCTTTCGTTCAGAAGTTCAGTTCAAAATGTCAAATTTGACAGTATTTTCTGAAAGATCTATTGCGTTTACAAGAAAACGGAAAAAACAATTCGCTGACACAGTTTTTGAATAACAACACCTTCTAGTTTCATGCGTTTTCGAACAAACATGAATTAAAACTTATGTCAGAAAGTTGACCCTTTGGATATGAGCACAACCTTAATAGAAGTAACCATGAACAATGGTCCTACTTAATTTTAATTAGTTTCTCTCTATTCTAAAAAAAAAGTAACTAACGCTGTCACCGCCGCCGCCGCCGCCGGTTTTAAATTTTTTGTGACCGGTGGTCTTTCTCCATTAATGTTAAGCAAAATATTGCATTAAAAAATATGAAAATCGGTGGTATTATAAAGAAATGTTTGATAAACACGCTGATGCAGACAGTTTTCAAATCGAAGAATTACTTTAAGAGATATTTAATGCTAAAGTTGGGCAAAATCGTTCCATTAAAAAAGTTTTATAGGAGCAAAAACTGTACATGGGAATTTAATCATATGCGTCAGAATTTCCCGGTGTGCAAGTTGCATTTAGTTTTTTAATTTGATTCATTTTATAAGGTTTTATTTCTATTTTAAATTCAAATTTTCAGCATTTCCAGAGACATTTTTTGCATATTTTAGAAAATGGTATTAATTTAAACTGTTGCCAACTGTATAAACAACGCAAACAATAATGTTTGCTTCAAATTAAAAATTTATTTTGCACGTGACTATTATAAACAGAAAATATAAAAAGCAGGAACTCATTGAAAATTACGTCATAAAAACTATATTTACAATATTTACACGTGAATTTTAAAAGAGAAAGAATATTGTAAAATAATAAATTCATTAACATGCGTTAGAAGTCTTAAATAAGTGAAATTACGTCACATTTCCGTCACATTACATTTATTACGTAAAATGAACAAAAAATAATATTGCAAAACAGTTTAAATTTAAAAATTGCACGAGACATTTATTTGATATTTTAAGATGATCATAATATTTCATTTCTAACAAAAGTATTTTCACGTGAATATTAAAAAGAGAAAGAAAAGTTTGGTAAAAATTACGTCAGATTAAAAACGATACATTTAAGGGTGTATTCCGATCCAAACTGCTTGTTTTCTGATTCATTTTAAAATTCATTTTTGCTCTCAAACGCATCAAACTGGAAAATTCTCTTATTTAAAAACTACATAATGTGCCGTGCTTAATAATTTTTTGATAAATGCAGAAAATACTGTAAAAAACGCTGTCAAAGTTGGCGTTTTGAACCGATTTTTCCGAAGCGGGCGATCTGGGAATGAAAAAAATGGTCATACTGAGAAAATAATTGTTTAAAAATCAAATTCTAAGGAATTGAGCTGAAAATGAAATCACACGGCATGTTAAAAATGTCTTCAGAAATAACCCCAGCAAGTTTCATGTTTTTACTTTTAAAAATGAGTCTGAAAATGTATCAGAAAATTTCGAGCTGTTGAGAATGGAAAAATATTTTTTCGAATACACCCTTAAAGTGTCTTTTTTGAAAAAAAAAAAAAAAAAACTTTCTTTTCGCTTTACTAAAAAATACCGGGAGACAAAGACTCTGTTTATTTGAAATCTTTTTAAAATCAAACAAATTAGCACGCTTTTAGAGTCTGCGGTGTCTGAATGGAGGTTGGCGAGCGTAGCTCGTAGGGGCCAGCACCCCCTAGCACTTATAAATAAATAAATATATATGTATAACCTTACTCACGGAAATGATCTTTAGTTTACGGAGGTGAGGAATCTTCTATAAAAATAGGTTTAATGTATGTTTTTTTTTGTTTTTTTTTTCCAAGAAATAAATGTATTTTTTTGGCATTACAATTTGCATATGTTAAGCATATTCAAACAGGTAAGCTTGTACTTTCACATTGTTTTACATACCTGAACTTAAGTTCACCTCAATAACAACACTTGATTCTTAAAAACAAAATCTATCTTCTTGTTTCTTAACTAAAAACTCAGAACTTCTTTATTTTATAACTGTATGTAAACAAGATGGATGACTTGTATCATGGGAAATAAAATGTGATGCCAGTACTGCCATCTATCAGTGAAAAATGGCATTTTATGTTTGGGTAATGGAGATGAGAATTTATTGTGTGGCAGAATTAATTGTTCTACTAAAACAAACTAAATCACGATATAAAAATTTAAAATATGTTTAAATATTTAGTACTTGAGACATTTGTGGAAGGAATAATAAATATGTAAATATATTTTTAAAATAAAACCAGTTATTAAACAACATTAACAGCCACACAAGGTGTATGACATGCCACAGACGTGAAAATCACATACTGTGACCCCCAAAAAATAATGAATTAAAAATTATTATAAAAAAGGTGGGTATTGATATAAATAGGCATAATTTTATTGCAATTAAAAAGTATAGTTAAATGAATAATTTTTTAAAAATTTTAGTGTAAAATGCATGTGACGAAAATGTTACACTTTTTGAAGAATGACCCTTATCTGAACGTAGGACCAACTTGTTTAACCCGGCTTGGTAGAAATCATGTCCTTGCCAATTGAAACAGTTTTCGGCAGCTGTTTTTAGATTACTGTTTGAAGGAAACCCTGTTCCAGTTAAGTGTTTCGTTCAATTTCGGAATCTGGAAATAGTTACTGGGTGCCAAAACCTAGCTGTTTTTTGTGTGTGTGTGTGAGGGGGTAGCTCCAGACTTCCTACTTAAACTTTTTTTGCAATTCTTGAGTTTAGTGAACAGTATGAGACTGGTAATGTAATGCAGGAGGATGGCACCATCACTTAACATGCTAGGACGTTTGCTTTGGAAGGCTTCAGCTAACTTTGTCTAAATGGCACAAGCGATACCGCTTTTCTAAATGTCTTGCCTTTTCAAACGCTCTGACGCTCAGAGGAAAGATAGGAGTAGAGACCAAACACCATTGTTCTATCAGCCAGATTTTGAAACCAACATGTTTTCGCTCTTTCATCGCCAAAAGGATGTCTTTTTTGGCAGTGATCCCTTTATTGGCAACTTTCGGATTTCCAAGGTCCTGAGAGAGAATCCGAGAAGCTTTTGATGGGAGTAAAACCGATTTGGCGCGCAGCTCTGTTCTCCATCACGTGATGGAGATCAGAGATGTAGGGTTCAAGAAAAGGTTACCGAATTGGTGGTCTACTTATATGAGAATTCTGTGCTCTGATGCGTCTCCGAACTTACAATACCTTCCCGCGCAATCGCTGAAAGATAATTAGCACCATCTGTCTCCACTCTGGTAAAAAATATCCACTCCACAATAATTACTTTTTAAATGTTGCTGCTTGTAAACTTCTTTTTGGATCCACCTCGTAGGTTCTTTATATTCCTGAAGTTCCAGAAGAATTTGTAAAATATTTCTCTAGTTATTCGAGAAAAAGTCTAAAATCAAAAGAATATTTAAGCAGAGAGTAAGTGATACAAGTACTAAACTCGCGTGTTTTATACAGGAAGAGAAAAAGTATTTTGCTATATTTGTTCCATTTGAACTGAGTCTGAGGGTGTTATAACACTGATAAACTTCATCATTTCCAAAGAACTGCTTTTGTACGTGTTGGAACACACACAATATGTCTTCTCAAAACGTCCTAATAAGTACTTTTGTCCTACACATTATAGAATATTCATTTGGCACTAAACACGACATTTTGAAAATTACCATCCTCATTACATGTTCAAAGAGCGTACTGATTCTACTTCCGCAATTGTAACTTAATAGTGTATACTTAATCTACATAAAGTTTCTACTCTTAAATGACTGTTGTCATATTCAAAACACTTATTTTTATGTTTAAAAGGAACGTGGTTAGAATTGAATATAAAACCTTATTGGAATGCCACTACTTTGCTGCTATCTGTATACTCAAACTCTTGATATTCGACAAAACATCTGAAATCGAAAGAGTCAGGTAACTTCTGCGCATATAGTGTAAATATAATAATTGACGGAGAATAACTGTTAAGCCGGTTGTTTCGAACAGGAAGTGAAATACTCGTATTTTGAGATATTTGTTACATCTGAAAGTCAGAGCGTATTATAACGCTGATAAACTCCATCTTTTCCAAAGAATTGCTTTTGTACATGTTAGAACATACAAAATAAGCATTCTAATAAGTACTGTTTGCTGTATGTATAATAGAATATTCAGTTGCCACTAAAAAAAGGCATTTTGACAATTACCATCGTTATTACATGTTCAAAGAGCGTTGCTACTTAGGCAACTGTAATTTAATATTGTATAATTAATCTACATAAAGTTCCTATTTTTTAATGATTGCTGCCATATAGAGAACTTATTTTTATGTTATAAAGCAACCTGGATATAACACCTTATTGAAACGCCACGGTTTGGTTGCTATCTGTATACTAATTCCCTTAATTTTTGACAAAACGTCTAAAATCGAAAGTGTCCGGTAACTTCTGGCCATATAATGTATATCTAATTCTTGAAGGAGAGTAAATGCTACTAATAGCATCAAAGTTGGGTGGTTTGTACTGGAAAAGCAAAATTCGTGTATTTTAAGATATTGGTACTACTTGGTTATCCCGTCGACCAATATCTCCAAATTATACAAATCGCCAAACTATTCGCCAAATTATACAAATTGACATAATATTTATTTTAATTAACGAAAGAACAAATAAATCGGTAAAACATTAATAAAAATACAAAATCGGATTAAAAATCATTTGATGATGTAACAAACACTTGTATCATGTTTAATGTCAAGAGATTGAGACATTTGCGATCAACCAACATTGGCATTTAATCTTATAGTTTGGCGATAGCTTTTGGGTCGACGGGATAATGAAGTAGTACCCAAATAAAATAAATTAGTAAAACATTAAAAAAATACAAATAAAACGTCGAATTAGAAAGACTTGATGACGTAACAAACGCATGTTTAATGTCAAGTGAATGTGACATTTACGATCATCCATTATTTGCATTTACTCTTAAAGTTTGGAGACAGTTTTTTGGTCGACGGGATTAGTACCAAGATATTTGTCATATTTGACTTGAGTAAGAGCATTTTATAACACTAATAAACTCCATCATTTCCAAAGAACTTCTTTTGCACGTGTTAGAATATACAAAATACATTTTCTCAGAACATTCTAAGTACTGTTTGTTGTATGTGTAATAGAATATTCATTTGGCATTAAAAAGGGCATTTTGACAATTACCATCATCATCATTACACGTTCAAAGAGCGCTCTGATTCTACTTGGGCAACTGTAATTTAATCGGGTATACTTAATCTACATAAAGTTGTTACATTTAAATGACTGTTGCCACATATAGAAAGCTTATTTTTATGTTTTAAAGCAACGTGCTTAGAATTGAATATAAAAACTTATTGAAATGCCACAGCTTTGGTGCTATCTGTAATAATCCTAATTTAAACGCATCTGCATCCAGACGTTACCAAATTTCAACCCCTATCTTTTATAAGGTCATTTCATACACTTAATTTAAATTAGGTGCCATTACTAGTGCTTCAGCTCTAATAGCTTAATGATATTTCCTGGAGGGTTTTAACAAAAACAAATAGATAACCGTCACATCCTGCTGTTTCTGGGAAACTTTACTGTACCACGCCTTTGCCTAAGTTGGAACATTAGTGTAGATTATAGACTAGTCTAAATTTTACAATTTGCGTTGCTCCAGGGGACGGGGACGTCTGCGACAAATAAAAAGTGGGAAATTCAGACAATTTTTTTTAAGCCCATATCTCGTTCAAATATAGATGTATCATTGTGATTTTTAACCATTTGGAAAAATGGTTATTGTCCTCGTCAGGGTAGGAAATCAAAAGCATATCTGAAGGTTTTTATTGGTATAATCATCATTTTATTCGTTTTCTGATGAGTCTATACAGTAATCTGTATTTCTCTTTACTTTCAACAGAGATGGACAATAGTGTTGCCACTATGACAAAAAAGTAATAAAAACTACAAAAAAAAAATTAATAACTCAGAAACAAATTGAGATACAGCTTTCAAACAAATTTCATTTAAAAGTACATTGTTTTCTCTATACAACGATATAAAAAGTAATAGTGTGGGATGTTTAGAAGTTTAAGAATGAAATTTCATTTAAAATGGGCCGTCAGATTTTTTGGAAATCTGACGATGGAAAAGCCTTTTCCCGAACAGCCAATGAAATGCTTGGATAATACGTAAGTTTCAGGTGGATAATACGTACGAGTCGCAGGCAATTTTTACGTGTAATAACACTATTAATGTTTAATTCATGGCGTACGTAATGTACGATCAACTCCGTGCTGTTTTTTATGTATTAAATTTTAGTCTTTGAAAAAATCATTTTCCAAATGGTCGCTGTAATTTGTTAAATTTCATTTTTTTTTTTAAATCCTGGTTTACTAAGAACTTTATAAATATTTTAAGATAAAAATTTACTATTTGGGTTTAACCCTTTATGCCTCGATGGCACTTTAGAGTACCATTAAAATAACTTGTTATAAAATACATTTAACACATCGATTACTGGTAAAACGGTTTAGAATGAGTTATAGATACTTTACTTTATCTTGTTCCAAAAGCATTATTGGTTGCACAAAATAAAAATAATTTTAAAAGGATGATTTCTTTTGCCTTTGCATCTTTTCAGCGATCTTGAGGTTGAAAGATTGGGGAAGGGAAGTTCCAATTTGGGAATATTTCTATATTTGTACTATAAAAACATTATATTTGTGCATTTCCTAATTCTACAAAATACTAAAAAAAAAAGATTTTGAATAAAAGATTTGAGTGCAGTTATAAATCTTGCACAAAATCACTCTAAATTGAAATTTAATTAATTGATATTAATTGGCAACATCCTTCTAAAATTTATTAAATGATAGTGTAAATCTTCTAATGTAGTTTCAAAAATTCACGAAAAATGCTTTAGATAATGAAATTTTCATGAATTCATAATTTGGGACATAAAGGGTTAAAGATAAATTTAAAATAACAATGTAAACAAACATATTTTTTCTTCGTGAAAGTTTTGAGTTATTTACTTTGGTAAAGTTTTTAAAAAGAAATAATGAAGATCTTATCTTGAAATCTTGTGTAATGATAACATTTTTATACAAATGCGTTTTTTTAAATATTCAAAAAGAAAGAGACAAAAATTGGTTCAACTTATACTTATCCATTCATTAAAAAAGTGAGGGAATAATTAATCAACTTTTTTATTCATTCATTTCAAAATATACAACACGAGAGAGACAAAAATTTATTCCTTTTTAATCATATCCATTCATTTTAAGATATCCGAAAAGAGAGGGATAAAAATTGATCTACTCTTATATTTATCAACTCATTTTAAAATATCCAAATAGAAAAAGAGAAAAGTTTATTCAACTTATATTTTTCCATTCATTAAATAAGGGAGACAAAAATTAATCAACTCTTGTATTCATTCATTGATTCATTTCAAAATGTTCAAAAAGACAGAGACAAACTTTATTACTTGTTAATCGTATACATTCATTTTAAGATATTCAAAAAGGGAAGGACAAAAAATTATCTACTCTTATATTTATCCATTCATTTTAAAATTTCCCAAAAGAAAGAGACAAAAATTTATTCAACTTATATTTATCCATTATTAAATAAAGGAAACACAAATTAATCAACTCTTGTATTCATTCATTCATTCATATCAAAATATTCAAAAAGGGAGAGACAGAATATATTCCTTTTCAATTATATCCATTCATTTTAAGATATCCGAAAAGAGAGGGACAAAAATCGATCTAGTCTTATATTTATCCACTCACTTTAAAATATCCAAAAAGAAAGCGACAAAAAATGATTCAACTGATATTTATCCCTGCATTAAAAATGGAAGACAAAAATTAATCAACTCTTGTATTCATTCATTCAATCACATCAAAATATTCAAAAAGAGAGAGGCAAAATTTGTTTCTTGTTAATCATATCCATTCATTTTAAGATATTATAAAAAGAGAAACAAAAAATGATCTACTCTTATATTTATACATTCATTTTAAAATATCCAAAAAGGAAGAGACAAAATTTATTCTATGTTAATTATATCCTTCTATTTTAAGATATTCATAAAAGAGAGGGACAAAATATGATCTACTCTAATATTTATACATTTATTTTAAAATATCCAAAAAGAAAGAGACAAAATGTATTCCTTGTTAATCATATCCATTCATTTTAAGATATTCAAAAAGAGAGGGAGAAAAAAGGATCTACTCTGATATTTATCCATTCATTTTAAAATAGCCAAAAAGAAAAAGACAAAATGTATTCCTTGTTAATCATATCCATTCATTTTAAGATATTCAAAAAGAGAGGGAGAAAAAAGGATCTACTCTGATATTTATCCATTCATTTTAAAATAGCCAAAAAGAAAGAGACAAAATGTATTCCTTGTTAATCATATCCATTCATTTTAAGATATTCAAAAAGAGAGGGAGAAAAAAGGATCTACTCTGATATTTATCCATTCATTTTAAAATAGCCAAAAAGAAAAAGACAAAATGTATTCCTTGTTAATCATATCCATTCATTTTAAGATATTCAAAAAGAGAGGGAGAAAAAAGGATCTACTCTGATATTTATCCATTCATTTTAAAATAGCCAAAAAGAAAAAGACAAAATGTATTCCTTGTTAATCATATCCATTCATTTTAAGATATTCAAAAAAGGAGGGACAAAAAATAATCTACTCTTATATTTATTCATTTTAAAATATCGAGAAAAATACAAAAATTGATTCAACTTGTTTGTATCCATTAAATACCCATTCATTTTAAATTTATCCATTATTTTCAATGAGTAATTTATTTCTTTTGTTTCAGGAATCCCATAATGCCTACGAAGAAATGACCATCGTCTGCCTATGTGCCAGATGTATGCAATTTTCGAGGAAGTCGTAGCGCCACAGCCGTCTGCCACCTTCACCAAAAGCTTGCAAAATTCAGGCGGCGATGACCAAGGGATCGTAGTGGACTGCGTCGACCCACAAGTTACAACTGACCAAGATACAACTTCCGAATCTGCTTCACAATATGGTTCGGGAAAACCCAAACCCAAAAGGAACCCGAACAAACACCCTAGAATACACAGAATTAAAAACTCTTCGAAGCTGCCGAGAAATGGCAGGCGCCGCCTGCCATCCACCTCCGATGATGACGTATCAACTACGTCATCCTCCAACCCCTTGTTGGATACCATCAGTGTTCTCACGTATGATCCACCGGATGATTCCGATGAGTACTATGATTTGACATACGAATCATGTGGTACGAAGGATGAGACTAACAAGCAGGCGAAAACTGCTCATAGAACTGAAGGTGACAGAGATTCTATTGGATACGCGGGATCTAGTTCTATTGACAGTGGCTACAAAAGCTTCTGTCCAACACCTGAATTAACCGATTCTTCCTTTTACGGTACAGATAGGACTCAGCAATACTCAGGTTACTACCCAGACTCATCGATATCTCAGGGCCGCGGAGGTAAACCTCGCATCATGATGGGTACCAGGGTCATAAGTCGCCAAGTGTCTCCTTCGCCTCTCAGGGACTCGCCCGTATCTAGGCGGTCTGATGCGAGTTTATACGACGTGAACTTAGACCATCTTATGTACCTCAGGCAGTCGCTATTGAGTGCCATTCAGAAGTGCGAGTCCTCGAAATCTGACACTCTACCTAAAGCAAGAAGTTCCTCAAATTTGGTAGAGGACCAGCGATACACCGACTATTCTCCCTCCAAAAGTACCGGTTATCAAAAAACTGTTCGCTTCAACACAGATGTGAAAGTGTCCACGGTAAATTCTTCTCAACCGCCGTGTGAAAACTCCGACCAGAATCACTCTCGGACTGGAGATTTATCCAGTGATTCAACCAACAAAGTTCAGTCTAAGTCTATCCTAAAAGATCCCTTGTGTGCAAATCTACGGTCCCAGTTAGAGGCAGGGTCTACAGACTGTACTCTCGAAGAAGAGATCGACTCTCTCCTCTACGGGAGGGCAGAATTTTACGACCTCGAGAGTGTAGATGAGTTCCCTTGCAGCTATGTGACCATGATAGAAGAAAAATACAAAAGTGGAAAGCCAAGTTTAGCCAAAGTTCGTAAATTAAAAGGTAAGTTTCAAGTTTATTGATACATTTTCTTAATATTAAGGGGAAGTTCTATTTCATTTGCCTAAAATTCACATGTTTTTTGAAAAAAGTTTGCTGTTACACAGTTATCACCTTTGTTTTGTATTTATATACATTTCACTTAGTGGAGATGGGGATGAAAGGGACATTTTGTCTTTATAAGTTTATAAAATAATGACATTAATAGATATCACTTTCAAATTTGCGCCTAATTCTTGTCTAAAACCTTTATTTTGATACTACTAAAACCTCTTATCCTCAAGTACAGCAATTTAAAATATATACGCATTTTTATAAATTGGTAGAAATGTCCCTTTTACCCCATTGTAGGGGCTGAAAAGGACACTGTGTGGGGTTGAAAGGGACACGCATAAATACAACACTTTTATGAACATTTTTCCTTATTTCCGATTACATTATTCAAAAATAAAAGACAATTATACAGAAATAAAAATAAAATATATTGCAACATATGATAACATAAAAACAAGAAAAATGACATTTTTAGGCCTACTTGACATAAAACAACTTTAAATTAGTCTGAAATCTTAATAAAGATTTAGCTCTAGCTGTCTCACTACCAGTTTTGGGTTTAAGTAACTTCGCCACACTATGATTAATATTCACGTCATTCATGTCAATAGTATCAGTGAATACAAAATGGTTTTATTCTGATCTTTTTCTGAAACTATTTGGATGTGCCAATCCCAAAACTTTCTTCTATCTCCTATATTTTAATATTTCAAGTTACAGATGTCAATATTTCTTTTTTATTAGTTCAATGCTATATCAACTTTGACCTTCATCTTAAATTTCTGCTTCAGTCAATTAATTGAAGTAAAAACGAGTTAATATCGATCATGATATTTATTAAAATCACGAATAGTCGGGAATAGTTGGCTTATCAGGATGGGAAGTTCCCGTCGATTCACGAGCCACTGGTGTACAATAAAACTACAAAAAATTAAGAAGATTGCACAAAAATCGCTATTACAGCGCCACTTTCCGTCGGAATTTTTTCCAAATTAAAGGAGGACCTTCTTGCCATGATCAAAAACAAACACAATAAATTTGGTTCAATTCTATGCATAACTTCATACACTTTTCGATGGTACAATATTCAAAATCGCCCAAAAATCGTTATTACAGTGCCCCCTTCCGGAGAATTTTTTCCAAATGAAGGAAAGACTTGCTCGCCATAGCCAGAAACTTAAAAAAAAATTTTGGTTCAATTCTATGCATAACTTCATACACTTTTTGATGGTACAATGGCGACAGACAGACGGACACTCGGACAGACAGACATTTTCTATAAACATGTTTTTTGGGATCTCTGACCCCTAAAACGTGTAAATCCGTCGAAAACCGGAAGTGGGAAAAAAATTATTTCGATTACAATATCTTCTTCTATTGAAGATAGAAGAAAGTAAAAATGTACTTTGAATTCATTACGAGTATTTTTCTGTAGTTTGTGGTTTCAAATGTGTTATGCGTTTTACAAATTGTTCATTTAGACATCCTTTTTCATCTTATTAAACTATGAAGTCCTATTATAACTAGCTGCCCTTGGCGACCAGTTTGCTCTCCCTTAAACATATGCTAAACATTGTATCACGTTACTTTTATTCAGAATTCAATTTACTTGATCAATCCTTCGCCAAATGCAAAGTTTCTGATACAGAAATCCTGAACTCGGTATTTTTTATGTTAGCCGAGCGCAGGTGATAGATCGCCAAACATTGTTCCCGTCGTATTTTTTCGTATTTCATTTAAAATATAGTACTTTCACTCATTTTATTTAAAATGCATAACCTTAATTTAAAACTGAAATATTTAAAATTTATGACTCTCAATTATTGTTTAAAAAAAGGAAAAGAAAAGTAATAAATAATACCCTAAATCATGACATTTAATTTCAACATCAAACACGTGAAAAATTGTTTATAACAGTCGTATTAAATGGACTATTATAATACTGACGACATGATATTTACAATATTTGGCGAAATATCACCTGCTCCCCGCTAACATTAAATTACCATACTAAATTAGCCGCTTGGCATACAAAAAGTGAAGCGGTCAACCCGGAACTTTTGATGACAGTCACATGACTTAGGCTTTTATTATGATGATACACTGAATATATTGGAAAGTGTTTCATAATCTATGCTTGACGCGTGATTTTACGTTTTTGTTTTTAAACTTGAAACGCATCAGGAAGTGGATGAAAAACCAGTTTCAAAATTTCCAACTTTTCATGCAGAAAACAAAGTTAACTTAAATGAAAAAAGTTTAAAAACAAAATAAGTACTTGGTAAGTTCCTTACATGCATTTCCTAAAAGGCAATTCTTATATCTTTTAGGGTTAAATTGTAGATACCCCATTATGCTTTCCTGTTCCATCACGCAGAATAATTTAATCATTCTTTCATTTTTCAACTGATTTTAAATGTGAATTATACATTATTATATTCATATACAAATCACAAATGATATACAAAAACTCTTAACTTCTTTAAATCTCAGGGTTTTTTTTTTTTTTTATAATGCTAGTAAAATAATTCGAAATAGTATTTTTCGCGAGTTTATAGGCAATTTCCTGGTCAACTTTTTAGATTAAAACAGAGCTGTATTTCCAAAGATTTCTTTATTTGAATTTTATCTTGAATCAAAAGACGCACATGAAGAAGAAATTTAGCAACAAATTTGTGACCCTTATTATTTTGCTATTGTATTTTTATGTCTGTTCTATACATTTGTTTCTTTCTGGAATTTTGATTAATGTTCTTCCAAGTTTTTTTAAACTTTTTTTAGAAATTTTTAATTGAAATCTTCGCAGTTATAGGCCTACTCACATATGCACTCATTATGTGCAGACTACTTAAAAATCACAAACTATACAGAATGGGAGAATTTTATATCATCATTATCTTCTATTCAGTTTTTACTACTTTCCGACATAGTTGAAAAGTACTGCCTGTTTTACAGCAGGGTATTCGGGGCACGCGCCGAGGGCCCCTGATTTTACTGGGGCTCCCAAATGCTGCTGGAGGTTTTTGAGCTATTGTCCAAAATTTGATGTAGTTTTAACATCTAATGGAATTTTACATTTCATTCTACATTCTTTTGTGTTCGGTTGATATTTTTATAACATCGCATATCTTGTCTGAATCATCCATATTCAATTACTTTATTACGGCGAATATTTTCTTTTATCTTCATCACTTTAAAAATATATTGTATTTTTCATTCTTATTTAATCCAATTCCTGTTCTCGTCAGATTATTTTGGGGTTGGTGAGCGTAGCTCGTAGGCGGCAGAGCCTCCTAATATTTTAAATAATTGTAGCTCGGTATTGAGGAAAATTTATTATTAGTTGTTGTGTACATTCGAGATATATCGATTGCATAGGAAAAGATAATCAGCACCACATAATTTATTATAAACCATCTACTCGTTTAAATTCCATAATTGTGAAATAATTATTTAAAAGTAAATTAATGATTATCAAATTGAATTTTTTAATGAATATTTTAAAGTAACTAGCCGACATTGGCGACCAGTTTGGTCTCCCTTAAAATTTATGTTTGGGAAAGCTTGCTAAGCATTGTATCATGTTACATTTTTTTCATAATTTAATTTACTTGAACTCCCTTAAATACAATCCCTTAAGCTAATATTAGTTTTTGTTGCATTAAAATATCTCAATTTGTTGATTTTCTGTAAGCAAGTAAACCCTATTCGTTTACAATGGAAGTCTATGGGAATTTGGCGAAAGATTAGAGATATCGTCAAGTTGGCGACAGAACAGGGTCCCCCCTACGGTAACCCCCTTATAGGTATGGCGATGCATTAAATGCTTTTCAATAACCAATGAGATGCGTTTCATTCGGACATTGCTTTAGAAACCCACTTGGCTTCGTTCCAAATTTATACCGGGTGTAGATATTTTCATGTAAGATGTGTTACTTCTAAAATGATATTGTGACTTCTTAAAAACTTAACAAATATTTATTCGCAATCTTCATGAGCATATTCCAAGATATTATTAGGATCTCTCCTTCATAGCTTCTTCTCGAAGCGAACATTATTACACAATATCGTTACATCGGTTCGGTGGTTCAATCATACAACAAACACTGAAGTGTTCTCTTCATTTCACTTCAAAGTGGGGGTTATCGAATTAGCAGCGACACCTGCCTTTTATTTCACATTTTCGACACTCCCCACCTGATAATTGCCAAAATTATCACACTATATTTTACACTAATTTTACCAATAATTATTGAAACCAAAATATACATGTCAAAATTATACAATATGGAATTATTCAAAACAATAGATTTTAGAAAGTTTTACCTTTAAGAAAATCTGAAATAAAGCACTAAATAAACCATAATATAATTACAAAACATATGTTTCTTACCAATATATGTACAACATAAATATACCTGGCCAGGATTTTTGCAAGAAACTTTCATAAAATAACACAATAAAATGCAAAATTAAATAATATCAGTATTTACAGTATAGATAATATATTACAGTTATAATACAGTAAAAGAATAAGTTATTAATGTTATTTACATATACACAATACTAAAATTAAATATTGTTATATTTACAGAAAATTTATTTACAAAATTATTTTATTAATCAGCAATTTCAAAAGGATATATAAGTTGAATAGGTCGTCTTAAATTTTACTTTTTGGTCTTGACGACACAAGACCTGACTAGTCCATCACGACCTCTATTGACCTCGATAATTCGTCCTAAGTTCCATAGGAACTTTGATTTACTTACACCTTCAATTAAAACAATGTCATTGACTTTCAAGTCTTTTTGAGCATTAGGAGTTCCGAAAGAATGCAAGCTTTTAGTTGCTAGTAAATACTCAGTCTTCAATTTCTCCCAAATCTGGCTCAAAAGTTTTGTTTGATATGTTTTTCTTTTAATTAGGCTAGTCCTAGTTATAGAGGCGTTAAAGTTAAAGGGGTATCCTACCTTGTGTCCAGCAAGCAGGAAATGAGCCGGTGTTAGCGGCTCAGGCTCAGAGAAATCATCATAAAAATATGTTAGAGGTCTGTGGTTGAGAACATTTCCCACCTCCACAAACACAGTCATAAGCTCTTCAAAAGTAAGCAAAGCTTTACCTAAGATTTTTCTTAGGGGGTCTTTAACACTTTTCATCAACCTCTCATAGAAACCTCCCCACCATGGGGCAAGTTCAACGATGAATTTCCATGTTATTCCTTCTGAAGAGATAAAATTTTGAAAATCTTGGTGCTTAAGTATGTCAAAGAAAGATTGAATTTCTTTATTTGCACATTTGAAGGTTTTGGCATTGTCGGAATAGAATATACGACATTTTCCTCTTCGGCTAAGAAAACGTCTAAGTGCCAATATGAACTTTTTAGTTGATAAGTCTGAAACTAGTTCAAGGTGAACAGCACGAGTCACAGCACACGTGAATAGAGCTATGTAAGCCTTTTCGGTGTTGTCAGCATTTTTTATATAAACAGGACCGGTGAAGTCTACTCCAGAGACGGAAAATACCGGGGTTTCTGAGATTCGATCTCTGGGAAGTTGCGCCGTCATTTGTTTTGCTGGCTTCACTGCATATTTTCGACATACGAGGCATTTGTTGATGGCCTTTTTAACTGCTTGCCTCCCCTTGGGAATCCAGTAGTTCTCACGCAATTTACATAGTGTAGCTGCAACACCACTATGAAGCATTTTGTTGTGCTCTCGTAATATTAGCAGTTCTGTAAATCGAGAGTCCTTCGGCATGAGGATTGGATGCTTTTCTGCATAAGTATATTTACTCTCGTCCAGTCTTCCCTTTATTCTTAATAAATCGTTTTCATCAAGAAACGGTGCTAATGATAGTAAGCCAGATTGTTTTGGAAGCTCACTCGTCGATTTAAGCAAATCAATTTCTGGTTTATAAAATTGTTTCTGGACTGACTTAATGAAGAATATTTCCGCATCTTGAATTTCATCGGCAGATAAGGGACCATCGTTTCCAGGTAATTTTCTAACTTTCCCTACAAAGCGTTTAACCCATGCAATTGTTCGAAGTAGTTTTAGCATACTACTAAAGTTTTCTAAATTTTTTATGAGCTCATTGTTTTTGTATCTGAAGTACGCGACAGCTCCATATGCTTTGTCACTAGCATTGCAAAAAATATGTATAGTTACTTCTGTTGGATAGGCTCCTTCCAGAAAATATTTTCTATCGACTAATATGTTTTCCAAATCTTGAACGTCCACTAACCAGTTTCTAAATTCAATATCTAGGTCTTCGGGAAGTTCTTCGTCCCATCCTAGCTCTTTTAGCCATATTTTCTGCAGTAACAGCTTAATTCTGATTACAAAGGGGGCTATATATCCAGCGGGATCATAGATTTTTGCTGCAGCACGCAGGACTGATCTTTTAGTGGCCAAACTAGTGTTAGCTGTAACATTCTGAAATTCCAATGAATCAATTTTTATAATGTCTTTATTAGTGTCCCATTCCAGTCCCAATAACATAGATCGCCCAGATGGGTTATCTAACATACCGTTTTGTTGCCACAATTCTTTTAACTCAGTCGAATTTGAATTAAATTTACGTAAGTTCATGCTAGCGTCCTTAAGTACAGTGTTAGCACTGGATGAAAGGTTAAAAGCATTTTCAGCTGTATCTGCCCCAGAATAAAGATCATCAACGTACATGGAGTTATTTAACATTTCAAAAACCTCAGGATAAAATTCTTTATATTTTTTAATGTGTGCCTTAATTGTGGCCGCTAAGACAAAAGCGCTACACCTAATTCCAAAAGGTAAACGTGTCATATTCATCACCCTAAAGGAGTTAGAGTCACCATTGTTAAACCAAAGAAATTTTAAGTATTTTCTATCTTCTTTTGCTATTTCTATCATTAAGTATGCTTTCTCAATTTCGGAAGAAAAAGCAACTTCATATGTTCGAAATTTAAGTATCACGTCTAATAAATTAGGATTTAAATTTGGATCTGATACCAAAACATCATTTAAAGATTTCGAATGATTTTCCTTTGATGACGCATCAAAAACTATCCTCACGCGCGTAGTTTCTTTATCTGGTCTCAAAACAGCCTTATGAGGCATATAGTATCCAGACAATAACGCATCATTTTTAGATTCTTCTACAATTCCCTCACGAAACTGCTCATCGATAACTTTCTTATACTCAGCGCATACTACTTTATTTTTATTCAATTTTTCTTTCAAATTATCGAACCGCTTTTTAGCAATGCAAAAATTATTATTAATTTCATGTGAACCTGAATCCCAAATAAGATTAGTTGTGTACCTATTATTTTTGTATTGTAATTTCCTCTCAAAATCTTCCATTAATAATTTATCCTTTCGAGATAATTCATCACTCTCATCCGAAATTCCGATAGAATCAATTTTCCAAAATATTCTTAAATCATTTAATTCAACCGCATTTTTCATTACTGCAATATTTTGAGAACAATTATTTCCTTTTCTCAATTCCTGTTCCGTAATTACCCATCCAAAAACCGTTTTTATAGCTCCTGAGTCATTATTAATGGATATTCGTTCGTTTAAAATGAATTCCCAAAACAAGTCTGATCCAATTAGCACTTCAACATTCATCAAATCTTTTCCTACACAAGCATCAGCCATTTCCATTTTATTATCCCTCATAAATTCCCTAATTTGTGCAGACGGTTCGTACATATCGGCGCCAGATATCCGAGGAACAACAAGCGCTCGGATTTTCGCTTTGAAAGATTGATCTAAGCTTTCAATTTCTACCTCTACTATTGGATATACTTTCTCTACCGCACTTTGCATTCCGAAAGAATACACTGATAAAATCTCCTGACCTACTGGCTTTAAACTCAAAGCATCCACTAAATCTTCACTGACAAATGACCGCTGACTCCCATTATCTAAAAGTATTCTAGCTAATTTTGAATTGAAATCAGAACTCGCAACTACTTTACATGTCTGCAAATATACATTTTTAGGATGCGTCACATTATTATTACAATACGAAACAGAACTAACAATTTTGGAACTAGAATTGTTTACATTTACTGTCGCCTCAAATCCATAATTAGGAGATTCAGAATTTTGCCGCGTATTGCTTAATTTATCCTCCCGAGCGGCATTTAACCCTCTGCTGTCTTTTGTGCAAATAGAACCATGGTGATATTGATTTTTACATTTAAAGCAAGACAATTTACTTCTACATTTTTTGCTGTTGTGAAAAAGTTTAAAGCATTTAAAACAGCGATTAGAATTTTTCAATATCTTAAACTTATCTTGCGGGGGCAAGCTACATTTGAATGAATCATGGGGAGAAGAACAAAATATGCATGATAGAATTCGTGCATTAAGAGCGCTAGCAGAACTCGAACCCTTAAAATAATTTTTACTACCTTGTTTATCGGGGGGATCCGTATACTTCCGTTTAGTATCTTTAAAATAATTTAGCATAAGAGAAGATTCCCGACACTCAATCTCGATTTTTAAATATCTTAATAGTTCTAAAACATTAAACTCATTTTCATCTGATTTTTCTAAACGTTTTCTATTAAAATTTAGAGCGAGATCATCTGGGATTAATCTAATCAGAATGGGATACAAAAGATGACCGTACATTTCAGTCGTTACATTTAACGACTCTAAACTTCGAATTTGAATTTCAACAATGTCATATAATTTTCTTAACTCAAATATATTAGTCGAGTCCTTGACGGGATTAAGGTTTAACAATTTTGACATATGCCCGTTAACAACTAATTCCTGCCTACCAAATCTTTGTTTTAGTAGTTTTATTGCTTTTTCATAATTTTCCTCTGACAAAGCAAATCCGTTTACAACATTGAACGCGACCCCTCCTAAAAGAGTTTTTAAATATGAAAATTTATCTATTTTTGACAAATTTTCGTTTTTATCAATAGAGCTTTGAAACTGATTTCAAAATTCCATCCATAAACATGGATCACCATAATATTTTGCAATCGCGATTTTAGGTAATTTCACTGTTACATTATTAAAGTTTAAACTATTATTTCCTGCATTTTCAGGTGATTCGCTAGGTTTATTAGATATAACCCTTTGCGGTGTACTATCAGGACTGGAGAGCGTAATTTGTTTCGATTCTTTAATAATTTTTATCCTCGCATTAATTCTGCTTATCCAAGTCGTTATTTTTTTATTATATTCGATGGCACTCTGCACTTCACTTTCAAATTCTTTATCTTCATTAATTAAATTTTTAATTTCATTATCAAAGGTTTTTAATTCTTTACTCATTTGATCTAAATAACCAACATATTCTTCTAGCTAGCTCTCTGTACATTTTTCCAAATCATCACTTTCCAATTTATTTATATATTTAGTTACCGCTGTTCTCAAAACAGCCCTTTCTTTCTTAAATTTCAGTAAATCATTCATTTTTATTTACTTACATTGTATATCAATCAGCATAAGTAATCAAGTTTCTAATCATTAAATTATACAGTTTTTTTTTTTTCTTATATCACATTATTAAATTCGAATGATCACTTTCCTTTTCAAAATAAAATGAATCAGAACAAAAATTTATCTTCAAAACAAACAGCATATTTTTTTTTCTACTACTTAACAAAGTTACTTTTTTTTCTTTTGTTATTTATTGCGAATAAAATGTTTTCAATCAAAATAATTAAATGACCTTACTTCCTTTCCAGCCGGTTGCACCATTTAGAAACCCACTTGGCTTCGTTCCAAATTTATACCGGGTGTAGATATTTTCATGTAAGATGTGTTACTTCAAAAATGATATTGTGACTTCTTAAAAACTTAACAAATATTTATTCGCAATCTTCATGAGCATATTCCAAGATATTATTAGGATCTCTCCTTCATAGCTTCTTCTCGAAGCGAACATTATTACACAATATCGTTACATCGGTTCGGTGGTTCAATCATACAACAAACACTGAAGTGTTCTCTTCATTTCACTTCAAAGTGGGGGTTATCGAATTAGCAGCGACACCTGCCTTTTATTTCACATTTTCGACAATTGCCATTAAACAATTAACAAAAAATCGCGATTTCTGTGCTACATATGATAGCGTAATATATATATATATATATATATATATATATATAGGTAGATAGATTATTTCATACAATTTTCATATTATAAAGAAGAAAATTATAAAAATTTATTAAATTTCGAAGCGTCTCATAAATGGGACGCTCGGCTTAAATGGGATAAGAAGCATAACAGAAGTGCACAAGATGTTTTCTATAGATTATGGACGGCGGAGGATGTATCGTTATTTTACAGAGACACACAAAAAACTTGGTTACAGATCGGACTATGACAGATTTCATTGCATGAATAGATTAAATTTCTTAATATTATTCTGTTAGTGTTAACTTTTTAGCCCTTTCGGGACGGGAGCCTTTTACGAAATTTTTAATCTTTTGTCACCGTTTTTAAAAAACAGAAATTTGTGTCTTCTTGAATCAAGAAAATGCGCTGATTAAATAAGGCAAATTTTACAGTAAAATTTTACTGGTGAGGAAAAACAAGGATTCTGAGCGCTTCATGCAGCACGTATACGTGTCGCTCGTCTCCAAGGGGTTAAGACCTTGGCCTACACAATTGTGTAGGTGATCCTAAAGAAAAAGAAAAAGTATTTTCCTCTTTTTGTGCGATTTAAAGTAGAGCCTTCCCCCAAAGAATTCCATGAATCCTCCCTTGGCATAATCTGACATCGGGTACTTTTTGAAAAAAAAAAATAATCAAATAGGATCCTATTAAGCGAAACCACCAACACTTTTCAATTCTACCAAAAACCTTCCGGTCTTAAAGGGTTAAAAAATGTTTCATAATCTATGCCTGATGAATTATTTTTCCCTTTTTTGCTAACATGCAATAGTTTACCTGACTTCTATATTCAGTTTTTGGCAAAATCCGAGCAAAAATTTCATCCAGACCGGGCGCTGATAAACAGTTTAGTTAAAACTCTAAAATACCTTTGCCTCAGAAAGTACACTGGCCTCCAAAAGTTAAGGTATGGGGAGTAGATGCTTTCGACTGTACGTGGTTTGTCGAATATCTACCTACATTATTGGCGAATTGTTCTTGAACTTCTGGGATGTAAAGAACATGTTTGATTTCATATTTATCGGTGAAGATTTAGACGGAGGGGGGGGGGGGCAATTAGGGGGCTAATAATAAATTTAATAACAAAATAACATTTGCGATCACCTATGTAACAGAAAATGCTAAAAATGGTTTGTCACTGTGTTAAATGGCTAATGGTGTCCTGTCAACGTTTGTAAGAATTTTTAAGCACAGCCACTCATATTCATGAAGATGCTCTTGTGTCTGTGAAAAATTTAAAAGTTTTTTGTTTATAGCGTACATAGTTTTCAACCAAATTTAACACAACTTTCCGAAAACCTGACAAAGAACAGTAGCAATAGTATACTGCAATTAATTGGTAGTCAGCTATTTTGGGCAACTTCTATAAAAAGTCCAGTCAAATATTGTGAAAACTCAGAAAGATATAGTGAACTGATTGAAAAGTTGTGGAAAATCCCTTATAATAAAGCTATTTTTAGAAACCAACTTACTATATCGTCCCTATCTTTGTATCTTGATTCGCCAATAATGTAAGTAGATATTCGACAAACCGTATACAATTGAAAGCACGCAGTCACTGTACCTTAACTTTTGGAGGCCAGTGTATATTAAGATGTTTCAGTAAAGAATGAATATAAATCGCTTTCCTTTCCGTGCTTCTATCATTGTTCTTTGACGTGATAATTGAGTGTTAACTTTTTGCATATCGCCTAATAACTCCTCTATTATTCTCTTTCCCATTAACACCCTCACACAAGGCAAACATTCCACACGATAAAAAAAAAAAAAAAAATACTCGCAAACACATCGCTTCACCAGACACGAGGAATGTCAGCAAAGTTGAAGTACTTTACACAATAGCTGACGGTGTTAAGGTCTCTTTCTCGAAAATTAGTACTTAAAGATTCCTGCTCTAACATCATGCAAATTCCACAGCTAATGGACGTGCAGCTATTTGGTCTACATTACAAACCTCGAAGAACTGTCGCTGTTAACTGCGACCGTCACGGTTATCACTATACATTCCCAACAATTAAAATCCATATTTAGATACGTCTTCAGTTCGATCATTTCCTTTTTGCGAGCACGTTCACTTCTCGAAATCGACACGGAATTCCACTCGATTCGATCATTCTGTTTAGGATAATCGGATGTAGCTGATGATTAATTCCTTGCATGTCCGAGATACTCGAAGTAACTTCTGCTATCTCTAATTCCCTCTCATTATCATTATGTACCGTGTTATTGCATTGAGATATCCGAATAATTTCCAAATATTTATTTGTTTTCTCTTTTCTGCCTAATATAGAAGAACATTATCAGAGAAAACTGAGAAATCACGGCAAAATATGCTGACAATTTCGATGCAAACATTTCATAATTCCCTCTCATTATCGTTATGCACCAAGTTAGTGCGTTAAGGTATCCGCATAATTTCTAAATATTTATTTATGCAAAATACGAAAAAACACTGTCAAAGAAAATTGAGAAATCAGATCAAAATCTGAGGACAATTCGATGCAATTATTTGATAATTCCCTCTCATTATCATTATTTACCGTGTTATTTCGTTGAGATATCCGAATATTTTCTAAATATCTGTTTATTAGCCCCCGGTACGGTATGCTATTTCTTTCTCCCAGCTTTTTTTGTGTCGTCTTCAAAAAATAACGTTACCTTACAGAAGCCAGCCGTAAAACAAAGTAGTACGATTAAATACTCTATAGCAATTTTTTAAACTTCTAAGCATCGCATATTTTCAATTTTATACCTTCGTATTGGAAAAAAAAGTACTTTTAAATGCAATTTGTTTGAAAACTGCATCTCCATTTCTTTTTGAAATATTAATTTTTTGTAGTTTTTGGAGCCATTTGCTTAATATTGGCAACGGAAGTACTCCATTACTGTAGAAAGTAAAGGAAAAATAGTAGTAAAATATTAATTATACATTTTTGTTGCCATTTTTTTCATAACAACCGAAAGAAAATGTAATTAAAATACGTGCTATTTTGAAAAAAAAAAATATAAACGAAGGATTTCTGTTAAAACATGGAGCTATTATAAACTATATTTAATTTTAAGTATCTATATTAATGTTGCAAACAAATAAAGGCCTGTGAATCATTAGACAGCCGTTTTTTTTTTTTTTTTTTTTTTTTTTTTTTTTGATCGAGTTTCTTTAATGACGGCGTCTTTTTGCTGCATTTGTGTATTATTTCGCGATAGTGACGTCCTATGCGCCTACTTTACTATAGATGTTTAAGAATGGATCATAAATGCAGAATTCTTAAACGGATGCGAATGACGTCATTTTACATAAAATAAAAGCGTGTGCTGTGTGTCTTGAAATTGAAATATGTTTTGTACTATTTATATATACATATATTTTTTTTCGTCAGGGACGATACTAAATTCTGAAAAAACAGAATTCCTGTTTTCTAGTTTATTTATTTTTACGAAATGTGAAGCAACTCTGTCAGCGAAAATTGAGAAATCACAGCAAAATATAGTGAAAATTCGACGCAAACATTTGATAATTATCTCTCATTATCATTATTTACCGTGTTATTTTGTTGAGATATCCGACTTATTTCCAAATATTTATTTATTTTGCAAAATATAGAAGAATACTGCAGAGAAAACTGAGAAAAATCAAGGCAAAATCTGTTGATAATTTCGATGCAAACATTTGATAATTTCCTCTCATTTTCGTTATGTAAAAGGTTATTCCGTTAAGGTATTCGGATATTTTCCAAATATTTATTTATGTTTTCTTTTTGAAAAATATACGAGAATACTGTCATTGAAAATGGAGAGGTACCGTGTTGAGGTATCCGAATAATTTCAAAATATTTATTTTCATTTTTACAAAATATAGTAGAACATCTGAGAAATCACGCCAAAGTATGGTGACAATTTCGATGCAAGCATTTGATAATTGCCTCTCATTATCATTGTATACCGTCTTACTGCGTTGAGGTATGCGAATAATTTCCAAATATTTATGAATTTTTTTCTTTTTGCAAAATATGGAAGAACGCTATAAGGTTCACGGCAAAGCATACTGGCAATTTTGATGCAAAAGTTTGATAATTCTCTCTCATTATCATTATCTACCGTGTTGTTTCGTTAAGGTATCCGAATAATTTCTAAATATTTATTGTTTTTTTCTTTTTGCATATTGTGAAACAATGCTATCGGAGAAAATTGAGTAATCGTTCGGAGTTTTCGTGGTTTTCTTCCAACCGTGGATTTCCATGCGTTAATATGGGTTAGGTTCCCTTAGAAAGAACCCCCCCCTCTCATAGGACCCACATCCCTCGTGTTGATAATTGGCCGTCATAAACGCAACCACCGGAGAAAATTGAGAAATCACAGCAAAATATGCTGTCAATTTCGATACAAGCGTTTGATAATTCACTCTTATTATCATTATGTACAGTGTTATTTCGTTGAGATATACAAATAATTTCCCAATATTTATTTATTTATTTATTTTGAAAAATATGGAAGAATGCTATTAGATAAAATTGAGAAATGACGACAATATATGCTGTCAATTTCGATGCAACATTTGATGTTTCCTTCTAATTATCATTAGGTGTCCAAATAATTTTAAAATATTTATTTTTTTTCTTTTGCAAAAATACCTTAAGTAGGAAAACTTAAGCAAAAGATTGTAATAATAGTTATTCTGTCACTAATAATAATAGGAAGAATAATGTTTAAACTATGCTTATTTCACGGATCACCAAAAGTGAAAACTCTTTGAATGACTATACATTCAAAATATCTGGAACGTGATGTAATATAATTAATGCATTTAGGTATGACCGACTTTTACCTCATTTATCAAATTTTTAAAGTGTTTGCTTCAGCTTTCTAAATCGAAGACACATCAGAATTATCTTTACTTTCTTCCGACAAAATTAGCATATGTATGTCGGTATAACTCAAAATCAATTTCCTCTCTCAGCAGGCTATCTCACTAAAACAGAAAGGCTTTATTAATTTGCATAATTTTTAAAGAATCGTTCATTATTATCTGTCCTGTTAAATGTGCTGTGCTTTCAACAAGCTTTTCTAAGTTTTAAGTTGGTCGTTGTTTTTTACACTTTTTTATTTAACTGGATTTTTGTATTTAAAGATGAAACTTTGTAACCTTTTTATATCCCCTTCCTGATAGTCAAGAATCTATATATTTAAAACGCTAAGCATTTTCTTTCGACAACCCGTGAGAAGAAACTACTGCATCAAATTACACCAATCTTTTTTTTAATGAAAGATATTTGACCACAGATTTGTTATCGTACATTCGTTTGTTCAAATATTTTATTAATTAGCCGTAATTTTAAATTAAAATTCTACAATTGCGCATGCGCAGTATATAAATACAAACCTGTCTTTGGAATGACGCGCTGCACATGCGCAAAGATCCTCGCTCAGTTGAACTATCACATCACAGGTAGAAGTTGTTTTAAGTTCGTCTGCTATTCGATCTTACTGTAAACAAGCTTTTCTTTTTTTTTCACAAAGTTAATATTATTTGGCTCTTTCAGCATTATTAACAATTTAAAAATTTATTGTGTCGATATTAAGGGCTAGATACGGTTTATTTCTGAGGTGTCATATTATATTGTTTTGGTCATATTACACACAGAAGAAAGAATAGCCAATAATTACATCCGATGATTGGGAAAATAGCATGTTAAGTTATAGCTGCTTTTTTGAAAAAATAAGGTATCAAATATTAAAACACAAAACTATTTCTGTATGATCAGAACTCAAATTCGAGACAATTGCGTATGCGTCAACAGTTTTTCGAACCTCTTCAATTTAGAAGGTAGAAAAACGAGTTCCCGCTAGCGTAGTCGGTTTTCTAAAAGACAAGCCCAAGTCTTCTTCCAGTTCTTCGAGCCCAAGTCTGGCAAAATGTGTAACATTTTTCTCGATAATTCATCTCAATAATGATATATTTTATTAGGAAGATAAGGTATAGGATTTATTTTATTATTAATATTATTATTTGAATACTTTATAATTAACCCTTTCATGCATAAATTATTTTTCATTATTTTCCATTATTCACAAAATCACACACTTTTTTTCTGATAAATGAGAACCCATTATAAAATAATTTTATTATTGTGCTGCAAGCTAACTATTGTCTGTCCACAAATCAGATCTCCATAAATGAATACTGATTTTTTTTTTTCTTTTTAGTTTTAGAGCAATACTAATCTGTCCTCATATGAGGCCCGTATGAATGAAAGGGTTAAATAAAATTTAGCACTCCATATTATTTTGAAAAAATAATAACTTTACTATATTTAAAATATTTAAGCTAAAATATTTTGCATGTAATTATCAATTAAATAAATTGAGCTCATTTACAATTTTCATTTATATTTTCTGACCATTATCAAGAATATATATATGTGAAGTTTGTCATTCATTTGCATAAGAAAAAAAAAAAAAAAAAAAAAAAAAAAAAAGGAAGGAAAAAAAAATATTCGTATCAGAGCTATAAAAGAAATAGCCTTGATATCCAGGTTTAATATTTAAAAAATGTATGAAAATGTAAAATAAAATTCAAGTAATTAAAAATATATATTATAAATCGTTACACTAGATTAATTTAAAACAATTAGCTGGGTTAGCTGGGTGAAAAAGTTCCACCAGATTCGTCCGGGATAGCTCAGATGGCAGAGCACTGGCGGCTTCAGCCAGGAGATCCCTGGTTTAAATCCTGGTCCGGACATTTTTCACCCAGTTGGAAATTTACATCTAGTATAAATCGTTAGCTGCATCAAGTTTCAAATTTAGGTTTTTTGAGAATGAGCCAGATAAAAATAAAGTTCATGGCAGCTTTTAATGGTCGTGTGGTTTAAAAAAAAAAAAAAATGAAAATAATATTGCTATTTTTTGGAGAGAAAAAAAATGAGGCCGAAGTAAATAAAAATAAATTCTCTACCCGATACTTTTAGGTAAATTTCTGATAAAAAGCAAGCATGCAGTGAAACCTCCCTGTGCGACCACCTCTCTGAACGATGATCTTTTCATGGAACGAAATTTATTCCGATAGTCTCAATACTAATTTTACCTCCATTTAGAGACCATCCTGGTTGAATTCCCTCCATGAGCGATCCATTTCTTTGAAGAAAACGAAACAAATTCCGTTTTTTCCTGGTAGTAGTTTGAAGAAGGTTTTATTAGAAATATAACTCCGGGGAGCGCATTATTCACCAAACTTCTAAACTAAGTTTAGATTTTTTTTTTTTTTAATTCTGATAATTTTTAAGTGTTTAAACCCCTTTGTGCCTTTTTAGGCAATGAGTTTAACTCTGAAGACAAATTAAGAATGATGGTCCATAAGCTCCCCTGCCCTATTCTGTCAGGAAACTCTAAAAAAAAAAATAGATTAATTAATGAAATCGTCATTATTTGTTCCCGTCCAAAAAAAAAAAAAAAATTATTTACTGAACTTCAAAAGGACTTGGAAATAAAAATTATAAAAGATAAAGCCGCAAAATCAAAGCCAACGTCAATGTATTCATTTTTTAAACTCTTAAGTAATTAACTTTTGTTTTGATAATTAAATTTTTATATTTTTTCCTAATGTGAAAAATAAATTTTAGTAATATTAATTGTTCCTTTTTTTTCAACAATTAAAATCTAGATTTAAACATGACCTCCATTCAGAGACCACCTCTCGGAGCAACCCATTTTTATTGGAACGAAGCGCGATCTCTTTAGAGAGGTTTTACTGTAATTGGTTATAAATTATAAACTTAAAATTACTTTACTTCATTGAATAGGTTAGACTGACAGAACCATCTATTGCTTTAAAGAAATGGGAATCACTTACGCAATATAGAAATTCGTCATTCAATAATTAATTTAAAAACAACTAATTAAAAATTCAAGAATTTTTCTAATGAAACATTCAAGTTATTTTCCGTCAAATCTTGACGGGCACTATCTAGTTATAAATAAAAAAAGTGCCCAATTAAACTGATGGCATTGAGATCACAAGCTATCCACACTGATTGTATATTATACTCTTATTTGTGTCTATTATTCAAAAAATAGAACTCACTCTTTTTGAGCAAAACGGCAAATAATCAGGGAAGCGTCTTATCAGAATAAACCTGTGTGCGAAATTTGAAGCACATCGGATAATTCTGTATAAAAAACACATTTATCTAAATTAAGGGGGGGGGGGGGCTAACCCTCATTTTCTCCCCTTTATACTTAACCAATGAAACTCCAAATCTAATCAGAGAAGCTCCTTATCAGAATAAACCGGTATACCAAATTTGAAGCAAATCGAATAATTCTGCATGAATAACCCATTTAACTAAATTAAGGGGGGTAGCCCCCTTCCCCCCTTTATACTTAACCAATGAATCCCGAAAACTAATCAGAAAAGCGCCTTATCAGAATGAACCTAGAAAAAGTATTTGAAGCAAATCGAATAATTCTGCATGAAAAGCTCATTTAACTAAATTAAGGGGGTCTTAGCCCCCTTCTCCCCCTTTATACTTAACCAATGAACCCCCAAAACTAATCAGAAAAGTGTCTTATCAGAAATAACCTAGAAAAAGTATTTGGATCAAATCGGATAATTCTGCATGAAAATCTCATTTATCCATATTAAGGAGGGGATTAGCACCCTTTCCTCCTTTATATTTAACCAGTGAACCCCAAAAACTAACCAGAAAAGCGCCTTATCAGAATGAACCTTGAAAAAAAATTGAAGCAAATCGGATATTTCTATCAAGAGTTATCGCGTTACGTACGTACATACTACAATGGAAAAAATGAAATTTTGTGCCAAATAATATAAACAATTGCAAATATTAAATTGCAAGCATCGAAAAAAAGAGGACCAAGTAAAAATATGGAATTCAACGAATCTTTCTTCGTAAAACGAAAAAACAACACTGAAAGAATTCTACTACAAAAACATATTTTAGGTGGTATTTGGTATGAAATTTGTATTCATTGCATCCTGTAAGACTTTACAAAAATCTATTATAACAAAATTATTCAAGAAAGCTATTTTTAAAAGTAACAACATTTTTAGAATTTTAAGGCTAAAAGAAATTGGGAATTAAAATCCGGTCTCCAAACTACGATTTCCAAATGTGTCTCCAATATACTTCGAGCTCTCGAGACTTAATTTCGATACTAGTAGAGATAAAATGATTTTTCTTTGATGCAATCATATTAAACCTTTATGTTTTACGAACGAAAATGCAACTTTCTTTTTAAAAAATAAATAATTTTTATTAATATTTTTCTGAAATGAATGCCTGTCCGAATTAACACTCGTAAGGGGAAAAAAATGCAAACGAGTTCATTTTATAGTTTTTAAGAATAAGAAATAAACATTTCCCGCTAATCATATCATTTCCGACATGGATAATTTTGCGGTCCATATTATTGACATTTACTATCCATTTTCTTTTTTAACTTTTTTTAAAACTTATTTCAATCTTAATTTAAAAATTAAATCTTTATGTTAACCTTGCGCAGACGATATACCGTCAAGAATTGACAATAATTTTCTTTAAATAATAAGAATTGATACAATAACTCAAAAACATGTTATTTTCAACAACAAAGCATATCAGTTTTATTTTTCATTTATGACGTCATATTCGGTTGATTTCCGTACTGCCTCATTTCAATATTCCTTATATTATTCAGAAATAATTGAAAATTTCCGTTTTATTTCCAATATGTCGTCATATTCATATATTTTTTAAATTTCATTTTCTTTTTTCACGTGAAAACGAATTTCAATTGAAAATTAATTATTGAGGAGAAATTATTATTCCGGGTTTTCCTTTTTCGGCAACGAAAACAGGAGATTGTTAAATTTTATAGGAAAAATGTCAGTTGATTCTCTATGAGAAATAATAAAATTTTGAATTATTAAGAAAAATATTTGAATAAAATAAATAAAACATAGCTTATGTTCATTTCCGTGTTATAATCCATCTATATACAAAGATACAAAAGCATTAATTCACCCATTTGGACGTTAACTTGATTCAAACATTCACACACACATTCGCATTTGTAATATTAGGATAAACTAATTTTTAAGGTATTTTTCTTTTCACGCGCTTAATTGATATTTTTCATATCAAGATACTTTTTGGTGTTGTTAGTGGGCAATCTAAAAAAATATATATATATTAAATGCAAAAAATGTATTATCCGCTATCTATCATGCTGTATGAATCTATTAAAAAAATTATTTTCATTCTGTAAAAAAAATGATTTTCATTCTGTTAAAAAAAAGGTGCGTATGTGTGTGTGTGTGTGTGGTGGTGGTGGTGGTGGGGGGGGGGGGGTGTTAAAAAAGGGAAAATGGGTTTCATTCTTTCCTATATTCTGTAACACGGGAAGCCCGTGTTGGATTCCCTAGTTTATTTAATCGTTTTGTAACGTTTCCTTTTGTTGAATTATTTTATAAAAGGGTTTTCATTTTATTACAAAAATGATTTAAATATGTTTTTCACTAGAGACCGATCGAAAATTCGTTTACAGCCTAAAGTCTGAGTTTCGCCGAAAACGAATTTTCGGCGAAAATACTACCGAAAGTTCGGTCGGATCGGAACTCGACCAAAACTGTCTCTTTTCCGAAAATCTCGTTTCTTCCTTTGAAAATTTTCAACATTATTCATTGATTTGAGCTGTATCGTCTTAAATGAGACAAGCTTTATTTATTGCCGTGATACTGTTTAAAAAAAGGTGTAGTAAAACAGATGAAAATCATTTAAAACTAGTTGGATGTGCCAGTCCGAAAACTTTCTTCTGTTTCATATATCTTAATATTTCAAAATGTTTTTACAGATGTCAATATTTCATTTTTATTAGTTCAATATTATATCAACTTTGACTTTCATCTTAAATTTCTGCTTCAGTCAATGAATCGAAGTAAAAACGAGTTAATCTCCATCCCAGATATTTATTAAAATCAATGGATTTTCGTTATTATGTTGTATATCAGCTGTTCACAAATCGTCGGTTTATCAGGATGGGAAGTACCCGTCGATACATGAGCCGCCGGCGTATAATAGGGGGATTAAAAATCAAGAAAATTACACGAAAATCGCTATTATAGTGCCCCCTTGCGGCGAAATATTTCCAAATTCAGGGAGGACCTTCTTGCATTGGTCAAAAACATACACAAAAAATTTGGTTCAATTCTATGCATAACTTCATGCACTTTTCGATGATACAAAAATGAAAACGGCACAAAAATCACTATTACAGCGCTCCCTTCCGGTGGAATTATTCCAAATTCAGGGAGGACCTTCTTGCCATGGCCAAAAACATACACAAAAAATTTGGTTCAATTCTATGCATAACTTCATACACTTTTCGATGGTACAATATTGAAAATCGCCCATTTCCGGGGGATTTTTTCCAAATTAAGGAAGGACCTGCTTACCTTAGCCAAAAACTTTAAAAAAAATTGTTTCAATTATATGCATAACTTCATACACTTTCTGATGGTACAATGGCAACAGATACACGGACAGACAGACATTTTCTATAAACACGTTTTTGGGGTTCTCTGTCTCTTAAAACGTGTAAATCCGTCGAAAACCGGAAGTCGAAAAAAATTTCGATTACAACACTTTCTTCTATTAAAGATAGAAGAAAGTAAAAATAGTTTGAAAAAAAAACATGGGTTTCATTCTTTTCTATATTCTATAACACGGGAAGTCAGTGTTGGTATTCCCGAGTTTATTTAATTTAATGGATAAGCTTTGTAACGTTTCCTTTTGTTAAGCAATAATCATAGTATATCTTTGTTAGGGGATCCACTCATAACCTAGTTACAGAGATAAGACAAATGTCGATTACACAATCGACAAAGTCGACTGTAGTTTGTATTATGTTATCGTGAAACTATCGATGGCTTGATTTCGTCATTCTCGCACGATGAGATACACCGATGGGCATTGATTGTGTGGATTCAAGAAACCAGTGGGACAATTAATGTTTCGTTAAAGAAACTTGACACAGATTCATTTTCTTTACGTTTATTAACAGATTTCAGTGAAAGAAGATTACACAATTGGACATCACTTTTTTTTTTTTAATGCTCGTTCATACATAACTATCAAATCGTTGTACAGTCATGGAAAAAAAAAGTAAACACCCCATACTAACTTCTAAACAAATTATCGTAGAAGAAAGTTACTGATACCGAACGATTGGAAATAAAGTCTATTTTTAAATGATGTATATAAAATTTGCTTAGGGGGCCATCTACATATTAAAACGAACTATAACTTTGTTTTTTTTTTATTTCAATAGCAGTACGCAATTCTGACAGCATAAATGAACTCTACACCCTTCAATTAGCCTAAAAACAAATTTTTATGCAATGCGCACGAAAAGTTTCCGAGAAATTAATTATTTTAAAACGAGCGTATTTTAAGGGCTGTATCCAAATTGAAGTTCGGTACTCGATTGTAAGCCGAGAGAGCCCCCTTCTTGATCAAGGCACCTTAAGCGACACTCAAGCAGTTATTGAAACATGCTAGATTACAGGACAGCATAAGAAATTTCAAAATATCTGGTCACTTCTATCATAGACGGCCCCTTAAACCATCATTTTTGCCGTTTTTTAAGCATAATTTGAAAACTACTTGGAAGAAAAATGTGAAATTTTGGATTTCCATAAAGCAGGACTTAATAAATCTAAATCCATCAAAAAAATTGTAGGTTGCAATTCATAATTTTTTCGAATATTAATTTCATAATTCATAAATCATATCATAAATTTATAAAAATTACAAATTCAACGTATTTATGTTTGGGTATATTAGTATTATTGCTACACAAAAAAATGAGCACATTCGGAGCATAATTTCAGGAGGTATAAATAAAAATATGAAAATGTAATTTAACATTAGAAGCACCCAATTTTGAATGTCTATAATTCAGAAACTTACCATTCAAATGACTTGAAATTTCGTTTCTAGGCATAGTTTGAACCGAAGATTTGAAATATCTCCTTAAATTTGGGTATTGCTATTGAAAAAAATGAAGTTTGGATTCGTTTTAATATGTAGATGGCCCCCTAAGCAAATTTTATATACATCATTTAAAAGTAGACTTTATTTCCAATCGTCCGGTACCAGTAACTTTCTTTTACGATATTTGTTGAGGAGTTAGTAGGGGGTGTTTACTTTTTTTCTTTCCACGACTGTACTTTGTGATGAAGTGGTTTTATTTACAGACGTTGACTGCGGTTTTAGTAATTTTAAAAGCAGGTTCACAATTTCCAATAACGGCAATTTTCGTTAATTTCATACCTTTTTAATTCGGAAACCTCAAATTTTAGATATTTTTAAACAAAGTAATAACTTTTTTAATGAGGGTGGTGCAGAAGGATGTTTTTTTGCATAGACTTAATTTGAATCAAACACCGCTAACTGCCAAAGTGGCACCTGGGTGCGGGTAAAATTCTGACATTTCTGAATCCTCAAAAATATCTACGGAAGAAAAATGCACCAATGCTTTACCGAAGATACCAACTACCAAAGGTACTCTTAACCCTTAAGTGCCTGATTTTTCAAAAATCCTTTTAATAATGTTTTTCGGCTTACATTTTTTAAATAAATCATGAGAAAAATACTTTAAAAAATCATATTTTGTTTTAAGTATGGTTAAAGGCTAAAAAACTGTTTGTTACTAATCGGCAATACTGGTCTTTAATTGAAAAAAATAATTTTCCTTCATAAAATTCTCTAATATTAAACACACAAGCATTTTACAAACTATGATAAGAAATAAATTTTACTTGCTCACGGCAGACCAAAATAGGGTATTTCGCAAGCTTCTAAATAAAACTAAAAGAACGTGTAACAACAATTGAAAAAATAAATCTATCTTTATTTTTAAACAGCACAAGTGTTGCCATCTACATGTTAAAAATCGATTTAATAATATTTTCAGAATGTATTTTATTGGCAACATTAGGCATTATAGCTTCAAAATTATTCTAATAGTATTTTAGAAGCCTAAATTGGGTATGTTGCCGAAAAGCAACAACCGGCATTTAAGGGTTAAATTTTCCAGTACAGTAAACTTCCAATTATTCGTCACTCTATCAACCGCCACACTCGATTAATCCCCCCACATCGCCTCCCCCAAATATGTTTTTATAAGATACGAATTACGAAAACTCAAATGCGCAGTAAATCCGAGCCAGTCAGCGTGCTATTGTGAGAAAAATGCTTGGTTATGATGAATTAACGAATGATGAAATTATTCAAAATGTTTTGAGTTCAAATAAATCTGAAGCGACGGAATGTGAAGAGTCGGGGAATGATGATTCAGGAGTTAGTCAGGCAGAAATGGAGACTATGCTCTCTACGTGCATTAATTCACTGTAAAAAAAAGAAAAATATATTATGTAACGTTACGTCATAAAATTGGTGGCAACATGCTGCCTCCGATTTTATGAAGTAATTTAACTTATATAATAGTGCAATTTAAACTGATATAACTGGTGTAATCTTACACATTAGTGTAACCTAACACCAGTCATATCGGTTAAATTACTCGATATAATGGAGTCAGCAAGGCTGCTACCAGTTTTATGGAGTAGTGTTACATAAATTTTTTACAGTGTTGTTTTAAGATACAAGAAGAAGCAGACTTAAGGCTGTTTTTAACGTCTCTGCTCAACAAGCGCAAAACGTTTTGGCACATTTACAAATTCATTTTTTAACGGAAATATATGAAATTGAAAGGCTTAACTATGGAAGTGATTTGGAATCGAACCGTATTTTCTATTTTTTAATCAATAAATTACCTATTGAGTTATAAGCGATTTTGATCACGTGAAACAGACGTTTTTCTCCCCTCAATTGAGTGGTTATTCTTCTTTCGCGCGGAAATTCGGTACAAAACGCCCTTGACACTATTTTCTGTAAAATCTATTGCATTTGCAAAAAAAAAAAAAAAAAAAACGGAAAAGACAGTTCGATTATAAAGTTTCTGAACAACAACACCTGCTAGTTTCATGCATTTCCGAACAAAAATAAATTAAAACTTATGTCATAAAACTGCCCTTTTGGATTTGAGAACAGCCTTAAGCATTTTAAAAGCATTCAATATTCATCGTGAAAATAACGCCTCTTTTTTGGTTGCAATTCCTGCTTTTTTTCAAAAAATTTCTGTTACTATACATTTATTTAACGTGGATACTCAGCTGGAATATAAAAAATCACTGCTTTTTTTTTAAGCTTGTAAAACGCGCAAGCAAACACAACAATTTATTAAAAAATATATAATTTTTTTTCGATTTCTTTTTAACCCTTTATCTACTGAGGGTACTTATTAGTAATATAAATTAAAATAACTTGCTATAAAATTCATTCAATACATCGATTAGTATTAATACAGTTTAGAATAAGTTATAGACACATTATACTTTATGTTGTTCCAAAAGCATTAGGGGTTACACAAAAACAAAAATATTTTTAAAAGGATGATTTCTTTTGCCGTTGTATCTTTTCAGCTTTTTTGACGTTGGGGGGGGGGGGGGATTTTTAAATTTGGAAATATTTCTATATTTCTGTTGTAAGAACATTATATTTGCGCATTTCCTAATCCTACAAAATACTAAGAAAACGATTTGAGTAGGGTTATAAATATCGCACGAAATCCCAATAAATTCAAATTTAATTAATCCTTCTAAAATAAATTAAATAATTATGTAAATCTTCTAATGTAGTTTCAAAAATTCACGAAAAATGCTTTAGAAGATAAAATTTTCATGAATTCATAATTCAGTAAATAAAGGGTTAAAGATAAGGCAACCGGAAAGAAAAAAAAAATTAAACATTATTTAAACTATCTTTTTAAGATTTCTAATCTGATTTCTCAAAGTATAATCGTAAATTAATTAATATTACACAATTCATTGATAAAAATGTATTTTTTAAAAATAATATATTACCCTTCATTTTGTTATTCAATTCCTACTATTAGTTCACACTCTCCCTATATTTATTTATATATATACTAGGGGGCTCTACCCCCTGCAAGCTACGCTCGCCAACTCCCGTTCAGACACTGCAGAATCTAAAAGCACGCTAATCTGATCGGTCTTAAAAAGATTAGAGAAGATTGAATTATAGTGAAAAAACCTGTAGCGATTTCCCTGTAAACGGGTTTCCATTCAATTCCCTTTGATTGCAAAAATTTAAGGTAGAATCAGTTGCTGTTAAGACAGCCAATGGTTGTTTTCGTGTTTGGTTAAAGAAGATCAGTTAAACATTTGAAAAAAAGCTAAAATAAAATGAATTAAGTAAACAGAGTTTTTGTCCCTCGGTATTTTTTAACAGTGTTATAAAACGATTGACATAATACAATTTACTACAATTACTAAAATTTGCTGCTTTAACCCCTTCAAGGGCGGTGGTTCATTTTTGGACCACTTAATTTCATTTTTTAAATGTCACATTAGCACCAGAATATTGGGATGAAAATTTCCCTTTTATCAAGTAAGTGAACAAAACATTTTTGTATTTCGAAATTTGTTTGTAAATTCTGGTGCCATTCAGTGATTTCAAGATTTTACGAATAGAAGTGCCTTGTCCGTGAAAGGGTTAAACGCATATTAATGTATTTATTATTTTAAAGTTTCCTTTCACTTTTAATATTCACTTGTAAATACAATTTTCAAGACATAATTTTCAATATTTTCCTGCTTTTAACACGTACTCATTTAATAGTAATATTACAAGGGGTTTTTTCTGTTTTTATTAGTCACGTGAAAATAAATTTTTAATCGTTAGGAAATCTTATTCTTTGCGCTATTTTTAGAATTGAAAACAATCTCTATAATAATAGCCTAAGCCATGTGACTATCATCAACAGCTCCAGGCGGATCCCTTCGCTTTTTATATTCCAGTCGGCCATTTTGGTACTTTAATGTTAACCAGCCACAGGTGTGATAAGTCGCCGAATATTATTCTATCGCCATTATTTCGTTTATATTATAATAGTCCAAGTCATGTAACTGCCATAAACAACGGGCTGATTCCTTCGCTTTTCACAAGAAAGGTTTCCATTTTGATTAAAGAATCAAAATTATTTTTTCGAATAAAACTACATAAAAGTTGTCATGATCGCAAAGAATTCCTGGTACTTTTATATTAGCCGGGTGAAAATCTCGCCAAAAGCTTTTTTTAACTCGCCAGTTAGCATTTTTTTATTTTTCGAGTGGTAAATTAAAACGCTGCTACTTGGTTACCCCATCGACCAAAAATCTGTCGCCAAACTATAAGATTAAATGCCAATAATGGTTGATCGTAAATGTCACATTCACTTGACTTTAAGGAAGTTACACATGTTCACGCCATCAAGTGATTTTTATTTCGACGTTTTATTTGTATTTTTATTAATGTTATACTAATTTATTTGTTCTTTTGTTATTTAAAATAAAAACAAAATGTCAATTTGTATAATTTGGCTATTTATATAATTTGGCGAGATTGGTCGACGGGAGAAGTACTAACATTAAAACGTTGCTTTGAAGTGGAAATTAAATCTCATGATTTGTTGCATTGTCACATACGTACTGGTTTGGCGTGATTTTTTTTTTTTTTTTTACGACAATTTGGCGAAAACCTCGTTTTCAAATACCTGTTACATATGTATTTTTAAATTATTTTCTGATATTTTAAAAATGAAATAACAATAAATAAAGGAAAATTAATAACTATAGAACAAAACAATTTATAACATTTTGTGTAAATAAAAATAAAATAAATTCAAATAAACATTTTTTAATAAATAAGCAACAATAGCCGGGTTATCATGTCAGGCAAAATAACGCCATTTTGGCGCCAATTAGGTGCCACGTTGCGTATATAAAGAATGAAGTAAAAGCCATTTATTTTAAAGGTTTCAATTTTAAATGAAAGTTTTGTATTAAATAAAATGGTAATGAAATACAAATTGAATTATGAATAAAAGTAACATGATTCATTTCTTAGCATACACTTAAGGGAGGCCAAACTCGTCGCCAAATTAATTTAAAATAACCTTTTCTAAAATATGAAAAAAATATCTGTTTGATTAAAATTTGAGTTGCCATCATTAGAAAAATGTATATAAAATTAGAAAAAAATTAATATTTCGAAAACTAATTCGAATTTAAAAATTCTAATACCAGTTTTGAAATCTGCGGATCAATATTGATTTTTGGTGTTAATTTCATCGCAAAGTATTCCATATTTTAAGAGAAATCGCCGTGAAACATAATCAGTTGTTTAATCATTCGATTCACACTTTCGTTTCATAAATTCGTTTCATTAGGATTTTATATATATAGGGTAGATTTATATATCTTGTTCAAATTTTCAATCATTAATAAAATACTCATTATTCATCCTATCAAGTTGAAATAATTTTTTTTAAACTTGTACTGGATGACAATTGATGTTAACACAGTTTTTTCGAATATTAATTAATTAATTAAATTTTTATTAATTAATTTTAGTTTTGCATGGGAAACAAAATGGCGGCCATTGGTTATTGAAGATCAATGAAAGTATTTTCAATAAGGGTTACCATAGGGGGACCCTGTTCTGTCGCCAAATTTGTCGCCAACTTGGCGATATATCGCCCAATTTGGCGGTCAAAATGAGCCGCCAAAAGTGACAACAACTTGGCGATATCTCTAATATTTCACGAAATTCCCATAGTAATTCCATTGTAAACCTACTTGCTTATAGAAAATCAACAAATTGAGATATTTTAGTGCAACAAAAGCTAATATTAGCTTAAGGGATTATATTAAATTTTTCTTTGATGACCTAAGTAGGAATTGACTTTAAAAACAAAATTTTTATATTACTTGTTTATAATTTATTTTCTACTTTAAGTCTTTCAAATGTTTCATTGTTGCAATTTCACAGCGATTTAGCCTATTTTGGCGAGCGTTTATGGGCACATACTTAAATCGATTGTTTTTCAAATCCCACACAATTGTACGAGTTATAGAGAATATTCGGCGATTGATCACCTTCGGCGGACTAATTGAACAAGTTGGAAATTGCACGCCAAACATGGAAAATGAGGTGCGTTCGTACTATAACTAGCTTTATAAAGATTTTTTGCATCGCATAGTGTACTGAATGTATATTTTAGTGCACTTCGTGAGTTCCTATTCATTTCATTCTTTTCGAAAGACTGTAACATCATTAAAATGCACTTGCAATAATTTTTTCCCATTGGCCGTCATTTAACGAAAAACTTTTGACTGTTCCTGTCATTAAACTATACATCCGATTTTCATAAAATTTGAAATGATTTGACAAAATTGTGCAACAATTATAAGTTTAAAATTCCAGACAATTTGGTTGGATAGTTTTTGCTCTGTTATATACGGACGGACAGACAGACGGACCGAACGACAACTGTAGGTGCTACGTATTTACATAATTACGAACGCACCAAAAAATGCCTTAAACTGTCATACTGTCACCATAAACTCACCTTTGTACCCAATTTGTATAATTCTATCGTATCAGGAAGTGGTTTAAAAAGCGATTAAAATATTGCATCTTTACAACACAAAACAGGTTGAGTTAAATGAAAGAGTGCAAAAACACTCATAATTTACAAATTGGCAACACTTGTTGGCACTAAATCCTAGATACATATTCGCATGCATATTTGCATATAATCTCATCTGTAATGAAAAGTAAAGCTAATACAAAAGAAGAAAAAATATATCAAGCAACAACCAACTCTGGCACACATATTCAGATACTGGAAGAAATCTCGAGAATTTCTGTCGGATTCAAAATAAACAGTAATAACTGACAGAGGTCATGTCAAACATCAAAGGTAAAACGATAGAAGAATAATTTGAAAAAGATAAAAATTGGGTGCGCTCACCACACGACGGATAAACTTTTACTAATTCAGAGTGAATGAACGTTGCAGCCATAATGAATTGAAACAAGGGAGAATTTAGGTCTTCTAAGTTTTTGATGATAATTTAATAACACACAAAAAAAGAAGAGAGGATTGTGAGACGAAGGTAAGCTTCATCAATCTACTATTTATATTATAAAGGACAAACGTGTCCGTGCGTAACGCTGACGTCCTTTTGCAAATGGCAACACTTGACGATGAAATTTCGGTTTTGCAATTTTTGTTACTGCAATTTTTACTTTCTTCTATCTTTAGAAGAAGAAAGTATTGGATTCGTGAAAATTTTCGACTTTCGGTTTTCGACGGATTGACACGTTTTAGGGGTCACAGATTCCGAAAAACATGTTTTTACAAAATGTCTGTCTGTGTGTATATGAGTCTGTCTGTCTGTCTGTATGTGACACAAATTTTGTGGGCGCTCTATCTCAAGAACTAATGCACGGAATTTAATAAAAATTTATATTCAGTTAGTCCCTGATATAAATTGGTGCTGATTAGTTTTTGGTGTAAATCGCTCAACAGGTGGCGCTGCTATGCAACCTTTTCCACGATTTCCACAATAGCTCAATCTCCAGAACTAATGCACGGATTTTCATCAAACTTCAGATTCAGTGAGTCCTTGACATGAATTGATGTTTTAAATATTTTGTTGTAAATCGCTCAATAGGTGGCGCTGCTATGCGGCATTTTTTGTAATTTCTGAAATAGCTCTATCTCAAGAACTATGCTTGGATTTTCAACAAACTTCAGATTCAAGTATACCTGGATATGAATTAGTGTTGTTTAGTTTTCGGTGTAAATCGCTCAACAGGTGGCGATGCTATGCAGCATTTTTCAGAATTTCCACCATAGCTCTATCTCAATAACCAATGCACGAATTTTCATCAAACTTCAGATTCAGGTATACCTTGATATGAATTGACGTTTTATAGGTTTTGGTGTAAATCGCTCAACAGGTGGTGCTGCTATGCTGCATTTTTTGCAATTTCCTCAATAGCTCTATCGCAAGAACTAATACTTGGATTTTCAACAAACTTCAGATTCAGGTAGGACCTTGATATTAATTAGTGCTGTTTATGTTTTGGTGTAAATCGCTCAACAGGTGGCGCTGTTATGCTACATTTTCCGTAATTCCGCTATAGCTCTATCTCTAGAACTAATGCACGAATTTTCATCAAACTTCAAATTGAGATATAATTTGATATGAATTGATGCTAAATTGATGTAATTTCTTGTACTATTTAAATGATTTAATTGATGTGATTTATATAGAAGAAAGTTTTGTGATGGCCACAACATACTAGTTTAAATTCGTAACTGCGTAACTCTGACTTCGGCGTTTATACTTGAGGTCTGTTGGCTTTTAAATTGCAATACGTTCATTACGTACATACATGCAAAAACGTCAAGCCGTATGGTTTTAAGTAATCTTCTATAAATGTATTCACTGCCAAACTGGTCTGTTATCGAATATGATGTTGGTCAAAAAGTGTTATATATACTATAATAACGCTTTAATGGTATCTACATTTAAATTAAACTTGCATTTAAATTAATTAGGATGAGCGAAGCGAATCCTCTACTAGTTGTCTGAGCGAAGCGAAGGCTAATACTCAGCGAAACATTACTGTCGGGACACTTTACTACTACGATGGATATTAACGCCATGTCCTACTAAAAAAAAAGCCTAATAAAAACCTTTCGTCAAGCATAACTCAAAAAATATTTGTCGGATTTCGTTTCTGATTGCACCAGAAGGTACCTATGAGGGTCGCCTACTGAATGCACCTACTATGAAAAATAAGTTCCAAACCATTTAAAAATTATATAGAAAAAACTCTTAAAAAAGCACAATTTATCTGCATACGTCACAGAAATTTGGTGTGCGTCACTTTCACCGTTTGATGTTTTCGTAGACAACTGGTTTGAACACATGGAGCAAATAATAATAAAAAAAAAAAACGCACGCAGTAATATTGAATAGATCAGTTTCAACCACGTGATCACAAAACTTGCAACAACCCGTGGCAACCAGTTTTGGTGGGCAAACAAATAATAATACAGTATTCCGTACCACGGTGACCGTTTTTAGCCTGCTGTATAAAATCTGGCATGTTGTATGACATACAATTGTGGATGATTAAAACAAAAGACATGAGTGTTTATTGATCCGGGAGGTTATCTTTCTCTGGATGTCTGTTTGTCTATCATACAGCATGCAATTTTCTTGTAAAGGATGATATTATTATGCAGTAAAACCTCCATAACGGACACACCCGATTAGTGGACACCTCTATTTAGCGGGCATTTTTTCGATTACCACCCTTAAATAACTGTACATTTTTTACTCTCAGTAGCGGACACCTCCAAATAGAGGACAAATTCTGCCCTCCCGAGATTATCGCTATTCAGAAGTTTTACTGGTAAAACCTCCATAGCGGACACACCCGATTAGCGGATACCTCTATTTAGCGGACATTTTTTCGATTACCAACTCTTAAATAACTGTACATGTTTTACTCTCAGAAGCGGTCACCTCTAAATAGAGGACAAATTCTGCGTTCTCGGGGTGTCCGCTATTCAGAGGTTTTACTGTATATAATATTGATAATTATTTTACAGGGCCGCACAAAAGAATAAGAATATATGAAACGAATATAAACTAAATTCGGGATTGGTAGATCGCTGATGGTAATGTAATTTTAGGGTGTTGTTACAGTCATCCGCAGCATGTTTTTAGAGTTTCGTTCATCTAACGAAACCCTACCTGTCTCACTCCTTTGTCTGTCTGTTTGTCCGTCTGTCACAGAGCTCGTTGTCAGTAACTATATATATCGGAGACTTGAAAATTTGCATACTTATAGCTGAACACCACACATCAAACGGCAAATAATAAAATTTTGAAAAAGTCTAATATTTAACCCTCTGGGCTCTAACTTGTGTATTTTAAGCAATTTTTCTAACTCAGCCCCTAATTAAGTTGGAGACATGACATTTTGCATACTTATAGCTGAACACCTCACATCAAACGACAAATAATAAAACTTTTTAAAAGTCTAATATTTAACCCTCTGGGCTCTAACTTATATATTTTAAGCAATTTTTCTAACTCATCCCCTAACTAAATTGGAGACTTGAAAGTTTGCATACTTATAGCTGAACACTTGCGATAACACGATAAATCATAAAATTTTGAAAAAGTCATATTTAACCCTCCAGTCTCTAACTTCTGTATTTTAAGCAATTTTTCTAACTCAGCCCCTAATTAAGTTGGAGACATGAAATTTTGCATACTTATAGCTGAACACCTCACATCAAACGACAAATAATAAAATTTTGAAAAAGGTCTAATATTTAACCCTCTGGGCTCTAACTTGTGTATTTTAAGCAATTTTTCTAACCCAGCCCCTAATTAAGTTGGAGACATGAAAGTTTGCATACTTATAGCTGAACACTTGCGATAACACGATAAATCATAAAATTTTGAAAAAGTCATATATAATCCTCCGGTCTCTAACTTCTGTATTTTAAGCAATTTTTCTAACTCAGCCCCTAATTAAGTTGGAGACATGACATTTTGCATACTTATAGCTGAACACCTCACATCAAACGACAAATAATAAAATTTTGAAAAAGTCTATTATTTAACCCTCTGGGCTCTAACTTGTGTATTTTAAGCAATTTTTCTAACTCAGCCCCTAATTAAGTTGGAGACATGAAATTTTGCATACTTATAGCTGAACACCTCACATCAAACAGCAAATAAATAAAATTTTGAAAAAGTCTAATATTTAACCCTCTGGGCTCTAACTTGTGTATTTAAAGCAATTTTTCTAACTCAGCCCCTAATTATGTTGGAAACATAAAAATTTGCATACTTATAGCTGAACACCTCACACCAAACGACAAATAAGAAAATTTTGAAAAAATCTAATATTTAACCTCTAACATTTTGTCTCGCGCAATTTTTTAATTTAAACTGTTTTGCAATACTATTTTTTGTTCATTTTGCATAATAAGTGTAATGTGACGTAATTTGTTCTATTTCAGATTTCTAACGCATGTTAATGAATTTATTTTACAATATCCTTTCTCTTTTAAAATTCACATGTAAATATAGTTTTTATGGCGTAATTTCCAATAAGTGCCTGCTTTTTATACCTAATTATTTAATTCTAATTTGAAGGTTTTTTTCTGTTTATAATAGTAACGTGTAAATAATTTTTTCATTTGAAGCAAACATTATTGTTTGCGCTGTTTATACAGTTGGCAACAGTTTAAATTAATACCATTTTCTAAAATATGTAAAAAATATCTGTCAAAATGCTGAATATTTGAATTTAAAATAGAAATAAAACCTCAAAAAATGAGTCAAATTAAAAAAATTAATGAAATCTGCAGACCGGGATCTTCTATTGAATAAAATGATCTAAAATGATTAAATTCCCATGTATAGATTTTGCTCTTATAAATTTTTTTTAATGGAACGATTTTGTCCAACTTTAGCATTAAATATCTCTTAAAATAATTCTTTGATTTGAAAACTGTATGCATTGGTGTGTTGATCAAACATTTCGCTATAATACCACCGATTTTCATATATTTGTATGCAATAGATTTCTTAACATTAACGAAGAAAGACCTCCGGTCACAAAAAATTCAAAACCGGCGGCGGCGGCGGTGACAGCGTTAGTTACTTTTTATAGAATAGAGAGATATATAAAAATGAAAACTTGTCTATCTGTCTGTTTGTAATTCTATAAAAAATCCACAATTTGGAAGCCAAAATTGTGAAGAGATACGTACATGTGTATTAAAACATGGCCGAGACAACTAAAGTAATCCGGAATTGAAATAACTTATAGTTAATTTTTAATTAATAAAAAACCACCAATTTAACAGCAATTTCTTATCAAATTTAAACATTTTTCGTTATAGCAGTTGCCAACAATTAAAAAACACAATAAAATTATTACTACAACAATTAATTTTCTACTGCAAGATTTCCACGTGAAAAATGAAAATGAAATAAATAGTTTGCCGAATTTAAAAAAAAAGGTGAATATTACGTCATAACTTTTCTATTGAAAGATATTCACATGAAATATGAAAATGAAATAAATGGTTTGACGAATTTAAATGAAAGTGAATATAACTTCATAACTTTTCTATTTCAAGGTTTCCACGTGAAAGAGGAAAATATTACGTCATATTGGAAATATAAAGGGCATGGTGGATGTAGTATAACGTCATATGAGTGTGAAAAATGTATTGAAGCATGATAAATACCTGATTAGGGAAATATTGGCCTATTTTAACATTATTGCTCCAATTATAAATTGAAATAAGTTCATTTATAGCTGTATTCTTTTGCGTCTGTTATATACATTTATATATAGCGTTTTCATATGATTAATTCAACAACATTTCGACTGTCTTTTTTAATGTTTGTTTTGTATTGTATGTTAAATTTTGAAATTGATTTTTCAGAACAAACATCCTTCAAATTCTGGGCAACGCCGGCACTTTAGTTTGTAACAGATAAATGGCTTTTGTATCTGTACATCTAATGCTAATATTATAAAGCGTTATAATATTATAAAGTATATAATATTATTAATTCTTGTACGTTTGTGAGGTGTTATCTCTGAAACTACATAGCCAACTTTTAAAAAAATGTTGGTGGCCATCTCTGCTCCGGAAAAAAAGACTATTTTATGTCAGTGCAAGAACCTACATCGCTGCAGGAGCAAAAAAGTTCTAAAATTGTGATTTCTGCGATATTGATTAGGTTAGAAACTTTAAATTTGGTGCGGTAGTTACTTTTAAGATGTAAATACTCGTAATGAACGCTCTCTAAAAGGTTCAATTTGACGGATAAACGTAAAAATTTCTAGAAAGGCTCTAAAATATGATTTATTTGGAATACTGAAATTTTTGGGATACTGTTGGGGTTGGAAACTAGAACTTTGGCATGGTAGTAATTAATAAGATGTAAATGCTCGTTGCAAAACGAATTCTAAAAAATAGAAAGACTAAACAAAGCGGAAAAAGATCTAAAGATGATCTAAGTAACGAAGAACATGGAACTGTTAGGAATATAAACATGAAAATTGACATGGTTGTATTTATCATGACATAAATTCTTGCAATAGAACAATTTCTAAAAATGTCGCTATATAAAACAGTGCAGAAACAAAAAACTTTCAAAAATTTTCTATTTCTCTGTTACTGCTGAGCCCAAAATCTTGAAATTTTGCTTCGGGTTAGTTTTAAAATATACAATTTTCTCTATGAATGGTTTCTAAAAAATTTTAAATTTAAAAAGAGGAAATTAACGGAAAGCGATCTCAATTACCATTAATTTGGTATTATTAGGTACAGCAACTTTAAATATTTTATAATGCTGCATTTCCTCCGCGAAACGTGCAATTTAAATGCAACAAAACTGATAGATACCCACCTAGCATTAAATAAATTGTGCAAATATTGAATAAAGACCTGTATGAAACAGTGAGTAGGTTGCCCGAAAGTACTTGTTAAAGTGTTCCTTCTCTAGTCTTTTCTCTCTCTCGCCAAGGCCACTAACAGAGGGAAGTGCCGTTTTAAATGTGATATGAATTTTTTATCCGATTCATTTTTCTAGACATTTTATCATAAGGTCATATTCTCAATTATCATTAGTAGATTTTTTATATATTAACTTTTTCTGGTGAAATTTTGTAATCGGGTTCATATTGGCGTATGTTAGCTTGCATGATTTGCTGAATAAATATGTATGGATTTGTAAATTACTTCAAATGACACTTTGACAGCTCAAAAGTTATGCAGACGATATATTCAGATCTTGTGTCATACTTTATGCTGCAATCATTGCCGATTTCTTTTATTTAATACATGCTAAATACAGCTCAACTTGTGCAGAGTATGTTTGAAAACAAAACAATACAGCGTATGTAGTGGACAGCATACACTCATCATTTAAATCCGATCGAGCATATCCAAAACACACTCTAACGAAGCATTGCATGCCACTTTTGATGTATTTGGTACTTTGATGCTATATTAGATTTTGAGAAGAGAATTCCCTACATGTTATCGACAACCTCGTTGCATCCGTGGAAAACAGATATTGTACAATATTAACTATTTCGGGGGAGCACACACCGTATAAAGTATAGTCCATTCTTTTTAAACATCATATATTTGTCATTTAAAGTTACTCAAATTGGTGCGGAGCGTCTGATTATACTCTTGACATCATTTTATACAGTTAAAATTCCGATATAAGTAAATGAGTGTTTCATTTTCTATTTTACTTTTAATATATTGCGTACTTTCAATTTTATATCCATGCATGGCTGTCTTGAATGGTTTGATTTCCCATTTTTTAAACAGTGTATACGAATTTATATATAAGATTTTGTAATTCTACAATTCGTTTATTTTCATCATTTCAATTTTTCGCAGTATATGGGCAATTAAAGATAACATCTCATTTTCTTTGCTTCCACATATTATTATTAAATCTATGTTCTCAGTAATATAGCTCAGACTAATCCCTCTGAGGGAAGTCCTAGTCTACTCAAATTACATTTTGTCGTACACTTTACAAAAAAACTATTCAGTATTTTGACTTGAAATTAAACATAACAATAAATTATGACCTGTAGATTTGCACAATATTTTTTTTTTTACAGAATATTCTTAAAAAATGTATTATTTTAATTTATTTATTTTACATTCTTTTCCATTACGGACGCATTTTTGTAAATAAAAAATGAAACACGTAAATTGTCAGAAGAAAAAAAAGTCATGGAGTTAACTCATTATAGATAGAAACATGATTAATTAAATAGTTTCACGATTTTTTTTATGAAATTTGTAAAATATCTTTTTCATGAAAATTATAGCATATTTTTAATGAATTAAAATTTGTGAAAATTCAGTTATTTACATATAATAATAAAAGTATTTTTCAGTGTTAAGAATTCAAATACGCAATTTATTCTTATTATGTGAAAACATTTACGCAGACGATACTTTCGCATTTTAAAAGAATTATATTATGATTTTTTTTTTTTTTTTTTGGGGGGGGGGGGGGGCAAAGTAGCAACAAAAGAAAGATTAATTGTTAAATTCGTTGTATCATAAACTAGCTGTTTAACCCGTTCTGTGCACGGGAGTTCATGAATTTATTTCTAAAACCATAATTAAAAAGTCCTTCCGGCCAGTGCCGGGAGGAAGAGGTAGCTTTCATAATCCTTATTTAAAAAAAGCCAACTTATATCATGCAAACACACGAAGCTCAATTTAGTGGAAACCGAATATACGAGATTCAATACTAATTTTTATCAATATAATGAATGAGAATTTCGCGAAATTAGTCAGCTTTATCCAAGCTGCTTTTCTTTAAAGTAACTTATATTTCGCTGCCGAATTCGGCAATTTCTTAAAGTGCCTGTCATTTTAAGACAACATGGTGGATGAGGCTAAGCAGTGAACTTGGTCGAGACCTTAGTAATTGCTGTGCACATGCTCACTCACATCGGAATCGGTTAATATATAGGAGTGATGTCGCATGCAAAAAATCAGATTTTTCAAAATGTCACCCACAATAGAAATTGAAACTGCTATATCTGAGCCATTTTTAAGGTAAAGACAAAAAAAAAATGCTCCTGAATCCTTATATCAAGATCAAATACTTAAGAAAGAAACCTTTTTCAATTTCTAATTTTTTTGCACCTCACTTTAAATATATATATTTTTTTTAATTTAATGGCCGCCATTTTGAAACAAGATGGCTGATGAATCTGGCCAGCGAACTTGGTCGAGGTGTATGTATACCATTTACATGCCTTCTTACATCGAAATAGGCGAATACGTGTGTTATCGCGTGACAAATACAAGATCGTTTCAAAATGTTAGCCGTGCTAGAAATTCAAAGTGCTATAAATCAACCATTTTTTAAGATATCAACAAAAGAACAAATTTTCAGAAACAAAAACTGCTCCGGAATCTTTGTATCAAGGCCAAACACATAAAAAAAATCTTTTTCATTTTCCAATTTTTTAATACCTCATTTTGAATTTTAAATTTAATTTTTTTTTTAAATGGCAACCCTTTTGAAACAAGATGGCGAATGAAGCTGGCCAACGAACTCGGTCGAGACATTGGTATGTACTATGTACAGACCAAGTTACATCCAAATAGGTTCATAAATACGCCTGTTATCGCGTGACAAAAATCAGGTCGTTTTAAAATGTCAACCACAAGAGAAATTCAAAATGCTATTACTCAGACATTTTTTTTTTTAGATATAGACGAAAGAAAAACTGTTCCGGAATCTTTGTATTAAGGTCAAACACATACAAAAAAATCTTTTTCATTTTCCAATTTTTTGGTATCTCATTTAAATTTTTTAATTTTTTTAAATGGCCGCCATTTTGAAACAAGATGGCGGATGAAGCTGGCCAACGAACTCGGTCGAGATATTTGTATGTACTATGTACACACCAAGGTACATCCAAGTCGGTTCATAAATACGCCTGTTATTACGTGAGAAAAATCAGGACATTTCAAAATGTCAGCCACGCTAGAAATTCAAAATGCTATAACTCAAGCCATTTCTTAAGATATAGACGAAACAAAAACTGCTCCTGAATCTTTTTATCAAGGTCAAACACATAAGAAGAAAATATTTTTTCAATTTTCAATTTTTGGTACCACATTTCAAATTTAAATTTTTCTTAAAAATTTAAATGGCCGCCATTTTTAAACAAGATGGCGGGTGAAGCTGGCCAACGAACCCAGTCGAGACATTGGTATGTACTATGTATAAACGAAGTTACATCCAAATCGGTTCATAAATACGCCTTTTATCGCTTGACAAAATTCAGCACGTTTCAAAATGTCAGCCACGCAAGACATTCAAAATGCTATAACTCAGCCATTTTTTAAGATATAGACGAAACAAAAACTGCTCCGAAATCTTTGTATAAAGGTCAAATACATAAGAAAAAAATATTTTTCCATTTTTAATTTTTTGGTACCACATTTCAAATTTTAAATTTTTTTAAAATTTTTAAATGGCCGCCATTTTGAAACAAAATGGCGGATGAAGCTGGCCAACGAACTCGGTCGAGAGATTGGTATGTACTATGTACACACCGAATTACATCCAAATCGGTTCATAAATACGCCTTTTATCGCGTGACAAAATTCAGGACGTTTCAAAATGTCAGCCACGCTAGAAATTCAAAATGCTATAACTCAGCCATTTTTTAAGATATAGATGAAACAAAAACTGCTCCGGAATCTTTGTATAAAGGTCAAATACATAAGAAAAAAATATTTTTCCATTTTTAATTTTTTGGTACCACATTTCAAGTTTTAAATTTTTTTAAAAATTTTAAATGGCCGCCATTTTGAAACAAAACGGCGGATGAAGCTGGCCAACGAACTCGGTCGAGACATTGGTATGTACTATGTACACACCGAATTACATCGAAATCGGTTCAAAATTACGGGAGTTACAGTGTGACATAGGTCATATATATATATATATATATATATATATATATATATATCAATTTTGAACGGAGGGTGGTTTCGGGGTCTGGGGGTCATGATCGATGAAAATATACCAAAATTTTTTGAAATCTCTTTCTGCAATAGGTAGCTTTTTTGTAAAGAAAGCTACCTAAAATAACTATTCGATTTAGCCAAATATTTAACAACTACTGTGCCTTTTTTAAAATGAAATTAAATTTATCATGTTACTAAGGCAACAGACGATAAAAACGATATCTTTGGAATAAAGAAATAAAAAATTTTGTTGATGTTTGTGATAAAATATGTTTCTTTATTTTTAAAAAAATTGTTATAATTAAGCGCAATTAAATAATCTCTAATTTGCATATGAGGTAAAAGAATTATCGTAATAACCGCTACAGCTTTTTAATATTGCAGGGTGGCGTACGTAATATGCAATGCGTCTTGCAATAGAAAGGAAATTGTTGTGGTAAGAATTTCATTGTAAATTTTTAATTGTTGGCAGCTGCTATAACGAAAAATGTTTAAATTTGATAGGAAATTGCCGAAAATTTGGTGGTTTTTTATTAATCAAAATTAAAATATAAATTATTTCGATTCCGGATTGCTTTAGTTGCCTCGGCCGTGTTTTAATACATATGTACATAACATTTCACAACTCTGGTTTCCAAACTGTGGATTTGTATAACATTACAGACAGATAGACAGACAAATTTTCATTTTTATATATTAGATAAAAATTTCCGAGGCAATTCTTAGTTATTTGGCTGAATTTACATTTCTAAAATTAAAATGCGCCAAAACATAAAATAACGTTTTTGCTTAATAAGGATACAAAAATAATGTAAAAAAATATTGTTACTTTCAAATTTTTATCTTATTACTAGGGGGCTGTGCCCCCGCCAATCCCCGTTCAGACACCACATAATCTAAAAGCACACTAATCTGATCGGTTTTAAAAAGATTAGAGAAGATTGAACTATAACGAAAAAAACCTGTAGCGATCTCCCTGTAAACGGGTTTCTATTCATTTCCCTTTGATTGCGAAAATTTAAGGCCTAATCAGTTACTGTTAAGACATCCAATGTTTGTTTTCGTGTTCGATTAAAGAAGATCAGTTAAACATTTGAAAAGAAGCTAAGATAAAGTGAATTAAGTAAACAGAGTCTTTTCCTCCCGATATTTTTTAACAGCGTTATAATACGATTGATATAATACAATCTACTGCTTTAACCCCTGCAAGGGCCATAGTTGATATTTGGACCACTAAATTTTAATTCTTAAATGCCACATTGGCACCAGAATATAGGAATGAAAATTTTCCTAATATTAAATAAGTGAACAAAAGTATTAACGTATTTCGAAATAAATTTCTTTGTAAATTCTGGTGCCATTCACTGATTTCAAAATTTTACGAACAGAAGTACCTTGCCCCTGAAAGGGTTAAAAGAATATTAGGGTATTTACTATTTTAAAGTTCTTTTCTCTTTTAATATTCACTTGTAAATACAGTTTTCAAGACAATTTTCAATAGTTTCCTGCTCTTATCACGTACTCATTTAATAGTAATTTTAAAGTTTTTTTCTGCTTTTAATAGTCACGTGTAAATAAATTTTTAATCGTAAGGAAATATTATTATTTGCGCTGTTTTTATAATTGAAAACAATCTCTATAATAATAGCCTAAGTCATGTGACTATCGTCAACAATTCCGGGCGGATCCCTTCGCTTTTTATATTCCCCGCGGCCAATTTGGTACTTTAATGTTAGCCAGCCACAGGTGATAAGTCGCCAAATATTATTCTATCGCCATCATTTCACATATATTATAATAGTCCAAGTCATGCAACTGCCATAAACAATTAAGAATTAAGCTCTGTTTCCTTCGCTTTTCATATGAAAGGTTTCCATTCTGATTAAAGAATCAAAATTATTTTTTCGAATAAAACTGCATAATAGTTGCCATGATCGTAAAGAATTCTTGGTACCTTTATGTTAGCCGGGTGCAAATCTCGCCAATAGCTTTTTTTTTTTTAACTCGTCAGTTAGCATTTTTTTTTTTTTTTTTTTTTTTTGAGTGGTAAATTAAAACGGTACTACTTGGTTATCCCGTCGACTAAAAATCTATCGCCAAACTATAAGATTAAATGCCGATAATGGTTGATCGTAAATGTCACATTCACTTGACTTTAAGGAAGTTACGCGTGTTTACGCCATCAAGTGATTTTTATCTCGACGTTTTATTTGTATTTTTATTAGTGTTATGCTAATTTATTTGTTCTTTCGTTATTTAAAATAAATATTATGTCAGTTTGTATAATTTGGAGAGTGGTTTGGCGATTTATATAATTTGGCGAAATTGGTCGACGAGATAACTAAGTAGTACCATTAAAGCATTGCTTTGAAGTTTAAATTAAATGCCATGATTTTGTTGCATTATTTAATACTAGCCACCTTTGGCGACCAATTTGATCTCCCTTAAATGTATGCTAAGCTTTGTATCATGTTGCTTTTATTCACATTTTAATTTACTGTCTCAGTCCTTTACCAAATCGGGAGATTCTGTTACAGAAATCGAGAACTCTGTACTTTTATGTTAGCTGAGCGCAGATGATAAATAGCCAAACAATGTCCTCGTCGCATTTTTTCGTATATCATTAAAAATATAAACCTTTCACTCATTTTATTTGAAATATTTAACTTTAATTTTAAACTGAAACATTTAAAATTCATGACTTTCCATTATTTCATAAAAAATATAAAAATAAAAAGAGAAAAATAACAGAAAAAGAAAAATAATATCATAAACCACGACATTTAGTTTCAACATCAAAGCATTGTCTTAATTTACCACGCTAGAAATAAAAAAGGCTAAGTGGAGTCTTAAAAAATGCTATTTGCGAAATTTGCTCCCGGCTAACATAAAATAACCGAGAATTCTTTGCGATCACGGCAAATTTTACGTAATTTTACTCGAAAAAATAATTTTTATTAAAAATAGCTACCTTGGATATGAAAGGCGAATGGGTCAGCCCGTAATTGTTTATGACAGTCACATGACTTGGACTATTATAATATAGATGAAATGATGGCGATGGGATAATATTTTGCGATTTATCACCTGCGCCCGGCTAACATTAAAGTACCAAAATGACCGATTGGCGTATAAAAATCGAAGCGGTCAACGCGGAACTATTGATGACAGTCACATGATTTAGGCTATTATTGTAGTGATTGGCACAGATGTCATATGCGCACAGGGTTTTTACGACAATTTAGCGAAAACCTCGTTTTCGAAAACCAGTTGCATATGTATTTTTAAATTATTTTCAGTTATTTTTAAAATGAAATAACAATAAACAAAAAAAAATAATTAATAAATTGTTAACAAAACAATTTATAAGTTTTTTTAAATAAAAAGAAAATAAATGTAAATAATCATTTATTAATAAATAAGCAAAAATAACCGGGTTTTAATGCCAGGCAAAATAACGCCATTTTGTCGCCATGTAGGTATCCCGGTGCGTATATGACATCTGTGCCTAATATTTTTCTTTTCATTTCATTAAAAAAAAAATCCGACGGGAGAAATGTTTGGCGATTTATTACCTCCGTCGCGCTAACATAAAAATTCCGAGTTCTTGATTTCTCTATCAGAATCTTCCGATTTAACGAAAGAAAGTTCACGTAAATTGAATTATGTATAAAAGTAACATGATACATTTCTTAGCATACATTTATGGGAGGCCAAACTGGTCGCCAAATTAGTTTAAAATAATAACATTTTCTAAAATATGAAAAAAATATCTGTTATGATTAAAATATGAGTTGCCATCATTAGAGAAAAGTGTTTAAAATTAGCAAAAAATTAATATCTCGAAAACTAATTCGAATTTAAAAATTCTAATACCAGTTTTGAGATCTGCAGATCAGTACGGATTTTTTGGTGTTAATTTCATCGCATAATATTCCATATTTTAGGAGAAATCGCCGTGAAACATAATCAGTTTTTTAATCAGTTGTTTCATAAATTCGTTTCATAAAGTCGTTTCATCAATCCGTTGCATTAGGATTTTATATATATAGGGAAGAAATAATGCTTCGCGAATCCAAACAAAGCGGGGCTTTTGATAGTACACATATTGTTGCTAGAATCTTCCATGTTTAATGCCGAATTTTCGAAATAAATTGGGTTAATTTTAGCGCAAATGATATTCTTTAACTGCGGAGGTGGTTTGACTATTAAGCAAATACTGAAACGTTTAAGGCTGTGTTTTAATTTCTAAAAAAAGCTTTGAAAATATCGATGAATATAAAGTTTTTATTATTGCGAATCAAATTTTTTCTTCATTTTTCTTATTGTTGGCAACATCCATGATTAATTTATTAATATACTGTACTTGAAACCATTATTACAAGCAATTCTACAAATATTATCTATTTCATATTATTTTCAGTGCGTAATAAAAAGGCGAATCTTATGAAAAAAAACCATAAGCTGAAATTTTATACGTAAATGGAGAATATGCATTATTTGGTATGGTAGATTGATTCATAGATTAACATACAAGATGGGACATTTCCATAGAGCGTTGGCACATTTCCATAGAGCGTAATGGTAATGCGATTTGCGATTGCGATCGTAGCGCCTTTAGTGACAATGGGGAAGAAACTCCCCATCCTTGTAAAATTTTTATCATTGAGCATCTACCTTCTTGTGATCTTTCTTTTTTAATGTTTCATGTTTACGTTTTCAATAGAATCTTACACCGATACATGAACATAGAATAGATATTATATTTTATATATCTAATATCTATTCTATGTTCATGCACGGATATATGTTTTTTTTTTTTTTTTTTTTTTTTTTTTTTTTTTTTTTTTTACATGATGAGTGAACGATACAAGTGCAGCGAAAAACAGGGTAAAAATTTCGTCTTGAATGCTATATATGAAGTAATTATGATATAATTGGATTTAAAGCTGCATAAAGTATTTTGATGTAATATAAAAATATACGAAGTATTGCACCCTACAAATCCCAGAAAATTTCATAAATATTCCCATTCGGTAGGAAATTTTTTATAGCCGATGTTTTATTAATTTATAAAGTTTAACGTATTAAACAATCGTTACAATAATCTTTTAAAATTTACGCATTTTCCCTTTCTTACAGATAAAATAAAAATATTGTTTTTAATGTAAATAACGTACAATCAATTCAATAATATTTATAATATTAACATATAAGAAATAATAATAAAATTACAGATGGGGAAAAATTCATTTCGACAAATTTTTAGAATTATATAAATCTAACAGTTAAAAATAAATAGAGGTTACATGACACTCAATAAAGTTTTATTCGATGTGAATAAATTAACACAATACCTGAATTTGATTTTTTACAATTTAATGTCATAAACTTACATATTTGTGTTACTAATAAAAATTTCTAGGGTTCTTCTTTTATATTATTGCTATAATTATCATTTTGTAAATTAAAGGTATCCAATACAAGTACGGGGGAAAAAAATCAGCTAAATAAATAAAGCAAGCATGAATAGAATATCGTCTGACACCTGCTTCGTTTTAGGAAAGAATAGATATTCAAAGCATAGAGGGTAAACATATTTCTTCAACATAGGTAAATTTTGGAGGCTTGTTAATTCTTCCCCCTTGTTGGTAGTGACGCTAGTACTGTTGCCATTACAGATTTTGCCGTAAATGTTCCCATCTTAGTCCTTAATCTGTGGATTGATTAGCCATGCCTTTTCTGACAACAGATCTATCAGTAGATTGATTTATCCTGGTTAACATTACAGCAAGGAATGGAAGACTTTTATTTTGCTCAATTTCAACAGTGAATTTAATGATTTATATAATGAAATATACTTTATACCAAACGCCGAAAATTTTAGGTCGAACATTATTATTTTTTATACCCGGCGATCTTTATGCTAAAATATTATGATCTTACCTTTCATTAAAGATATCTTTTGGTTAAGATTGCATCAAGGAATGGGAGACTTTTATTATGTGTAATATAAACAGTGAATTATAATGTTTTATATAATGAAAGATGCTTTAAACCAAAAGCCAAAATTTTAGGTCGTACATGATTATTTTTAAATCCACGACGATCTTCATGTTAAAATCCTATGATTTTGTTTTTCGTTAAAAGGGTCGATATCACAAAATACGGAAATTGCAGTCCGCACAATAAAATTTCTGTTTGAAGTTATAAAATGTAATTTTCTTTTTTACATTCTAATAAAAAATATTCTTAGAAGTATTTTCAAGACATATTATATTCATAACACAAAAATAAAGCAATTAAGACTTAAATTTCAGATTGTCATTTTCCTGGCATGTCACACTGTGACGTGCTATCATGTACAAATATCTTTTTCTAGTTTTTTTATTTCTAATTAATAATTATACCTTATATAACACATATATGTGGAAGGTAACAAGTTCTGTATTTTACAAATAATTTTCCATAATTAAAATATGATTGCTACTGAAAATGAATGTCCTTGTCCTGGCCTGCTCATTTTAGTTCTTTGTGATGTATAAAGATGGTGCTTCAGAGTAATTCTTCCTGTTCTTGACATAGTTCAAGTCATAAGTAGTAAAATCATGACTACCAGTAAGATCTTTTAGATATTTCTTTGAAAAAAAAATGTGTTTAAATGCTTTGTAAAAATTGAGTAGTCTTTTATTATCTCCTTTTCCTGGCTGCTATAAATTACAAATAAAACTCAACATTACACTGAATTTGAGGTACTAAAGAGGAAACATGTTCCTTTAAACAAAATTAAGATGTTAGATCTAAAAATAAAAAAAACAAGAATGTGAAAAATGTTTTAGAATGAAATTGTCATTATCCTGGTATACATATGCCAAGAAAATGGCACATAATTATAATTGCACAAAAGTGAACTCAAGCTCTTCAAACTTTAACAATTTTACATATAATTTCCTTTATTCAGCTGTTCAACCAACATTTTTAAAAAAATTCAGAAACTTTGAAACGATTTAAATTTTCAAAATCTCACATTTTGTGATATTCACCCAAAAATACCTTTTGGTTAGCATTACACCAATGAATGGAAGACTTTTATTATGTGCAATATCAACAGAGAATTTAATAGTCAGTAAACTAGGCTATAACTTGACAGAGGGCGAGTCACCTCATCAAAAAAGTCTATTGCGAAGAAAGCCGATGTTATAAATTTGAACATGGAATATAGTTCTTAAAAAAAAAAGTTCATATATCCGAATATGTGCACCAATTGATTGGTGTTTGTGTAAGATCGCCAGACAGCGCGTGCGTGTGTATGGTGTATAAGGTGACCCCCACCAGTAGTTCATCCAATAAAATCAGTGCTACGGGGTTTTTATTACATTCACTCCTTTTAAGTTTTAGAAGTAAACTAACATAACAACTACAACCCTTAATGAATGTCCTATGATGAGCAAAAATGAAATCCACTGAAATTAAATAGCAATAAAATTATAAATAAACTAGAGAACAGGAATTCTGCTTTTTCAGAATTTAGTTGTCGCCCGGCATTTCCATTACTTCATTTTCTTCTGGTGGACTGGTGGCTTCTATTATTATGAAACAGCCATTATAAATGAAGCGTTAAAAAAAATTATGGCCATTTTTTTTTCCATTCTGACCAGAAAATCAGAGTTCTAACTTTTTACGGCAGCTCTTTCATCTTCACCTAACGATTCATTTATAACGGCTGTTTCATAATAATTATAAGCCGCCAGTCCATCAGAAGAAAATAACTCGGTTAAGCGTGACTCGGATAATCGGGACTCTACTGCAAAACATATTTCAATTTTAAGACTTAAAGCTCACGCTTTTATTTTATGTAAAAGGACGTCATTTGCATTAATATAGAAACTTAAAATTAAATATAGTTTATAATAGCTCCCTGTTTTATCATAAATCCTTCATTTATATTTTTCTCAAAGTAGCACGTATTTTAATTAATTTTTTTTTCAATTTAATTTTTTTAATTATTTTTTTTTCCCATTTTATGAGAAAATGGCAACAAAAAGATATACTTGCTATTTTTCGGCAATTTTTTCTTTACTTTCTACAGAAATGGCGTACTTGAGTTGCCAAAATGAAACAAATGTCGCTAAAAATTACAAAAAAAATTAATATTTCAAAAACAAATAGAGATGCAGTTTTCAAACAAATTGCATTAAAAAGTACTTTTTTTCCCAATACGATGGTATAAAAACTGAAAATGTGCGATGTTTAGAAATTTTAAAAAATGCTATAGAGCATTTAATTGTACAATGATACATCTACTTTGTTTATTGCTAGCGTCTGTAAGCTAACGTTATTTTTTGGACACAAAATAAGCTGGGAGAAAGAAATAGCATACCGTATCGGGGCTAATAGTTTTTTTAATAGTCATTCTCCCAGTATTTGATTAGGCGGAAGAAATCAGTCGAAAATCTAAAAATTAATCTTTAAAATATCATCCTTGGGCTGTGATTAGCAATAATGCTTATAAAACTATTAGTTTAAACAAGGAAGATGGAAGTGGGTTTATTTTAACTTACCGTAATTGTCTCCAACTAGTCAAAAATTAAATTTTCACACTTTCTAATAAAAAAAAAATATATAAAATGGCTTCTCTTACAGCAGACAACAGGTGCAGCAACATTCAAACAAAAATATTATGTCCAGTGCCACGCATAAAACTCATTTCCGCTTGAAATGGCGCAATATTTCAAAACTTTGATCAGTTACTGGAAGAATATAAACTAGAGAGCCGCACGGGCCGGGCTCGGGCCGATTTTCATTCACGGCACTCGGGCCGGGCCGGGCCCGGGCTCCACTCTGTTCGGGCCGGGACCGGGCCATACTTTTTTCTGAAGGCTCGGGTGGGCCAGGCCTAACTTTTTCTGTACAGAGCCGGGCCTGGTTTCATTCCTAGTCTTCACGGCCCAAAATTTTCAGTCCTAGTTTTGAGCCAGCCCGTATGAAAATCATTGTCTCAGCGTGGCCTGGTCCATTTAAAGGTCAGTTAAATTAATCCTAGCCCAAAAGTTTTTGCAAAAAATGCATACATTTTTGAATCGCCATTATTCTACACTTAAACATTAAAATTTATTATTTTTAAAGAATAGTAAATTTCTACGCATATTAAAATATAACTAAATTAAAATACAGTAAAATGTGTGAAAAGAAACCTGCCTATGACGAAACCTGTTTTAAACTGAAAAACGTGTTGATCCATGCAAAATTAATATACTAATAAGTAAGAAAAGAATATATAATACATTTACACTTGCTAAGAAGGGAACTTGTCTATAACGCATTTTTTTTTTTCTTTTCTATGCAATTTCATCTTAGAAGATTTCACTGTATAGCATTTTTCCGATTTTTAACATGAAATATGGAATCCGTGGAATACATGGAATATGGATTAACTATATTAATGATAACTGAAACATTTACAAACAAGAAATAGAGATTCATTAAAAAAATAAATATCGCAGCCAGCTGCACTTCTATAAAAATAAAGATTATAAACATGAAAAAAATGTTAAGATAAATATTTTTGGTCAGAACTCCTTGTACGAGACAAATTTTTATCCAATTCAACGTAAAAATCAATGTTTTGTTGAAGTTCACTTGGGCCGGACCGAAATTTTAACTTTTTTTCGCCCCGAACTTTAAATTTTTTTATCGGGCCGAGCCGGGCCGGGCCAATATTATTTTTTCTACGGGCCGGGCCGGGCCCGGGCCAAACTTTTAATTTTTGTATCGGGCCGGGGCGATTTTTTCTCTCTATGAGTCGGGCCAGGCCCGAGCCTGGAAATGTCGGCCCGTGCAGACCTCTAGTATAAACTACTGGCACGGTCACCCTAAGTAATAAGATTTCAGCTCTCTTATTAGAAAATCTTTCTAAAAGTATCCTTCTTACAGCCACCAAATACTATGTTCGCACTGAGATAGTTGAGTTACTTAACTTGAAGTTTTTTGAAGCGGACGTACCCGGAATCAAGATTATGACTTGAGCAAGTTTCTGAAACTCACTTAAATTTTGATACTCTCTTAACTATGAGTTGAGTGGAAATCTACCTGCTGAACTCTTTTTCTTATTTGAAACTGTTATTAAAATTAGAGCTGAGTTCCATAAATAATTATTCAGCTTTTTCGAATGATCTTTTGAATTGTTTATTGAATTAACACGCCGCAAAGAATAAACGTTATGTATAGTTAGTTGTAGTTACAAATTTAACGTAAGTTAAGTCTCTTAAAACTTTTTGCAATGTGAACAGGTGAAGCCTAATTCCGGGTATTCCGTTTCAAAAATGTTAAGTGATTCAACTATATTAGTGCGAACATAGTATAACTTACACTTTCTCCTCCCTTTAAGGCTGTTCTCAAATCCAAAGGGTCAACTTTCTGACATAAGTTTTAATTCATTTTTGTTCGGAAATGCATGAAACTAGAAGGTGTTGTTATTCAGAAACTATGTCATCGAACTGTTTTTTCCGTTTTCTTGTAAACGCAATAGATCTTTCAGAAAATACTGTCAAAGATGGCATTTTGAACCGAACTTTCGAACGAAAGAAGAAAATACTGGCAGTAAGGGGAGAAAAATGCCGTGTCACGTGATCAAAATCGCTTATAACTCAATAGGTAATTTATTGATCAAAAAATGGAAAAAACAGTTCAATTTCAAATCATGGATCTTCCATGGTCAGGCTTTCCAATTTTATATCTTTCCGTTAAAAAATGAATTTGTAAATGTGTCAAGACATTTTGCGCTTGTTGAGCAGAGCAGTTGAGAACAGCCTTAAGCACTTTTGCAACTATGAGTATGCTTTATGCCAAAAGCCTAAAATTTTAGGCACATTATTATTTTTGAATTCACTGCAATCTTCATGCTAAAATCGTAAGATCTTATCTTTCGTTAAAGATATCTTTTGGACCCCCTCGCAAACAAATAATTCTTATGTAAATATACCGGGAAGGTATCTTGCTTGATAGTCAGTAAGCTAGGCATATCTTGACAGAGGGCACGTCACCTCATCAAGCAAGGTCTGGTTTGAAGAAAGCTGAGAGTATTGTTGAATACCAAAAGAGGCTCTTGTCACGATTTGGAAGAGTTGTTAAGTAAGTTGACTTGAAAACATCTTCAGTTGCAGTGGGAAGAGGTAAAACAATGGGAATCATTTAGATTGGAGATCATACGTTAAACTCGCGGACTGGAAATTAATTTGCAAGAACACCTGAAAACATAAAGCTACACGAAATAAGTCTTTTTAATCGATTTTAATTGAGTTTTAATTGAGCATGATTAGAAAAACAAAAATCCGTAATTTTGACAGGAAAAAAACTACCAGCTGGAATGACAGTAAAAGAACTGTTCATTTCATGAAAAAAATCATTTGTAATTGTGAGAGCTCTTTGTTTTTTAACAGTCAAATATTATTTTACAGTTATAAAACATATTTCTTTGCATAAAATATAATTTTTTTTGAGGAGGGGGGAGGGGGGGCAGGGAATACCTACAAACAGATTATTCTTCAAAATTTCGGATTTTCTTTTGTGATACAATGAAGAAACTAAATGAGATAAAGCGTCAACAACTCCATTCAGATAATTATATAATAAATGTTACTATCACTCCCCACTGCATGGGAGTCACAAGATAATTTGGCAGAGGGGTGGCAGTGAAAAAACTGCCCATTTTATGAGGAAAAACGTTCTATTTACGAACTTTCTGTTTTTTAAGTCAAATAATACTTTACAGTTAAGAAAAAACAAAAATAAAGCAGATTTCATTGCTTAAAAAAACACAGGTTTTTATTGGTAGACTTGCTAACAGACTTCTATATCAAAATTTTGAATATCTTTATTATTATTCAGTACAGCAATTAAATGTATTAAATCTTTTAACAGCTCCATTCAGATACTATAATCGATATTAATGTCACTCCACTACATGACAGTCACAAGATAATTTTCATTCACACAGCAAAAAAAAAAAAAAAAAAAAAAAAAAAAAAAAAAGCAATTTAACAAATTACAGCGACCATTTGGAAAATGATTTTTTCAAAGACTAAAATTTAAGACATAAAAAATCGCACGGAGTTGATCATACATTACGTACGCCATGAATTAGCCATGAATTAACATTAATAGTGTTATTACACGTAAAACTCCCAAGCGACAAAAATTGCCTGCGACTCGTATTTGGTGTGAAACATTTATATGTATTCATTACTGTCCTATTTACCTTTTTTTTATTTTTAATTGGCTTATTCCATTTTTCTTTTGCACGTGAAAATCTTACAAATTAAAATTAACTCTTTGGCATAGAAATTGTTATTCATTTTCTTTCATTTTCATTAGTTATTATCCACCTGAAACTTACTGAAATCCAAGCATTTCATTGGCTGTTCGAGAAAAGGCTTTTCCATCGTCAGATTTCAAAGAAATCTGACTACCAATTTTAAATGAAATTTCATTCTTAAACTTCTAAACATCCGACAATATTACTTTTTACACCGTCGGATAGAGAAAAAAATGTACTTTTAAATGCAATTTGTTTGAAAGCTGTATCCCAATTTGTTTCAGAGTTATTAATTTTTTTTTGTAGTTTTTATGTACTTTTTTGTCATAATGGCAACATAAGGTATCCATCTCTGTTGAAATTAAAGGAAAATACAGATTACTGTATAGACCAATCAGAACTCGAATAAAATGCGGATTAAACCAATAAAAACGTTCAGATATGCTTTTGATTTCCTACCTGACGAGAACAATAACCATTTTTCCAAATGGTTAAAAACTCAAACGCTTATTATTTCCATTAAAAAAAAAATGCATCACATTTATATGAAAACGCTATGTGGAAGCCCGGGTGAGATATGTGAAAAAGTTAGGATTTTTTCAAAATTATTATTCATTCTGGCAACTAGATGTATTAACTTCTTCAGTTCACGAAGCTAAAATAATAATACAAATGCTTGTTCATTGGTTCTTTCCAAACAAAATGACATCGTAAAGGGCAGAAAAAATATCTTTTCTGAAATGGATCCTTTAGGCGCTTCGTAATTTAGGTTCAAAAATATGGATCTAAAACTACAAACCCCCTTAAAAACATCAATTTAATAACCATTAAACTAAATTAACGCAATCACAAATTTAAGAGCTTTACCTAAATAAATAATTTACAAATCCTCAAAATTTTTTATTGAAAAAGATTTAAGTTAAATACTTATGAAAATTTCTCACTTTCTTGGTCATACTGTCTTTGGGTATTTTTCAAACTCAGATGAAAATAACTTTTATTTTATGAGGGAATCAGCTAAGATGCTGCCATTTATTCGTTTGCTTTGAACGAAAAGAGCATTCAGCTATTAAGAAATAATGTGAAAATGTAAAAAAAAAAAAAAATCGGACATTTTAGTTTTTATAAGGAAAAGAACAGAGGTCCCCGTATGGGGACCCAGGAACCGAAGAGGTTAAAGCGTTTAACAACTTCCTTCAGACATTATAACTAATATTAATGTCGCTCCACTACACGGCAGTCACAAGATTAATTTCGTTTCACACAGTCAATAATATTCAAAGGCATATTATTTCCATAACAAAAAAGAGAAAAATCAAACAACAGCCATAAGAAAGAAATCATCCGTAATAAAAGATGTATCCCATTTATGTAAAACACTATGTGGAAATCCCGGGTGAGATTATCTGAAAAAATTATTATTCATTATAGCAACTATATGTATTAAAGCGAGCATATAACAACTCCATTCAGACATTATAATGAACATTTAATGTCACTCCCCTACATGGCAGTCACAAGATGATTTTCATTCACATATTCAAGAAAACTGAAACGCTTATTATTGCCATTAAAAAAAAAAAAACATTCAAACAGCAGCCATAAGCTATGAATCATCTGTAATCGAAGATGTATCACATTTATGTGAAACACTATCTATAAGCCCGGATGAGACTACGTGAAAAAATTTATCACGTACGCAGTATGACAATGTTTTCGTAATTGCAGTAGAAAAATAATTCAAAATCTCATTTTCAACAAATTGACTGCCATTGAACACAAATATGTAAGCCAAAGATATTTTATTACAATAATGTAACGAAACTTCCATCGTTTAATAGTATGAAATAGGATGTCTAACGAACCATTTGGAAACGTATAACACATTTGAAAATCCAATTTCAGCAATTCCCACCTACAGTCGGAAAATGATCGGTATTCTTTGAGCAACTCTGCATATCATATATAGATTTCTTTCTGTAAACTACATGGAGCTAAAATTTAGTTCAGTTGGGAAATAGATACCAAAGTTGAAAATTCGCCTTCAGCAATTTCCGCTAATATGGAGAATGATACCTGAATTCTTTTGTGCAGCTCTGTATATGTACAGGGTATAGAATTTAAACACATCGAGTAACATGTGCAAATATTAATTTAATTTAAAAGCGCATACCGAAATTGAAAACGTAATTCCAGCAATTATTGCTGAAAGACAGTACTGTAAGCGATTTATTTTGTGTGTAACCCTGTAAATAAACGACAAATGCTATGAATACTGTGGCATTATCCTGAACTATGAACGATAGTGTTAAGTCCGAAGTCTGCAATTAACCTTTAGAACTATTTAACCGGTTGTTAACTGCAACTTGAGTTGTGAAGTATGTTTACCTTTTGTATTTGTCTGTGTGCTTATTAAATGTGTCGTTCGATATTACGTTGTATTCAATAGTGTTTAAATACACAAACACGCCAAAATGCTCGGTATATTAACAAGTAAAGTTAATTAAACACGCGTAACAACACAAATACCCTTCTCTGTAGTAATCATCTTTTAGTGAAATTCAATGATTTATATCAATTTCAATATATCAGTTTGTAACGAAAGTTTCCCACCACCGCTAATACGGTCTGTGTGACGTGTTTGCTCATAATTTGTCAAACGATTTTTGGCATTTGAAAGAAAGGGACATCCTTTATAGCTCTGTGTTGTGAAATTTGTAAAAAAAAACATTGTTATATAATTAAGTACAAGGTGCCTGAAATGTAACTATCATTCTACCAGATTAGAACCATCATTTACTTCCAGTTCTGTTGCAAAAAGTCAGCAACAGAATGTCACTGAATAAAGTGTACAGCTTTAGGTACTAGTGCTGTATCACATGACACTGTGAAGGTTTAGCGGAATGGTGGTTATATATAAAATTGCAGTTAATTAAATTTATTATAATTAGTATTATGTAATGGTGATTTGGCTGAAAACTTTCGTTACAACCTAATATTTGAAGTAACGTAATGTCATCAAAATACACGATGCAAACGAATTTTTTTCCAGTGATCCTAATGTAACGTAATTCTTTTGAGTGCCCCTGTAAATGAACTATTAATGCTACACACTTCCTATTCAATACCAAACATGCCACGGTAAACTTCATTAACAAATATCAATTGCATGGAAATCCAAGTATATTTACGCGAGTTTGAAAGAGGACAGACATACAGACAAACCGAATTCATAAAAACTTTTCAATTATATTGGAAAGAGTTAAAACGAACCTTGTACCCATCTCTACCCCCCCCCCCTGCCATATTTAGTGCTTTTAGTTTGGCGTTCAACATGTAAATATAACTAAAATTTGATATTTTTGAACTAGCCGCCCTTGTCGACCAGTTTGGTCTCCCTTAAATGTATTCTGAGTATTGTATCTTGTTACTTTTATTCATAATTTAATTTACTTGAACAATCCTTCGCCAAATCGGAAGATTCTAATAGAGAAATCAAGAACTTGGTATTTTTATGTTAGCTGTACACAGGTGATAAATCGCCAACCATTGTTCCCATCGCATTTTTTCGTATTTCATTAATTTCATTCAAAATATAATCTTTTCACTCATTTCACTTAAAATATACAGAACTTTCATTTAAAATTCATGGCTTTCACTTATTTCTTTTTGACATTCACTTATTTCTTTTTGACTTTCACTTACTTCTTTTTATTTTTATAAAAGAAAAGAAAAATAATAAATAATACCATAAACCATGGCATTTAATTTCAACATCAAAGCATTATTTTAATTTACCACGCGAAAAAAAAAAGATGCTAACTGGCGTGTTCAAAAGGCTATTGGCAATATTTGCGCCCGGCAAACATAAAAGTACCAAGAATTCTTTGTGATCGTGGCAACTTTTACGTGTTTTATTTTATTCGAAAAATAATTTTGATTTTTTAATCAAAATGGAAGCCTTGCATATGAAAAGCGGAGGGGTCAGCTCGTAACTGTTTATGATAGTAAAAGGACTTGGACTACTATAATACAGATGATACGATGGCGTTTGAACAAAATTTGGCGATTTATCACCTGCGCGTGGGTAACATTAATGTACCAAACTGGCCACCTGGCATATAAAAAGGGAAGCGGCCAGCCCGGAACTGTTGATGACAGTCACATGACTTAAGCTATTATTATAGAGATTAAAAATGTAGAAAATTAACAAACATTACCCCAATTGGTAATTGTGAACGGATTTGGTAAGCACTGAACACCGCTTTGGAAATGTTTACTACAAAAAAAAAAAAAAAAAAAAAAACACTTCGTATTAACATGTGACGCTCAAAGTGTTAAGCAAAGGAAAGTAAAGTATTTGAGAACAACCTTAATATAAATACCTCCCCATTTATCTAGCCAGGGCGGGAAAGGGAATTTAACCCTTACAACATTGAGATCTATCTACCCATGCGTTGTAGATAGGGACTATCAGCATCAGGTCCACGTACACGACCTTATCAGTCATATACCCATCCCACTCTACCAGCATAAACTCATTTAGCAGATATCTTTTTTTCGAATTTAATTTCTGATGCAGAGCACCTGATTGTCCTTCCATCGAGTGCCTCTGGGCAGCCGATGATCGATTTCCTGACCCGAGGCCTACCATTACCCGATTCTAAACTATTCATCAATGCGGGATTTCAGTAATTTGCCACGGGAGCCCCCTTGCGATATTTGGTTACAAAGTAGCCATCGCTCGGAAGAATTTGCTATCCGAGATAAAATATTTATTAATTTCTTCCCTCGATTTTGACAAGTGTAGATCTGGTAGGGTATCTTCTCTTATCTGCCGTGTCAGAAAGACGGATTGGGCAGAGCAATTCCGTGGTAGATACCGAGTTGGATGAACTTTGTGTTTGAAAATGAAAAGAGCGGGACATTTTTTATTTATTTTATATATATGTTTAGCTTTTGATATCATCATAAGTGGAAGCGGGAATTCTTTAAGAAAAAATTTGATGCTCTTAGCGGATGGCGTAACTATGTTTTACGAACTTCAGCAAATTCTATGGGAAAATTTATAACAGCAACAACGTATGCAGTTAGTTTGAAAATAAAAAAGGGCCACTGTTTTTACTTTTTTATCTATACAATACAGCTTTCGATATAATCATAAATAGCAGTGGAGATTCTTTCTTTAAAAAAATATTCGATGCTTTTAGCTGATGGCGTAATTGTGTTTTACAAACTTCAGAAAATTCTCTTAAAAAATTTAAACGCCAGCAGCGTATGCAGTTAGTTTGAAAAAGAAAAGGGGCTGCTGTTTTTACTTTTTTTATCTATATACAGCTTTCGATAGCATCAAAAGTAGCTACGGAGATTCGTTAAGAAAAAATTTGATTCTTTTAGCGGATAGCGTAACTATATTTCATGAACTTCGACAAAATTCTCTGTAAAATTTAAAACACCAACAATGTATGCAGTTAGTTTGAAAATGAAAAAGAGAGACTATTTTTACATTTTTATTTATACGGCTTTCGATAACATCATGAGTAGCAACGGAGATTCTTTGAGAAACATTTTGATGCTTTTACCGGATTCATGGCGTAACTATATTTTGCAAACTTCAGCAATTTGTCTGTAAAATTTAAAACACCAGCAACATATGCAGTTAGTTTGAAAATGAAAAGGGGCCACTGTTTTTAAATATGTATACAGCTGTCAGAGTAATTTCGTGGTAGATATTTCATGGTAGTAATTTCATGGTTAGCGAGTGGCGTAACTATGTTTCACGAACTTCAGCAAATTCTCTGCAAAATTTAAAACACCATCGAAAACGAAAAAGGGAGACTATTTTTACGTTTTTATTTGTATAACTTTCCATATCATTATAAGTAGCAACGGAGATTCTTTAAGAAATATTTTGATGCTTTTACCGGATACCGTAACTATGTTTTGCGAACTTCAGCAATTTTTCTGTAAAATTTAAAATACCAGCAACATATGCAGTTAGTTTGAAGATGAAAAGGGGCCACTGTTTTTACTTTTTTAAAATATGTATACAACTGTCAGAGTTCATGGTAGATAACGAGTTGCACAAACTTTTTTTTGGAAAATGAAAAGAGCCGGGCAATTTTTACTTTTTTATCTATGCAGCTTTTGATATCATCATAAGTAGCAGCAGAGATTCTTTAGGAAAAATTTTGATGCTTTTAGTGGATGTCGTAACTATGTTTTACGAATTTCAGCAAATTCCCTAAAAAATGTAAAACACCAACAACGTATGCAGTTAGTTTGAAAATGAAAAGTGGCCACTGTTTTTACGTTTTGATCTATACAGCTTTCGATAACATCATAAGTAGAAAAGAGGCTTTGAAAAAAAAATTTATGCTTTTAGCTGATTATGTAGCTATGTTTTCCTAACTTTATTAATTGCCCTGGAAAATGTAGAGCAGCAGCAACGTATATTATAGTAGTTAGTTTGAAAATGAAAAGAGGCCACTATTTTTTCCCTTTTTTTCTATACAGCTTTCGATATTGTCATAAGTAGCTACATAGAGGGTTTAATAACATTTTTGTACTTTTGGCTGATGATGTAATTATGTTTTGCGGACTCCAGCAAGCGTACTGGAAAATTTAAATCACCAGCAACGTATATTAAAGTTTCAAAATTAAAAGAGGCCTATATAGGTTTCGATATCATCGTAAGTAGCAGCGAAGAAGCTTAAAAAATTTTTTTGATGCTTTTAGCTGATGACGTAGTTATGTTTTCTGAATTTTGTCAATGGCCCTGGAAAATGTAGAACAGCAGCAACGTATTATAGTATAGTTTGAAAATGTAAAAAGGCCACTATTTTTACTTTTTTTTCTTTTCAGCTACTTTGCATATGCTTCATAATTGTAATTCTACTTAAATCGTATCAAGATTTATATAGGTGTAAGAATCATATGCTCTGAATCAGGTGTAAGATTAACAAATACATGACCAATCCATAAATCGAAATATTCTTTTCAATAGTTTGACACGGGAGATTCTTCACGATATTTGCTTATGAAAAATTTTCAAATCAAAGAATCTTTTCTAACCAGTAATTGAAGATAAAATACTTATTATTGACTCTTCACACATTTGACTACTTAAATGTCTAGTCAGTTTCTTCTACTCTGCATATGTCTCATATTTATAACTTTACTTGGATGGTATCAAAAGTTATACAGGTATAAGAATCATATGCTCTGTATCGGATATGAGATTAAGAAATGCATAACCAATCCATCAAAAATAAATCGAAATATTGTATTCTGTAATTTGCCACGAGAGATTCTTCACGATGTTTGCTAATATAAAGTTTTAAAATCAAAAAATCTTTTCTGACAAGTAATTGACTATAAAATACGTCTTATTGTCTCTTCGTCTTCACACACTTGACTGCTTAAATGTATAATTAGTTTCTTCTACTCTGCATATGTCTCACATTTATAACTCTACTTTGATGTATCAAAAGTTATATAGGTGTAAGAATAATATCCTCTGTATACGATATGAAATTAAGACATACATAACCAATCCATCAAAAATTAATCGAAATATGAATTCAGTAATTTGCCAAGGGAGATTCCTCACGATAATGACTTATGGAAAAATTTTCAAATCAAAGGATCTTCTCCCAAAAGTTGCGTCCTTAAAAATCTAGCTAATGCCTTCCACTCTGCATATGCATCATATTTATAACTCTACTTGGATCGTATCAAAATTTATAAGAATCATATGCTCTGCATCAAGTATGAGGTTAAGGGTGTATTCCAATCCAAATTGCTTATTTTCTGATTCATTTTTAAATTCATTTTTGCTCTCAAACGCATCAAACTGGGAAATCCTCTTACTTAGAAACTACATAATGTGCCGTGCTTCTCGAATTTTCGATAAATGCAGAAAATATTGCAAAAAATGCTGTCAAAGTGGGCGTTTTGAACCAAATTTTCCGAAGTGGGAGATCTGGGGATGATAAAATGCTCATACTGAGAAAATAATTGTTTAAAAATCAAATTCTAATGAATTGAGCGAAAAATGAAATCACACGGCCTCTTACACATCTCTTCAAAAATCACATCAGCAAGTTTAATATCTTTACTTTTAAAGATGAGTCTGAAAATGTCTCAGAAAATTTCGAGCTGTTGAGGGTGGAAAAATATTTTTCCGAATACACCCTTAACTAATACATGACCAATCCATCAAAAATAAATCGAAATATGACTTCATTAATTTGCCTCGGGCGATTCTAAACGGCATTTGCTCATGGAAAGTTTTCAAATCAAAGAATCTTTTCTGCCCAGTAACTAAATATAATTTTTTTTTCATCTCTCTGCAAATTTGACTACTTAAACGTCTAGTTAGTGTCTTCTACTCTGCAGATATCTCATTTATAACTACTTTGATCGTATCAAAAGTTATGTAACTGTATGTAATCAAATGCTCTGTATCCCATATGAGATTAAGAAATATATAACCAATATAAAAATTTAATCGAAATATGGATTCACTAGTTTCCTACTGAAGATTCTTCACAATACGTAGTTATGTAAAATTTTCAAATCAAGGAATCTTCTCTACAATTTTGACTACTTAAAAGTAGAATTAAAGCCTTCTACTCTGCATATGTCTCATATTTATAACTCTACTTAGATCGTATCAAAATTTATACAGGTGTAAGAATCATATGCTCCTCATCCGGTATGAGATAAACAAATACATGACCAATCCATCAAAAATTAATCGAAATATTGTATTCTGTAATTTGCACGGGAAATTCCTCACGATATTTGCTTATGGAAAGATTTTCAAATCAAGGAATTTTTCCAACACAGTTGTTGAAGATAAAATATTTATTAATTTCTCGCCCGGAATTCGACAACTTAAAGGTCTAGTTAGTGCCTTATCTTATCTGTTGCGACAACAAGATGGATGAACGCGGAAATTCCCTGTTAGATGCGAGTTGGATGAACTTTGTGTTAGTCAATGAAAGACCATGATCACGTTTTATTTTTATTTTGAGCTTCCATAAAATGTTATTCAGAGGAAAAATCGAAAATCATGTACAAGGTGATTCAAAAATAGATAGGAGAAATTTTTAGAAGTGGTCATTGTTTAAGGTACCTGCCTACGTTCCGAGCGCTTTAAGGAAAAATGTACAATCTATATATATGACGCTATCGTACGTGGCACAGAAATCGCAATTATTTGTTAATTGTTTAATGGTAACGCCCGAATGAAACTCATTGGTTATTGAACAGCATTTGATGCATCTTCATACCTATAAGGGTGGTTACCATAGGAAAGACCCTGTTATGTCATTAAATGCCGCCACGTTTGTCGCCAACTTGGCGATATACCGCCAAACTTCGCCAACTTTGCGATATCTCTAATATTTCGCCAAATTCCCATAGACTTCCATTGTAAAGCAATAGTGTTTACTTGCTTACAGAAAAACAAAAAAATTGAGATATTTTAATGTAGCAAAATCTGATATTAGCTTAAGGGATTATATTAATTATATTTAAGGGAATCCAAGTAAATTAAATTATGAATAAAAATAACATGAGACAATGCTTAGCATGCTTTCCCAAACGTAAATTTTAAGGGAGACCAGTATAAGGGCGGCTAGTATTGAATAAATACACATATTTTCAGTCAATTGTAATACAGAATGATAAAAAACATATAAAATCCCAATACTATCTTCATAACATTTTTAAAAAATTGGGGTTTCCTAGCATTTTTTTAGCAAAATTTCATGCTGACGCCAGACAGCGTACACTCAATTCAACTAAATATATTTGAATTTCCTTTGCGCTAAATACTAATATTACACTTTCCTGTGCACTGAACTAGGAGTTTTACAATATCTTCAACCATAACTGAAATGTTTCAAAAATTACATATATTTATAAAAAATTACCATTTTCTTTTATATTCGAGTCCCTATAGAATAATTACATTATCACATAAAGCTTGGATTCTAGTTCAGAACTTACAAGGAAGGTCTCCATACGGGCATATTCAGAAAAATCTGAAAAAATTACAGTGTGTTCTTCTCATGTGGATATATATGTTTATAAAAAAAATTTTGGCGGAACCTCGATAGAACGTTCCTAAAAAAAATAATGAAAATTTCGTTTATTTGGCGATTTATCATCGGTTGGCAATGAAATGAAATTTCGAAAAATGCTTTTTTATGTCGAATACTCTTTAAGATAAAAATGTTTCTTATTGAACTTGTTTAAATAAATTTAATGTAAATAACTTTAATTTTGTCAGTTTTAGTTTGATTTACCTATAGTTTTGTCATATATATATATATATGCATATAATGAAAGTTAAATATCAAATTTTATGAATTAAAACAAAATATAATTACAATTGTTTCAATATCTCAAAGTTAAGTCCAATTGAGCGCTGTCGATTCAATTTTGTTGCTATGGAAACAACGAATTCTTTGATATTGAAATGAATAACTGCTAAATGAATCTTGCCTTTATTTTGGAATACGCTTAAATATATGAAAATATTTTTATGTATGAAATTGTTTTTAATGTAATAAAATTAAATACGGAAAAATGCGTTTATTAATCTCCCTTATTGTTTATATTTAAATCCATTAAACACTTTTTACACGCATTCTAAAAATCCATTAACAAGCAATTTTCAGGTGCATTAAAATCGTTTGCTATTGGCGAGGAAAAGTGCTGCTCGTCAAATCGCTTGACGCTTTCGTCTTTTCGCGCCAAATACTCGAAAGTATTTTTTTATTTTTTTACAGACTTTCTACTGTAATTCCGTCGCTAAATTTGACTGATCCTTTATTACATACATAAGTAGTTTAATTGGTATTTTTTTTTTTTTCAAAATAGTCTGAGTATGCTCAGTAAGGAGACCTTCCTTGTTAGTGAGTCACATGGAAAGAATTCTGAGAAAATTTCACTGAAATATGTTTCAGGGGCTCCGGGACACATAAATCTTCAAATCTTCAATTTTTTTTTTTTTTTTTTTTTTTTTTTTTTTTTTTTTTTTTTTTAATTGGACTAAAAGTTTCTCTGCCGTTTCTTCTTAAAATGACGTTTAAATCATGTTTCTATCTTGATTAGAACAGGAAATATTAATTTTTTCCTTTTGGTTTGTTTTCCAAAATCGACCTTATCAAGCTATGGTTGTCAAGGAAACGAGTTCTTGTGAAATTGCGTTTTTCTTCATGATGGGTTTTTTCACCATTACTCATATTTAAATTGTTATAAATGAAGAACCGTTACAAATAAATGGTTCAAACTTGGAACATATCTTTTTCAATAGCTTTACTTTAATTTAGATTCAGCAAATTAAAAAATATATATTACTTTTGAAAATATGATTTTTTTTTTTTAAGTTACGTCATTTTTTTCTAATTTTTACTTTAAATATTTTTAATTTTTTTAAAAATTAATATTTTTTTAAATGCTGAGTCTAAATTAAAATGTATATATTTCTCTTTATTTAAATGAAAAAAAATCGAAATTCTATAAATAATATTTCGAGTTATAACGATTTTAAACTACCCCACTTTTTTAACAAAATTTAAAATTTAAATTAAAAAAAAATTACGAGAAGTTTTATCTTGCGATTTTGTTTTACAAATGATATGGTTAACCATCACAAAAAATTTCAAAATTTTAACCCAATAAATAAATTTTTTTTGAAAATGTGTCCCGGAACCCCTTAAAACATTTTACATACATTATGTTTATTGAACGTGGAAATAATGGAGGGGGGGGGGGGGGATTTTGATTTTCAAAAATTCGTATTTAAAGATTTCTTATCTATATTGTTTCTTATCTGCAAAATTAATCTAGAAGTATCCATTAAGGTTTATTAGTGTTTTTATGTAAAAACCGTAAGAAAATCGTCCTTTGAAACATTATTTACATTTCTCCTAACCTTCCTACGCCCACTTCAGGTATTGGACCCATTACTTCTTGTTTATTAAATTGGGTATAGCTCCTCTTCTAGTAATCCTAGGAATAAAATTAAAATAGATTTGGAATCGTTGAAGATTGTTCTTTTAAGTAAAACGATAAAACAAACAGAAAAATTTCATCAAAACCGCCATTTTAATATAGGCAACCTTAACATGTTTACTGCCATGAACACCGCCGGTGGGTCTAAAATTTTTTTATTCTGTGCCGTGAGCATCACCTGTGGGTCACAGGTATATGTGCCGCGTAAGGTGCTCAGAATCCGTGATTATTCTCACCAGTAAATTTTGCATCATTTAATCCGAGCATTTTCCCGATTCAATTAGGCAAAAAATTCTGTTTTGAAAGCCGTTGACAAAAGATTAAAAATTCTGTAAAAGATGCTCGTCCCAAAGGGGTTAAAAACACTTTAATTAGTCTCTTAAGTTTGTCACACTGGTGATCACTCTAAGTTCCTATGAGGGTATTCAACGTGTTAAAGGGTAACCGGTTGAGGTGCTATAAATGTTAACTAAATGTACTTTTCCTCCTGAACCACTCATCAGATCACCAGAAAAAATTTTGTATAACTTTATTGAATCTATTATGTATCAAATGAATTAAGTATTTTTTAAAAGAATAATTGCTTTATATTTTATTGAGGTTTTCGAAGAAAAATGCACTTTTGTGCTGTTTTTGAGTAAATTAAAAACAAATTAAAAAACGTTCGTTTGAAATACCCTCAATTCAAAAGATGCCCAATGAGACAAACTAACAGAGAAAAATAAACACCAAAATGGCTGTTATGTGTTAAAAAGTGCGAACTGGGATAAAAACTGCTATTTTTCAGGAGAAGCCAAAAACCATATGGAGTGGTTACAACACCAAGTAAAAACATTATTCAAAACTGAATTTTCGAATTAAGAAAAAAAAAAGAATTGAGTTACAGCCGTAATAAAACATTTTTGGAATCAACTTTTTTAGGATGTTAAAAAAACATAAAAATTACCAACAGATTTTAAAAACCGTAAATGTTGGCAAATCTGGAGCTAGCACTGAATAGAAATATTATTCGAAATTACGTTTTCGAATGAAGAAAAAAACAAGTGAGTATAGACGTAACGCAACTTTTTTAGGAGGTTAAAAATCCGTAAAAAGTTACCACAGGAGGTTAAAAAGCGTAAAAATTTGCAGCTATGGAGTAGTTACAGCATCGAATAGGATTCAAAATTGCGTTTTTGAATGAAGAAAAAACAAGTGAGCATAGACGCGTAACGAAATTTTTCTGGCATCAACTTTTTTTAGGAAGTTAAAGTACCGTAAAAAGTGACCACAGGAGGTTAAAAATACATAAAATTTTGCAGCTATGAGGTAGTTGCAACACCGAATAGAAACATTATTCAAAATTGTATTTTCGAATGAAGAAAAGAGAATTAGACAAAACCATACTTTTCTGGCATCATTTTTTTTAGGTTAAAAAATATATAAAGTTACCACCAGAGGTTAAAAAGCGTAAAAGTTTGCAGCTATGGAGTAGTTACGCCACCGAATAGAAACATTGTTCAAAATTGTATTTCCGAATCAAGAAAAAGGAATTGAGTTATAGATGTAACCAAATTTTTCTGGCATCAACTTTTTTAGGAGGTTAAAAAAACATAAAAAGTTACCACCAGAGGTTAAAAAGCATAAAAGTTTGCAGCTATGAATAGTTACGCAGCCGTATAGAAGTATTATTCAAATTTACGTTTTCTACTGAACAAAAAAAGAATTGAGCATAGACGTAACCAAATTTTTCTGCCCGCAACTTTCTTGAGGAGGTTAAAAACCATAAAAAAGCTACCACCAAACGTTAAAAAGCGTAAAAGTTTGCAGCTATGGAATAGCTATGCCACCGAATAGAAAGATTTTTCAAAATTGCATTTTCGAATGAAGAAAAAATAAATTGAGTTATAATTTGTGTGGCATCAACTTTTTTAGGAGATTAAAAAACCGTAAAAATTTACCACCGGAGGTTAAAAAGGGTAAAAGTTGGCAGTTATTGAGTAGTTACGCCACCGAATGGAAGCATTATTCAAAACTGCGGTATCGAAAAAGTGTAAAAGTTCGCAGCTATGGAGTAGTTACAACCCCGAATGGAAACATTATTAAAAAGTTCATTTTTGAATGAAAAAAAAAAAAAATTGAGTTACAGACGTAACCAAATTTTTATGGCATCAAACTTTTTTAGGAGATTAAAAAACAGTAAAATTTAGCACCGGAGGTAAAAAAATCTTAAAAGTTTGCAGATGGAATAGTTACGCCACCGAATAGAAACATTATTCAAAGTTACTTTTTCTATTGAACAAAACAAGTTGGAAATTGCACGTCAAACGTGACAAATGAGGTGCGTTCGTACTATAACTAGTTTTATAAATATTTTTTGCACCGCATACTGTACTGAATGTATATTTTAGAGCACTTCATAAGTGCATATCAATTTCATACCGTTCGAAAGGTTGTAACATCATTAAAATGCATTTGAAATAATTTTTTCTCATTGGCCGTAATGAAACAGAAAACTTTTGACTGTCCCTGTCATTAAACTGTACATCCTATTTTCATAAAATTTGAAGTGACTCGACAAAATATTGCAACAACTATATATCTAAAATTTCAAACTATTCGGTTGGGTAGTTTTTGCTCTGTTATATGCGGACGGACGGACAGACAGACAAAAAGACGAACCGAACGGCGACTATACGTGCTAATAATTACGGTCGCACCTAAAACAAACTGAGCATAGACGTAACCAAATTTTTCTGGCATCAACTTTTTTGAGGAGGTTAAATAACCGTAAAAAGTTACCACCAGAGGTTAAACAGATAAAAAGTTTGTAGCTGTGGAATAGTTACGCCGCCGTATAAAAACCTTATTCAAATTTACGCTTTTTACTAAACAAAAAAAGAACTGAGCACAGATGTAACCAAATTTTTCTAGCATCAACTTTATTAAGAGGTTAAAAAACCGTAAAAAGTTACCACCAGAGGTTCAAAGCGTAAAATTTGCAGTTATGGAATAGTTACGCCATCAAATAGAAACATTATTCAAATTTACATTTTCTACAGAACAAAAAAGAACTGAACATAGACGTAACCAAATTTTTCTGGCGTCAACTTTTTAGAGGAGATTAAAAAACCGTAAAATGTTACCACCAAAGGTTCAAGCATAAAAGTTTGCAGCTATGGAAGAGATACGCCGGCGTATAGAAATCTTATTCAAATTTACGCTTTCCACTAAACAAAAAAAGAACTGAGCACAGACGTAACCAAATTTTTCTAGCATCAACTTTATTAAGAGGTTAAAAAACCGTAAAAAGTTACCACCAGAGGTTCAACAGCATAAAAGTTTGCAACAATGGAATAGTTACGCCAACAAATAGAAACATTATTCAAATTTACGTTTTCTACAGAACAAAAAAGAACTGAGCATAGACGTAACCAAATTTTTCTGGCATCAACTTTTTTGAGGGGGTTAAATAACAGTAAAAAGTTACCACCAGAGGTTCAAAAGCATAAAAGTTTGCAACAATGGAATAGTTACGCCAACAAATAGAAACATTATTCAAATTTACGTTTTCTACAGAACAAAAAAGAACTGAGCATATAGACGTAACCAAATTTTTCTGGCATCAACTTTTTTGAGGGGGTTAAATAACCGTAAAAAGTTACCACCAGAGGTTCAAAAGCATAAAAGTTTGCAACAATGGAATAGTTACGCCAACAAATAGAAACATTATTCAAATTTACGTTTTCTACAGAACAAAAAAGAACTGAGCATATAGACGTAACCAAATTTTTCTGGCATCAACTTTTTTGAGGGGGTTAAATAACCGTAAAAAGTTACCACCAGAGGTTCAAAAGCATAAAAGTTTGCAGCTATGGAATAGTTACACCGCCCAATAGAAACATTATTCAAAGTTACGTTTTCTACTGAACGAAAAAGAACTGAGCATAGACGTAATCAAATCTTTCTGGCCGCAACTTTTTTGAGGACGTTAAAAAACCGTAAAAAGTTACCACCAGAGGTCAAAAAGCATAAAAGTTTGCAGCTATATGGAATAGTTACGCCGCCGAATAGAAACATTATTAAAAATTGCATTTTCGAATGAAGAAAAAAGAAATTGAGTTATAGAAGTAACCAAATTTTTATGGTATCAACTTTTTTAGGATGTTAAAAACCCGTAAATGTTACCATCAGCGTTGAAAAGCGTAAAAGTTTGCAGCTATGGAATATTTACGCCGCTGTATAGAAACATAATTTGAAATTGCATTTTCGAATGAAGAAAAGGGAAATGAGTTATAGACGTAACCAAATATTTCTGGCATAAACTTTTTTAGGAGGGTAAAAAACCGTAAAAAGTTACTACCAGAGGTCAAAAAGCATAAAAGTTTGCAGCTATGGAATAGTTACGCCACCGTAATAGAAACATTATTGAAAATTGAATGTTCGAATGAAGAAAAGAAAGAATTGAGTTATAGACGTAAACAAAGTTTTGTGTCAACTTATTTAGGAGGTTAAAAGACCGCAAAAAGTAATCATCGAAGGTTTAAAAGATTAAAAGTTTGCAGTTATGGAATAGTTACGCCACCGTAATAGAAACATTATTCAAAATTGCATTTCCAAATAAAGAAAGCAAAATTTAATTATAGACGTAACCAAATTTTTCTGGCATCATCATTTTAGGAGGTTAAAAAAACGTGAAAAGTTACCACCAGAGGTTTAAAAGCGTAAAAGTTTGCAGCTATGGAATAGTTACGCCGCCGTATAGAAACATTATTCAAACTTACGTTTCCTACTGAACAAAAAAAAGGGGGGGGGGAATTGAGCATAGATGTAACCAAATTTTTCTGGCATCAACTTATTTTTGAAGAGGTTAAAAAACCGAACAGCACTTTCACTGAATCTGCACTCAGAATAATGAAAGGCAATCGCACAAAAAAACCTTTCCTCTGGCATCCAACCCAATTACCTGCAAATCCTGCAAACCGCATTCCTCTTCATCATTGTCTATTCGCGCGGACTTGTTTGCTCTGTAGAAAACTTTTCATCACTAAATTTTTCTTTCTTTTCCAAAGGGTTATTATTGTGATTTCTTTTTTCCATTTCTCGTGTTCTGGCTGAGATTGGTTTTAGCGTGTGGGTGCCGTGCCCCCTGTCAAAATTGTCTGCCTCGCCGATTGTCAAAGATTATGGCTGGCGTGTTAAGTCAGTGGGTTTGTATTGGAAAGTCGGTCTTTAACCCATGAAGGGATTGCGAGGAGAAAATTGGAAGGCAAAGAGAAGTTTTAACGCTGGATTTTTTTTTTTCATTATTTCTCACTTAAAATATGCATTAAGGCACTGTAACACCTACAACAGGCCATTCCCTTGGCTGGTAAAAGATTTCGCGACAAGTACTTAACCCTTTATGTACTAATTTATGAATTCATGAAAATTTTATCTTCGAAAGCATTTTTCGTGAATTGTTTAAACTACATTATTTCAAAGGAAAATCAAATTTCAAAGTGATTGCTTAAAAGGCGCAAAGGCCAACATAGTGAAAAAGATTCCAAACCGGGACTCGAACCCGGGCCATCAGTATAGCGCACTGACGTTCTACCGACTATCCAATCGTTCGTTCCAAGTGGTTTAGTCGGTAGAACGTCAGTGCGCTATACTGATGGCCCGGGTTCGAGTCCCGGCTTGGAATCTTTTGCACTATGTTGGCCTTTGCGCCTTTTAAGCAATCACTTTGAAATTTGATTTTCCTTTGAAATATTGTATGCAAGGCGAATGTTTCTCTCTGGAATAATTTCCACGTATTAATATGTTTAAACTACATTAGAAGATTTACATAATCATTTAATAAATTTTAAAAAGATTGAAGGATTTAGAAGGATTCATTAAATTTGAATTGATAGGGATTTTGTGCACTATTTATAACCCCTCTCAACTCTTTCATTTTAAATATTTTTCTTGGTATTTTGTAGAATTAAGAAATGTTACAAATATAATGTTCTTACAATAGAAATATTTCCGAATTGAAAAATCCGCTCCCAACGCCAATAAAGCTGAAAAGATGCAAAGGCAAAAGAAATCGTCCTTTTAAAAATATTTTTGTTTTGTGTAACCCATAATGCTTTTGGAGCAAGATAGATAAAGTAATGTAAACTTCATCTAAACTGTATTGCAACTAATCGATGTATTAAATGAATTTTATAGCAAGTTATTTGAATGGTACTTATAAGTACCGACAGTAGATAAAGGGTCAAAACTGTTCAACACTCATGTCTAAGTCTATGAGCATTTGAGGCATTCTTATATTTAAAATGTCTCCTCAGGATATTGAAATTTTTTATCTCTGTTTTCCGTGTGCACTTCTTTAAGGATGCCTCTTTTTTCTTAGTTGTCAAAATATTTCTAAAATATCTGCTTAATTTAATATTTTATGTGTTAAAATCGAACGAACTGGGAGTAAAATTTTAACACTTCATATAAAATTAAGCATAGATTTTAAAAATATTCTGAGAACTAAGAAAAAAAAGAGACATCCTTTAAGAAGAGAACACAGAAAACAAGTTGGAAATTGCTCGTCAAACGTGCAAATGAGGTGCGTTCGTACTATAACCAGCTTTATAAATATTTTTTGCACCGCATAGTGTACTGAATGTATATTTTAGTGCACTTTATAACTGAATAGGAATTTCATTTTGTTCGAAAGGCTGTAACATCATTAAAATGCACTTAAAATAAATTTTTCCCATTGGCCGTTATGTAACAGGAAACTTTTGACTGTCCCTGTAATTAAGTTATGCATCCGATTTTCATAAAATTGGAAATCACTCGACAACATTTTGCAACAATTATATATTTAAAATTTTAGACCATTCGGAAGGTCGTAACATCATTAAAATACACTTGCAATAATTTTTCTCCATTGGCCGTCATGTAGCGGAAAACTTTTGACTGTCCCTGTCATTAAACTATGCATCCTACTGTTATAAAATTTAAAATGACTCGACAAAATTATGCAACAATTATATATGCAAAATTTTAGATCATTCGGAAGGCTGTAACATCATTAGAATGCACTTGCAATAATTTATTCCCATTGGCCGTCATGTAACGGAAAACTTTTGACTGTCCCTGTCATTGAACTATGCATTCTATTTTCATAAAATTTGAAATGACTCGACAAAATTATGCAACAATTGTATACTTAAAATTTCAGACCATTCGGAAGGCTGTGACGTCATTAAAATGCACTTGCAATAATTTATTCCCATTGGCCGTAATGTAACGGAAAACTTTTGACTGTCCCTGTGATTGAACTATGCATTCTATTTTCATAAAATTTGAAATGACTCGACAAAATTATGCAACAATTATATATTTAAAATTTTAGATCATTCCGTTGGGTAGTTTTTGCTTTGTTATATGCGGACAGATGGACAGACAGACAGACTGAATGATGACTATAGGTGCTACGTATTTACATAATTACGAACGCACCTAAAAAGAGGTTACAAATATTAGTTTTCCGAGGAGATATTTTAAATATAAGAATGCATCAAATGCCCATAAACTTAACATTACCAAGAGAAATTCGGAAACTGAGGGACGAGCAGCCTTAAGCGGGCAACCAATCCTGCGGAAAAACTTTTTCTCGGGAACTACCAAAGTGATTTCATTAATTTGACTTATTTTTTTAGTATTATAATTATATTAGGATCGTTTTGTTTTGGTGGATAAGCAATTCCTATTAAATATTAAAAACAGGTTATTTGTTTGCAAAATCACGTGGCTATTGCATTTTACATTCTTATTTCTCGGCGAGAGATCCATCTGTAGTGCAGTTACTACCAAAACTATTATTCTACAAAAACAAAGAAATCGTTTCAGTTGGTACTTCAATAACAGCTGTTTTCCATGCAATATCATGAATGTTGTTGTTCCCTTAAGACGTCACCAGTTATATTAATTAATTAGTATCCTTTTGCCTCTCTTCTTTCATACCCCTGCCCCCCCCCCCTAAAAAAAGTAATTAAACAAATAAAATAGGTAAAAATGTGCTGGCGTGCTAAGTCAGTGGGTTTGTATTGGAAAGTCGGTCTTTAACCCATGAAGGGATTGCGGGGAGAGAATTGGAAGGCAAAGAGAAGTTTTAACGTTTGACTGGAAGTTTTTATTTTTATTAATATTTCATCACTTCTCCCTTAAAATATGCATTAAGGGGCCACTGCACTGAAACTCCCAGAACTCGAGATCCCATGTGTTAGCAATATTTAATCTTTGCTATCATAAAATTTGCATGATATTCGTTTTTATCCTCAAAAACTAATTATCTATTTCTCAATATAAAAAACATAGGTAAGATAAATTGGGCTTACCTTATATTTATGTATATCCGATTGTCATCTCATCTGGTATTTTTCCTCCGGAAAGGGTAAATGAATCTATATCTTCTTCCTGTATTTCTTATTTATCCGTATATGTGACTGATGGTCTGAACTTCATGTTGTTTAAAAAAGACGCATATTTTGAGTGACTTGTGAAGTTAAATTTGTGCCGAACATATAAATAGAAAAATAAAATTTAATTTAATAAGAGCTTTAACATACACACCTCTCAGTTTGAGAGTTTGAGTTACAAGTAAGAGTAGAGGAAAAAATACATGAATAAAATATCATTAGTAATAAAGAACAGGAAATTAATGCCATAAATCAGCATAACAAATAATTTGTATCAATATTTATATTTATGATAATTTAAAGTGAAAGTATATAAATGTCTTATAGTTCATAAGTATTGCGAAAATGTTTATAATAAAGTATCTGTTTACGATTGTGCAATCACTTTTCAATTTCACTTCCTTCTTTTAGATCATAAACGCTTTCGATAATTACTTTTGTAAATCACATTTGACACATGAAAAAACAATTTACTTCGCTTGATTATTTTAATGTCCTTGTTTGGAGATTATATTTCACAATATATCTGTCAACACCATGTTAACCTATGAGAAAACTTTCAAGCGCGATGACTCATTACCTAATATGATTATTAAAATACCGTTTTCCCTATCAGAAAGTAGACGTCAGATGCAGATGATGTGCGTTTTTAAAAATTGTCTACGTAAATTTTAAGATGATAAAATTTAATCAAATGGAAATTTCAAAGTTTATAGGATTTTTTTATGTACTTAAAATTTACGGAGATAATTTTTAAAAGCGCACATCATCGGCGTCTGACGTCTACTTTCAGATGGTGAAAACGGTATTTTAATAATTATATTAGGTAATGAGTCATCGCGCTTCAAAGTTTTACCATAGGCTAACATGGGCTTTCGCGATCGGGGAGTTTCAGTGAAGCGGAGCCTTAAGGGTGTATTTGGAAAAATATTTTTCCACCCTCAACAGCTCGAAATTTTCTGAGACCATTTTTTGACTAATTTTTAAAAGTAAAGACATGAAACTTGCTAAGGTGATTTTTGTAGAGATGCATAAGAGGCCGTGTGATTTCATTTTTCGCTCAATTCATTAGGATTTGATTTTTAAACAATTACTCTCTCAGTATGACCATTTTTTCATTCCCCAGATCTCCCGCTTCGGAAAATTCGGTCCAAAACGCCCACTTTGACGGCCTTTTTGTGCATTATTTTCTGCATTTATCGAAAATTCGAGAAGCACGGCACATTATGTAATTTCTAAATAAGATAATTAGCCGGTTTGATGCGTTTGAGAGCAAAAATGAATTAAAAAATGAATCAGAAAATAAGCAGTTTGGATTGGAATACATACCCTGAAGCCACTGTTCCCTTAGCTTCCAAAAGATTTTCCAGCAAGAACTTAACTCGTACGCACACGCACCTATTTTCGTAACATTAGCACACACGTGGGATAAATCTCACACCATTATATTTTTGGCTAAATACGTTTTAAAGCAAATCTACTCCTCTATATTGTACAAGTTGGAAATTGCTCGTCAAACGTACTGAAATGAGGTGCGTTCGTACTATAACTAGTTTTATAATTATTTTTTGCACCCCATAGTGTACTGAATGTATATTTTAGTGCACTTCAATAAGTGCATATCCATTTCATTCTGTTCGAAAGGTTGTAACATCATTAAAATGCACTTCAGATAATTTTTTCCCATTGGTCGTCATGTAACGGAAAAATTTTGACTGCCCTTGTCATTAAACTATACATCCGATTTTCATAAACTTTGAAATAAGTCGACAAACTGTTGGAACAACTATATAGATATAAAATTTCAGACCATTCGGTTGAGTAGTTTTTGCTCTGTTATATGCGGACGGACGGACAGACAGACAGACTGAACGATGACTATAGGTGCTACGTATTTATATAATTACGAACGCACCTAAAAATGCATCAGTACTATTTCTTTTTGTGGAAAAAATCATGCTTTTCATATTTATTTTCAGGTATTGTAGCAGTTTCTGTAAAAATCACGTTTCTCTATTTAACACTTTCCAACAAAGTTGAAAAGTGTTTATGCATTCGGTTTGTCTGTCCGTCTTTCCACACTCTAACTCAAGTAAATAGACTCGGATTTTCATGCAATTGATAAAGCTTATTTAGGGTCACCAAAGCATGTTTGGTTTGGTATTGTCTATGAAGTATGTAGGATTAATAGTTTTACATTTACAGGGGCACTCAAAAGTATTCCATTACATTATGGTATATAGGGAGAAAAATCGTTTGCAGAGTATTTTAATGATAATACGCTATTTCAAATGTATTGAAACTGATATAAATCACTGAATTTCACTACGATCACGTTAGAATAGGGCATTCATAGCATTTTTTATTCATTTACAGGGACACACAAAAGAAATCCGTTGCAGAACTAAAAGAAATACGTTACAATACTGTCTTTGAGTCATAATTGCTGAAGTGTACGGTTTAAAATTCGGTATGCGCTTTTGAATCTAATTACGTTTTTGCATGTTACTCACTATATATAAATTCTATATCTCATGTCCAGGGCTGCAACAAAGTATTCACGAACCCTTCTCCTTATTGGAGGAAATTGCTGAAGGGGAATTTTCAACTGAAGTATATGTATTTCTTAAGTGAACTAAATTTTGGTATGCATGCAGTTAGTAAATACAAATCTATATATCCTATACAGGGCTGTTCAAAAAATTGGGATCATTTTCCGTTTGTAGATGGGAACAGCTGAAATTTTGTTTCGAAATGTGTTATGCGTTTCCATAGGGATAAATTAGGGTAATATTTTAAATTTTTTAACCGGGCAATTTTTTTGCATTATTCTGAATGTGTTGGAAAGTGTTTCATAATCTATGCTTGATGCATGATTTTTTTCTTTCTTGTTTGAAATATGCAATTGATTTTTTCTACACCTTAAACGTGAAATATTTCTCTAAATTGATATTAATTGCATTTAAATACCCTTTCATCAATATATACAAGTAGCTTTTATGTTACTCTTTCATTAAGGTTATTTTAGGGTGTGCGTTATCCCATAAGAAATGCATATAACGAAATGTAACCTTTGTACACGCGCGGGATTATTTAATCCCGAGATGAATATTTCTCCCCTCCCTTCTCCTTCCTAGCGAGCAAAGAAAAGACATTCCTTCCCCCACTCCTTCTCGACTTTGACCTTGAAAGGTACAAGGCGGGTCAGAAGCGCCTTAAAAAAATTATTACTTTTTTCGAAGAAAAAATGTGATGTGGTGAGTTTTAAACCCAGTGCGTGTACTTACGGATTAAGCGAACAACAAATTCTATGGGAAAACCTTTTTCTCGGGAACTACCGAAGCGATTTAATTGATTTGATTTTTGATTTCGTAGTATAATTAGCCATATTTGGATAGTTTTTTTAATTACTGCCAAAACTACATTATTATACCAAAACATAGAAATCGCTTCAATAACTGCTGTTTTCCATACAATTTCATAAATGTTCTTGTCCCTTTATTATTACCCGACTGCCAAGAAGGATAATGTGTTTCACGTGTATCTGGGTATGTGGATGGAAGCATCCCAACGGCTGGATGGATTTTAATGAATGAGATCTCTTTTGATTCGTCTTAACCGTCTGATGGTAGGCTAGGGTTTTTTTTTTATATAAATTCAAAATGGCGGCCGTAAAATGCAAAATGGTGGTAGTCACGAATTTTTTTTTTTTTTACACACCCTATTGAGTGGCATACCATTATAGGTCTACCATTAGGATAGGTCTTTCAAAATGAAGACGATGTTTCATTGACTATTTTACAGTCAGAAGCTTCGTTTAAATATTACACAACCTGGAAGTTGTGTAGGTAGGATCTTTAGCTTTACTGCAACTCTAACCATCATAGACATCTATTAGGACTCATCAAAACAGTGTTTATATTTAGGAACTAACAATTAAACGCAACTTAAAAGTCATCAATACAAGTAAATAAAAAAAAAATAGGTAAGTAATATAAAAAATCGTTTAACATTGATGAGAAATAATTAATTAGTTCACTTTTTACGAAGTCGGGTTTTTTTATTTTTTAAATTTAATTTACTTAGTATTATTTTGCCTCTCTTCTTTCATACCCCTCTTCCCTCCCCCTCCTAAAATTTGTTATACCGGTTTCTTCTGATAAGGCGCTTTCCTGATTTTTACCGTTTTGCTCAAAAAGAGCGAGTTCTATTTAATTAATAATATACATAAATAAGAGTACAATATACAATTAGTGTGAATAGCCTGTGTGAATAGCTCAATGCATCAGTTTAACTGGGCACTTTTCTTTTTTATTTCCATACTCGACGGTGTAAAAATTGAAAATGTGCGATATTTAGAAGTTTTAAAAATTGCAATAAAAGATAATAAAAGTTAAATTTAATAGTCTGCTGTTACCACCGTCAAAATGACGTCAACGTTACATATGGACACGTTTGTACTTTATAATATAACTAGCCCGCCCTTGGCGGCCAGTTTGGTCTGCCTTAAAATTTATATTTGGGAAAGCATGCTAAGCATTGTATTATCTTACTTTTATTCATAATTTAATTTAGTGGACTGCCTTAAATTCAATTAATATAATCCCTTAAGGGTGTATTCGAAAAAAATATTTTTCCACCCTGAACAGCTCGAAATTTTCTGATACATTTTCAGACTCATTTTTAAAAGTAAAAACATGAAACTTGCTGGGGTGATTTCTGAAGACATGTTTAACATGCCGTGTGATTTCATTTTCAGATCAATTAATTAGAATTTGATTTTTAAACAATTATTTTCTCAGTATGACCATTTTTTTTTTCATTCCCAGATCGCCCGCTTCGGAAAAATCGGTTCAAAACGCTTACTTTGATAGCGTTTTTTACAGTATTTTCTGCATTTATCAAAAAATTATTAAGCACGGCACATTATGTTGTTTCTAAATAAGAGAATTTTCCAGTTTGATGCGTTTGAGAGCAAAAATGAATTTTAAAATGAATCAGAAAATAAGCAGTTTGGATCGGAATACACCCTTAAGCTAATATTAGTTTTTGTTGCATTAAAATATCTCAATTTGTTGATTTTCTGTAAGCAAGTAAACCCTATTGGTTTGTACTGGAACAACGCTATGGGAATTTGGCGAAATATTAGAAATATCGCCAAGTTGGCGTCACATTTGGCGATATATTTCCAAGTTGGCGACAAACTTGGCGGCATTTGGCGACAGAACAGGGTCCCTCCTATGGTAACCCCTTATAGGTATGGTGATGCATTAAATGCTAGTCAATAACCAATGAGATGCGTTTCATTCGGGCGTTGCCATTAAACAATTAACAAATAATCGCTATTTCTGTGCCACATACGATAGCGTAATATATATATAGATACTGATAATATGATTATACACAAAAGTAGGACATTTTAAATAAGCTGATCTCCTACATTGACTCTTTAATCATTTCTTCTTTCTTTGAATCTGATACCGGTATCTTATGTCTTAATTCAAATTTAGATCAAAACTGCTGATCAGACATGTCAATAAGAGATATCATTTCAATGAAACTAGACAGTACGATGTTTTCCGAAGATTGAGAGGTACTCCATTGCTTCTTTGATTACAACTTCAGAAGGAAATGTGGATAACATAGTGTTTTTAAACTTTGAACACCAATTTTAGAAGCGAGAAAAGTATATAGAATTTCTATTCCAGTTGACGAAAATACTCTATTGATTTAGGTTACAAAAGTGAATGAACTTTTATCGAATTTCAAAACGTACTGATGAAGTTTAGAGATAAACAATGGTATATTCAAAAACAGATTATTTAAATACTATGGGGGACGACATCCATTGTAAATTATTATATATTTTTTTAGCCGGTGAATTCCATATGTGTGCGAATTCGCAACAACCCAAATTTCGAAAGTCGGCATTTGTTGAAAACATGATTCATTAATTTGCATTTTTTAAATGAAAATGACAAAATTAAATTTTTGATAGAAATAAAAACCGTATTCTGATTCCTCATTAAATTTCGTATACGATTTATGTCTTGTAATTCATTATCAGCAAAGTTATCTGCATTCGAAGTGACGGAATCCCAAATCGTGGAGTGCGCAGTTGTTGAACCGAAGTCCACTGGTTAATTTTACAGAGAAGCCAGTGCTTATTTGCAATATCGATACATAAGTGACGATTTATCTCCAATAATCTACAGCATTGGGAAATTAATAGGGAACACATCATATAAATTACAGTGCTGAGTTTGCAGATTAAGCAATAGTATACCTTAAAGCAAGTTCTTTCAAATGTCAGCGTTTCTTGAAAACATGCTTCCATTAATTTGCATTTTTAATTAAAGAAATGAAATTTTCGATAAAAATAAAAATTGCATTTTGATTCCTCATTAAATTTCGTATTTGATTCATGTGATATATTCGATTATCACTATAATGCCAACAAAGTTATACGCAGTTGAAGTTACGGAATCTCAAATCCTAAGTGTGGAGTGCGCTTGCACAGGTGTTGAACCTAAGTCGACTGGGTTAATTTTGCAGAGAAGTCAGTGCTTATTTGCAGTATCGCAATATCCTCTTTAATAAAAAGGTACGTGTTGCTGACGACTGGCTTTTTCGCTAATCGTTGCCACAAATTAATCTCGGAAAATGAAACATTTGGAGTTACTGAAAAAATTAGTAGCTTGAAAAGTAATTGTCAGAAAATTGTTAGACGAACTGCGTTAGAAAGGTAAAAAATTGTATTTTTCTGGATATAAATTTCAAATCTAATAATTATGTCGTTTTTCAAATATTGAATTTCTAAAATTACCAAATTTCACAATGAAGTACCGTAGCGAAACATGTAAAAGATAATGATAACAGAAATGTGTCCAGACGTGACTGGCTACAGAAACGAGTCACAAATTATAGTAGCCTTATCATTCTGTTAAAATATAAAAGTGAATTATGATTTCACGAGTGCATGATTTTCATTTAATTCTCGGCAAATACTAGATGAGACATTTCTTTTTAGTTGTGAATAATATAGGTTAATTCCCGTATAACCTCCTATTTAAAACGAATATAGGGTTAATGCATGGCTCTTACAAGAGAACGTGATGTCATGGAGGGCTTTTCATGAATTTACATTTCTTTTTCAATCAAGAATCAAAACTATATTTATTTAGGCTTAGGAAACCTTTTTTTTTTTTTTAAATACTAGTATAAAAGCAAAATTTCTCAAATTTTCAATATATTAAAAAAGAGAACAAATTTACGCGAGATTCACAGTTCGTACGGTGTTTAATTTTAAAATTGATTTTTCTAATCAAACACGTTTAAAACACCGGACAACGCCAGGTACTTCAGCTCGTTGTTACATAAGTGTTTATTTTCTCTGCTATTATCTACAATACCGGAAAATAAATAGAGGACATATTATATGCAACTAACTTGCAAAAAATGTAAATTATCGTGCTAAGTTTGCAGATTAAGCAACAACATACTTTAAAGCACTTTTTAAAACTTTTCTACAAACATTATTAGCAGTTATTATTATCTTTTGGGATCTTTTTTGTTAACAAAATAAAATTCATTTTTCTATTTGAATGAATTTATACCACCATATTTAGCAAGGTGGGTAAAAAAAAAAAATACAGAATGAATCATAAACATCTTTTCGAAAAAGTACTAACAAATTATTATTATTTTAAAATTATTTGAAAAAAGATTTCTGGGGTAAAAGACATTCGATTTTATGTTGTATTTTTTTTTAAGTTTAATTTTCAAAGGAGTTTTATGGCATAATAGTACAAAGCAAAATCTGTTTTCGCCCACATCGATCGGGTATTGAATATCTAATCATTCGAATCAATTTATAATCTTTCGCATACCACGCAAATTCGAATACAGTCTTGCACGAACCTGAAAAATCTGCTTAAGGCTGTTCTTAACTGCTTTGCTCAACAAGCGCAAAACGTTTTGAAACATTTACAAATTCATTTTTTAACGGAAAGATATAAAACTGGTAAGCATGGCCATGGAAGCGATTTGAAATTCAACTGTGTTTTCCATTTTTTGATCAATAAAATGCCTATTGAGTTATAAGCGATGTTGATCACGTGAAAAAGACGTTTTTCACCCTCAATTGAGTGGTTATTCTACTTTCGCGCAGACATTCAGTTCAAAACGTCCATTTTGACACTATTTTCTGAAAGATCTATTACGTTTGCAAAAAATGGAAAAAACAGCTCGATTACATAGTTTCCGAACAACAACACTAGCTAGTTTCCTGCATTTTCCAACAAAAATAAATTAAAACTTATGTCAGAAAGTTGCCCTTTTGATTTGAGAACACTCTGCGTATCCGACGAAAAAAAAAAAAATCGTCGATTTGAAATCCAACCGGAATTCGAACCAGAAGTGAAAGAAAATTTATCACATGTTAATACAATTATGGAAAATCCACAATCATAGCTCTATCATAAATCTATCTCTTCTGTATAAAAATAAACACACATAGATTTATTAATAGTGAAATGAATAGTTTTCCTCATTTGAAAAATTGTCGTCTTTCTTTTGAAAAATTGGGTCAGCCCGAACTCGATCCGAAAGAAACAAAGTCTAACCCGCACTCGATCCGAAAGAAAAATATCTGACCCCGAACTCACCTCGAAAGGAACAAAATCTAACCCGAACTCGATCCGAAAGAAAAAAATCTAACCGAACCCACCCCGAAAGAAATAAAATCTAACCCGAACTCGATCCGAAAGAAAGAAAATCTAACCCGAACTCGATCCGAAAGAAAGAAAATCTAACTCGATTCGAAATAAACAAAATCTAACCCGAACTCAAACCAGAAGTGAAAAAAAAAAATTATCCACATGTTAATACAATTATGGAAAATCTGCAATCATAGCTCTATCATAAATCTATCTCTTCTGTATAAAAATAAACACACATAGATTTATTAATAGTGAAATGAATAGTTTTCCTCATTTGAAAAATTGTCGTCTTTCTTTTGAAAAATTGGGTCAGCCCGAACTCGATCCGAAAGAAACAAAGTCTAACCCGCACTCGATCCGAAAGAAAAATATCTGACCCCGAACTCACCTCGAAAGGAACAAAATCTAACCCGAACTCGATCCGAAAGAAAAAAATCTAACCGAACCCACCCCGAAAGAAATAAAATCTAACCCGAACTCGATCCGAAAGAAAGAAAATCTAACCCGAACTCGATCCGAAAGAAAGAAAATCTAACTCGATTCGAAATAAACAAAATCTAACCCGAACTCAAACCAGAAGTGAAAAAAAAAAAATTATCCACATGTTAATACAATTATGGAAAATCTGCAATTATAGCTCTATCATAAATCTATCTCTTCTGTATAAAAATAAACACACATAGATTTATTAATAGTGAAATGAATAGTTTTCCTCATTTGAAAAATTGTCGTCTTTCTTTTGAAAAATTGGGTCAGCCCGAACTCGATCCTAAAGAAACAAAGTCTAACCCGCACTCGATCCGAAAGAAAAATATCTAACCCGAACTCACCCCGAAAGAAACAAAATCTAACCCGAACTCGATCCGAAAGAAAAAAAATCTAACCCGAACTCACCCCGAAAGAAATAAAATCTAACCCGAGCTCGGTCCGAAAGAAAGAAAATCTAACTGGATTCGAAATAAACAAAATCTAACCCAAACTCGATCCGAAAGAAACATAATTGAACTGGATCTGAAAGAAACAAAATCTAACCCAAAATCGATCCGAAAAAGACAAAATCTAACCCGAACTCGATCCGAAATAAACAAAATCTAACCCGAACTCGATCCGAAAGAAAGAAAATCTAACCCGAACACGATGCGAAAGAAAGAAAATCTAACTCGATTCGAAATAAACAAAATCTAACCCGAACTCAAACCAGAAGTGAAAAAAAAAAATTATCCACATGTTAATGCAATTATGGAAAATCTACAATCATAGCTCTATCATAAATCTATCTCTTCTGTATAAAAATAAACACACATAGATTTATTAATAGTGAAATGAATAGTTTTCCTCATTTGAAAAATTGTCGTCTTTCTTTTGAAAAATTGGGTCAGCCCGAACTCGATCCGAAAGAAACAAAGTCTAACCCGCACTCGATCCGAAAGAAAAATATCTGACCCCGAACTCACCTCGAAAGGAACAAAATCTAACCCGAACTCGATCCGAAAGAAAAAAATCTAACCGAACCCACCCCGAAAGAAATAAAATCTAACCCGAACTCGATCCGAAAGAAAGAAAATCTAACCCGAACTCGATCCGAAAGAAAGAAAATCTAACTCGATTCGAAATAAACAAAATCTAACCCGAACTCAAACCAGAAGTGAAAAAAAAAAATTATCCACATGTTAATACAATTATGGAAAATCTGCAATCATAGCTCTATCATAAATCTATCTCTTCTGTATAAAAATAAACACACATAGATTTATTAATAGTGAAATGAATAGTTTTCCTCATTTGAAAAATTGTCGTCTTTCTTTTGAAAAATTGGGTCAGCCCGAACTCGATCCGAAAGAAACAAAGTCTAACCCGCACTCGATCCGAAAGAAAAATATCTGACCCCGAACTCACCTCGAAAGGAACAAAATCTAACCCGAACTCGATCCGAAAGAAAAAAAATCTAACCGAACTCACCCCGAAAGAAATAAAATCTAACCCGAACTCGATCCGAAAGAAAGAAAATCTAACCCGAACTCGATCCGAAAGAAAGAAAATCTAACTCGATTCGAAATAAACAAAATCTAACCCGAACTCAAACCAGAAGTGAAAAAAAAAATTATCCACATGTTAATACAATTATGGAAAATCTGCAATTATAGCTCTATCATAAATCTATCTCTTCTGTATAAAAATAAACACACATAGATTTATTAATAGTGAAATGAATAGTTTTCCTCATTTGAAAAATTGTCGTCTTTCTTTTGAAAAATTGGGTCAGCCCGAACTCGATCCTAAAGAAACAAAGTCTAACCCGCACTCGATCCGAAAGAAAAATATCTAACCCGAACTCACCCCGAAAGAAACAAAATCTAACCCGAACTCGATCCGAAAGAAAAAAAAATCTAACCCGAACTCACCCCGAAAGAAATAAAATCTAACCCGAGCTCGGTCCGAATGAAAGAAAATCTAACTGGATTCGAAATAAACAAAATCTAACCCGAACTCGATCCGAAAGAAACATAATTGAACTGGATCTGAAAGAAACAAAATCTAACCCAAAATCGATCCGAAAAAGACAAAATCTAACCCGAACTCGATCCGAAATAAACAAAATCTAACCCGAACTCGATCCGAAAGAAAGAAAATCTAACCCGAACTCGATCCGAAAGAAAGAAAATCTAACTCGATTCGAAATAAACAAAATCTAACCCGAACTCAAACCAGAAGTGAAAAAAAAAAAAAATTATCCACATGTTAATGCAATTATGGAAAATCTACAATCATAGCTCTATCATAAATCTATCTCTTCTGTATAAAAATAAACACACATAGATTTATTAATAGTGAAATGAATAGTTTTCCTCATTTGAAAAATTGTCGTCTTTCTTTTGAAAAATTGGGTCAGCCCGAACTCGATCCGAAAGAAACAAAGTCTAACCCGCACTCGATCCGAAAGAAAAATATCTGACCCCGAACTCACCTCGAAAGGAACAAAATCTAACCCGAACTCGATCCGAAAGAAAAAAATCTAACCGAAGTCACCCCGAAAGAAATAAAATCTAACCCGAACTCGATCCGAAAGAAAGAAAATCTAACCCGAACTCGATCCGAAAGAAAGAAAATCTAACTCGATTCGAAATAAACAAAATCTAACCCGAACTCAAACCAGCAGTGAAAAAAAAAAATTATCCACATGTTAATACAATTATGGAAAATCTGCAATTATAGCTCTAACATAAATCTATCTCTTCTGTATAAAAATAAACACACATAGATTTATTAATAGTGAAATGAATAGTTTTCCTCATTTGAAAAATTGTCGTCTTTCTTTTGAAAAATTGGGTCAGCCCGAACTCGATCCGAAAGAAACAAAGTCTAACCCGCACTCGATCCGAAAGAAAAATATCTGACTCCGAACTCGATCCGAAAGAAAGAAAATCTAACCCGAACTCGATCCGAAAGAAAGAAAATCTAACTCGATTCGAAATAAACAAAATCTAACCCGAACTCAAACCAGAAGTGAAAAAAAAAATTATCCACATGTTAATACAATTATGGAAAATCTGCAATCTTAGCTCTATCATAAATCTATCTCTTCTGTATAAAAATAAACACACATAGATTTATTAATAGTGAAATGAATAGTTTTCCTCATTTGAAAAATTGTCGTCTTTCTTTTGAAAAATTGGGTCAGCCCGAACTCGATCCTAAAGAAACAAAGTCTAACCCGCACTCGATCCGAAAGAAAAATATCTAACCCGAACTCACCCCGAAAGAAACAAAATCTAACCCGAACTCGATCCGAAAGAAAAAAAATCTAACCCGAACTCACCCCGAAAGAAATAAAATCTAACCCGAGCTCGGTCCGAAAGAAAGAAAATCTAACTGGATTCGAAATAAACAAAATCTAACCCGAACTCGATCCGAAAGAAACATAATTGAACTGGATCTGAAAGAAACAAAATCTAACCCAAAATCGATCCGAAAAAGACAAAATCTAACCCGAACTCTATCCGACAGAAACTAAATTTAACCGGAAATTGATTCGAAAGAAACAAAATCTAGCCCGAACTCGATCCGAAAGAAATAAAATCTAACCGGAAATTGATCCGAAAGAAACAAAATCTAACCCGAATTTGCTCCGAAAGAAACAAAATCTATCCCGAACTCGCTCCGAAAGAAACAAAATCCAACTCGAACACAGCTGGGAAAAAAAAAAAAAAAAAAAAAAAAAAAAAAATATCGTCAACCCGAAACGACGCGAATCACGAAGGTTTCTGATAAAATCGGTTTAACCGACGCGATGCAAAGCTAGACTTCAGTATACAGCTAGATAGAAAAAATGCAGCATGAAATCACGAAGATCATTTAACAAGTGTTAACAAAATATTATCATTTCAAGATTGTTTGAAACAAATTTCGGGTAAAAGAGCTTCATTTGATTTTGTGTTTTTTAGGTGCGTTCGTAATTATATAAATAAGTACGAACGAGCACCTATTGTCGTCGTCTGTCTGGGTCCGTCTGTCCGCATGTAACAGCGCAAAAACTTACCCAATCGAATGGTTCGAAATTTAATATATAGAATTGTTTCAGAATGTTGTCGAGTCATTTCAAATTTTGTGAAAATTGAATCAAAACTTAAAAATGTATTAATAAAACTTTTCTTCATCTATTAAATCCTATCGCACGTTATTAATTCAATGATATCCCATGATAGGTGATGATTCTAGGTTGCCATGGTGATGATGTCCTATTTAAGATGGAGTCCTATTATTTCGGTATTACTGAATTCGATATATAGAATCGTAATAAATTTTATATTCATGCATTTTTGCATAAGAGTGCAACAGCTATTGCACCAAGATCTGAATATTTATAAAACTAGTTATAGTATACGAACGCACCTCATTTGGCACGTTTAACGTACAATTTCCGAGTTGTTTCAGACAAGTTCTATTGTGCTATTTTGTTTGGAGCCCTTGAGTTGATAAAATCTTTTACTAAACAACATATTCTTTCAAACTTTTGTTTTATAATTTGACATAGAACCATAAAGAACTTACTCTGATATCTTTGACAATGAAAAACGGAAAAGGGAATGACTAAACCTCTTTTGATTACATGTTATAAGTGAGCGACGGTGTAATTTTCTCTCCTTTTTTTTTACGACCAGCATTCACAATAACGCATTTTCTATAAGCGTAAATATAACGACTCATTTTTCCTCTAACAAAGCTGATATTTTTCGAAATTAAAGTTTTCATCACTTTTTTCAAGATCACTTATGAATACCAAAAGAAGGTTAATGTCACACATGACCCGGAGAAAGGAGATACAGAGTTCCGATTATTCCACTCCCGCTTAGCCGAGTTTCCGCTTTAACCGAGTTATTTTCTTCTGATGGACTGATGGCTTCCATTATTATGAAACAGCCATTATAAATGAAGTGTTAGGCGAAGATGAAAGAACAGTCGTAAAAAGTTAGAACTCTGATTTTCTTTTTTGCAAATAAATTATGGCCGTTATTTTTCCCATTCTGACGAGAAAATCAGAGTTCTAACTTTTTACGACCGCTCTTTCATCTTCACCTAACACTTCATTTATAATGGAAGCCGTCAGTCCATCAGAAGAAAATGGTCCATTCCAAAGGTACAAGTTCGATTGAAAGAAATCTATTTAATACTTTGAGCAAAAAGAAGAGGCTACACCTGCAATTTTCATGACACTACACTGTAAAAAAAAACGGACTAAAAAACGGAAATACTACTGGCAATCTAGACGCCAGTACTATTTACGTTTTTTTACGGGAATTTTTACCCATAAATTACAGAAAAATTTCCGTTTTTAATCAGAAAAACGGAAAATCTTCTGTAATTTATGGGTAAAAATTCCCGTAAAAAAACGGAAATAGTACTGGCGTCTAGATTGCCAGTAGTATTTCCGTTTTTTAGTCCGTTTTTTTTTTTTTTTTACAGTGTAATAGAATAACATAACTGCCAATTCGTAAGGTTTTGTTACCTCTAAAATTTAATACAAATTTTTATCACGTTTAATCGTTGACACTTGTTAGATTTCGGCGATTGAATGAGGCAAAATTTACTGGTAAGAAAAAAATCTTAGAAATTGGTAGCTATGTAGTAGAGTAATACTGCAGCAAAAAGAAAAGAAAAAAAACTGCAGCAAAATTGAATTCAACAAACAAAGAACTATCAAAGGCTTTTTCAAATAAACAATTTCATTCCCCGTTTCTCTTAAAAGTAACGGAAATGTACATTAAAGAAATGTTGCTAGTACCATAAAAATGAATGTATTAAATGAAAATTTATACATATTACATACATATATTGGTAAGAAAAAAATCTTAGAAATTGGTAGCCATGTAGTAGAGTAATACTGCAGCAAAAAGAAAAGAAAAAAAACTGCAGCAAAATTGAATTCAACAAACAAAGAACTATCAAAGGCTTTTTCAAATAAACAATTTCATTCCCCGTTTCTCTTAAAAGTAACGGAAATGTACATCAAAGAAATGTTGCTAGTACCATAAAAATGAATGTATTAAATGAAAATTTATACATATTACATCTCCTTAGTGGGTTACGATTTGTGTAAATCCAGTTTATCCGAGTTTTTTGCTTATCCTTGGTGAGCTTGGTCCATATTAACTCGGATAATCGGGATTCTACTGTATAATGCAGGAAGAGAGGGATTTGAAAGTTTTTTTTTTCTTTCTGTTTATAATAGCCACGTGTCAATAATTTTTTAATTTGAAGGACATATTATTCTTTGCGCTGTTTTAAAATTGGCAGCAATTTAAAATAATACCCTTTTCTAAAATATGTAAATATATATCTCGAAATGCTGAAAATTTGAATTTAAAATGAAAATAAATCTATAAAAATTTAGTCTAATAAAAAAAATACACCGAGAACTTCTGATGTATAAAATGATCTAAAAATGATTAAATTAGTATGTACAGTTTTTGCTCCTATAAAACTTTTTTAATTGAACGATTTTGACAACTTTAACATTAAATATCTCTTTAAATAACTAGGGTGCACTGCCCGCTACGAGATACGCTCGCCAACCCCCGTTCAGGCACCGCAGACTCTAAAAGCACGCAAATTTGATCGGCCTTAAAAAGATTTCGGAAGATTGAATTATAATTTAAAAAACAGTGGTGATCTCCCTATAAACGGATTTCTATTAATTTCTCTTTGATTGGGGGATTTTAAAGGCCAAATAATCTGCTATTAAAAGATACAATTGCTGTTTTCGTCTTTGATCAAATAAAATCAGTTAAACATTTCAAAATAAGCTAATATAAAATGAATTAAGTAAACAGAGTCTTTATCTCCCGGTATTTTTTAACAAAGTGAAAAGAAAGTTTTTTTAAATAAGACATTTTAAATGTATCGTTTTTAATCTGACGTTTTATATTTTTATTTTTATATTTTAAATTTTTATATTTTTGTATGCAGTAGTTTTCTTAATAGTAACGAAGAAAGACGGGTCACAAAAAACTCAGTAACGGCGGCGGTGACAGCGTTAGTTTTTTTTTTTTTTTTTTTTTTTTTAGAATAGAGAGATATTGATAGAACCCTTTTTGATTGCATGTTACAAGTGAGTTACAATGTAATTTTTCTCTCTCTTTTTTTTTATGGCCAGCCTCCACAATAACCTATTTTCCATAGAAAACATTTGTAACTATAACCATAACGACTCATTTTTCCTCTAACAAAGCTGATATTTTACGAAATTAAAGTTTTCATCACTTTTCTCAAGATCACTTATGAATACGAAAAGAAGGTTAATGTTACACGTGACCCGGAGAAAGAAGATATAATGCAGGAAGAGAGAGGCTATGGTGGCACAAAGAAGTCAAATACAATCCCGGTTTATGCATTTCAACCGATAACTGAAGAATAGGTTCAAAACACATTGACAATGGAGCCATTAAGTGATGGTTAGACTGAGGAATGTTTTCTGTTTTGTAAATTGCAGAATACAGAATTGCGATTATAGGGCAGATGCTGGTACCCGAAGTTCCGATTTCACCAACACAATTTATAATGACTTGAAATTTTATTTTGCTATTTAAATGAACTTAGATGTTCAATACCCAAAGAGAATCAAAGTGGGCGAAAATAGCTTTTGCGTGGTACTACTACTATTATGCCATAAAAATCCTTTGTAAAATAAACTCAAGAAAAATCATGTGTTAAGCTTAGATTATGAAACACTTTCCAACACTTCCTGAATGCTTTAACAAAACTTCATTATTTAGAGAAACAAGGTAAATAAGATAACTAAGTAAACATTTTAGAAAACGCATAAAACATTTGAAAAACTGATTTCAGCAGTTACCGTCCATAGCCAAATATGTATTCCAAATCTTCTGAACAGCCCTGTATTTGATCTGTAGGTTGATAAATATACTATATAATGAGAAAATTTAGTTTTGAAGAAAAACGCATATTAGGTTGAAATTTCTCTTTCAGCAATTTATACTAATAGATAGAAACATACCTGAATACTTTTATACAACACTGTACTTTACTTAGAACCTTTATTACACGCCACTGTTTAACTAAAATTTAATTCAAACTAAAACACTTTTCAAACTACTGAAATCACATTTCCAAAAATTATCATTTATAGACGGCGGCCATGTATCCAATTTTATGCGTGATCCAGTATATCATTTTATATATGTTCTACAAACATTTCTTAGTAAACTAAATGTAGTTCAGCGAAAACTCATTTAAAAACCTTCTTTAAGCTATTTACGCTCATTCCCAGTAATTCTTAGAATTCTTTTCTTTAGTCCTGTATATGAATTATAGCATTTATACACACCCTATAATATGCATAAATAGAGTGAAACATAAAAGCGCATATCATAATTAAAAATGCATTTCCAGCAATCATCTCTAATGTACAGTACTTCGGATACAATATAGTATCGGAAATCTTTTCTGTCCCTGTAAATTCAATGCGCTTCGTAGTATACATGAAATAAGTTATAGTAAACCTCAGCGGCGTATATCAATTTCATTATATATGAAATAGCTTAACATAATTAAAATACGTCGCACACACTTCCTTCCAATCCTATATCATTATGTAACGGAATTCTTTTGTGTGGGCCTGTAAATGAATAATAACTATTGTTTACACTGCATATTTTTGTTCCCTTCATGAATGCATATCAATTTTATTATGTTTGAAAGCGTGTAACATCATTAAAAATTTTCCCATCATTGGTCGTAATATAACAGAATACTTTTGACTGTTCCTGTAAATGAACTAAGCATGCTATAAACTTCATTTGAAACAGAGAACGTGCTATGATGAACATCAATAATATAAAAAAATTTCAAGGCAATCCGAGTATTTTTAGAGTCAATAATTATTAGAGTTGAAAGTAGAAGTAACAGTTTCTTGGATTGAACTTACTTAGAGAAAATATACATATTATTACTAACAGCAATTCCATTTATAAACTCACACGCCTAAGTAAGTTCAATCCAAGATGCTGCTACTTCTATTTTCATCTCTAATAATTATTAACCCTCTTGTTTTCAAAACAAAGTGGCGTATTTGTATAAATAAACAGCAATTAGTCATTATAATATTGTCTAATGAAAGACTTGAAAGTACTAAGAAGTTTTTTGCATAAAATGCATATTTTTTAATTGTAACATCTCTTTTATTATTTTAGTCGCCTTTTAACACGTTAAGCGCCACGTCAGTCAGCGGTGACTGACACTGAACTTTCCGTTTAGAACGCGTCATTCACCGATGACTGACTGTCTAAAATATGATATAAAACTGAAAAAATATATATTGTTTTAAGTAATTACTGAAAATTTATTTAAAATATACTTACCTTTTATTTATTAGGGGCTGTGCATATATAACGTTATCACTTTTTTGGGAATTTTGAACCCCCTCCCCCCCCTTACGATATCATACGTTATCATCCCTCGAACACCCCCCCCCCGCCCCCCCCCCGTAATGATATCGTTATCAATGTCTAAAAATTCTTTAAATTTTTGAAATTTTTTTTCTTTTGATTGGAGTGATATACAAATATGATTACATTCATTTTTCGCATACTTCATTGATTCCTATGAAGAGAACTCAATAAAATATCACTTTATATATGAAAAAACTTTTTATCAAATAACACTTAAAAGAAATAGTTACTATTTAAAAGTATTTTATAATAGCTTTTTGTTACATAATACATTCAACAGTAATAATGTTTTCTTGCACTTGACCCCGGACGGAGGGGTGGGGGGGGGGGGACAAAGCTTCTTATCACCAAAACAGGTGGACAACTTTCTTTCTCTTTTATTTATTAGTAAACACAGGCATCATTTGAAACATACTTCGCATATGGTTTCTCGAACAGCGAATTATATATGCATACACATATGACAGAAGAAATAGGAAATGTGGAATTAAATAATTTTATAATCATTTAATAATAATAATAACTTTGTACTTTCATAAAAATAGATAGCAGACTAAAAAAAGATAACATTCTATTTCGATGTAAAGGCTAAGATATAAATAAAAAGAGAAAATTTTGGTTGGATCAAAAATGATAACGATATCAAAAGACGAACCCCCCTCCCCCTAGAGATATGTAACGATATCATTTGCCAGACTCCCCCTCCCCCCTAAAATGATAACGTTATATATGCACAGCCCCTTACAGGATTATACTTTCTTAAAAATTACTTAAAACAGTGTAAATTTTTTCAGCTTCCGTGTCAGTCACCGTGGCACTCAGCGTGTTAAGTAAAACAGTGAACTTTTTAAAGTTCATACTACATATTTTATGAAGAAAAGGGATTTTAATTCCTTTTGTTCTTTAACATTTTTGTTTGTGTTAAAAAAGCTTTAAGGGGAACGGGAAAGCAAAATTCAACCAAAAAATCGATTTTTTCTTTTTTATATCATTAAATAGTTTAAACTTTTACCTTTCCAACGATGTGTCTGTCACACATGTTTATTTATAATAATAATAATAATAATAATAATAATAATAATAATAATAATAATAATAAAAGTTGGAATTATTCATTCTTTCTAAGGGTACACTCTAAAATTGGGAGGAGTGAAAAGCCCTCTCTTTGAAAGAGTGACAGGCATTTTCACTCTTTTTGGAGCGAATTTTGTAAAAATACACTCCTTTAAGAGTGGAATTTTCCACTCTCTTAGAAAGGAGTGCAATATCTCACTCCGTTATCGAGAATGAAACAGTCAATCCCGAAAGAGTGGCTTACGTATGCATTGCTTATTAACCAATCAGGAACAGCAAAGCGACAGCGCCCTCGTAAGATAAGAAAAATGATCATTTTTTCGTCCGACATTTTAGGATTAACAGATTAGGATATCATTAAAATTATTGTTAATGGAATACATAAAATAAAGGTATGTCTTATTTAATTTTAACCATTTATTCGTGTAGCTATGTTAGATGAGCCAAATAGTTGTATGTTGTATAGAAAAAGATTGATCGCGGATTCTATTCCTAGAAAATTGATTTCCTAGAAAAGAGATTGTCTATTATGTTTCTTCATGTAGCGGTTTGAAATATAATTGTTTTAACAATTGAAAATCACACAAATGCTTAGCAAAAGATAATCAAAACTTCATTAATTCGGTCAATGTGAATAAAAAAAAATGGGTGTAAATATTTACTCTTCCCATTCAATTTTCCCAATCCAATTCGAACGTTTTCCAACGATCGAAAAAAGAAAAATAATAATAATAATAAATTTTATCCGTTTCGTTTGCAAAGCCGAGTGACTCAGAGGATATCTGGATTTCTTCCAATTCATAGCAGATGCGAAAATGCGATGTAATCAAAATTAATTTGCCGTTCTGTGAGATTTTTTTTTCTTTTCTGGTTTATACTGATATCAGATTTTACACACTTAGAGTATTTATCATCATTATTATTGTTTCGGAGTTAAACATGATATTTCATGATTATGATATTACCAAAAGGTTGGTATTAGAGGTCTGAACGGACCGAAATTTCCAGGCCCGGGCCCGGCCCGAATCATAGAAAAGAATTCGGCCCGCCGCGGCCCGATACGAAAATTAAAGGTTTGGCGCGAGCCCAGCCCGACCCGTAGAAAAAATATTGGCCCGGTCCAGTAAAAACTTAAAAGTTCGGCCCGAGTGAATTTCTACAAAACATTGATTTTTACGTCGATTTTGTAAAAACATTGTCTCGTACGAGGAGTTCTGACCCAAAATATTTATCTTAACATTTTTTTTTCATGTTTATAATCTTCATTTTTATAGAAGTGCCGCAGGCTGGGATATTTATTTTTTTAATGAATCTCTATTTCTTGTATGTAAATGCTTCAGTTATCATTAATATTGTTAATCCATATTCTATGTATTGAAGTGTTAAAAATCTGAAAAATGCTATACAGTAAAATCTTCTAAGACCGAATTGTATAGAAAAAAAAAAAGAAATGCGTTATAAACAAGTTCCTTTCTTAGCAAATGTAAATGTATTATATATCCTTTTCTTACGTATTAGTATAATAATTTTGCATGGATCAAGACGTTTTACAGTTTAAAACAGGGCTCTGTCATAGGCAGGTTCCTTTGCACACGTTTTACTATATTTTAATTTAGTTATCTTTTAATAAGCGTAGAAAACTATTATTCTTTTAAAAAAAAAATTTTTTTTATGCTTAAGAGTAGAGTAATGGCGATTTAAAAATGTATGTATTTTTTGCAAAAAATTTTGGGGCAGGCCTAAATTAACTGACCTTTGAATGGACCATGCCACGCTGAGAAAATAATTTTCATACGGGCTGTGTCAAAACTACGACTGAAAATTTTGGGCCGTGAAGACTAGCAATAAAACCAGTCCCGGCTCTGTACAGAAAAAATAAGTTGGCCCGGCCCGGCCTGAGTGCCGTGAATGAAAATCGGCCCGTGCAGGTCTCTAGATGGTACATTAATTTTTTTAAACTGTATGTAAGCTTTTTCTGCGGTTTATGATTTTAAAATTTCGAGACTGAGTAGTATAAAATAAATTAATTATAGACATTCTGCATAAATTATTAAATTTCCTTCAATTTAAACGCATTTTCTACGTTTTTGATGTACGTAATTTTTAGCAGTAAGAAATAAAATATAATATTTAAGCATTGAAATAAAATGTTTTTTATGCCTGTTTTGAAGTTTATCGATAAGACAGCTTTGGTATATTTTTTAAAAAGTTCATATTTTCTTACATAATCTGAATATTTTTTAAAGAGATTAATAACTACTTTTTTGCATTAAAATGTTTTTCAAACAATAAGAACTATGCAGTCATTCATATGCAGTCATTTACTTTATTTTTATTAAAATTCATACAGATACAGATAAATGTAATGTGTTTATTTTTATATTTATTTTTTCTATTTCCTAGGTCAATCTTTTCCTATAAAACATATCAAATCTATTTTGCTCATATTCCCAAAATACAATATCTACGAGAATAAAAAATTTAAATTAAATATGGATTACTTTTTATTTCATTAATAAGTATTGTTTTCAGCAATAATGGGCGAAAATTAGAAATCATGATTAAGTTAAGGAATATGTTTAAAAGAAAAATATATACATATTCCAGAGAACTTAAAAATTAGACCCCATGCTCATATTAAATAAAATAAAAGCAAATCACAGCGGATGAAAAAAATACACACACATTCTTAATGTTTAAATCACGCTTAGAACTCATTTTTAAAAAAAGATGTAAGTTTATAAGCATTGTTTTTATGTGAAAAAATGAAAAATTTTTTAGAACAATAGGACTTTGCAAAAATAGCATCAATTCACGGAAAAAATACGGTAAAAAGAAATTTATATTTAAAACAAAAATTAAAATGAAATCAAACATTGTTAAACATATAACATCCACCTATTAAAAAGTTATTTATAAAACTTTAAAAGTAATATTTTTATAAGGCATGCAATAAAAGCAAACACAAATGATAAGATTGGAATAAAATATATTAGTTTATTTCTGTCAGTAATCTAATTTAAATTCATATGTAACTTTAACTGATTTTTTCTTTAAAAGTTCAACTAGTATTACAAACTATGAATTAAATAAATATTGCTAATAAAGTATTTTATTTCAATCTTTACCACGGTTGTATCTATTTTCATTGCATGCTGTAAAAGATGTGATTCTTTTAAAATGCCCATAAAAGCAAAATAAAAAAAGAAATGACTACATAAAAAATGAACATTAACTCCTATGAAAGAGTGACTATTCACTCCTACCAGGGGTGAAAAACCGCACTCCTTTAGCAAGAGTGAATAGTCACTCCTTCGAAAGAGTGATTATCCACCCCTGTTTACAGTGAATATTCACTTCCCAGGAGTGACTATTCACTCTTTCAGAGAGTCAAAAATTTCACTTTTGCTCAGAGTGAATAGTCATTCTAAAGAGGTTGGGCATATTTTGACTCTGCGATAGAGTGACTATTCACTCCTCCGGAGTGAATAGTCTCTCTTTTTTATTTAGAGTGTACTTCACAGCTTAATGGTCATTTAAATCTTTAATTTGTCTTTTTCTCAAAACTTCGATTTTACATGTTTATGTTCCTTTTGTTAATTCCTTATGTTCCTTATGTTACATAAGGAATTTTTTCGATCGGTCGTAAAAATAAGAAAGTTTCCATATTGAACTATTGTTATCTCGAGCATCTAATGTACATGTGCTACGGTAATATTCTTTGTTCAGGGAAATTATAAATCTATCCGTAAGAGGCTGCTTCAGTCACCTGAAAAAAACCCGCACACTAATGCTAATCCTATGGAAGAAATGTTTAAGGATATCTCGTTGGCATTTCAGTATTTTTAAACAATTCTTTTTGCATTGGCTAGCTAAGATCGATCTGTACAAAGGGCGTTTTTTACTTTTTCTGTGTTGTTTACGGATATTTTTAATGAGGACACTTTAATTTTCGGAACTGTTTTCGAAAGTGAAAGCAACCTCTTAAAAAAAAATGTGCAAAGAAAATCGAAAAAGTAAAAAAAAAAAAAAAAAAAAACAGATATAGAGATCAATATCAGCTATCCAATGCTAAAAAATCATTTAAAAATAGTGAAATGCAAACGAGATATCTTTAAAAATTTCTTTCATAGGATTAGCACTAGCGAACGAGGCTTTCCATGTGACAGAAGTAACCCCTGAAAACCCAGAGTTTGTAGCATCTTGAAGCCTTTCTAGATCCGCCCTTGGTACACCTCCCCCTCCTTTTTTTGGGGGGGAGGGGACCAAAGTTGCACACTTGGAAATATGGGGAGCAGCAACAGTTTCAGGAAAAAGTTGAGGTGAGGAGCGGCAAAACATCCATAATTTGCTGAATGACAAACTCCTGTGAGTCCAGTCCCGAAATTGTAACATGCACGATCTTCATTCAAATGACATTTAGACATCGAGTCTATTACTATTCGACGTCTTCTTCTAACTCTTCACAGCCTCTCCCCCCCCCCCCCTTTCCCTTATGAACACTTTAAATAAGGAAGACGGACAGATTAAACTTGTCGATATTCTTTCGTTACCATTATTTATGACCAGTTCAATCAGTCTGGCCGCAGGAAATGTTCGAAATAGTTTCAGGCAATTAATATCGTAGCAACGCCCAGAAAACATACTATTTTTTTTTTTTTTTTTTATAGCAAGTAGTTGGGGGGAGAAGGGGGGAATATCTTCGTATCAGTTATGCTGTATGTCAACTATTATGGTTCGCACCCGAAGGATTGATAGGGAACGCATGGAATTACGATCGTAATTCTTCACTTTTTTTTTTCTTTTACTTGTAGTAGTGGATCTATTCGTTATATGTCCGGCAAGTTTTTTTTTGTCGCGTGGTTACGTGACCAGGCTGTATGAATCGATGAATCGATAATAGACGATGATGGTTTGTCATGGGATTACAAGTTGGGTTTTTATAGATACTTCTTCCCGGAAAGTTTTTGAAAATTTCTTCTTTGTTTGAAAGAGGTCTGATTATCGTAATAGCAAAACCTGGAACCTTGTACTGTGTATATGATTCGGTGATATACATATATCCGATATATTTTTTTAAATAACATGATGTTTGATATTTTCAATATTTTCATATAATTGATAATTATTTTCAAAATATCAAGTTGTTTGATATTTTCGATATTTTCATATATAGTAAAAACTCTGAATAACGGACACTTTGGGACCATGGAAGTTATTCGCTATTCGGAGGTGTCCGCTGTTTAGTGGTAAAAATGTACATATACATAGATGTTGGTAATCGAAAAATTGTCCGCTAAATAGAGGTGCCCGTTATTTGGGGTGTCCGTTATGGAGGTTTTACTGTATTTGATATTTATTTTCAAAGTATCACGATGTTTAAAATTTTCGATATTTTCATATAGTCGATACTTATTTTCAAAGTATCATTGATGTTTGAAATTTTCGATATTTTCATACATATGATATTTATTTTCAAAATATCACGATGGTTGATATTTTCGATTTTTTCATATACTTGATATTTATTTTCAAAGTATCATGATGTTTGATATTTTCCATACTTTCATATATTTGATATTTGTTTTCAAAATATCACGATGGTTGATATTTTCATATATTTGATATTGATTTTCAAAATATCACGATGGCTGATATTTTCATATATTTGATATTCATTTTCAACATATCATTGTGTAGGATATTTTTTTTTTTCCGTCAACACAAGTGTAATGAATATTTCAATTCTTCTTAACTGTGTCGTTCTATAGATGAAGAACTTTTGCAATTGGCAGTGACTTTTTTAGAAAAAAAAAATATTTTCCAGGCTTTAAGCTAGAAGCTGAATTTTTAAATATAGAATCAACCAGGGCCGTAACCAGATGGGGGCAAGGATGGTTGACGCCCCCCCCCCCTCTAGTATCCTCTTAAGCCTCTTTAGCTCTCATAATATTTTAATATAATAGTATATCTATATCTATATGTATATATATATATATATAAGCCGTTCTCTGTGTGTATGTCCTTTATACAAATCTTTAATTTTTGACCGATTTGCATGAAATTTGATGTACATACGTTTTAGAACGTGGAAAAGATCACTGTCTACTTTAAAAAATTATCAGACCACTATTTATCCCTTTTTTCTACCACTTCCATAATTTAACATTATAGAAATATCTCTTTTTAAATCTTTTTTAATTCAAACGTTTCTTCCCTGTTGCCAAACCCTAAAAAAATGACACAATAATGTGAAAAAAAATAAGGATAACGTGTGTATTTTGTTTCTATTTGCCAATAAAAATTCAGATTTTCTTGCTACATTTTTGCGTGTTTGATACTGACGTCATTCTAAACAGAAAATTCACATTTTTTTGTATCTAAAATAAAAGCTTTAACAATAAGAGAGGGAAAATAACGTAACACCTCAATTTGAATGTATTTTTTTAATTAAAACATCTATTTTAATACAAACAATCAAATTTCATGAAAACATTTTAAGAAAAAGAAAAAAGAAAGGCTAGATATGACGTCACATTCTGTCAAATCTTTTCAACGCGCAAAAAACTCATTGTAAATATATGGCTCCTATATTTTGCTTACTACTTCGATTGTATACTACAGCCATATCTTATAGCTATACGTTATCGCTAAGTGTTGTATTGGTTTAGATTCAGTGCTAACAATTTCTGTGATTTACAGCAAAAAGAGAGCGGTTATTTACATTTTCAAAAAAAATCTTACAGATGTCTTGATTTAAAATTTATGGAAAATGACATCATTTCATCTAATCATTGTAGATTTAATTTCAATAAAATTTCAAAATTTCCAAATAAAATTTTAGTAACTACTACCTCATTTGGATGTATTTTTTTGCATTTCCCCGCGTATTGTGAAGATATTGTATACTTCTGTTACGCGCGCCAAAGAAAACATATATTTTAATTTTAAAAGTTAAAAAATTTACCACAATGTGTCAAAAGAACATCCTTTTTCTGAATTTAAATTTCGCGAGTTCCAAAATTAAAACTAAAAATGTGAGTTTTTCATAAACTTCAAGTTAAGGCTGTTCCCAAATCCAAAGGAGCTATTTTCTGACATATTTTATAATTAATTTTTGTTCGGAAACGCATGAAATTTACAGGAGTTCTTATTTAGAAACTATGTAATCGAAAGATAGTTTCCATTTGTTGGTAAAGGTATAAGATCTTTCAGTTGATTTTTTGAACTGAATTTCGGACACAACAGTGCAATAAAGGATAAAAACCGGCCGTCACGCAACCACAATTGCTCATAACTCGATAAGTAATTTATTTATGAAAAAAGGAAAAACTCATTTCAATTCCAAATCGCTTTAATAGTCAGGCCTACAAATTTTAAGCCTTTACGTTTAATGAGTCAGAACACTGCAAATAGAAGCGTCTTAAATTTAGACACATATGTGACTGAAAAAGAATTTTAGACACTTAAGTGTCTTAATCTGAAAATTAAGACACTATAGATGTCTTAATTTAAGATACATAAGCGTCTTACTATGACCATGGTGTAAACGAACTGAGAATAATGTCTAAAATATCCGCAAACGTCTTATTTTAAGACACTTCATTGCTTTAAACGTGTCTTAATTTAAGATGTTTTGATTCTTCCGACGCAATAACCACCAGGGAGCACTAGCACTCCCAGTTGCGCATGCGTTTTAGATGTCTTCGTTCGAAGTGGTATACGTTGTAATTCAAACAAAGTTTGTTTTTATGTACGCGTGTATTTTAATTCGTTTTTTGCGAAATGTGAAGTACTGTGATTTTAATTCGTATTAACTTGGAGTATTTATTTATTGAATACATACATCTGACGTGTGTGCTCGACATCAAATGTCTCTTAGAAGCTGTCGTCGATACAAGGGCGGGATAGACACAGAACAGAAGTAGACGGCGGTTGAAGATTACACCCGGAAATTCTACAAAGCGTGTGCAATGGGCTTAGTGTTAACTCGTATCAATTTATATCAATAATATTGTGTTATTCATCTTCGTCCTGTCGAAACTGGCAAAAAAAAAGAAACTTTTGTCTGGCGGGTCCTGTTTTTAGGATGAAACATCTCATCCTTTAAATATGGCTAGTCGGATGTATTATGGATTACCTTTTAAACTGATGAAAGTCTTTCTCCCTCACTGTGGTTGTGGTAGTTTTTAAAATTTCAAATCGAGGAATATTTCTTACCTCTTGCAGCAACTCAAGTAAGTTTCTTTATAGTAGTAAAATTAGTGTATTTTATGATTTTATTTATTGTACTAAACAAAATCCTGCATGAAATTTAATTAGTTTTGAATCTGTTCGCAAAAAACCCCACTAATTCTAGAAGTATATATTTTTAAACTTATGACGTTCTTTTTTATTACGAATTATATATTCAATGTCAGTTCTTAGTTTCAAATGGATAATTTTTATCTCGCAGTAAATGACGGCCACAAGGAAGTAAAGAAAAAAAAAACTTTGAAAGTTGACCTAATGCTTTCTTACTTCCTGGCATAAAACCGCAGATTAAAAAAAGATAAATAAAGTAAATGAGACTGGTCTATTATATGAACCTGCCTGTAAAAATATACATATGTATTTGATTTGCAATCAACTCTAATACTGATTTTTTTATTATTTTTAATAAAAAAGTAATTTGAAATTTATAATGGGAAAAAGTAAAAACCTCTAACTAGATTTCGTATTTAAAATTGTGGTAACTTTATTTATATGCACTTATACGAAAAATACAAAAATGACAGATGTTACTGTATATATTTAAGACGAAAGAAGTTTGGAAATCATAAGTTATTTTTTCCTCATGTTTTTAATATAGAATATGTACTTATTTGTTTTTATTGATAGTTGAATAGCTTTTGTGAGTACCCTCTGATCTACATAAAAACTTGTCCATGTGGAAATATAAATTTTTTAAAAACATAATTTTTAAATAAGTATTTTCATTTTTTTTGGGGGGGGGGGGAGGGGGGGATTTTGCATGAATTTTTGTAAAGCTGATATCTTAAATCTTGCACTGATTATAATGAAAGTTTTGAACTTTTAGAGTAGGACAAGTTTAAAAACGCAAATATATTTAACAAAATACCAAAGTCATTTTTTCCCCAATGTTATTAAAGTAGAATATTTATTTATTTATTTTCATTATTCATAGTTAAATGGCTGTTGTGATTATCAAGTGATGTATATGTAAAATTGCCTATGTGGCAATATATTTTTTTATATTTTAATTTTTTTTGGGGGGGTGGGGGGTGGGATTTTTGCAATTTTCGTACATCTGATATTTTAAATCTTTTTCCACATTCAACCGAGTATAATAAATATTTTGAACTTTTAGAGTAGGACAAGATTATAAAATATATATATATATTTATCTATGTACCTTAAAAGCCCTTAATAGCGAACACTTCGGGACCGCGGAATTTGTCCGATAATTGGAGATGTCTACTTTTTTGAGGTAAAAATATACAAATATGTATGTCTGCTGATTAAAAAAGTATTCGTTAAATAGAGGTGTTCGCTATTCGAGAATCTCCATTAACCTCCACAACGGATACTCCCGAATACCGGACATCTCAATTTAGACAACTATAATGCAGGGTTGCGTTTTTTGCAAAAGTACTTCTTGATTAAAGGAAGGGCAAACTGGGAAGTGCCCCGTCCCCCTACGACTGTAGTGCCCCCAAATTTGATGTGCAATATTTGTAAAGCTTATATTTTAAATCTGTTTCGAAATTGTACTGATTATAATCAATATTTTGAACTTTTAAAGTAAAATAAGGTTAAAAACAAAATAAATTTTAAAAAATCTAATATTTAGATAAATATTTTTTGTTTTTTAATCTTGTTCTACTCCTGAAGTTCACGATATTGATTATAATCAGTACAATGTCGTAAAAGATTTAAATTATCAACGTAACGAAAATTGTATACCAAAACTGAGAGCACCAAAAAAATCAGGCTGTATTGGGGGGGGGGGGGCAGGACCACAGCCAAATATTTTTCCAGGATTCAACGTGGTCAAACATGGCTACGTATGATGCTTACAAAAAAATGGATGCGATTCAGACGTTTGAAGTGTCTGAAATTCAGACGCAAAAAGTGTCTGAAAAAATTCAGACATTTTAAAATGTCTGAAAATTGAACACTCCATTTCAGACACTTAAGTGTCTGAATTTCAGACATTTTAATTTAGAGTGAAAGTTTCGCGTTGTTGAGCAGGGAACTGGAGAAGCACCTTAAGCATTTGCAGGTTAGTATTTTGTAATCAAGTTGCATGCCAGGCAGTCGCTTAAAACATAAGTCATTCTATATTGTTTTAAACAAAGGTGCATACCATAATAGGTGTCAGGTACACTCACTAAAATAAGAATACCCTAGCGCACAACCCCATTACCGAAGATAAACCCGTCAATATACTTAGAGATAAAAATATTTCTGCATTTTTCATTCAGCTAATAAGACTAATCTTTCATAATTGGGTTCACATGATTATATATCTTTCCCCTGTAATTCTATGACTAAGTAACGGAAAACAATATGTTACGCACTAAAATCTTCCCTAAAAAACTAATAGGTCAAGTCGCATGGAAATCCGTTCTGAAGAATTCAAGTTATATGCACCCGGAACGAAATTCCCATTTGAATTTTATGTACTTATCAGGTTATTTTGAGTAGTTTGATTTGATATCTGTTAAATTCGTGTTTTATTTTATTTTATTTTTGGCGTTTTAATTTCGTTTGCCAATTTAGTTATTGAAAATTATGCGAAAGCAAACAAATTCTGAATTATTTACAATGTTTTTTGAACAATTGAGTTAATCTTTTGTATTTGGGTTGCAAGCTTATTTAAAAAATATGCATGTTTAAAAATCATTTTAAAGCCCATAAAAAATTCATAAATTGAGAGAAACATTACAAACAAATATCACTGAAAGTACTTTTGTTTTCTATAATACGTTGGAGCAATCGAATGTACAATGTTTAGACGTTAAACTGCAATAAAAGGGAAATTTGTTGTGTTAGGTTGTTGCCACAGAAAATGTGATACCAGCGTTACTCATAGACATGTCTTTTCTTTATACTATTGCATTAAGTGTAAACAGGTTCATCTTTCGTAATCAAGTTGCACTCAACTTTAAAAATATCCATGCTTAAAAATTACTTTAAAATCCATTAAAATCAGAAAACTGAGGTACAATTTTCAAACAAATTTCATTTGAGAGAACTTTTTTCTATTCGACATTGTAAAAAATGAAACTGTGTGATGTTTAAAAGTTAGAAAAATTGCATTAAAGGCACATTTTATGGGTTACAATTTATGGGCACTGACATAGTGTTTTTACTTTATAATGTAGATAATATCATACAAACGAGAATTTCACTAAGTGCTGCGCGATTTGGAGGAATTTCTTTTTTTTCGTATTGTCAGGAAAATCACATATTTTTCTCTTATACCCGCCAAAGAAAACTTGCATTCTGTTATTAAAGCTCAGGGATTTTACTATGGTTGCAAGACAATAATGCCATGTTTTTTTATTGTCTTTATAATGATTTGTGGAGGGGAATGCACAAATTTCAGTTATTGTGATTGCCGTATTATTTCGTTTTAATTTATTTTACCTGGAAGGCTTCTTATAATTGACACGGGCGAAGCCGGGTAGTTCTGCTAACCTATTATAAAGGACAAACGTTTTCGTGCGTAACGCTGACGTCATTTCGAGAATGGCAACACTTGACGATGAAATTTCGGTTTTGCAATATTTTGTACTGCCTTTTTAAAAATTTTTAAGCATCAGGCATTTTCAATTTTTAAACCCTCATATAGGAGAAAAATCTACTTTCAAATGCAATTTGTTTGAAAACGGTATCTTAATTGTCTGATTTATTATAGCTTTAAAAAAAATTCCAAGCATGATTTTTTAAAATCTATCTCCATCGTATGAAGGCTCCATTACGAAATAACCCATTTACACTCAAAACAATACAAATAGTTCATCATTTGTCTCTGACTAATTTTTCATAACGAAATTAAAACACCAATTTATTATATTAAAAAAATGTGTCCATTTGTATTTCACAGCTACTCCTCCTAGAATATCGAACGTTGGGTGATCCAAAGGACCGTATTCTTCTTTCGATTCAAGACTATAAAAATCAACATTTTACCTTATGTGACAGGAATATTGACTATCGTACTTATTGCATACAGATGATTACAGAAAATTTCGTTTACACTTTAAAGAATATAAATAGTTAGCATTTGTTTCCATCTAATAATCCATAAAGAAATTGAGCCTACTCTTCATTTCGATTTGAGGCAATAAAAATCGCCATTTTACCTTATTTTACGTCACATGAATACTGTCCATTAACGCCAGTTATCCACATGTATTTCGAGGATGTCAAAAGTGGTCTTAGGATTTTTAAATTTAAGTTAGTTATCGAGATATTAATTTTTTTCGTAATTTTTAATGACATTTCTGTAACGATGACAACGATATCGCTCCATTTTTGTGTTAAAAGGAAGAAAAGAAAAACGTAAAGATTATTAGATTTCTTTGTTTGACGATATTTTGATTTTGAAATTAACTTTTATTGGATTACATAGTGAAAATAATATTGTGATTGAATTGTATTTTTCAAGAAAATCTCTAGAAATGCTAACTTATTTTCACATACTCAATCTTAATGAATCAGTTTTAGAAATTAAAAAATCGTCTGCCGACTAGAAAATTGAGATAAATTCCATTGACGCAAAACGAAAAAAAAAAAAAACGCCATCATACCTTTTTTAAATTAATTTAAAGTAGAAAAATAGATTTTTAACTATTTTCTTAAGATGGCGATTAAAATTTTTCATTAAGGCATTAAAATTAAAACGTTTTGGAGAGAAAAATTACATTTCTCTAAGCATTTATTTTAATTCATAAATAGAAAAGGCTTTTGGACAAATTCACCAAAACAAAGTCATTTTTGTATAAGTTCACCCAAATGACGTCATTTCTATCAGCTCCGAAATTAGAGGCCAAATCTTGAAAGAACGAAAAGCTTTTTGCAAATAAAGTTTTAGAATATGTGCATTTACATTAGGAAAGCTTTTGATCTAAATTGTAAATATAATTTATTATTTGAATTGTTGTATTTAAATAAAATTAATACTATAATTGACTTTTAAATTTACAGTGAAGTTAGTTTTCATTTTCTCTAAAAGAATCGAATGATTTCATGCAATTCAAAAGCAACACTGCGGGTTGCCACGCAACTACAGGGATGCAAGGGCTGCGCCACAAATGGCTGATTTTCACCACTAAATTTTAATTGTATTCTTCGCCTTATTAAATCCCCAATTCTGTCATAAGGTGGGGAATACTATAAAAACTTAGTGGTAGAAATCAGCCATTTGTGGCGCAGTGCTTGCATTTCTGCAACTAGTAATTATAATAATGCACATTTTATATTGTAAAAAAATCCTTAATTCTAAACAATCTTTTATTTCTTTCTCTTTGCAGGTGGAAAACCGAGTGAGCTATCTCCAAAGTCAACAAAGGCATCCGAGACAGACAAAACTACCAACTCCTCAACTACCGCAGATGATGAGGAGGGTCAGTCTCAAAAACCATCCAAAGACAGCAATTCTTCACCTCCTTCAACCGTCTCCATCAGCAAAACCGCCAAATGCAGATTCACAGAAGTTGCTCGCTGCATGCTAGAAATCATTGAAGACCTTCAAATGAAGAAGATGCAACCCGAAGGAGCTAAAGACTCCTCTTCTTCTTCTGCTGCTGCTGCTACAGACTCTTCCAAATCTTCCGAAGACAAACCTGAAGACTCATCATCCACATCTGGATCTAAATCACCATTTTATTCATCTGCGGCTGAATATCACGTGTACGAAGAAATTGACTACGATTGTGTAAAGGAACTTCCTGTTTTAAAAGCACCCGATGTACCTCCTCCACTTCCTGCAAGACCAACGACTTTGTTGGTCAAATCCGATCAACAACGCTCAAGGGCACCTTCACCACCTCCAAGGAAAAGTCGAAGTGCCTTAAGGAAGTGTCCACAAAGCATTGAAAGTAATACTGTTGAAGTAAGGAATAGGCCTAAGCAGAGAGGTAACTTGTACTGCCTTTTTTCAGACCGTGCCGAGCGCAGGAGTATTTCTAGATCTCTTGAAAGAGAATTCAAAGTTTCTAGCCCCGACGAACAAGAAGATGACTATGGTTTTAGGAAAGAATTTGTATCAATTTGATGAAACTGATGTTGCTTTTGAGACATTAGCCAAATAAGAGATGAAAAAAAGTCAAATCATGCTTTTCCATTAATGGAAGACATTCTATTTCATCCTGTATCCATCATATTTTTTTTTCTCATATTTTTTTTATTTACTGAAGGAAAAATACATAAAAAAAAGTAAAATAGGTTCGAAAAGTTGTGCAGCAATGCTTATAGCTAAAACTATTACCGGAAATTTAGTATTACGCACTCGTAAACAAAAAATCTGTTACTTTCACAGTTAAAACGTCAATAATATAACGTCTGTAAAAGTTTATTTTATTGAAATTATTAGCAGGCTTCGCCCGCTACGCTGATCGGTTCCTCCAAACAAACTTTGAATCAAATAAAATATATAGCTGAATTCGACACTGGGAATTAACTCTTTATCTACTGACGGTACTTATAAGTAACATTAAAGTAACAACATTAAAGTAACTTGTTATAAAATTCATTTAATACATCGATTAGTAGTAATACAGTTTAGAATACGTTATAAATGCATTACTTTATCCTGTTCCAAAAGTATTGTGGGTTACACAAAACAAAAATATTTTTAAAAGGATGATTTCTTTTTCCTTTGCATGTTTTCAGCTTTCTTGGCGTTGGGGGGGGGGGGGGTTCAGTTCGGAAATATTTCTCTATTTTTATTGTAAGAACATCATATTTGTACATTTCCTAATTCTACAAAATACTAAGAAAAATATTTAAAATAAAAGATTTGATTGGGGTTATAAATATTGCACAAAATCCCTATAAATTCAAATTTAATTAATCCTTCTAAATCCTTCAATCCTTCTAAAATTTAATAAATGATTATGTAAATCTTCTACTGTAGTTTCAAAAATTCACGAAAAATGCTTTAGAAGATAAAATTTTCATGAATTCAGTACTTTTATAATTCAGTACATAAAGGGTTAAAGCAGTATGGAAATTTACCTAGCATGTCCTTCCGCATTTCTGAAAACGACATAAATGCCATTGCGCTATTAAATTTCCTAATGTGCAAGATTTGAGCTGTAAACGATCAACTTTTTAGTTGATCATTTACAGCAGGATTTGGTAAAGGACAATAGAGCGAAATGGAATATATTCAAACCATTCCTGAAAATTTATCTAACTAACAATGCAAATAAACTAACGAACAAAATCCACCCGGTAGAGCTTTTAAAAAGGTTAATTTTTCATAACGGATTCACCTTTTCTCTATTTTCTATAACTGAGTAACGTATAATGATATGCAATATACTAAAACCTTCTCTGAAAAAGATTGTAGCAATACACGTCTCATCAAAATCCACGCAGTAGAACTTTTTAGAAGATCTTTAAGGAAATTAAATACCGTTTTAAAATAGAATGAATTTAAATGAATGTAATATTATTTAAGGTAGGAAATAATTTAATAAATTAGCATTGTAGAATAATTTAGAAAGGAAATTTTTATGGAATAATTTGAACAAGGCGCGGAAATTTATTTTATTAATATATATATATTTGAATATTTTGAATCAAAGAAGTAGAATTTTCCCTTAATTTACAACTTACAGATTATCATCGAGCGTGATTCCCTCAACGTGAAGCAGTCATTGTGTATTTTTAATAAAATCATCGGACAGAGTACAAAATGATATGAAAGTGTTCAACTTTTTACTTGGATCTACATCAAAATAATTCATTCAATGATCTGTAAAACTTTTTCAATGAAATACACGTTTGAGCATTGCATATAACGCAGAAAAATATTTTTTACAGTTGTTTATATTTGTATCTACGAAAAGTATTTACGCTAAGAGTACTTTGAAGTGTTGTATTCAGTTATGACTGAACTTTACAAGTGAACTCTCAATTCAAGAATTTGAAAGTTATTGGAACAATTAAACAACTGATTGTATAGAATTCGTGTAAATGTAAATTACTATGTATTTTTTTTTTTAAGATTCTGAAGGTCACTTCAGTTTTAAAACTGAAAAATATATGAAGTAATAAGATGATGAGATGTATTTATTCCATTTATCCATAAAAGGAAAATAATTAACACCGATGCTGCAGAAATTTGAAGAACTGAAGTCTTGAATTTCGCAATGAGACATGAGATCTTATATTGTGAAGAAAATTGTTGTACAATAAATAATTTCATTATCAATTATATTCTTACATTATTAAAGATGTTTAATTAAGAATTGACAAGCTGAAATATATGTTTCAGTAAATAAAAATTATTGTTAAATAAAAGTGTATTTTATTTAAATAGTCTACTACTACATCAGCAAATAAATAAATAGAATGCTAAATTCATCTTTAAAAAGTTAAACTTAAAATTACACTATGTGCAAATTACTTAAAAGATGAAAAATATGTAAAAATGCGTTAAATTACTTTAATATCCTTAATACTTTCAACTATATACATAGCCTTCGTCAGAGAATACAAAAATACTTTCACTTTCATTCCTTTCGACACCGACTACGTGAAATTTTAAAATAAGACGCTTGTATTTTTGTATTCTCTGACGAAGGCTATGTATATAGTTGAAAGTACTAAGGATATTAAAGTAATTTAACACATTTTTATATGTTTTTCATCTTTTAAGTAATTTGCACATAGTGTAATTTTAAGTCTACTACTACATTTTATATTTCATAATAGTTGTAAATTTCCAAGCGGTTGAAAAAAGTCAGGACCGGGATTCGAACCAGGGGTATCTTGGCGGAAGGCGACAATGCTCTACCGACTGAGCCATACCGGACGAATCTTCACCTTTCTTTTTTTCACTTACCTGAAAATTTACAACTAGGGTGACCGAGCCAGTTGTTGATCAAATAAGGTCAGTGCTACGGGGTTTTTATTATATTTCTTTCCTTTTAAATTTTAGAAGTAAACTAACATAAGAGCTACAACCCTTAATGGATGTCCTATGATGGGCAAAAATGAAATCTCCTGAAATTAAATAGCAACAAAATTACAGTAAATTCTGTCTAAGGCGGACTCTGTATAAGCCGGAAATCTGCCTACCGCGGAAATTTTTTCAAGTCCCGGCGAACCCATAGAAAATTACATTAATTCATGCTGCATAAGGCGGAATCTGTCTGACGCGGAAACGGAAAGGATTTTAAGGTCCCACCGAAACCAAAATTTTGCATAAGGCGGAAAAAGGATAATTTAAAAATGAAAAGCGTTTTGTTTATTAAACTTTAAAACTGATAAGTCAAATAACTCAATGTCGAGCATGTTAGCTAAAATTCCGTAAGCTTTTAAAAAAGTTAATTCAAAAGAACAGAATCTTTAAATTTTAAGGAATTTATGCTTATGCCATTTTTTCATATGCAAAATTGCATCTAAAAGTTAATATTTCTAGTAAAATGAACATTTATGAAAATGATTACGTATTTTCGAAAGTACAATATATTATACTTTAAGATTGTACTCAAATTCAAAATTATAGCGTTCTTTCTCCTTCTTGAAGTTTTTTTTTTTTTTTTTTTGTGTATAAACTTCTAATATGAATGTATTACATGAGTACTAAGAAATTGAATAAAGTTTCTCATTTATCTTTAAAAAGACAAAGGATCTTTCAGAATTTCAGTTTTCAACCGATTTTCTAGTCAGGAGAATCAATAAAAGATCGTCATCTTCCAGAGATTTTTTTTTTTTTTTTTTGGGGGGGGGGGGGGGGGAGCTTTTTTGCATAAGCCGGAATATTGTCTACCACGTAAATTTTTCTCAGTCCCGACCGATTCCGCCTTAGACAAAGTTTACTGTATATGTAAATAGTTTCTTTAATTGCCATTTTCCCAGTAGTTGATCAGGTGAAGAAATCAGTCGGAAATTCAAAAATTAATCTTTAAAATATCATGCTTAAGCTGTGATGAACAATAATTCATATAAAACTGTTATTTGAAATAAGCAAGATGGGAGTGGATTATTTTAACTTACGGTAATTGTCTTCAACTCATCAGAAACTAAATGTTTATATTTTTTTCTAATAAAAAAAAAAAAAAAATCATAAAATGGCTTCCCTTACAACAGTCAGCTGCCAGCAATGTGACAACAGTTGCTCCAACATTCAAACAAAAATATTATGTCTAGTGCCACGTGTAAAACTCATTTTCGCCTGAAATGGCGCAATATTTCGAAAATTTAATCAACTACTGGAGGGGTATCAACTACTGGCGCGCTCACCCTATTATGATTTACGAGGGTGGTTCAATAATTATTGTCCCGGCTGTGTATAAAATATTTGTACTGCGATGGTTGATGTGGAATATCGAAGCCTAATGTCTTAGATGCCTCTATGCTCAATTTCAGAACCGTAGCTGCTATATTATTATATTTTTTCGTTTTAGGTGTGAGAGATGGCACATAGCTTGAAAGGGGGGGGGGGGGGTGGGGAGGCTTGTTTGGATAGATTTGTGACAGTGGATGAGACGTGGCTACTGTTGTTTGCACTCGGGATCATAGTGATGCAGTCATGTCTTATCCACTATCACAAATCTATCGCAAGTCTGACCCCATCAACTCCAAACCAGACTCCGCCCCCTCTCTTTCAAGCTAGGCCACCTCTCACGCCTAAAACGAAAAAAATATAATAATATAGCAGCTACGGTTCTGAAATTGAGCATAGAGGCATCTAAGACATTAGGCTTCGATATTCCACATCAACCATTGCAGTACACATTATACGCAGCACACATATTTTATACTCATTCAGAACAATAATTATTGAACCACCCTTGTTATTTACCAATTGAATAATTGTGGTAAAAATTTATCCAATACACTTTATATATATTTCATAAATTAACATCTTGTAACAATGTAACACTTCTAAGTGCTAAAAAGCGTAAGGTTAAAACTTTAAAGACAGAAAATTGTTTTATCTGATTGTTTACATGTTTCGACTCTACCCGGGTCATTTTCAAAACAAATAAATAACAGGAATTCTGCTTTTTCAGAATTTAGTGTCGCCCCTGATGAAAAAAATATACAGTAGAATTTGGTTAACCGACCTCCGATTAATCGAGGTTTCTGCTAACCGAGTCGATAACTAATTTTTTTTTTTTTTTTTTTTTTGTGTGTGTGAATGAGCTAGAGGTCAATAGTTAGGCTTCATTTTATGCCTTTACAGTTAAAAATGAGTCAGAAAATTTCTTATTGTTGAGCAGTGAATTTGAAAACCACCTTAAAGTATATTTCCAAAGATTCCGTTAACAGAAGTTCGTTATCGCTATTAACATTTTTACAAAACATATTGTCTGCCCTACACATTCTGAGAACAATAATGTTCAGTTTCGATCTTGCTTGACTATGCAGAGAAAAAGTGCAAGCCTCATCTCGCCCCGGCACGAGTCTGCTGAAAAAATTAAGCTCGGGTTCAGACACTATTTAACTGTCCGATGCTGATCTCTACGCTGGACATGTTACATTTGTGTATTGATGTTGTCAAACTAGCATAGGCTCGTGACGTACATTTATATTTATTCTCTCGAAAGTCATCTTCATTGAAAGTAGCTCATATTTTTTGGGTCCGATTAAGTTTTTATAGCAGGCCGGGCCGGGTACGGGCCCATGCAGACCTTTAGGATGAGCCTTGAAAAAGACCACACTTTTTTAGTTCACTGTCCGTGCTACAGGCTCTTCTGCTTCCAAAAGCACTCAACTTTCAAGAAATATTGCACTCTGAGAAGTCAACTGCGAACATGCTTGTTTCCAGTGGCCGTGTGGTCTTATTGAAAACCAGATGCAATGCGTTATCGGACAGTTGCACATCCCAGCTGTGAAACATAACTTTATATATGTTTATTTTTATCCTGAAAAAACATTCTATTGTTTATTATTCTAGAAACGTTACATTCACGAGCACGGCGGATTTGTATACATAATTTCTATTAACCGAGAATTCCGATATCCGAGGTACTAGCAGTCCCAATTAGCTCGGATAATTGAGGTTGTACTGTATATGTATATACATATAGATAATACAAGACATATTTCAGTTTTAAGACTTAAAACACACTCTTTTATTTTATATAAAATGACGTCATTCGCATCCTCTGAAGAATTCCTCATTTACGATCCAGTCTTAAACATCATCTATAGTAAAGTATTCATAAGATGTCACTATCGCTAAATAATACATAAATCCACAAGAAAAAAAAAACAAAAAACAGATGTCACTTTAGAAACTCGACAAAAAAAAATCGGCTATCTCATGATTCATGTGCCTTCATTTGTTTGTAATATAGATAATTAAATTAAATATAGTTTATAATAGCGCCATGTTTTATCAGAAATCATTCATTTATAGTTTTTCAAAATAGCACGTATTATATTTTATATTTTTTCAGTAGTTATGGGAAAATGGCAACATAAAGATATAATTACTATTTTCCCTTTACTTTCTACAGAAATAGCGTACTTGAGTTGCCAACATTAAACAAACCCTAAAAACCACAAAAAAAAATTAATATCTCAAAAATAAATTGAGATGCAGTTTTCGCACAAATTGCATTTAAAAGTACTTTTCCCCCGAATACGACGACATAAAAATTAAACATGTGCTATGCTTAGAAGTTTAAAAAATTACAGAGAATATTTAACCATACAATGATGCATCTGCTTTGTTTTACGGCTGGCTTATGCAATAGAACGTTATTTTTTAGAGACGACATTTTAATCGCTATCCAAAAGAAATAGAATATCGGGGGCTAATAATATTCTGATGCAATGTGTCGGGGTTTCCTCTAAGTCCACACACAACTTTGAAGAAATCCTTTACTTTTTATATGCTGCCACCACCGATATGATTACGTGATATCAGTCACGCTATGAGAGGATTGTTGAAAAGAAAACCAACTCTTTCAATTAAACTTAATTAATAGTTTATTTACACACTATTTACAAATCACAAAACACTATTTACAGTTAAGAACTCGGATATAGGTGATCCGGTTCAACATTAAATTAAATACTGTAAATACTTGCTGTGTACTGTTAAACTACTTTATATTCCTCTCACCCTACGCTAGTTAAATTAGATTTATCGGAGATCACTATTAATCTCCCAACTCATTAGCTCTATACTCTAAGAGCTTCACTGCCTCTATCCACGAGCTACTCTGGAACGAACTCACACATTGAGTTCCAGGCATCCACCGTTCTCTGCGAGAAAGCGACTACCCACGTTCAGCTATATCCCTTAACTGTATCATTCCTCTCCCAAAAAATAAACAGGGTTTCCCTTCTGACCCCAAGGCCCGCTATTTCGCTATCTGGTGAAATCCTTTTGTCCGCCTTATCTCATGTATGCATTTGAATAGCAGGGAAAACCCCTCTCTATTCATAACTACATTCCTTTATCTACTCTGTATAACTCACTAGCCCGCATTAAGTTTCAGATGCGAAAAGACTAGTACACAGACAAAATACAAGCAAGGAAAATAATATATAACCATAGTTCTAATAGTAGATGTTTCTCAGAACCTGACACAATGATCTGAAACGGCATCGTTCAGTTTCAGAACAACCGTGGCAAGATTCAGTCAAAAAAAAAATCATCTAAATAAATTTCAATCAAAGTAAAATTATTTTTGCCTCCAGTCTATATTATCCACCCATTATGAGAGAAATCATAGAGATTCTAACACGTAAAAATCCCATATGAAACGATGCATCATCATTTAACTTACCAAAATCATGGCTCGAGTTATTCAATGGTTACGAAAATAGAAATAAACATCCAAGAAAAAAAAATAAAATAACGTGCGTAACATGAAATACTGAATGATGGTGTTTCAGATCCTTGTATCATAGACCGTGCCATTTCAGAATATTATTATTTACTTGTTTTGAAAATAACCCGGGTACAGTCGAAACATGTCACCAGTCAAATACAGTAGACTCCCTCAAAACCACAATCCTGAAATCCGAAAATGCCTAAAATCCGCACATCATCACAGATGTAAACAATGAAACTTCCAGTTCAGATGTAGGGGCAAAATTACAGATTTGTTAGGTAGCTTTCATTACCAAAAGTAAAAAGGTACCAATTGCAGACGTCCGGAGAAAAGAACTTTCACTGATCATGACCCTTACACCCCAAAACCACCCTCTGTTCAAATGTGACTTATATATATATATATATATATATATATACATAAAATTGTGATAGTATGAATGCATTGACAACAATACAGTTTCCCCAAACACACTGAATGGATACCAAAAACATAATATACAAGCTGCTATGTATAAAATAAAGTCCCTTATACTATATAACAAGAATTAATATGGAAGAAAAAAAAGAATATGGATTTCGATAAAAAATAATTGAGCTTATATATTGAATTACGTTATTAAGAGTACAGAATTCAATTATATAAGCAAATTAGTCATTTTCTATGAGAAAAAAAGGTAAAAGCTAACATTTTTTTTTTCTCCTGTACTCTAACGACTAAAATAACGAAAAGAATAGTTTCAAGATGAAAACAGAATAATATTAAATGTTATGAAATGGAAAAAACAATACAACATTTTAAATATTTAATTTATAGCAAGGAAAAATAGTAATATTACACAACATACCTAATAAAATCCCAAATTTTTTTTTATCCAAATACACTCCTGCACATGGTATCCAAAAGCTCGATAAGTTTAAGGTTATTTTTACAGTTAAGTTAACACAGATTTTAAAACCTAATGGATACAGTTAATCTATTTTGAAATACCGTGATAATTGCAATTAAAATAATATAAATAGAAAATAATTACATAATAAGTAAAATACTTATTAACACTTTTAAATTTTTATATTGCTTAACTAAAGTAAAAAATACCAAAATTTTTAGTTTACAATATCGCAAATAACCAACATTAAGCACCACCATGTGTTAAAAATTGAAATTATTACTCTAATCGAAGCAACAGACAGAATCCAAATTAAATTTTGGTGCTGCCATCTATTATAATAACTTGAAACTATTATGCACAAAATGTCATAAGATTAAGCTATTAGAAGCTAATTCTTTCAAAATATACCAGCTTCTTTACCACAACAAATCCTAATATAAAAATACCATATTATATGTCATTATTCATATAAATAGTAAATAAATACAAATGTTAATAGAATGATTACAATGTATCCTACTACCATACCCAATTAATCTATACGGAAAATTTAAATAATTTTATAACATTGATAATATAATATAGCAATATGCTATAACACTAAATAAATTATATATAATATATTATATATAATAAAAATATAAAAAACTGTAAGAAATACTTTTAAATATAAAAAATAATTGATTAATAAAATGAACAGGAAGAAAAAAAAAATGGATGTTTATAGAATTTTGTCAGAATCTTCATTTCCCAATTGCCTAATGATAACAAATAAATTTTGTGGTTTATTTTCATATTAACCATAAAAAACTAAAGAATATGAATTTGGGATTAACATTCACATTAAACCTATAATTAATCATTTAATACTAAGTTCAAAATTAAACAATATTAAAAAGTATAGAGGAATAATAAAAAACTAATAACCCAATTTTAATACAAATTGTAATAACATTAGTTATAGCATATAAACTTATTATGCATATTATTCTCCATAAAGATGGTATACTATTAGAAATTAATATGAAATTGTCCCGAGAAGACTAAAAATTAAATGCAAGTTACTTGTTAACTTGATTAAATATTAATTAAGCTAAATAAATTTAATATGAATTGAAATATAAATGTAACGTCACCACATATATATATATATATAATATCGAATCAACCTCCATATAAAGTGTGTATTAGCAATGTAGTTATAATTCAAATGCCCCATCAATTTTTTTTAAATAAATTAACCATTGCGTATTATCCAGACAACACCACCCTCCTCCGTACTCTAACATCTACCCACTCAACCGTCCTATAATAATTTTTTTATTGTTATTTTACAATTTTTTAAAAAAATATTTTCTTATTTTATAAGTTTTATATATATATATATATATATACAGGGTGTCCAGCGAATAAGACCCTGATTTCAAAATTAAATATCTCAAAAACAAAGATCAATAGAATTATGCGGACAATGGTTTGTTTATTAGCTAAGCTCTAAAAATGTTATACAAAAGTTTCAAAAATTTGTTGCAAAAACCACTAACAGATGGCGTTGTAATCGCAATGCCGATAAATTGTGTTTTGAAGTCCAGAGTACTAGCGTCTCATTATTAGATGGCTTCCTATGGAAGAACGAAAATTGGGAAAGACCACTTTTTCGTTGGGGTGATGTGCAGAAGAGGAGACATCTGGTCAAAGCTTCAATTTTAGAGAATTTCAATTAATAGAATTTTCAATAAAATGTTTAGCAATCATTATATAAGAACTTATTAGAATATTTTATTTGGGTAATGTGCAGGGGTGGAGCCATGTGTTGACAGAATTGAGATTTGTTTCAAATTTTGTTATAAGCTACTTCGGTCCGAATACCAGTATCTCTGTGGTATGTCTTTTCTCTCCTAATTGGTAGAACGTGGAATCGAATCCAAGGAGAGGAGGATTTGAAAAAAAAAAATGGAAATATTTACTTTTTAATGTTTATTTAAACTGTGAAAAAAGTTTGAATAAAAAAATTCAAAATTTCTGGTTTTAAAATTTAATTAAGCTAAAAGAAACCCCTGTTTTAAAAATCATTGAGCATTTTTAATAATCATTCATAAATCATTTTTTTTTAATTATAGAGAATAGTTTGAATGAAAAAATTCAAAGTTTCTTTTTTTTTAACTTAATTAAGTTAAAAAAATAATTTTAATTTTAAAAACTCGTTTTCATTTTTTTTATCACTGAGCATAGAAATATGTTGCAGCCTCTAGCGATAGGATCAGAAGTGTTAGAAAGGAATGCAGCATCGAAAATACTTTTGCTTTGACGTTGTTATATGACTTATCATCAATTCCTTTTAAAAAAGAAATAATTTAAAGCATAATTTCTGTCTCTAAAACTTTGTTTACAAAGAAAAGAAATATATGTGTTGTGCTAAAACCAAAGTGATTTAAAAATAAATGAAAAGTGCAAAATTACTTTTTTATTTATAATAATTCAGGTACAAACAATAATACCAAAATATTATGACGTGATTTAAAAATATAAAAAATAAATAAAAAGTACAAAATTATTTTTCTAAATGTCATTTTGATTTAAATAATTATATGGCATTAAAATTTGAATTTAATAAAATATTTCAATAAGTTCTTATATAATGATTTCTAAAATTTTTATTGAAAGTTCTATTAATTGAAATTTTCTAAAATCCAAGCTGATGCAATGATTCTGTGACCAGGTGTTTCTACTTCTGCACATCACCCCAATGAAAAAGTTAACTTTCCCAATATTCGTTCTTCCGTAGGGAGCCATCTAGGAATGAGACACCAGTGCTCTGGACTTCGAAGCATAGTTTACAAGTATTGCGATTACAGCGCCATCCGTTAACAGTTTTTGTAACTAAATTTTGAAACTTCTGTATAACATTTTTACAGCTTAGCTAATAAACAAACCGTTTACCGCATAATTCTTTTGATCTTTGTTTTTGAGATATTTAATTTTGAAATCAGGGTCTTATTCGCTGGACACCCTGCATATATATATATACAAATTATATCTGATTTTTGTCATGCGATAACTCTCGTATTTATAAATCGATTTGGATGAGATTTATTGTGTGTATAGTACATACAAATGTCTCGACCGAGTCCGTTGGCCAACTTCATCCGCCATCTTGTTTCAAAATGATTGCCATTTAAATATTTAAAACTAAAAGAAATACACAAAAATTTAGAAATCCAAATTTATTTTATGTATAAATGTTAGGCCTTGATACACGGATTCCGGAGTATTTTTTGTTTCGTCTCTAACTTAAGAAATGGTTGAGCTATAGCAGTTTGAAATTCTAGGGTGTTTGATATTTTGAAACAAGACAACAATTAAAGAAAATCAGGTATTAATTTATGACTATTAGTGAACGTTAGCTTCAAATTCTCGCCAAGCGTGGCGACACTTGGTCAAATATCGCCAAATTTGGCGACCAAAACTAAGCAACCATAAATGATGACAACTGATCCATAGCTTACTGATTTGGCGCAATTCTCATTCAAATTTAGTATTGACGAATATTCTTTTATAGGGTTCTTCCCATTTCAGTTTCTTAAAACTTAAGTAAAATTTGCAAAATTTTAAAATCAAGAAATAAGAAATTTTTATTAAATCATCTAAACGAATTCTACTAATTTTAGCTTCGTGTGTTTGAGTAAAATAAGCTTTATTTAAAAAATCAAGGAATGTGAAAGCTACCTTTTCCTCCCGGCACATGCCGAAGGGACTTTTTAGTTTTATATCATTCCGCATTTATTTTAATATGCAATTATCGATAATATGATTGAACTCATGATTTTTCAGGAAGGAAGTATAAATTTATTTCTGAAAAAAAAAAAAAATGAAGATATTACTGATATCACTGGCAATCAAATTCTTTGTACTAAATATATTTATGTATTAATCAAGCTTTTTTGGTTATTAAGACTGGCTAAACCTGAAATAAAACTTCCTTACTTTATGATTTTGATGTGAAGTAATAGGGTACCTTTATAAGGAAAGTTTCATCGAATAAATTAAGGAAAATGTATCTTTATTATGCGTTTTTAATTATTAATTATTTATTTGACTTTTATTTTTATAATTTAATCATTTTTAAAACTATCTTACTTTTTGTCATTTAAGTTTATTACTTTACTTAATTATTTTAATAATTTTACTATATTGCAAGCACTCATTATAATTTAAATTGTATTATTACATTCAAATGACAGTTTAAAAAATGTAAACAAAGCAATGACCAGAAATCCGCAAAATTCTAAAATCTGCACAACCTCTGGTCCCAAACTGTGCGGATTTGAGAGAGTCTACTGTAAAACTGTTTTACTGTCTTTAAAGTTTTATTCTTTAGCAATTAAAAAATAGTACGCTTTATATTTGCCGATAAAATATATACATGCACTGGCTGAGCTTCACAATAATATGAAGAGCTAACTCCCAATTCTGTTACATTGAATCAAGCGGTCCGCTCATGAATAATGGCAAAATACAGATTTCCTCCCGTAGAGTAAGTAGTATGGATTTTCTTAAAATACAGTAAAGTCCCGGTTATCCGAGTTGATATGGACCAAGCTCACCTCGAAAAAGCAAAAAACTCGGATAAACCGGATTTACACAAATCGTCTCCAACTAAGGAGATGAAATATAAATTTTTACTTAATTCATTCTTTTTTATGGTACTAGCAACATTCTTTTGGTGTACATTTCCGTTACTTAACGGGAAATGAAAATGTTTATTTGAAAAGCCCTTGATATATATATATTTTTTGTTTGTTAAATGTCAATTTTGCTGCAGCTTTTCTTTTTTTTTATCTAAAAATTGTCAACGGTTAAATATAGCAAAAATTTGCATTAATTGTTAGAGGTAACAAAACCGTACAAATTGGCAGCTATGTGATTCTATTAGTGTCATGAAAATTGCAGGTGTAGCCTCTTCTGTCTGCTCAAAGTATTAAATAGTTTTTTTTCAATCGAACTTATACCTTTGGAATGGATCATTTTCTTCTGATGGAAAAAAAAATTTCTGTCCATTTTTTTCCCATTCTGCACAGAAAACCAGAGTTCTAACTTTTTACGACTGCTCCTTCATCTTCACCTAACACTTAATTTATAATGGCTGTTTCATAATAATGGAAGCTATCAGTCCATCAGAAGAAAATAATCCATTCCAAAGGTATAAGTTCGATTCCGAAGCACAAATTCCTTGAAATATAAAATAAACTTTTTTTTTTTTTTTTTTTTTTTTTTTTTTTTTTTTTTTTTTTGAAAAAAATCTTTACAAATAAAACGCCAAAGACTGGTTTACTTTGTGCCAGTGTTTGGTTTTTCAAAATGGGGTTCGTGCCAATGACTAGAGTTATTGACCATATTTATGAAAAAAATATTTTTAATAATACAATGTATAATTTTTGAGAATTTTGTCTTGCGTAATGTTTTCATGTATCTCTAATATCCTTCCAAAAAGAAAAATTAGTATAAAATGGATTTAAAATTTTGTAATAGTTATTTGAACAAGAGAGATATCAGTTACTGGGGGTTCTAACCTATCACCACAAATGTTAAGGAGAATTATTTTAAATCAGTTTTGCATTAGCAAATCTTAGTCGAGATCTTCAATACTTCAGTCACAGACGTAGGGTCCCGTAAAAGACTTTGTCCAGTGTCCCGAGCATCGTTGCAGAGGCTGTCTGCCGGCACCTCGTCCCCGTTCCACTAAGCTGCTACCAGCGTTATCGGTGGCTCTATTTAGCACAGCGTCATTGATCTCGCTGTCCGCTAATCCGCCGCTTCCGATCTCGAAGTTTTTAATTTGTAAACAATTGTTATTTTTCTTTCTCCCCCAAGTTCGAAGTAAAAAAAAAAAAAATGCGGTGTGTGTGTGTGTGTGTATGTGTGCTGGTGGTGGTGGTGGTGGAGGCGGGGGGGGTGACTTTGATGCTAGATTTTCGAAGTTGCCGGATTTTTGAGTTCACACTGTACTTTTATGTTTTCAAATGTGTATCTACAAATAACGATCAGACGCCATGTCATGTGTCCGTTTGACCAATTAGATATGCCGTAGTTCATCCCGTATTAGCCTTGGTTAAAGTCGTTGCCACCATTTTGTTTGGCTTTATAACATAGATTTTATATTGATCTTATGAAACGAGTTGCTCTTTAAAATAAAAATATCGTCCCTGTTCTTTAATTTCGTTCATACTGTTGTAATTCCTCGATTTTATTTGCTATGCAAATTGTGCAATTTTGCTTAATTGGAACATTTTACACGTCAATTATTTCGTTAATAAAAGCCTACTGTATTATTATGATTAGTCTACGAGAAGAAAATTCTACAAAGTGGTTCGCCAACGTCAAAAATCCCACACGTTTAAAAAAAAAAGAAAATATCAGCAATTAAATTGAAACAATATTTAATCTGTAGTGATTTATTATAACCGTAGTTCAAGCCTAATTAGGCATCTATAAAGCCCCAAGACAGGAAAAGAAGAGAAAAAGAATGAACGAGTCGGAATTGCACGTCAAACGTGGCAAATGAGGTGCGTTCGTACTATAACTAGTTTTATAAATATTCAGATCTTGTTGCAATAACTGTTGCACTCGTATGCAAAAATGCATGAATACAAATTTATTACGATTCTATACATTAAATTCAGTGATGTGGAAATAATAGGACCCCATCTCAAATTGGACGTCATCACCATGGCAACTTAGTCATTATCTATAATAGGATATCAATGAATTAATTATGTATGATAGGATTTAATAGAAAAATCACCATGGCAACCTAGAATCATTACCTATCATGGTATATCGTTGAATTAATTACATATGATAAGATTTAATAGAATAATCACAAGGCAACCAAGAACCATGACCTATCATGGGATATCATTAAATTCATTACGTATGTTAGGATTTAATAGAATTAAGAAAACTTTTAATAATATATTTTTGAGTTTTGATTCGATTTTCTTAAAATTTGAAATGACTCTATACAATTGTGCAACTATTCTGTATATTAAATTTCAAACCATGCGGCTGGGTAGTTTTTGCGCTGGTATATGCGGACAGACGTACAGATCAGACGACGACTATAGATGCTACGGATTATTACAAACGCACTTAAAAAGGCTTAATTCCACAGTGAAATAGAAAAGAAACATTCTAAAATACAGTCGCATTATTAATTGATAGAATGATTATGCAATGAATTCTGGATTTTTATTCTACAACAACAATGTATTAGGACAACGTGGGTTTGCCAACTAAAAGAGTTGAGGCTGTTCTCAAATTCAAAGCAGCTACTTTCTGACAAATTTCTGAATTCCTTTTTGTTCGGAAACGCATCAAATTTGCAGGTGTTCTTATTCAGAAACTATGTAATTGAATAGGGTTTTGCATTTTTTTGGCAAAGTTAGAAGATCTTTCAGAAAATACTGTTAGAGTGGGCATTTTGAATTGAATTCCTGACACGGCTGCTCGAGAAACTTGTCGTCACGTGTCAAGAATCTCTTGTAAATCCATAGGTAGTTTATTTATCAAAAAATAGAAAGCGTGTTTCGATTTGAAATCGCTTCAATAGTCAGGCCTGCCAATTATATGACATTACTTTTAGAAATGCGTCAAAAAATGTGTCAGAAAGTTTCGCTTTGTTTAGCAAAGATCTTAAAAACCGCCTTAAAAGTAACTGCTATGCCAAATTTCAAGTTTCTAGTCTCTACAGTATCACAAAAATTTTAAGTTTAGAACGTTTTTTCACCCTGCAAACTTTAAAATTTTGAATGTTTTAACTGCTTCTCTGTTTTCGCGTGACTGAAATAGGTTCTTAAGAATATTTTATAGGTAGCGAAACAGCACCGAAAACTGGCGATATGCAACAAGTATAATAATAAAACTTTGTAAAAAATCACCATAAAATAAAAACAATACATAGGACGTGTTTCGAACTAAAAATATTAACAAATTGTCATCATCTAAAGTAAACACGTGTCCGTAAGGGGACAAGGTCAAAAATGAACTGAAAGGTACAGAGTAGGGCTTGCACAGAATGCGACAGATGGCGCTAGCTGAAAGGAGCACATGCCGAAGGCGAAAGTGTTGCCAAAATGATAGAAGAGAAATTGATAGGGAAAAAAGGGAAATAAAAGAAATAAACAAAATGAAAATAAAATAAAAGAAGTAAATTAAAATAAGAAAAAACCAAAAGAGCCTTTTTTTTTTTTTTACTGTTGGGCTTCCAGTCATTGCTTCAATTTCTACATGGCCAAAATTATTTCTTCCCCTGCCTCTCCCTCTCACTTCGATTTTCATGAAACATATTTTATTTCTAAAAATTCTGATAATCTTGTTAGTGATCTCTCATCATCTCCTTTCCTCTCTCCAGCGTGGAAATTACTTTTGTAATTCTTTTACCTCTTCTCTTGTTTCTTTTCTTTTTATTTTGTAAAAAAAAAAGGTTCTTTTGTTTTTTTCTTGTTTTAATCTTTTAAATTTTTCTATTATTTACATTTATATATATTTTAATTTACTTCTTTTATTTTATTTTAATTTTGTTTATTTCTTTTATTTCCATTTTTTCCCTATCAATTTCTTTTCTATCATTTTGGCAACACTTTCGTCTTCTGCATGTACTCCTTTCAGCTAGCGCCATCTGTCGCATTCTGTGCAAGCTCTACTCTCTACCTTTCAGTTCATTTTTGATTTTGTCCCCTTACGGACACGTGTTTACTTTAGCTGATGACGAGCTGTTAATATTTTTAGCTCGAAACGCGTCCTATGTATTGTTTTTATTTTATGGTGATTTTTTACAAAGTTTTTTTTTATTTTAATCATTTTATAGGTAGTCTTAATGCTTGCTACTCCAGTCATTTCGTTCCAAAATCATATCATACTATCGTTTACCGAATACTATAATAATTTAACAAATATTTTGCGTCAAAAACCACGTTTCTACAGTGAAGGAGCCTGTATTTTTAGAAATTCCTTTGTTCGGCGTTTCGCTTTACCGGGTCAAAGGTGATAAACTGGAAGCTGACCACATAATTACAGGGTAGAATTGCGTGGAAGTCATGTAAAACCTCCTCATCAAGATCCGGTGTCTATCTGAAGTATATACAGGGAATATATAAAAGCTGCTTGATGAAATATATGTATGTTAAGCCACTCTCTTAAACAGTATATAGTAACATTGATGAGTTTCCATGTGTATAGAATTTAGAAAATGTTTTCCAAATGAAAAGAGGCCCCAAACTAATACTCTGCTTTCGCTTCCGTGTGACGATTAGCCTTGTTACCATCAAAGGACATTGGTTATGTTTACACACTCTTTTGCTAGTAAAATACTCCTTCAAGATACACTAAGACTCCAATTACATGATTTTCAATCACCCGGATCGATATGAGTACACAAAAAAAACTGCATCGAAGAGAAATTTCTTTTATTCGTATATGAATTTACACAGTATAATTCGAAAAAATTTAATTGTAATATTTGCTACTCTATAGCCATTTGTCGCGATAGTCAGATCATACTGCCGTTTATTGATTACTATAATAATTTAATATATGTTTTGCTTCAAAAATCTCGCTTTCACAGTGAAGGACCCTATATTTTTAGGAATTCTTTTGTTCTGTGTTTCGCTTTACCGGGTCAAAGCTGATAAACTGGAATCTGACCACATAATTACAGGGTAGAATTGCGTGGAAGTGATGTAAAACCTCCTCATCAAGATCCGGTGTCTATCTGAAGTAAAAAGAGAGGGAATATATAAAAGCTGCTTGATGAAATATATGTATGTTAAGCCACTCTCTTAAACAGTATATAGTAACATTGATGAGTTTCCGTGTGTATAGAATTTAGAAAATGTTTTCCAAATGAAAAGAGGCCCCAAACTAATACAGTACCGGACCTCAAATCCGGACTGGTCGGGACCGCGGTCGTTCCGGATTTCGGAATTTTCCGGATTTTAGGTCCTCAACCAAGACAATAAATAAACAGATAAAGTACATGCCCTTGGCAAAATTTTACATGACACGAAGCAATCTATATCGCGAATTGCCATGTTAGGTTTAGTGTAAATAAAGCCAAAAATACAAATTACAAAAAGTAATTAAAAAAAAAATAAGTTTAAAAAAAAAATACTATTACTGCATATTCTTAGAAATATTAAAGCTTTTTTTAGAAAATGAAAATGCGTTGTTGCTCGCGAGTTAGGCCTAGGAATCTATATCGCGGATTGTCATATGAGGTATAAGTAAACAAACATAAACATAAATTTAAAAAAAAATAATTTAAAATAAGGATAAGAATTTTTTTTAATCCTGCACATCACATTTTCAGAGTTGTATAATATAGACGCACGCGCACATGCCGTGCGCGGAAAATTTTCCGCAAAGTTCGAAACTTTGCGGGAAAATTTCTTAGGGGGAAAAAAAAGTAAATTTTGTTCTTTAATACCGAAAAATTAAAAATGTTCCCCAATTTTATGTACGATTTATTTATTGTTTGACAGGGGTGATTCTGTTCCGAATTTCCGAAAATTTAAGGCATTCGGCCCCGAAAATTAAAACAAATCGGCCGTCAGTCCAAAAATTCAGATATAAAAAATATCACTGAAATATATTGCGGATTTCAACAAATGGTCGCCGAAAATAAACCAAATCCGTCAATCGTTCGCAGAAAACATACCCACTTTTGTCAAAACATCTCGGAAAAAACGCAAATTTCATTAAAGGACCGCGGAAAAAAACGCGAATTTCTTTAAAGAATCGTGGGAAAAAAATATTCTTTTATCAAAGAATCGCAGAAAAAAATGCAAATTACGTCAAAGAAGCGCAGGATAAAAAACGAATTTCGTAAAAGCATAGCGGAAAAAGCGCGAATTTTGTCAAAGGTTCGTGAAAAAAAACGCAAATTTCGTAAAAGAATCGCGGAAAAAAACTAATTTCGTTAAAGGATCGCGAAAGAAACACAAATTTCGTAAAAGGGTCGCGGATACAGCGCGCGTTTCGTCAAAGAATCGCGAAGAAACACGAATTTCCTCAAAAGGCCACAGAAAAAACGCGAATATCGTCAAAGGATCGCGAAAAAAACAAATTTCATCCAAAAATACGTAAAAAAAAGCAAATTTCGCAAAAGCATAGCGGAAAAAGCACGAATTTTGTCAAAAGATCGCGAAAAAATGCAAATTTCGTCAAAGAACCGCGGAAAAAAATTAATTTCGTTAAAGGATCGCGAAAAAATGCGAATTTCGTCAAAAGATCACGAAAAAAGCGTGAATTTCGTCAAAAGATCGCGAAAAAAGCGTGAATTTCGTCAAAAGATCGCGAAAAATCCAAATTTCGTCGAAGGATATGAGAAAAAAAAGCGGAAATTTCGTCAAAGAATCGCGAAAAAAACCGCAAATGTCGCAGAAAATCGGAAATTTCGCTAAATGATCGTGGAAAAAATGAGAATTTCGTCGAAGTACCGCAATAAAAAATCATCTGCCTCTTTAATGATGATACCTATGAATGGACCTCTCCTTACAAAATGTGATTCATTTGTTTCAGAAGCAATGTCCATTATTGCATTTTGTGAGAAGAGGTCAAAATATTAAGGATTGGGCTGTTTCTAAATGCATTGACAAAATAACTGATAAGAATTCACCCCTTCTTATCATGGATTTTTAGCTTTTTAATTTTTTAGCCAACATAATTATTCTGTAATTAATATTAATGCATTTTAAATTTAATTAAATTATTTATTATATTTAATTATAATATTTTCGTAATTATTTTGAAACTACTGTTTAAAATTCATACCGTCAAAGTAGCATAACACGTTATTTTATTAAACATTAAATTAATTTGCAGGAAATTTTTGACCCAATATTTATGTGCGCAGAAAGTTTTTGGTTTTATACAAGTCTGCACATTATTAGGAACATAAAAACATTTTTTAGAAAATGAAAATACATCGTTGTTTGCGAGAATCGAATTAGGCTAATTGACGAATTTCTTTCAAATTTTCAGCAACTTACAATAATAGTGAATTTGCTTGTGTAACAAATTTTTATTAAATTATGATAAGTTATTAGAAAGCTAGGGTACCTCTAAGAAAAAGGCCACTAGATGAAAAGAAAGTAAAGAAAAACGACATATCTATCCGCTGTTTGTTTTGCTTATTCAACATGTTTATTTAACTGCGTGAAGTGGAATGTCAACGTTATCAGAATGTGATCATTAGCTTTCGATGGACAGCTTGTTTTGTTATGGAGAAAGGAACTTTGCATAGATTTTTTTTTTCTCTTTGAGTTAAAGAAAAGAATTTTTTGGTACGGTGCTTACAAACAGATTTTTTTCGAAAAATGAAATTTGTTGAACATATTAAAAGTGAGGGTAGGGCGTTGTAAAATATTTTTACATATAAATATTATAAATATATTCTACGAACCTTTTTAAAAATAATTCTTTCTTGTGGTTATTTATTTATTCTTTTTACATTTTCTATATAAATGAAGAAAAGGGTTTCTTTTTAAAATAAATTTAAAATGTGTGCACACACTAACTACTATAATTCTGTTTGAAAATTTGGATTAAAACTAATGAATGAAAAACATTGCAATAAAATAAAATTGCTGAGTCTAGTTTGGCTTGCACTGTGTTCGCGCGCACGTAGCGCCATCTATGGACGTTTTTACGAAATATTTATTCGAGATCATCGCGGAATTTCAGTTTTCTTTTTTCCATTCCGGATTTTGGGTCGTCCGGATTTTAGGATTCCGGATTTGAGGTCCGGTACTGTACTCTGCTTTCGCTTCCGTGTGACGATTAGCCTTGTTACCATGAAAGGACACCGGTTATGTTTGCACACTCTTTTGCTAGTAAAATACTCTTCTTCAAGATGCACTAAGACTCCAATTACATGATTTCCAATCACCCGGATCGATATGAGTACACAAAAAAAAGAGAAATTTATTTTATTTGTATATGAATTTACAGAGTATAATTCGTAAAAATTTAATTGTAATATCTGCTGCTGTATAGCCATTTGTTGCAAAAGTCACACCATACTGCCGTTTATTGATTACTATAATAATTTAACATAGGTTTTGCGTCAAAATTCACGTTTTTACAGTGAAGGGCCCTATATTTTTAGGAATTCTTTTGTTCTTTGTTTCATTTTACCGGGTCAAAGCTGATAAACTGGAAGCTAACCACATAATTACCAGGTAAAATTGCGTGGAAGTCTTGTAAAGCCTCCTCTTCCAGATCCGCAGTCTATACCGCGACACTGGTTATTAAGCCAGTGATGCGACTATCATTTCACCATCGTAAAATTTAGTGGGAGGTTCTTTTTATTCTTTTTTTTTTTTTTTTTTTTTTTTTTTTTTTTTTTTTTTTCCTAATGGGAAGCTACTGTTTATGACGATTACTTGTGTTACGAACAAAAGACTGCGGTTATGTTTGCGCACTCTTTTGTCGATAAAAGCTTCTTCTTCGAGGTATACTAAAACTCCAGTTATCTGAATTCCAATCATCCGGATCAACATATATCACAGGAAGCAGAAAGAAAAAATTCATGCGTCAAACATAGATTATGTAACACTTTCCAACACATTCAGAATAATATAACAAAACTGCATCGTTTAATAAATTAAAACGTTATGTCTAATGTTTTAACACAAAGTCTTTTGTTTTAACCCTTAAATGCCGGGTGTTGCTTTTCGGCAACATACCCAATTTAGGCTCTAAAATACTATTAGAATAATATTGAAGCTATAATACCTAATGTTGCCAATAAAATACATTCTGAAAATATTATTAAATCGATTTTCAACATGTAGATGGCAACACTTGTTCTGTTTAAGAATAAAGATAGATTTATTTTTTCAATTGCTGCTACTTGTTCTTTTTGTTTTGTTTGGAAGCTTGCGAAATACCCTATTTTGTTCTGCCGTGAGCAAGTAAAATTTATTTCTTATTATAGTTCCTAAAATTCTTGTGTGTTTAATATTATAGAATTTTATGAAGGAAAATTATTTTTTCAATTAAAGACCAGTATTGCCGATTAGTAACAAACTGTTTTTTAGCCGTAAACCATACTTAAAACAAAATATGATTTTTTAAAAATATTTTTCTCGTGATTTATTTAAAAAATGAAAGCCGAAAAACATTATTACAATGATTTTTGAAAAATCAGGCATTTAAGGGTTAAAACAAAGTTGAAAAGTGTTTATGAATTCGGTTTGTCTGTCTGTCTGTCCGTCCTTACTCAAACTCGCTTAAATAGGGCCCGATTCCCATGAAATTGATAGGTGTTATTGGGTATCACTGCGGCATGTTTGGAATTGAAAATGAAGTGTGTAGTACCTACGATTCGTTTGCAGACACGTTCAAAATAATTTCGTTGCATGACGGTCTATGGGGGGAAATCCTTTGCGGTGTATTTTAATGATATCACTATTTTAAACTTACTGAAATTGATATAAAGTAATACCTCTGAATACCGGCCACCGCTGGGAGCATGATAAAGTGACCGTACTTCGGAGGTTACCGTTATTCAGAGGTTCCACATTTTAAAAGCTCAAAATTACATTAAACTCAAAATAACTGACCAAAATTATTTTACTTTCACAGTTAAGAAATACATCGTATTATACATACTATTATTAAACACTAAAGAAATCAGTTATTCGCAGTTATTTTTTAAGCATATCTCTTTCTCTAAATGCATAATCATTTCCGCAGATTTGTTGTACAATTTGTTATCATTTTGAGTGACCGCAAATTTTTTAATCTCCTAGTTTCTCTGCAATTTCTGGAGCACTTTCCTACAACATTGGCCCAGAAATTGGGAGATTTTTCTCTAGACAATTAGAAAGCCATTCTAAAAGCAAGTTATCAATCTCATCATAACCAGTTCTTCGACGCTTAGTTTAAGATTCCAAATTTACACCTTGAAACGTCTTTCTAAATAAAAGTAACTTTTTTTCAGAATGTCCTTTTGTGTTCTTCTGCAATTATACATTTCAGCTAATTTTCGTGCACTTGCACCTTTTTTGCTGTCCTGAATAACTTTCAACTTAACACTTAAAGTTAAAAATTTTCACTTTGAACTCATTCTTTTAGTGAAAAATACGTGCTACACATAGAAAAAAAAAATCATCACACGATTCAGAAAGAGTTCAAATGACTACTGATTGCTCACACTTAAATTTCATCCCCGCCACACCTATTTACGAACGGGGTTTTGTTAAGCAACCGCTAGAGATTAGTAGAAAATTTCTAAGGACGTCAAATAAGAAAATATGTCTCCACAATCTTTGTAATCTCAGTTGTAGTTAAAAATTAACGTAAAAAAAAAAAAAAAATGCTGCGGGCTGGCCGTTGTTCGGAGGTTTAATGTAATGCTATTTCTATGGAAGAGATTCGGTAACACTGAAACATGACCGGTATTCGGAGGTTGCAGTTGTTCGGAGTGACCGTTGTAGGAGGTTTCACTATATATGACTGAGTTGTACAGCACGGAACTTACTGCAGTATAGGGTGTGCATAAAATTGATTGTTCATTTACAGGGACACACAAAAAATTTGGCTGCAGAAGAAATTGTATACTATTGAAGCCTGTGATTATTAATTTCTGAAAGTGCGTTTTAAACTGTGGTACGCGTTTTTTATATTGAACTATTTTTAAACTATTGCTTGGTATGTATAAATTCTATAGAATCTATACAGGGCTGCACAAAAGTTCTCAAGTATTTTTAAGTTTTTAAGCTGAATAGAAATTTTCAACTGTGCTATTTGTTTAATTGAACTACGTGTTATCATACTGTGTAACATAACATAGAAATCCACAGATCATGTACAGGGGTGCACAGTGCACACAAACACATACACACACACACACACACACACACACAAAAATACAGATATTTTTCAGAGTATTGATTGCAATAGCAGAAATCGGGTTTTCAAATGCTTTGTGAGGTTCTCAAATTGTTTATTCAAACTGACAAAAATAAATAAATAAATAAATAAATAAAAATAAGAGAGAGAAAGAAAAAAGAATACCGCCTTCACCTAGAATGAATAGGTAGTCATTTTCTGAATCCCTAAACTAGAAATATAGATTTCCGAGCTATGCGAGTAGGGTAAACAACTAAGTTGAATAGACGAAATGATCTAGAATTTCTAGTCTCTTTTTTCTAGGTGACGAAATGATAATGAATCGTTTCAGTAACGAGAAATTATCTCTTGATTTCTGGAATGGTTCATAAACTGGAATTATAGTTACTAAAACTAACCTCTTGTGTTCGCATCTATTTGCAGAGATTTTTAAATAATAAGTTGGACCATGAGATTATAGGTAAACGCTCTTGAATTCTAGTAGGAGACTCTAGAGCTCTCTAGCAAAGGGAGCTAGAATTTATAGGGACGACATGGATCTAATTTTTCTAGAGCCACAATTTAGATTCTAGATGCCAGAACCATATTTTTTTCTCAGTGTAGACATCATATTTCACCCTAATAAAATGTGAAATTCTGTTACAGTATTCTGAATGTGTTGGAAAGCGTTACATAATCTATATTCAACGCATGATTTATGGTTTGATTTCTTGTAAAAAAATGGTTTATATTTATATTCTGCAATCCAGGAAAGCAAGGTTGGATTACCAAGTATTCTATAAAGGCTTTGAAAAGGCAAGTTGAAGTTACTCCAGTTTTTTTTTTTTTTTTTTTCGTATTATTTGCTAGAATTTCTTTTGTTTGATGTTTCATTTCACTGCGTCAAATGTGAACAACTACATCATATTTCACCGTAATAAAATGGGAAATTTTGTTACAGTATTCTGAATGTGTTGGAAAGCGTTACACAATATATGCTGAACGCATGATTTATGGTTTGATTTCTTGTAAAAAAAAATGGTTTATATTTATATTCTGCAATCCAGGAAGGCAAGGTTGGATTACCAAGTATTCTATAAAAGCTTTGAAAAGTCAAGTTGAAGTTACTCAAGTTTTTTTTTTTTTTCGTATTATTTGCTAGAATTTCTTTTGTTTGATGTTTCATTTCACCGGGTCAAATGTGAACAACTGGTAGCCAACCCAATAATTGTAGGGTTATTTTTTTTTTTTTTTTTTTTTTTTTTTTTTTTTTTTTTGCGTGGAGAACATGTACACCTCACCTCGTCCGCAGATACTTCAAGATCCGGTAATCAAAGACACTGGAGGCCGAATGATGTTTCAAGAGTTTCATCATCGTGAAGTTTAGTGCCGGTATTTTTTTTTTATTATATTCAATTCCATAATGGGAAGATGATTACTTGTTTTACAAACAAAATGACTGCATTTATATCTGCACGCACTATTGACGGTGAAACCTCTTTCTGGAGTGAATCGGACTTCTGTTTTCACGACGTGGATCATTGATATTGGTGAAGAGATTGGTGGAATGATGTTTGTACTTAAAACAGGTGGTGATCAAGGATGTACTTTAAACGTGTGGAAGAGAAAAGGGTGGGGTATCTGATGGAACAATCTGTTTTTGATCATAGGAAACTTTCAAAACAAACATGACTCTTTATTGTCGATATTCAAGCAGAACATCGTTTTTATAGAGATCCACAAATTCGTGTGCACGAAATACATCATGAAAGGGTAAAACTATAATAAAGTAATAGTCAGTAATTTGATCGAAAACTAGTGACGTAAATCGTGGTAAATTTTGAAGTTTAATGAAAATCTAAGTACTAGATTTATCAACCACGACCCTATACTATACATAACGACTTTAGTCTGTTGTTTGTAATGAAAATGTTTATATACAATTCAGAAATTGCACGTCAAACGTGGCAAATGAGGTGCGTTCGTATTATAACTAGTTTTTTAAATATTCAGATCTCGGTGGAATAGCTGCTGCACTTTTATACAAAAAAATGAATACAAAATTTATTACGATTGTATATATTAAATTCAGTAATACCGAAATAATAGGACTCCATCTTAAATAGGATGTCATGACCATGGCAACCTAGAATCATGTCCTATCATGGGATATCATTGAATTAATTACGTAGGAGAGGATTTAATAGAATGAAGAAAACTTTAATTAACATCTTTTTAAGTAAATCTGAATTTTTAATTCGTGTATTTTATTTCACATTGCTAAAAAGGCGAGGAACCAACAGAGTGGAAAATTATCCAGCCCCCTCCCCACACCACCAGGGTTTAATATTTCACACTGTAGGTTCCACGCCTTGTTAGCAATGTGAATTAAAATTCACGAATTAAAAATTCAGATTTACCACTTCTCGGGCGTAATTAATCGTATAAAAATTGTAATATCTTTTTAACACTTTCCAACAAAGTTGAAAAGTGTTTATGACTTCAGTTTGTCTGCCCGTCTGTCCGCGCTCTAACTCTCGTAAATATGCTCGGATCGTTCTGAAATTTTTGGATGTTCTTGACCTCTACCATAGCACGTTCCCTATTTCAAATGAAGTTTGTAGCATGTTTAATTGATTTACAGGGACATACAAAATTTTTCCGTCACATTACGGCCTATGGAAAAAAATCGTTTCAAATGATTTTTAATGGTGTTACACTCTTTCAAACATAGTAAAATTGATATCCATTTATGAAGTCCACTAAAATATGCATTCTGTTGAATATGCGGTGCAAAGAATACTTATTGTTCATTTACAGGGCCACACAAAAGAATTCCGTTCATAATAGTATAGGGGAAATAGTCTGCCGTGAATTTGAAAAGATTTCAGATACTATATTGCATCAGACTTACTGTATATTAGTAATGATTGCTCGAAATGCATTTTTAATTATGATATGGACTTTTTAGGGTTTCGTTCATCTGACGAAACCCTATTCGTTTCGCTCCTCTGTCTGTCTGTCCGTCAGTCACAGAGCCCGTTCTCAGAATTTATACATGTTGGAGACTTGAAATTTTGCATACTTATAGCTGAACACCACATATCATACCACAAATCATAAAATTTTGAAAAAGTCGTACATTTAACCCTTTGGTCTCCCACATGTGTATTTTAAACAATTCTTTCTAAGTGAGCCCTAATTAGTTTAGAGGCGTGACATTTTACATACTTATAGCTGAACACCTCACATCAAATTACAAACCATAAAAATTTGAAAAAACCGTACATTTAAACCTTTGGGCTCCCACATGTGTATTTTAAACAATACTTTCTAAGTGAGTCCCTAATTAGGTTGGACGCGTGAAATTTGGCATACTTATAACTGAACACCTCACATCAAATTACAAACCATAAAAGTTTGAAAAAACCGTACATTTAACTCTTTGGGCTCCCACGTGTGTATTTTAAACAATACTTTCTAAGTGAGTCCCTAATTAGGTTGGACGCGTGAAATTTGGCATACTTATAACTGAACACCTCACATCAAACGAAAAATCATAAAATTTTGAAAAAGTCGTAAATTAACCCTTTGGGCTCCCATATGTGTATATTAAACAATTCTTTCTAAGTGAGCCCCTATTTAGGTTGGAGGCGTGAAATTCGGCATACTTATAGTTGAACACCTCGCATCAAATGACAAACCATAAAATCTTAAAAAGTCGTACATTTAACTCTTTGAGCTCCCACATGTGCATTTTAAACAATCCTTTCTAAGTGAGCCCCTATTTAGGTTGGAGGGATGAAATTTTTCATACTTATAGCTGAACACCACATATCATACGACAAATCATAAAATTTTGAAAAAATCATACATTTAACCCTTTGGGCTTCCACATGCGTATTTTAAGCAATTCTTTCTAACTGAGCCCCTTATTAAATTGGAGATTTGAAATTTTGCATACTTATAGCAGAGCACCTGAGGCCAGGCGACAAATCATAAAATCTTGAAAAAGTCTTACGTTTAACCCTTTGAGCTACCACATATGTATTTTAAGCAATTCTTTCTAAAAGAGCCGCTAATTAAGTTGGAGACATGAAATTTTGCATACGTATAGCTGAATACCTCAGACCACACGGCAAATCATAAAAATTTTAAAAAGTCTTATATTGTTTAATCCTCCGGGCTCTAACTTGTGTATTTTAAGCAATTTTTCTAACTTCCGCCCTTTGCACCCGGCAGCACTTTTCCAACTTTTGCCGACACCCCTTTGACCATTCTTTCATATTATGCACCATAGCCTTAAATATTTTAATTCCACTTTTTACCACCAGGGCGCCTACTTATCTCGGTGCTATCGGCCCAATCCCCTCGAGTAATATATCTACGGATAGTCTATAAAATGGAGTTTCGTTCGGATAGAGGTTTGTTTAGAATTGAGTGCGTCCCTGGTTGCGAAATGTGGAACTAACAGATTTTTCAAAAGGATAAAGTATTTTAAAAGAAATATTAAACGAAAGCCTCTGTGTGATCTGTGATCACACTTACATACTTGTTCACTATATTTATGCATACTATAAAGTGCGTATAAATGCTATAGTTCATATACAGGGCTAGAGAAATGAATTTGTAAAAATTACTGAGTATGAGCATAAATTGCTTAAAGGTGGGTTTTAAAGGAGTTATGCATTTTTACGCTGAATTGAATTTAGTTTTCTATGAAATATTTGTAGAATATAGATAAAATGATATACAGGGCCACGCAAAGCGTTGGATACATGGCCGTCTATAGGTGATAATTTCTGGAAATGTAATTTCAGTAGTTTTAAGCGTGTTTTAGTTTGAATTAAATTTTAGCTAAATAGTGGGATGTAATAAAGGTACTAGGTAAACTACAGGGCTGTACAAAAGTATTCAAGTATTTTTCCATCTATTAGTATAAATTGCTGAAAGATGAATTTCAACTTGTTATGCATTTTCTTGCTAAACTAAATTTTCCCATTATATAGTATATAAGTCAACATACAGATCGAATACAGGGCTGTTCAAAAGAATTGGAATACGTATTTGACTATGGGTGGTAACTACTGAAATCAGATTTTTAAATGTTTACTTAGTTATCTTATTTACCTTATTTCCCTAAGTAACGAAGTTTCGTTAAAGCTTTCATGAAGTGTTGGAAATGTTTCATAATCTATGCTGTACGCATGATTTTTCTTACTTGTTAAGTTTTGATTCGATTTTTGTAAAATTTGAAATGACTCGACAAAATTCTGCAGCGATTATACGTATGTATTAATTTTCAAACCATTCGGTTGCGTAATTATTGCGCTATTAGATGCGGACAGACGGACGTATCAGAAGACGACAATAGGTGCTACGTATGCCTAAAAAATGATTTAGATTTATATTCTCTTAACAGGAAGGCAAGGTTGGATTACGAAGTATTCTATAAAGGCTTTGAAAAGTCAAGTTGAAGTTACTCCAGTTTTTTTCTTGTTATTTGCTATAGAATTTCTTTTGTTTGATGTTACATTTCACCGGGTCAGATGTGAACAACTGGTAGCCAACCCTATAATTGTAAGGTTATTTTTTTTGCGTGGAGAACATGGTACACCTCAACCTCGTCCGCAGATACTTCAAGATCCGGTAATCAACGACACTGGAGGCTGAATGATGTTTCCAGAGTTTCATCATCGTGAAGCTTAGTGCCGGTATTTTTTTTTTTTATTATATTCAATTCCATAATAGGAAGATGATTACTTGTTTTACAAACAAAATGACTGCATTTATATCTGCACGCACTATTGACGGTGAAACCTCTTTCTGGAGTGAATCGGACTTCTGTTTTCACGACGTGGATCATTGATATTGGTGAAGAGATTGGTGGAATGATGTTTGTACTTAAAACAGGTGGTGATCAAGGATGTACTTTAAACGTGTGGAAGAAAAAAAGGGTGGGGTTTCTCATGGAACAATCTGCTTTTGATTATAGGAAGCTACCAAAACAAACATGACTCTTTATTGTCGATATTCAAGTAGAACATCGTTTATGTAGAAACCCACAAATTCGTGTACTCGAAAAACATCATGAAAGGGTAAAACTATAAAAAAGTAATAGTCAGTAATTTGTTGGAAAATTAGTGACGTAAATCGTCGTAAATTTTTAAGTTTAATGAAACTCTAGGAAGTAGATTTATCAACCATGATCCTGTACTATACATAACGACGCTATTCTGTTGTTATTAATGATAATGTTTATTTACAAGTCGAAAATTGTACGTCAAACGTGGCAAATGAGGTGCGTTCACTCTATAACTAGTTTTATAAATATCCAGATCTTGGCGCAATAGCTGCTGCACTCTTATGCTAAAAAACATGAATACAAAATTTACTACGATTCTATATATATTAAATTCAGTAACACGGAAATAATAGGACTTCATCTTAAGTAGGACTTCATCACCATGGTAACCCAGAATCCTTATCTATCATAAGATATCATTGAAGTAATGTCGAATGATAAGATTTAATAGGATGACGAAAACTTTTATTAATATATTTTTATGTTTTGATTATATTTTCATTAAATTTCAAAAGACTCGACACACTTCTGAAACTATTCTATATATTAAATTTCAAACATTTAGGTTGGGTGGTTTTGCATTATTATATGCGGACAGACGGACAGATAGAAAGACGGACGGACCAGACGATGACTATTAGGTGCTACCTATTTATATAATTAGGAACGCGCCTAAAAATGGTTTAGATTTATATTCTGTAATCCAGGAAAGCAGGGTTGAATTACAAAGTATTTAAACGTGTGAAAGAGAAAAAGATGGGGTTTCTCATGGAACAATCTGTTTTTGATTATAGGAAGCTTTCGAAACAAACATTACTCTTTATAGTCGATATTCAAGCAGAATATCTTTTTATAGAGATCCACAATCTGGAAAGACATCATGAAAGGGCAGAACTATAATAAAGTAATAACTCGACTTACGTTCGTAATTTGTTTCAAAATCAGTGACATAAATCGTGGTAAATTTTTAAGTTTAATGAAAATCTAAGGATTATATTTATCGACCATGACCTTATACTATGCATAACGACGCTATTCAGTTGTTTTTAGGGTTCCGTACTTAAAAAGTCAAAACGGAACCATTATAAGATCACTCCTGTGTCTGTCTGTCTGTCACAGCCATTTTACTCGTAAACTATGGAACGTGGAAAGTTCAAATTCGGGGAAGTAATAAAGACACTTGACCCACATATTTTCAGATTAATAAACATTCATAAATATATTTAGTAAAAAAGTATAGGGGCTAATTATGCTACATGAAAAAAAAAATCTTTTCTTTGCATATCATGTGGGGTATCCTGTGAAAGCTTTTGTAACGCTGAAATCAAAAATACATTCCTTCTAATTTTAGGTATTATATTTTCAAAGACATTGTTGAAAATGTAGCGCAAAAATATGTCCCCCCCCCCCCCCCACCATCTAATTCCGAATCTACTGAAACTAGAATTATGAAAAAATTAGAGGTAGTAGACGTTAATGTAAACCTTGCCGGAAAATTATAGTGATTACCCTAGGACACATAGTTTTTTTAAAAACCCAAATTGGCTTCGTTTCAATTTGTGCCGGGTGTAGATATTTAAGATATGTTACTTCTAAAATGATATAGTGGCTTCTTAAACTTAACAACATATTTATTCGCATTTACTTCGTCATGAGTATTCCAAGATATTATAAGGATCTCTCCTTCATAGCTTCTTTTTGAAGCGAACATTACACAAAATCGTTACATCGGTGGTTCAATCATGCAACAAACACTGAAGTGTTCTCTTCATTTCACTTCAAAAGTGGGGGATATCAAATTAGCAGCGCCACCTGCCTTCTTTTTCACATTTTCGACACTCCCCACTTGATAATTATCAAAATTATCACACTATATTTTTAATCTAATTTTACCAATAATTATTGAAACCAATATACATGTCAAAATTATACAATATGGAATTATTCAAAACAATAGATTTAGAAAGTTTTACCTTTAAGAAAATCTGAAATAAAGTACTAAATAAACAATCATAATATAATTACAAAACATATGTTTCTTACCAATATGTACAACATAAATATACCTGGCCAGGATTTTTGCAAGAAACTTTCATAAAATAACACAATAAATGCAAAATTAAATAATATCAGTATTTACAGTATAGCTAAATATATTACAGTTATAATACAGTAAAAGAAAAAGTTATTAATATTATTTACATAAACACAATACTAAAATTAAATATTGTTATATTTACAGAAAATTTATTTGCAAAATTATTTCATTAATCAGCAATTTCAAAAGGATATATAAGTTGAATAGGTCGTCTTAAATTCCCCTTTTTGGTCTTGACGACACAAGACCTGACTAGTCCATCACGACCTCTATTGATCTCGATAATTCGTCCTAAGTTCCATAGGAACTTTGATTTACTTGCACCTTTAATTAAAACAATGTCATTGACTTTCAAGTCTTTTTGAGCATTAGAGTTCCGAAAGAGTGCAAGCTTTTAGTTGCTAGTAAATACTCAGTCTTCCATTTCTCCCAAATCTGGCTCAAAAGTTTTGTTTGATACGTTTTTCTTTTAATCAGGCTAGTCCTAGTTATAGAGGCGTTAAACAGTTCGTTAAAGTTAAAGGGGTATCTTACCTTGTGTCCAGCAAGCAGAAAATGGGCCGGTGTTAGCGGCTCAGGCTCAGATGAATCATCATAAACGTATGTTAGTGGTTTGTGGTTGAGAACATTTTCCACCTTTACAAGCACAGTCATAAGTTCTTCAAAAGTAAGCAAAGCTTTTCCTAATACTTTTCTTAGGGGGTCTTTAACACTTTTCATCAGCCTCTCATAGAAACATCCCCACCATGGGGCAAGTTCAACGATGAATTTCCATGTTATTCCTTCTGAAGAGATAAAATTTTGAAAATCTTGGTGCTTAAGTATGTCAAAGAAATATTGAATTTCTTTATTTGCACATTTGAAGGTTTTGGCATTGTCGGAGTAGAATATACGACAGTTTCCTCTTCGGCTAAGAAAACGTCTGAGTGCCAATATGAACTTTTTAGTTGATAAGTCTGAAACTAGTTCCAGGTGGACAGCACGAGTCACAGCACACGTGAATAGAGCTATATAAGCTTTTTCGGTGTTATCTCTGTTTTTTTATAAAAACAGGACCGGTGAAGTCTACTCCAGAGACGGAAAACACCGGGGTTTCTGTTGTGTTCTCGTAATAACCGGGGTTCTGTTGTGTTCTCCGGTGTTCTGTTGTGTTCTCGTGTTCTGTTGTCACGTGTCTTGTGTTGTCTGTGTTGTCTCGTGTGTGTGTCGTGTTGTTCGTCGTGTGTCGTGTTGTCGTGTGTCGTTGTCGTGTGTCGTGTGTCGTCTTGTCGTGTTGTCGTGTGTCGTGTGTGTCGTGTTGTTCGTCGTGTTGTCTCGTGTGTGTGTCGTGTGTGTGTGTCTATGTTGTTCGTGTGTGTGTGTCTGTGTTGTCTCGTGTCTTGTGTTCTCGTGTCTCATGTCTCGGGGTTCTGTTGTGTCTCCGGGGTTCTGTTGTGTTCTCGTAATAACCGGGGTTCTGTTGTGTTCTCCGGTGTTCTGTTGTGTTCTCGTAATATTAGCAGTTCTGTAAATCGAGAGTCCTTTGGCAGGAGGATTGGATGCTTTTCTGCATATTTACTCTCGTCCAGTCTTCCCTTTATTCTTAATAAATCGTTTTCATCAAGAAACGGTGCCAATGATAGTAAGCTAGATTGTTTTGGAAGCTCACGCGCCGATTTAAGCAAATCAATTTCTGGTTTATAAAATTGTTTCTGGACTGCCTTAATGAAGAATATTTCCGCACCTTGAATTTCATCGGCAGATAAGGGACCATCGTTTCCAGGTAATTTTCTAACTTTCCTTATAAAGCGTTTAACCCATGCAATTGTTCGAAGTAGTTTTAGCATACTACTAAAGTTTCCTAAATTTTTTATGAGCTCATTGCTTTCAATAGTGCATTCATTAACCAGAATATTTTTTCGACGTTCTAACACGTTGTCATTACCTGAAAAAAATTTTCGATTGCACAGGCCAACCTGTGGAACTAGTTAACCAAGGCGGTCCTAGCCACTATAATGAATTTTTCTTTAAAGACCTCAATTGCAATCCTTTCGTCAACAAGTCTGCTAGGTTTTTTTTTTACCTGAGCAATGGTTCCAATTTTTAGGATCCGATATGTTTTGGATTTCTGTCACTCGATTACAAACGAATGGTTTCCACTCTTTTTCTGAACTCTTGATCCAGCTCAAAACGATTCGCGAATCGGTCCAAAAAAGTGTGTTTGTGCAATAGTCATTGAACATTTCATTCAAATATTTATAGATTCTCACTGCTATAACTGCTCCCATCAACTCCAAACAAGGCAGTGTTAGATTCTTAAGAGGATGATTTTGACATCATAAGAGACGTTTTCACTTTTCCGCTTTTGTTTATGTATCTGAAGTATGCGACAGCTCCATATGCTTTGTCACTAGCATCGCAAAAAATATGTATCGTTACTTCTGTTGGATAGGCTCTTTCCAGAAAATATTTTCTATCGACTGATACGTTTTTCAATTCTTGAACGTCCACTAACCAGTTTCTAAATTCAATATCTAGGTCTTCGGGAAGTTCTTCGTCCCATCCTAGCCCTTTTAGCCATATTTTCTGCATTAACAGCTTAATTCTGATTAAAAAGGGAACTATGTATCCAGCGGGATCATAGATTTTTGCTGCAGCACTGATCTTCTGGTGGCCAAACTAGTGTTACTTGTAACATTCTGAAATTCCAATGAATCAATTTTTATAATGTCTTTATTAGTGTCCCATTCCAGTCCCAATAACATAGACCGCTCAGATGGGTTATCTAACATACCGTTTTGTTGCCACAATTCTTTTAACTCAGTCGAATTTGAATTAAATTTACGCAAGTTCATGCTAGCGTCCTTAAGTATAGTGTTAGCACTGGATGAAAGATTAAAAGCAATTTCAGCTGTATCTGCCAAAGAATAAAGATCATCAACGTACATGGAGTTATTTAACATTTCAAAAACCTCGGAATAAAATTCTTTATATTTTTTAATGTGTGCCTTAATTGTGGCCGCTAAGACAAAAGCGCTACACCTAATTCCAAAAGGTAAACGTGTCATATTCATTACCCTAAAGAAGTTAGAGTCACCATTATTAAACCAAAGAAATTTTAAGTATTTTCTATCTTCTTTTGCTATTTCTATCATTAAGTATGCTTTCTCAATGTCGGAAGAAAAGGCAACTTCATATGTTCGAAATTTAAGTATCACGTCTAATAAATTAGGATTTAAATTTGGACCTGATGCCAAAACATCATTTAAAGATTTCGAATGGCTTTCCTTTGATGACGCATCAAAAACTATCCTCACGTAGTTTCTTTATCTGGCCTTAAAACAGCCTTATGAGGCATATAGTATCCAGACAATAACGCATCATTTTTAGATTCTTCTACAATTCCCTCACGAAACTGCTCATCGATAACTTTCTTATACTCAGCGCATACTACTTTATTTTTATTAAATTTTTCTTTCAAATTATCGAACCGCTTTTTAGAAATGCAAAAATTATTATTAATTTCATGTGAACCTGAATCCCAAATAAAATTAGTTGTGTACCTATTATTTTTGTATTGCAATTTTTTCTCAAACTCTTCTATTAACAATTTATCCTTTTGAGATAATTCATCACTCTCGTCCGAAATTCCGATAGAATCAATTTCCCAAAATATTCTTAAATCATTTCATTCAACCGCATTTTTCATTACTGCAATATTTTGAGAACAACTATTTCCTTTTCTCAATTCCTGTCCCATAATCACCCATCCAAAAACCGTTTTTATAGCGCCTGAGTCATTATTAATGGATATTTGTTCGTTTAAAATAAATTCCCAAAACAAGTCTGATCCAATTAGTATTTCAACATTCATCAAATCTTTTCCTACACAAGCATCAGCCATTTCCATTTTATTATCCCTCATAAATTCCCTAATTTGTGCGGACGGTTCGTACATATCGGCGCCAGATATCCGAGGAACAACAAGCGCGCGGACTTTCGCTTTGAAAGATTGATCTAAGCTTTTAATTTCTATCTCTACTATTGGATATACTTTCTCTGCCGCACTTTACATTCCGAAAGAATACACTGATAAAATCTCCTGACCTACTGGCTTTAAATTAAAAGCATCCACTAATGCTTCGCTGACAAATGACCGCTGACTCCCATTATCTAAAAGTATTCTAGTTAATTTTGAATTGAAATCAGAATTCGCGACTACTTACATTTTTAGAATGCGTCACATTATTATTACAATACGAAACAGAACTAACAATTTCAGAACTAGAATTGTTTGCATTTACTGTCGCCTCAAATCCATAATTAGGATTTTCAGAATTTTGCCGCGTATTGCTTATTTTATCCTCCCGAGCGGCATTTAACCCTCTGCTGTCTTTTGTGCAAATAGAACCATGGTGATATTGATTTTTACATTTAAAGCAAGACAATTTATTTCTACACTTTTTGCTGTTGTGAAAAAATTTAAAGCATTTAAAACAGCGATTAGAATTTTTCAATATCCTAAACTTATCTTGCGGGGGCAAGCTGCATTTGAATGAATCATGGGGAGAAGAACAAAATATGCATGATAGAATTTGTGCATTAAGAGCGCTAGCAGAACTCGAACCCTTAAAATAATTTTTACTACCTTGCTTATCGGGGGGACCTATATATTTTCGTTTAGTATCTTTAAAATAATTTAGCATAAGAGAAGATTCCCGACACTCAATTTCGATTTTTAAATATCTCAATAGTTCTAAAACATTAAACTCATTTTTATCTGATTTTTCTAAACGTTTTCTATTAAAATTTAGAGCGAGATCATCTGGGATAAATCTAATCAGAATGGGGTACAAAAGATGACCGTACATTTCAGTCGTTACATTTAACGACTCTAAACTTCGAATTTGAATTTCAACAATGTCATATAATTTTCTTAACTCAAATATATTAGTTGAGTCCTTGACGGGATTAAGGTTTAACAATTTTGACATATGCCCGTTAACAACTAATTCCTGTCTACCAAATCTTTGTTTTAGTAATTTTATTGCTTTTTCATAATTTTCCTCCGACAAAGCAAATCCGTTTATAACATTGAACGCGACCCCTCCTAAAAGAGTTTTTAAATATGAAAATTTATCTATTTTTGGCAAATTTTCGTTTTTATCAATAGAGCTTTGAAACTGATTCCGAAATTCCATCCACAAACATGGATCACCATAATACTTTGCAATCGCAATTTTAGGCAATTTCACTGTTACATTATTAAAGTTTAAACTATTATTTCCTGCATTTTCAGGTGATTCGCTAGGTTTATTAGATATAACACTTTGCGGTGTACTATCAGGACTGGGAAGCGTAATTTGTTTCGATTCTTTAATAATTTTCATCCTCGCATTAATTCTGCTAATCCAAGTCGTTATTTTTTTATTATATTCAATAGCATTCTGCACTTCACTCTCGAACTCTTTATCTTCATTAATTAAATTTTTAATTTCATTATCAAAGATTTTTAATTCTTTACTCATTTGATCTAAATAACCAGCATATTCTTCTAGCGAGCTCTCTGTGCGTTTTTCCAAATCATCACTTTCCAATTTATTTATATACTTAGTTACCGCTGTTCTCAAAACAGCGCTTTCTTTCTTAAGTTTCACTAAATCATTCATGTTTATTTACCTACACTGTATATCAATCGGAATAAATAATTCAGTTTCTAATCATTAAATTATACAGCTTTTTTTTTTCTTATATCACATTATTTAATTCTAATGATCACTTTCGTTTTCAAAATAAAATGCATCGGAACAAGAATTTATCTTCAAAACAAAACAGCATATTTTTTTTTCTATTATTTAACAAAGTTACTTTTTTCCGTTATTTATGGCGAATAAAATGTTTTCAATCAAAAATAATTAAATGACCTTACTTCCTTGGGCCAGTTGCACCATTTAAAAACCCAAATTGGCTTCGTTCCAATTTGTGCCGGATGTAGATATTTAAGATGTGTTACTTCTAAAATGATATAGTGGCTTCTTAAACTTAACAACATATTTATTCGCATTTACTTCGTCATGAGTATTCCAAGATATTATAAGGATCTCTCCTTCATAGCTTCTTTTTGCAGCGAACATTACACAAAATTGTTACATCGGTGGTTCAATCATACAACAAACACTGAAGTGTTCTCTTCATTTCACTTCACAAGTGGGGGAATATCGAATTAGCAGCGCCACCTGCCTTTTATTTCACATTTTCGACAGTTTTTGAATAATTAGCATTTTTCTGTTATACACAAATTTCGATTTACGGGCATTCAGAAAAATTGTTGAGCATCGCTGAATATACCTATCGTTGCAGAAGAATAAAAGCAGTGTTGATAATGATTTTTGAAAAAAATCATCGGTAATTAGCCGAGATATTAACCCTTAAAGGTACGGTCAGTTTGGACATACACAAGGACAGGGGTGGCGTACTCTATGCCTAGTCAACAACTTTTAGTGATATATATGTGTAGTGTAATGTAATGTCCAGTAACAGTATAAAAGCAATAAAAGTCAAATTGTTATAAACATACTAATTTAAGGGGTCTCGGGACTCTAAAATGTGGAAAAAATGAAAAAAAGACCATTTTCAACATTTAATGTCTTAAAATGTATATGATTTTAAAACACAATTTTAATTGGGATAAAAAATTGCAAGATACAGAATTAGTATTTATAGGGGGCTCGAAACTGTTAGACATTTGTCGAACAAAAAATTGGCACAACAGTTTAGGCGCAGGATTACAAAATAAATATTGCAACTAGAATGAAAATTTTGGTGCTTACTTATACTTCAGATTGTAATAATTTCCCTGAACTTAAATAAATTTGTATTTAAAGCATTTTTATACTTTTAATGCAATGTTGCATTTAGCTAATACAAAATTTTGAAAATTTCAACAGTAAAATCACCTAAAAAAATATTTTTTTGAAAAATAAAAAGGAAATTTTAGGTTCAGTTTATACAGACTAATATGAAATATATGCTTTGAAAATTTCATGAAAAAATAGTCAGAAGTTTTTGAGGTATCCTGCGCGTTATGTCCAAAAAACGCCATTTGGAAAATAATGACTTTAAAGTTTCGGAAAAGCCGCTTCAGCTATTGAGCGGGTATAATTCTAAAAGCCAAAACTTCTGTTCTAATGGGAATTTCAAGGATACAAATATATCAAAATATTCAAAAAAGATAAGAGGTTAACATCTAAAAAAATTAAAATTTCTTAAATTTTGAAGCTTTAAGAGTCCTGCGACCACTTAATCTTTTCCGACACGGAGTAATTCTATTTATAAACTTATGAAATAATGAACTGACACCAGAATTTATGAACGAATTTATTAGAAAATGCAAACTTGCTTATTTTCACGTACATGATAAAAGGAAAATTTTAATTAAATATTCTTGGTGCCGTTTGTCTGTTTTGCAATTAAAATTAGGTGTCCGTTTTTTAAGGGCATTGCCCTCGAAAGATTTAATTAGAATGAATAGCATAAATACTGTGGGATTCGCAATAGTTTGCATTGATTGTATCTCTCAATACACCTCGAGTGACTTTAAAAGTTAATTAAACACCTATCTGGAAAAACGCGGCACTGACCAAGGCGGCGTTTCAACTTTGAGACCTCTTTTCGAAGCGCGCCTAGCACAATGCCAAAACTTTGAACAAAGGTTTTGTTTTAGCTACACTGTAGAAATAAAGGTTATTACTACGCTGAATTTAGTTTCATAAAATGCCAAATGAAGTTTAACTATGCACTGTTTTTATTGCCAGTACCGAATTAAGTTCATCATAAACAGATTAGGATAATATTAAAAAAAGAGTTATACGAATAGCTATATTTGATATTATTTAGGTTCCATATCTCTTTGAACTTCCATGGTATACCCATTTACACTTTTCTGAAATATACAGTTATACCCAACCCTACGTTGTATAGTTTTTTACAAAGTCTTAGTATTCTTTTAGCAACGTTTTTTTAAAAAATATATATAATATAATTACAAATTCATATATTTATTTTACGGAACCCTCTGTGCGCGACTAATGCTCGCACTTGATCTTTATTTTATGATAATGTTTATATATAATTACATTTGCGACAAATTGGATTATGACAAATAATGTATACTATGTCAATAAGTCATTAGTTTAATATTATGGTTGCCCGTGTTCTCTTGTTGAGACTTAAACACAGGGCCGTGCAAAGTGGGGGGGTGAAGGGGGCGGTCGCCCCGGACGTGGAAATTGCGGGGGCGCCAATTTTATGTCACAAACCTGGTTTCTTCTTCTTTTTTTTTTTTTTTTTTTTGAAAAAGAAAAATTACACATTTACAGATTGGGAATTTTTTCCCAATGAAAGTACATTCATTTTTCGTTTCAAATTTATCGCATTGTCCCTTAGCCTTACACCCAAATACAAATTTATGAATAAGAACGTCTTTGTTTTCAAAACTTGTTTTAGGCATTTGTCTTGGTCTCTTTCTCTAACCTTCCCTTTTCTGGGTCTGTAATTTTTTTCTGTGCTTATGACAAAAACATATACAGAGAAACCTCCCTGTCCGACCACCTCCCTTAACGACCATTTTTTCATGGAACGAAATTTATTCTCATAGGCTCAATACTAATTTTATCTCTATTCAGAGACCACACCAATTGAACTCCCTCCATGAGCGACCCATTTCTTTGAAGAAAATGAAACAAATTCAGTTTTTCCTGGTCGCTTTAAGTAGGTTTTATTAAAATAATACTTCCGGAGAGCGCATTATTCATCAAACTCCTAAACTAAGTTTAGAAATTTTATTTATTCCGGTAACTTTTAAGTATTTTAACCCCTTTGTGCCTCTTTCAGCAATGAATTTAACTGTGATGACAAAGTAAGGATGACGGTCGATGAACTCCCCTGCCCTATTCTGTCAGGAAACTCAAACTAGAGGTCTGCACGGGCCCGGGATTGGCCCGAGGCCCGTACCCGGCCCGGCGGAATGCAGGAGAACTTTCAAACGGGCCGGGCCGGCAGAATTAGGACAATTTTTTCAACGGGCCGGGCCGGGCCGGCAAAAAATTGAACGGGCCTGCAGGGCCGGGCCGGGTCGATAAAAAAAAATTAATCGGGCCTATCGGCCCGATATAAGAATTTGAGATAAGCAGATAAAATACGAGGCCATTTTCAATGAATATGACTTTTTTGAGAAGTATAAATGTGCGTTACGAGCCGACGAGTTTAACAACATCAATACAGAAATGTAACATGTCCATCGTACAGATCGGCATCGTACAGTTACATGATGCCTGATCCCGGGTTTAATTTTTTCGGCAGACTTGTGCCGGGACGGAACTAATCTTAATAGTTCCCAGGATGTGTAGGACATTCATTATGTTTTGTAAAAGTATTAATAGCGATAATGAACTTCTGTTAACAGTATCTTTGGAAATGTACCTTAAGGTGGTTCTCATATTTACTGCTCAACAATGCGAAACTTTCAGACACACTTTCTGACTCATTTTTAACTATAAAGGCACAAAATTGACCGGCCTGAGTATTGAAGGCATTTGGAATCGAATAGTGTTTCCATTTTTGATAAATTACGTACAGAGATAACAGAGACTCTTGTTACATAACTGTACGTTTTTCTCCTTTCCTGTGCTATCGCTTCCGGAAATTCGATTCAAAACGCTAACTTTGGCAGTATTTTCTGAAAGATATATTACTTTTAGCTAAGAAAAAAACGGCATTTACATGGTTTTTGAATAAGAATATCTGCCAATCTCATGCGTTTCCGAAAAGAAATGAATTCATAAATGTGTCAAAATGCAGCTCCTTTGGATTTGAGAAAAGCCTTAAAAAAGACAGAAATATTTTCACAAATCTACTTTTTATTATGAGCTTCAAAAGTATCATGTTTTTAAACCCTTTATTCTAAACTACATTAATCTTTTAATGAACCCTTATTTAAATTTTGAAGCGTCTGTACAGACGTTGACTAAAACACTGTCTGTAATCGTTAATGTTTACTATTGTGTGTTTTCTATTTTGCGAACACATAGTAATGTAAAATATACTGTAAAATGTTCCCATAAATATACATGTAGTAATCATTAAAAGAATCTTAATTGTATGTCGAGAAAAAACGGAATTTTTTGTAGAAATTGAGTCGGGCCGGGCCGGGCCTGTTTTCCCTGATTTTTGTACGGGCCGGGCCGAGAACGGTAAAAATGTAAACGGGCCGGGCCGGGCTCGGGCCGAAGTTTCAATTTTTACACCGGGCGGGGCCAAAATAGCTTTCCTTCGGGCCGGGCCGGGCCCGGGCCTGGAAATTCCGGCCCGTGCAGACCTCTAACTCAAACAAATAGATAAATTCATGAAAAGGTCATAATTTGTTACCGTCCAAAAAAAAAAAAAAAAAATGCATTTATTTACTGAGCTTTGAAAGGACTTGGAAATAACAGTTATAGAAGATAAAGCCGTAAAATCAAAGCAAACGTCAATGTATTCATTTTGTAAACTCTGCACTAATTAACTTATGTAATTAATTTTTGTTTTGATACTTAAATTTTCATATTTTTTTCTAATGTGAAAAATAAATTTTAGTAACATTAATTGTTTCCTTTTTTCAATAATTAAAGTCTAGATTTAAACATGACCTTCATTAAGAGACCACCTCTCGGAGCAACCCATTTTTATTCGAACGGATCGTGGTCGCTTTAGGGAGGTTTTACTGTATTCTCAAAGTAGCATGGCATTTTTCTTCTGGGTATACAAAAGGGATGCAAACTGTTATACTTTACTGCTAGATACATATTTTCTACATCCATTTCCCAGATTTCCTTTGCCAAAATATAAGTGTAATTTCCTCTTATGTTATTGAGTTGTTTGGAGTTTCTGAATTAAAATTAAACATAAAGTTCCAAAATAAACGCAAAATATGTATTCAATAAAATTTATTTCCGTTTCTACACTGTTTTGTGATACATCTCACAAAGAAAAAAGTGTGTATTTGTGAGGAAGGGGGGGGGGGGCGCCAAATTGAAACTTTGCCCCTGGTGCAGTTTTCTCTTCGCACGGTGCTGCTTCAACATGAAAAATCTTTGTATCATGTGAAAACTTTTCTTTACAATAAAATTTGAAAACTATCGTATACGTATCCAAATGTGTAATTCGTTAAAAAACGCCCTTTGGCGGCTAAATTTTGAACTAATTTTTGTTTTCGCTGAAACAAGTTCCCATGCCTTTATTATGTCCTCCACAAAATTTCACAACGTTCTGAACAATAATTTCGTCTGTAGAGAACTTTAAAATAGAGTCGCTTAGTCATAGACACCTTGTACCTAGGTAGAAATTCCAGACGTTGCAGCACTTTTCGTTTAGTCTATAAACTTGCAAAGGCTTTTTCTCGTTTTTAAAACTTTCTAACAAAGTTGAAAAGTGTTTATGACTTCGGTTTGTCTGGCCGTCTGTCCAAGCTCTAACTCTCGTAAATATGCTCGGATCCTGAAATTTTCGGATGTTAGTGACCTGTACCATAGCACGTTCCTTATTGCAAATGAAGTTTGTAGCATGTTTCCTTCATTTACAGGGAAAGCCAAAAGTTTTCCGTTACATTACGGCCAATGGGAAAGAATCGTTTTAAATGATTTTTAATGGTGTTACACTCTATTGATATTCATTTATGAATTCCACTAAAATATGCATTCTGTTGAATATCCGGTGCAAAGAATAGTTATGTTCATTTACAGGGCCACACAAAAGAATTCCATTCGTAATGGTATAGGGGGAATAGTTTGCGGTGTATTTGAAAAAATTTCAGGTACTATATTGTATCCGAATTGCTGTATATTAGTAATGATAGCTCGAAATGCATTTTTAATTATGATATGCGCTTTTTAACACTTTCCAACAAAGTTGAAAAGTGTATAGGCATTCGGTTTGTCTGTCCGTCTGTCCACGCTCTAACTCCCGTAAATAGACTCGTATTTTCATGCAATTGATAAAGGTTATTTAGGGTCACCAAAGCATGTTTGGTATTGTATATGAAGTATGCAGGATTAATTGTTCATTGACAGGGGCACTCAAAAGTATTCCATTACATTATGGTATATGGGGAAAAATCGTTTGCAGAGTATTTTAATGACATTATGCTATTTCAAATATATTAAAACTGATATAAATCACTGAATTTCACTACGATCACGTTAGAACAGGACATTCATAGCATTTTTTATTCATTTACAGGGACACACAAAAGAAATCGGTTACAGTACAGTACTGTCTTTGAGTCATAATTGCTGGATTGCACGGTTTAAAATTTGGTATGCGCTTTTAAATTTAATTAATTTTTTGCATCTTACTCGTTATATATAAATTCCATACCTCAAATACAGGGCTGCACATAAGTATTCATGTACCCTTCTCCTTATTAGAGGAAATTGCTGAAGGTAAATTTTCAACTGAAGTATATGTATCTCTTAAGTGAACTAAATTTTAACTTGCATGTAGCTTATACATTCAAATCTGTAAATCATATACAGGGCTGCTGAAAAAATTCGCATAATTTTCAGATTGTGGATGGAAACAGCTGAAATTGGGTTTTGAAATGTATTATGCGTTTTCATAGGGTTGAATTAGACGTAATATTTTAATTTTTTAAACTGTGCAGTTTTGTTATATTATTCTGAATGTGTTGGAAAGTGTTTCATAATCTATGCTTGATGCATGATTTTATCTTACTTGTTTTTATTAATTCCCGATATGCTATTTCTTTCGCCAAGCAATTAAAGTGTCGTCTCTAAAAAATAACTTTCCGTTGTATAAGCCAGCCTTAAAGCAAAGCAGATGTATCATTGCAATGGAATAATCTCTACTGCAACTTATTAAACTTCTAAGCATCGCACGTTTTCAATTTTTATTTTTTGGGGAAAAAAGTACTTTTAAATGCAATTTGTTTGAAAACTGCATCTCCATTTATTTTTGTGATACTGTTTTTTTTTTTTTTTTTTTTTTTGTAGTTTTTAGCGCTATTTGTTTAATGTTGGCAACTCAAGTTCTCCATTTCTGTAGGAAGTAAAGGAAAAATAGTTGGAAAATAGTAATTATGTCTTTTTGTGGCCATTTTCCCATAACAACTGAATAAAAATGTAAATAAAATGGGAGCTATTTTAAAAAATATATAAATGAATGATTTCTGATGAAACATGGAGCTATTATAAAGAACATTTAATTTTAAGTATCTATATTAATATTAAGAATAAATGAAGTCATATAAATCATTAGATGTCCTTTTTTTTTTTTTTTTTTTTGGTCGAGTTTCTTGAATGACGACATCTTTTTTTGCTGGGTTTGTGTATTATTCCACTATAGTGACGCCCTATGCATACTTTACTGTAGATGTTGTTTAAGACTGGATCGTAAGTGGGGAATTCTTCAGCGGATGCGAATAACGTCATTTTATATAAAATAAAAGGGTGTGTTTTAAGTCTTAAAACTGAACTATGTTTTATACTACCTATATTTACATACATATATATTTTCTTTTCATCGGGGGCAACACTAAATTCTGAAAAAGCAGAATTCCTGTTTTCTAGTTATTATCATTACTTGGCCAAATTAAAATGCATTTAAAACCGAAGGAAACTTAATTGAAGTTATCACTACACGCAACTACGCCTGTTGCAAGGAGTCACTCGCTTATATCAGATCTACCATGAAGTTATAATTACAGGCTCATCTCAGAAAATAGGAAAATTATTTTCAAAGAGAAAGTTGCATGCAGTTGTTGAGCAGTTGTATCCGGTGTTACTGCCTGTCCGTGTGGTTAATATTGCAGAATTTCATGATTAATTACTCTCATTACCACGTAGTTATTTCTTACCTTTTGTAAGTCCGGAATGTTTATTCAAATGCACGTAATATTTAGATATTTCGTGAGTAATTATTGCTTTATGAATTAGTCAACATTCAGCGTACAATAGAACCAAACAGAAATTTCAAGGCTTAAAAAATCAGACGTTGAAATTATTTAGTGCACAGCATTCATTTTCCTGTTCTACCATATTATTATGATGATTCGCCAAAAAAAATACACATATATATGAAAGCCTACGCATTATATTTAATTACCATTTTACAAGAATTGTAAATAACCTCCTCTTTTTTAAGTCGGTCAAAAAACAACAACAATAATAATAAATAGGTTTAAACAAAGAGTTCATTCAAATTTAAACTACTAATTTGATTCAAATCTCAGTTTTAAAATTACTTTTAAAATTCGATGTTGGCAATTGTTCTAAATCAAATAAGACGGTAATCAAAACAAAATTATAAATACGTTCTATATAAAAAAGAAAGGAAAATAGAAACTAAAAATAGTTAATTAATTTAAAATAAAGATTTCATTCAAATCTAAACTATTAATTTGATTCAAATCTCACTTTTAAAATTATTTTATAAATTAAAAATAGACAATTGTTCTAAATCAAATAAGACGGTAGTCAAAACGAAATTATAAATACGTTCCATATATATAAAATAAAATACATAAACTAAAAATAGTTAATTAATTTTCAATAAATATTTCATTCAAATCTAAAGTACTAATTCGATTCAAATTTCACTCTTAAAATTACTTTCAAAATCCGAAATTGGCAATTGTTCTAAATCAAATAAGACGTTAATCAAAACAAAGTTATAGATACGTTCTATATTTTTAAAGAAAATGAAAAAAGAAATTAAAAATAGTTAATTAGTTTTAAATAAAGAGTTCATTCAAATATAAAGTACTAATTTTATTCAAATTTTCCTTTTAAAATTTGAAGTTGGCGATTGTTCTAAATCAAAGCAGACGATAATCAAAACCGAAATTATAAACTAGAAAACAGGAATTCTGCTTTTTCAGAATTTAGTTTCGCCCCCAATGAAAAAAAAATGTATATATAAATAGTACAAAACATATTTCAATTTTAAGACTTAAAGCACACGCTTTTATTTTATGTAAAATGACGTCATTCGCATCCGCTTAAGAATTCCACATTTACGATCCACTCTTAAACATCTACAGCAAAGCATGCATAGGACGTCACTATCGCGAAATAATACACAAATGCAGCAAAAAGATACCGTCATTCAAGATTTTGGACAAGAAAAAAAAAAAAAAAAAAAAAAAAAAGGCTGTCTAATGATCTATAGGCCTTCATTTGTTTGTAACATTAATATAGATGCTTAAAATTAAATATAGTTTATAATAGCTCCCTGTTTTAACAGAAATCATTCGTTTATATTTTTTTCAAAACGTATTTTAATTACATTTTCTTTCGTTTGTTATGAAAAAATGGCAACAAAAAGTATATAATTACTATTTTACAACTATTTTTCCTTTACTTTCTACAGAAATAGAGTACTTCCGTTGCCAATATTAAGCAAATGGCTCCAAAACCTACAAAAAATTAATATTTCAAAAATAAATGGAGATGCCGTTTTCAAACAAATTGCATTTAAAAGAACTTTTTTTTCCCCATTACGACGGTATAAAAATCGAAAATGTCCGATGCTAGAAATTGCTATTGAGTATTTAATCGTACTGCTTTGTTTTATGGCTGGCTTCTGTAAGGTAACGTTATTTTTTGGAGACGACACAAAATAAGCTGGGATAAAGAAAGAAATAGCATACTTTAGGGGGGGGCTAATAAGTTTTGTATAATAAGGAGATAAGAATCTTGGAAAATTGTCGCAAGCAAACAACGTCCATTTCATCTCATTAACATGAGGAAAAAAATAAAGATTAATATCAACTACTGCCAATTTCTAAAAGATTTTTTATGTGATGTTAATGAGATGAAATGCACGTTATTTACATGTGCCCCCTTTGCCCCTGATCATCTTCAGTTGCTTTTCAAGAACTTTTTAACACTTTCCAACATAGTTGAAAAGTGTGTTTATGAATTCGGTTTGTTTGTCCGTCTGTCTGTTCACTCTCTAATTCACGTAAATACACTCAGATTTTTATGCAATTGATGTTTGTTAATGATATTTACCATGGCATGTTCGGTATCGTATATGTAGTATGTAGCATTAAGAGTTCATTTACAGGGGCACTCAAAACAATTCTTTTACATTACGGTGTATGGGAAAAAATCCTTTGCAGAAGATTTCAGTGTAATGATGCTATTTCAAATGTACTGAAATTGATATAAATCACTGAATTTCACTGAAAGATGATTACGATGAATAAGGCATTCAAAGCATTTTTCTTTCATTTACAGGGTCACACAAAAGGAATCCGTTACAGTACTGCCTTTGAGCAACATTGGCTAGAACTACGTTTTCCATTTCGGTATGCGCTTTTAATTGTAGCCAATTTTTTTTTATGTTACTCGTTGTATATACAGAGCTGCACCAAAGAATTCACGTTACCATTCTCCTTATGAGCGAAAATGGCTGAAGGGGAATTTTCAACTGAGGTATGTATTTCCTAACTGAACTCAATTTTGGCATGCATGTAGTTAATAGATACAAATCTATAGATCCTATACAGGGCTGCTCAAATGATTCGGATAATGTCCCGACTGTAGATGGGAATTGCTGAAATTGTGTTTTCAAATGTGTTATGTGGTTCCTTATTGTTTAATTAGACATCTTATTTCAAGTCATTAAAAGGTTAAGTTTTGTTACACTATTCTGAATGCTGTGTTGGAAAGTGTTTCATAATATATGCTTGACGCATGATACTTTCCTTTCTTGTTTATTTTACTCGGAAAATCCCAATGGTTCACACGGGCAAATTCAGGTGGTTCTGATAGTTCAAAAATAAAACATTATTTATTAATACACTATTATATTTTTGTTAAGTATGTACTTTTGTTAAATTCATTTCTATTCGCGAATCCCATCTTCCAATAGCACCATGCTCTTCTCACCATTAATTCTATACTTTTCATAAATCACACCCCATTATTTCCAACGCAAGTAACTTTAGTAAACAAGCATCACTTTTTAAAAAACAGCTGGGAGTGTCTGGTAAATAGACAGGTAATAACGCACCGATTAGACGAAGTAACGAACCATTTTTCAAAATATTAACCGATTCATGCGTTACAGAGAACAACTTTTGCGTCACGCCTTTCGGCTGCCGTTGTTTTTATTTCTTCTACTTTTACAAGAAGAAAGTATTGGGTTTATGAAAAATGTCGACTTCCGGTTTTCAACGGACTTATATGTTTTAGAAGATCCTGAACACGATTTGACGGTTTTTATAAAATGCCTGTCTGTCACTCTGTGAGTCTGTCTGTCTGTATGTGACAAAAATTTTGTGGGTGCTCTGTGTCAAGAACTAATGCACGGAATTTCACAAAACTTTAGATTCAGGTTTTAAATTGGTGCTGATTAGTTTTTGATGTATATCAAAGAACAGGTTTCCACAATAGCTCTACCTCAACAACTAATGCATGGATTTTCATCAAACTTCAGATTTAGTTAGTCCTTGATATAAACTAGTGCTGATCAGGTTTTGGTGTAAATCAACCAACAGGTGGCGCTGCTATACTGCACTTTGCAGGATTTACATGATTTTAACGATAGTCCTATCTTACGAACTAATTCGCTGAATTTCATGTCTTTACAATCCTCATGATGGGCATAGATTGTCATTTAATTTTGACACTCTAATACCGAATTTTGAAGTATTAATATGTATTAAATAGAAGAAAGTTTTGGGATTGGCAAATCCGACTAGTTCATTTCTTACTTTTCGCCATTCACTTAAATACGGATTTGATTTTAAATGTATTCAAAGTAAATTAAACTTTTAGCTTGCTCCTTGCATCATATTAAAATTTTATTATTTTTTTTTCATTAAAAATTATGCTTGATATTTTCCTGATAACAAAATAGCGAAAAATTATTTAAAATATTTATTTAAACATACTCTGTTATTATTATACAGTTAGTAACTGTTATACAGTTATTTGTTATTATTGTTATTATTATACAGTACAGTTATTAGTTATTGTTGTATAAATATTAGTTATTATTGTACAATCTTTAGTTATTACTGTACGGTTATTAGATATTATTGCACAATAGTTACTCTTGTACAAATATTAGATATTAATGTATAGGTATTAGTTATTATTGCACAATTGTTAGTTACTACTGTACAATCATTAGTTATTACTGTACAGTTATTAGTTATTATGGTACAGTTATTGGTTATTATTGCACAGTTACAACAACAGCTAACTAATTCTTGTAATTACTAGTTATTGTATTTAGTTATTATTATACCGTTACAGTAACAACTAAGTAAAAATTGTAATAAAATTGTTATGTAATAAGTTTAATATATAATTATTTATGATCATAATTATTACGATTATAACTATAATTATTATAATTATTGTTTTTTTAATTTATAACTATTATGCAATAATTTTTATCAGTAATAAATTATTATTGTAATATAATTACATACTTCTTTTGATTATATTGACAATAAGAGACATAATAGTTACGTAGATACATAATACTCATAATAGACATAATAGAGACACAATAGTCATAATTAAATGGTACACCCTCAATTTTTTCAAACTCTCATGGCTTAAAAATTCTACTAAATATAAAAAATCTAGTATGAAATTTGGGCTGATATGCATAAAGAAAAAAAATTATCTCATTTCAATATTTTAAGGCCACCCGTATAAGTTATTTTTATAAGTCGCTTTTATGTGACGCCGAACTGTAAGTAGTAAGATTAGGAGAGTTTTAACACAAACAAAACTTTTTAAATTACACTATGAGCAAAATACTTAAAAAAATAACAAAAATATTTTAAAATATATTAAATTACTTTAATTCTTCTTAGTACTTTCAGCTATAAACACAGCCTTCGTCAGAGAATATAAAAATACTCTTATTAACGTCTTATTTTCAAATTTCATGTAGTTGGTGTCGAAAGAAGTGAAAGTGAAACTCAATTTTTAGATCCGGAAAACATCGGGAAAAGAAAATATAGATATAGGGAAAAGTTGAATGCTATCTCTTTTACGATTCTTTAACCCCTTCGAGACGGGAACCGTTTACAAAATTTTTAATCTTTTGTCACCGTTTTTTAAAAACAGAAATTTGTGTCCTCTTGAATCGAGAAAATGCGCTGATTAAATAAGGCAAATTTTACAGTAAAATTTTACTGGTGAGGAAAAACAAGGATTCTGAGCGCTTCATGCGGCACGTATACGTGTCGCTTGTCCCCAAGGGGTTAAGGGGGCAGTGGACGTTAAAAATTTTATTTTTTAATTTTCAGAGTTATTAAATTTTGTGTAAATGTTATGTTTTCCATAAGTATATAGAAAAACTTAAAAGAAATTTCTATTCTTATTATAATTTTAAGATTTTTTTTAGAAATTAAAAAAAATTAAAACGAAATTTTGAAATTTTCCATGCGTCTTAATTTGTAATATATTTCTTCGATTTTACATTTTAATCACTTAAAACTCTATTACAAACAAATCTGTATATCGATTTTATAATCCCTTGATTAGTTAATTTTTTCGAGATTTTTTTCTGAATTCCTTACCGATTTTCATCAAAAATTTGCCTTTTAAAAAGTTAAAAATCAAATTTAATTATCTTAATGAAGTCGAATTTTAAAATGCTTACACAGTTTTTTTGTAAGTAATATCGGAATCTTCCTTATCACTTTCATGAATTTTGATCAAAAATTAAGATGCACATGGAGCATTTCAGAAATCTAAAAACGTTGAAAAATCAGTTTTGAGAAAAACAGATTTAAAATATGGTAAAGGGCCAAAAAATTGTTTGTGTGCAAAATTAAAACACTTGTACCTTTTCGAAAAATCCTCGCATTTGTATATCGTTTTTCGCAAATAATTCGGTACAAATCTATATAATAAAAGCCTGTGACTGTCATCAACAGTTCCGGGTTGACCGCTTCACTTTTTGTATGCCAAGCGGCCAATTTGGTAATTCAATGTTATCCGGGAGCAGGTGATAATTCGCCAAATATTGTAAATATCATGTCATCAGTATTATAATAGTCCATTTCATATGACTTTCATAAACAATTTTTCACGTGGTATAAATTAAAATAAAGCTTTGATGTTGAAATTAAATGCCATGGTTTATGGTATTATTTATTACTTTTCTTTTTTTTAAAGCAATAATTGAGAGTCACAAATTTTAAATATTTCAGTTTTAAATTAAAGTTATACACTTTAAATAAAATGAGTGAAAGTACAATATTTTAAATGAAATACGAAAAAATACAACGGGAACAATGTTTGGCGATTTATCACCTGCACTCGGCTAACATGAAAATGTCGAGTTCAGGATTTCCGTATCAGAATCTTTGGATTTGGCGAAGGATTGAGCAAGAAAATTAAATTATGTATAAAAGTAACGTGATACAATGCTTAGCATCTGCTTATATAATTTAAGGGAGACCAAACAGGTCCCCAAGGGCGGCTAGTTGTAGAATAACAATACGCAAAAAGAAATTTGGATTTTCGCTCAAATAAAGGTCCACGATCCCCTTAAACAAACTGAACAATCAAAAACTTTTACTTGGCATAAATATTCAAAAATCACATGTGCTAAACATCGCCTTCGTATTACAGGATCAATAATAATTTTATGGACGTAATATCTTCAGGTACAAGTGCTTTTAAATTCTGATTGTTACTTACATGTTTTACAACATACAAAAGAACTTCATAAATCATATACGAGTAGCTCTTTATGTGCACTTGTATAATCTCTCTCGATATACAACGGGTGTGACCAATAGTGAAAAAGGCTAAATATTCATTTTTCATCTCTTACAGTTGTTTCATTTATGCGTAGAGTTATTACTAAACGATTGCATGCGATCGTAGCTCTTACACTTTTATCTTCTTGGGTGGTTGAATTTTAAGAGGATGCTGCATTTCGAACCGAGGGGAGGACATACTCTAAAAACAAGAACGAAAAAAAATCACGCAATAGGCTTTGTTTATGAAACACCTTCGGACACAAGCACGATATTAGATTAATCTACCCTATCTATCTATATTATAAAGGACAAACATATCTGTGCGTAACGCATACGTCATTTTGCGAATGGCAACACTTTGAAATTTGAAATAAAATTTTGGTTTTGCAATTTTCTCTACTGCAAATTTTTAAACTTCTAAACATCGCACATTTTAAATTTTTACACCGTCGTAAAAGGAAAAAAATTGCTCTTTTAAATGCAATTTGTTTGAAAGCTGTATCTCAATTTATTTTTGAGTTATTAATTTTTTTGTAGTTTTTAATACCATTTTTCTTATCGTGGCAACGAAAGTATCCCATTTCTATTGAAAGTAAACGGAAAATAGTCGACAATAGGAGATACTGTATCTTTTTGTTGCCTCTTAAAACCTAAAAAAAAGTTGAAATTAAAATAGGGGCTATATCAAGAATATTGTCTGTTATTCCGTGATAATGACGTCATATGCACACTTTTCTATAGACGAAGTTTAAGACTGGGATGTAAAAGTATATTGCTTTAGCAGATGCAAATGACGTCTTTTTATATAAAAAAAACGTGTATTTTAATTCTTAAACCTGAATTATGTTTTGTAAAAGTGCGTCATTTTCACAGCCCAGCTGCTTTGGAATTCTTCACAGGTGATAAAATGCTTCACTTTTGAAAATAATGTAATCGAAAGCAAACACTGATAAACGCAATGTTTTATAAAAATGCAGAGTGTCTTTATAAAAGAGAGGTGACATGCAAATAATAGCGATTTATATTACAGAAATTGATGATTCTCGCCTGGATGGATTTGCTTCGCCGAGTTAGACAAGCAAACAAATAATTCGTGGTTTAAAATAATATCATCTTCGAGAAGTTTTTGTCCAAAATTCTCTCGAATAATAAAATTTTAATGCTATTCTTTAGGACATTCTACTATAATTTTATCAAAAAAACATAATTTGCTTAATTTAATTTTTCCTAATTTTATATAAACTACTAGGGGGCTCTGCACCCTGCAAGCTACGCTCGCCAACCCCCGTTCAGACACCGCAGAATCTAAAAATAAAAAAACATGCTAATCTGATGGGTTTTAAAAATATTAGAGAAGATTAAATTATACTGAAAAAAGCTGTACATATCTCCCTGTAAACGGGTTTCCATTCAATTCCGTTTGATTGCAAAAATTTAAGGGCGAATCAGTTGCTGTTAAGACATCCAGTGATTGTTTTCGCTTTTGATTAAAGAGGATCAGTTAAACATTTGAAAAAAAGCTAAATAAAATGAATTAAGTATTCAGAGTCTTTGTCTCCCGATAGTTTAAAACGATCTCAATAACAATAGCCTAAGTCATGTGACTATCATCAACAGTTCCCGGCGGAACACTTCGTTATTTATACTCTAGGTGCCATTTTGATACTTTAATGTTATCTAGGCACAGGTGATAAGCCGTCAAATATCATTATATCCCCATCATTTCATTTCTATTATAATAGTTCAAGTCATCAAATGCCATAAACAAATACGGTCTGATCCCTTCGCCTTTCATATGAAGGTTTGGCACAAATGTCATATACTTATCAATCGCCCCATATTGGCGCGATTTTTTTCTAACGGCAATTTGGGGAACGCATCAACAGCATAAACAACAACATCCGGCTTACCATATCAAGCAAAATAACGATAATTTGGCGCCAGTTAAGTACCCGTTGCGTATATGACATTAGCGTCAGAAAAAAATCGCGCCAATTTGGGGCCGTATATGACATCTGTGCCGAAAGAAAAAAAAGCCGGGTGCAAATCACGCCAATATCTTTTTTGCAACTCGCCAGTTAGAATTTTTTTATTCTTCGAGTGGTAAATTAAAACATTGATTTGAAGTTGAAATTAAATGTCATGGTTTGTTACATAATTTAATATTTCGCCAGATGTCACATACGCATGTTTGGCATGATTTTTTTTTTAACGAAAATTTGGCGAAAACCTCGTTTTCGAATACCAGTTACATATGTATTTTTGGTACTACTTAGTTATCCCGTCGACCAAAAATCTATCGCGAACTATAAGATTAAATGCCAATAACGGTTGATCGAAAATGTCACTTTCACTTGACTTTTAGCAAGTTACACATGTTTACGTCATCAAGTGATTTTTATTTCGACGTTTTATTTTTATATTTATTTATGTTATACTAATTTATTTGTTCTTTCGTTATTTAAAATAAAAATTTTGTTAATCTGTACAATTTGGCGAGTGGTTTGGCAATTTATATAACTTGCGAAATTGGTAGACGGAATAACTACGTTGTACCGTATTTTTTAATTATTTTCTATTATTTTCAAAAGGAAATAGCAAAAAAATAATTAATAACTATACAACAAAATAATTTATATAAATTAAAAAAAGAAATAAAAGTAAATAAACATTTATTATTAAATAAACGACAATAGCCATGTAAATCAAAATAATGCCATTTTTGCGCCAATTAGGAACCCCAGTGCGTATATGACACCTGTGCCTAATATTTTTCTTTTCGTTTTGAAATTTTTTTTTTTTTTTAAGGAAGAAGTGAAAGCCATCAATTTAAATGTTTCATTTTTAAATGAAAGTTTTGTATTAAATAAAATGATAACGAAAAAAAAAAAAAGCATTTTTCTTAGCATAGATTTAAAGGAGGCCAAACTGGTCGCCAAATTAATTTAAAATAGTAACCTTTCTGAATTATGAAAAAGAAAATATCTGTTATGATTAAAATTTGAGTTGCCATCATTAGAAAAATGTATTTAAAATTAGAAAAAAATTAATATTTCGAAAACTAATTCGAATTTAAAAATTCTAATACCAGTTTTGAGATCTGTGGATTAATATGGATTTTTGGTGTTAATCTCATCGCAAAGTATTCCATATTTTAGGAGAAATCGCCGTGAAACATAATCAGTTTTTAATCAGTCGATTCAAAAATCGATACACATTTCAGCCGTTTCATATATTCGTTTCATAAATTCGTTTCATTGGGATTTTATATATATAGGGTAGATATATTTTAAACACAAGCGTGTTTTTTAGTCATCTGCCCTAATCTTTCTGCTGAACCAATTTTACAAATATTTTCTTTTAACTGAAAGCTCTCCATTTGTAGATGTGATAGCACTTTTTTTTTTTTAATATCCCCACTTTTATATTTTAATTTTAAAAGCATTTTATGAAATTTCTTCAAAATGGTGAAAATTAGATAGCTTTTATTATTGCAGACAAGAGAGAAATAATGAGGTATTGTCAGGCTAGCTCAGTTTCAAATCATACAGAAATTTCACATAATTCCAAAATAACACTTTCTCGGAGTATAACTTTTTAAATATTTTTTTATTTAATCTTGATAAGACGACACATCACAAATAGAACGGCACATAACACATAAAATAATAACACGGATATAACTTTTTACATTTTAGCACATCTCAAACAGAACACAACTTCAGTCAACGCTGTAACAGAACACTTTCCAACTCACAGCATTTCTCATTCGGCAAAGCTCACGGAAAACGGTCACGTGACTGCCGGTAGAGTCTATTTGTTTTAAAACGGGTGACGCGCGTTACATCCTCCCCCTCTGTTTCCGATTTACGTCTCGGAGAGGAAACAGGATGCTTTCTGGGTCTTCCTCTTTTCCTTAAGGGTGCAACTGGAATAGTTTCAGTTTCTTGAAATGGTGACAAAGCGGAAACATGGTAAGACCCAATTCGCTCAGTAGGATTGTCCAGGCTAGCAATGTCATATGTCACTAGTGACTTTTGAGTCAAAATTATGTATGGCCCATCTCTCTTAGGCATAAATTTGGCTGTTTTATTTTTACTTGCTTTGCTCACAGGATGTAGGTTAACCCATACTTTATCACCAGGTGCGAAATACACTCGTCTACGATTTTTATCGTAATATTTCTTCCGCTGATCTTGTTTCATTTCAACACGCTCTTTCACACTTTTTGAAATATTTGCAAGACGTTTAAGATATGGGGTTATTTCCGGAACAAAATTGTCATTTTCCACAACAGCTCTAAAATCGTTTACCACATCATCGATTGTTCTTAATTCTCGACCAAATTGCAGATAGGCGGCAGTTTGGCTAGTTGTATCAGATTTGGCAGAGTTCATAGCAAATCTAATAAAAGGAAGTTTATCAATCCAGGAACTGTGTTCATCTCCAACAAGGATTGCTATTCGAGGTTTCAAGTCTCGATTTTTGCGTTCGACTGGATTGGCCTGAGGATGGTACAAAGGTGTCAATGATTGGTCTATTCCAAGAATGTAACAAACTTGTTGTAGAACAGCGCTCACAAACTGACGGCCGTTATCACTTATGAGTCTTCTTGGGATACCATAACGAAGGAAGATCTCTTCAATCAGGGTAGTCGCACATTCTTGTGCAGTAGCAGTTGTTAAGGCAAATAGTTCGACCCATTTAGTGGCACAATCTTCTACTATAAAAATCCATCGATGCCCATCTTTACTAGGGGGCAATGGTCCAAAGAGATCAATGCTGAGGGTCTCAAACCGCTGAGCATAAGCAGGTGTTCGTAATAAACCGGCTGGTTTCTGATTTGTTGCTTTATAACGGGCGCACTCTGGGCACTTTTTCACATATTCAGAAATGTATGCTCTCATGCCTGTCCAATAATATCTTTTAGCAATTCTCTGATAAGTTCCTACTTCACCATAATGTCCGGCTGAGGGGTCGTCATGATGAAGTTTCAAAATATTTTGTCTTTCTTGTAGTGGAACTACCAGTTGCGCTTCTTCGGCATCTGATTCGGGAGCATACCTATAAAGCACACCTTGATTCATCAGGAATCCTCTATCAGTCCAATTGGCGAAATCTTCGCTTTTCTGTTCGTCTTCAAAAGAATCTATGATCTTTTTAAGGTTTTCATCTTGCAGCTGTGCTTCTCTGATATCTTTTGGACTTCTTGTTGGCATGTCTATGCTGACAAAATTGCATGTCTCACAGAAAGCAGATTGATGATTACAGACAGGGCGTGACAGCATGTCAGCCACAACATTAGATTTTCCAGGTTCATATTCTATTTTCAATAAGAACGATTGTAACTGTAGTGCCCAACGGGCTAATCTCCCCGATGGTGACTTAAGGCTCAAAAGCCATTTTAAAGGTTGGTGATCCGTTGCTACAACCACTTCTTGGCCTTCCACATAGCCACGAAATTTTTCTAAGGCCCAGACAACAGCCAAAGCCTCGCGTTCTGTAGTGGAATAATTTCTTTCTGCACTTGTAAGAAGACGGCTAGCATATTCTATGGGGTGCTCAGAGGCCTTGTCAGTACCCTGTAAAAGTACAGCACCAAGAGCGTAGTTACTAGCGTCAGTTCGCAGAATAAATGGTTTGGTCCCATCAGCTTGCTTCAGCACTGGAGATGTCATGAGACACTCTTTTAGAGTTTCAAAGGCTACTTGCTCTTCTTTTCCCCATTTCCAGGTTGCTTTCTTTTTCGTAAGGTTGCTAAGGGGTCTTGAGATATCAGCAAAATTTGATATAAATCTTCGGTACCAAGAACAGGTTTGTAGGAAAGACTGGATCTCTTTAACATTTTTGGGTGGAGGTATCGCTTTAATTGCCGATACCTTGTCTGAATCTACTTCTAGACCATTTGGGGTTATCCAGTGTCCTAAATACTTGACTTTCTCACAAGAGAAATGACATTTTTCACGTTTGGCATCTAACTTAAGTTCAATGAGTCTCTCGAACACAGCTGTAAGATCTGAGAGATGTTTCTCAAACGTTTCTGACAAAACGATGATGTCGTCCAAGTACGATAAAGCAAAGACATCTTTAAGACCACTTCTAAATTGATCTATCAATCTTTGAAACGTGGCAGGAGCATTTTTGAGTCCAAAAGGCATCTTTAAAAAACGATAAGTTCCAAAAGGGCAGACAAATGCAGTTTTATCTTGATCTGGCGGGTAGACTCGAACTTGGTGATACCCAGAACGAAGATCTAAAGTTGACATGTAAGAAGTATGCTTGGCTTCATGTAAAAGGTCATCCATTCGAGGTAATGGATATTTATCTGCTACTGTAACTGCATTTAATTTCCTATAATCTATGCATAATCTTATACTGCCATCCGGCTTTGGTACGAGAACCACCGGCGAAGCATAAGGTGATTCACATTCTTCTATGATACCTTGAGCTAGAAGATTATCTATTTCCTTCTTAAGAATTGCTTTCTTAGCAGGAGTCATCCGATAAGGTGGTACAGCAACAGGAGCACTATCACCTGTGTTGATACGATGCTCTACAAACGGGGTTGCCTCTCCCCCTGGTTGAAAACATTTTTCATACCTTTTCAGAAGATCATTAAGTTTGTCCCTTTCATCGGAATTTAGATTTTTACCTTCATCTTCACGTAAAGCGTACGGATTGACTTCGACCGCACCAGCTGACGTATTATTGTCTTCTTCATATTCATCCACAAAATAAAACTTTTCCTGAGGTTTATCACTGAAATACCATGTTTTGTTAGCAATATCTAACACTATGTTAGCATTCTGTAAGAAATCCATACCTAAAAGAGTTCTATTACCCTTGGCATCTGGTAATACGATGAACTCCGTTTCGAAGACTCGGCCTTCAATCTCTACGGGCACAGTGGCAGACAAAGTGTCTCTAACCACCGTAATTCCGTCAGCTAACGTTACTTCATGGGTATGAGGGTTCAATGCAACACTAGTTTTTAAAAATAATTGATACATACGTTCTCCCGCAATAGAACGATTCGCTCCCGTATCTGCACAGACTAGCACCTTCTTATTGCAGATCGTGATAGGCACATTTGGAGCTGAAACTGCTGATGTATTTAAACTATATAGCTCAAGACGATGTGCTTGAACAGTTTGTTTTTTAACCGTAGGGGAACAATCTGGACATTTCTTCTTTATAAATCCCAATTTACCACAACCATAGCAAACAATATCGGATTCTATGCGTCGATTAGCAAACTTAGGGGAAGATCTGTCTTCTTTTGGAGGCTTACTCTGCTTCCAATTATTTTCTCGACGAGAAAACTCTTTTTTATCTTGGGGTACAACCGGATCCCTTTTAGGAAAGGTAGATCTAATAATGTCATACGCATCTAATTTTTCGGCAAGGTCGACTGGCGAATTTAAATTTTCCCAATCATCTAACATATGTTGTTTGCATTCAACAGGCACGCGCCTTTTCATTTGATCAGCTATGATAAGATCCTGAAGAGCTTCAAAAGACGTTACAGTTAATTCTTTAAGCCAGTTTTCAAAATAAGCTCGAAGTTCGAAATAATAATCTCGCCAAGTTATTTCCTTGGACTTGCGATGCGTAAAGAACAGCTGTCTAAACTTTTCGGCACTAATTTTAAACCTTTTTAGAAGTAAATCTTTAACATGTGAAAAATTTGAAGCGTTTTCTTCTGATTCACGAGCGATAAGCGTAGAGATAGAAGACGGTACAACACTGAGTAAATACGAAACCCATAGATGCTCTGGTACCTTAGAGAGCTTCAATTGACGTTCCAGGAGCACCAAAAACAAGGTTACATCATCAGTTTCTGGCCTGAATGTAGGCAACAGCTTTTGGATATCTATCTTACTCTCCGGGTGAGACATTATCCCTGCTGCATTACCACCTACCGCTCCACTGGAAGTACTTTGGTTCTGAGCCTGTAACTTGAGCTTCTCAAGCTCAAAATTCATCTCAAGCTTTTTTAACTCTAACTCTTCCGCTCTATGCTTTTCTTCCAATTCTAATTTGCGCTGTTCTAACTCAGCTGCTTTTCGTTTTTCCTCTAAGTCCCGTCTGCGTTGTTCTTCCTCGCGAGTCGAAATTTGGTTTCTGACTAATGAATTTACAAAATCAACTTCGTACGAGGGGGAGGATTTAATTTTTTCACGCAATGTGACAACTGTCATAGAGGGTTGAACATCTAAATTCATTTCTAACGCAACCTGATATAAATCCTCTTTGCGAGCTTTATTAAGTTCAGACATTTTAAACTTTAGCAAAACAACAAAACGAGTACCCCACAAATGCCGAAAATTCGTTTAAATTATAAACCCACATATGAGCTTTGCCGTTACAACTCATATAAACAAGACTTTAATAAAAAAAGATAGTAAGCTTTAACCATAACAAAACTCTTACTAAAAACAAAACAAACTTTAAATTCCTGCAGGTATAAATAAACTGGATTGTCATAACGCGACATTTAATCAAAACAATATTTTAACCAATATAAAGCCATTTACTGAATAGTTAACACTTTCAAACAATATTCTAAATAATATAAAACACATAATTGAATAATTAAAATTTCAACCAATATTATTATTATATTACTAACGCTACTTAATATCGGTTTCATTCAATATCACTTTAAAAGAAAATAAAGTTTCTTTTATAAACAAATAATAAATACAAAAACTTACTCATTCCGTTTTGGAAATGAATCACATTCAAGGCTTTTTCATCAGTAAATCAGCAACTCAAAATTAAATACTTACGTTTAGCATTTAACTAATAACAAACACTTAAATAAAAATAGTAATCATTTCTCTTACGAAACCAATAAAAAAAAATAATAAAAATAAGCACATATCTTTATGAGAATTGCGATAAAATTATGAATCATTTTAACAACATCTAATTTGACTGACAACAGTTTATTTTCCTCTTTTAAAAAGAAAAGAAAAAAAAATCAACGAAAACGTAAATGAATATTTCTTTCGCTTTCTCTCGCACTCACTCTTTTTTTTTTATGAATCAAAATATTTTACTTAAAGCAAAGTAAAAATTAAACATACATGAACAGAATCAAAGTAAAATTTTCAGAATAATGGGTGAGGGAGGGGGGAAGGGGAAATATGCAATACAAACATGACAGAAAAATAATAGAATGAATTAAAATTTAATAATGTCAAAAATATTTAGAATTTTTAGAATATCAATATTACGAAGTCAAGAATGCATTCTTTTTATTAAACAAACTATGGATCCATTCTATTTAAAAATAGCTTACTTGTTGATAATATTTTGTAGAATAAACAAATCTTGTAGAATAAAACTATAGGCACAAACACTGTAGGCACCGTTCTAAGAACAAATGAAGCGAGAGTCCCTTAAAGCACAAACATCCTAGAACTTTCTTTAGGGCATTAACGAAATATTTTGTAGAACTTTAACTTGAGAAAATAAGAACAAAGATAACGAAACATTTCAGATTCAGAACATATTTCATTTGCACATGCAGACGACCGGTCGTGCCATTTTTTTTTTTTTTTCTGCTAGTTGAAAACCACACTTCTTGAATAAAAATATATTACTATATCACTTGACTTGAAGAATGATGAAATAATATTGCGAACACTTTTGAAAAATTTGGATGTGAACATTTTTCTTCGAATTCGTGGCCCAAGGTTGGGTAGCCAATTGTCAGGCTAGCTCAGTTTCAAATCACACAGAAATTTCACATAATTCCAAAATAACACTTTCTCGGAGTATAACTTTTTAAATATTTTTTTTATTTAATCTTGATAAGACGACACATCACAAATAGAACGGCACATAACACATAAAATAATAACACGGATATAACTTTTTACATTTTAGCACATCTCAAACAGAACACAACTTCAGTCAACGCTGTAACAGAACACTTTCCAACTCACAGCATTTCTCATTCGGCAAAGCTCACGGAAAACGGTCACGTGACTGCCGGTAGAGTCTATTTGTTTTAAAACGGGTGGCGCGCGTTACAGTATTTTTATCTTTATTCATGATATTTTCTGATAAAAATTCAAAGTTGTTCATAAAAATTGTTGTATAGGATTTAGTGTCGCAAAATCCCATTAGGAGCAGAATATTATATTAGGAGCATAATAATGGAAAACAGGGGCGGATTTAAGGGGTCGCGATGGTCGCAATCGCGAGGGGCCCCGCATCCCAAGGGGCCCCCAAATCTTCTTTTGAGTTCAAAGGGAAATGTGACGTTTTGATAAAAGGATTTTCTTAGCGTTCTTTTTTTAATTTTTCAGTTATTATTACAATAAAACTTTCATGTAATAAATATAATTTTTTCTATCATTTGCTACTACCAGAAATGTTTTAGTTTTCCCTCATCTTTTTTTCCTTTATGAATTATCAGGACTATGATCGTTTGTGGACGAATAGGTTGAGATTCAAAGGAAACTTGGGTCTGAGCCGAAAGGAGCACTGTTAGAGACATTCTATGACGATTTAATTATACAGATTGAGGGACTAAGTAAATCATGGGCTGTCAACTGATTTTGGGGGCCCCACATTTGGTATGCAGTTTTCGTAAATCTGATATTTTAAGTGAATTTTTACTTTGTTACTGATTATCTATACTAATAAAGCAAAGTTTCACTCTGTCTGCCTGTGTGCGAATGGCTAGCAAAATCTACCGCACATAGAACTCTGAAAATTTAGGTGAAGATAGTCCGAGACAGGTCCTAATGCATCTGTGGCTCAGATTTTTATTTTTTTAAGGGCCGGGGCTCCTGGGCCCTTTTAAGTTTTTATGCACTAAATTGTTAATAACTTGCCCCCCTTTTTATCCAGTCTTCTTCGTTTTGGGGACCTTTCTCCATTTAGTTATTCTTGCCTTTCTACTCTCCAGATAAGACCCCCACACCTTGTGGCTCGATACAGGGCCCCTTCAAGTTTTTGTACAAATAAAAGGTTAATAAATTGCTTCCTTTTAATCCGATCTTCATTTTTGATATCCTTTTTCCATTTAGTTAGTTGCACATTTCTACATTCCAGTTTAGATCCTGGGGCCCCTAGGCTGCCGTAGGATAGCCTCATATTTTTATTGGGGCCCTAGTGCCCTTTTTTAAACATTTACTCAATTTTTTGTGCATTTCTTTAAAATATTATTCTATGCTTAATTGTGACTAATTGAAGTTCTAAAGTGCTAAGAACTTACATCTTTTAACAAGTTTTCATGTTAGGGCCCTGCTCTTTACTATAAGTTGGTCCTTTTGGGTCCCTTTGTTATAGGTCCCTTAAAAACGGTCTGATTCACTAGCTTCTTTTTTAAAACAGATTCTTAAGTCCTCCCGCTACTACATGAATGACAAAAACATTTCCTTGACTTCAACTACCACCAATTTTGAATATTAATCTGCTTTTTGGGGCCTTTGTTGTAGTTTATTTAAAATCTGATTCTATTACAAATTTTTTAACATAGTTTTAGCGTCCTCCAGCTACTTTAAAACTATTAAAATAATTTCTTATACCCAACTACATTCCAGTTAAGACACTGGTCCCCAGGGCCCGGTCTTTTTTTATACCTCAGCTACCACTTTTTTCAAACATTAATCTCCTTTTTCAGCATCTACTTACGTTTACAAACTACAGCCGTAAATTAAAAATCGCGTTACTTTAAAAGTAACTTTAGATAGGGGATTTCATCCGTTTATTAAATATCGTGTTAATGTTAAACGTAATTCGTGAAATTTACAAGGGGAAGGGGCATTTTCCACCGCTTGGGGTCGCATTCTTTCCTCGGATTCTAAGGACCCAATTTCAACGGGATTTGGTTCATTCAACTTAGATTATAATTCGGCTACTTTCTGTATTATGAAATTTTACCTTAGACTTCAGGTACCAACATTTTCTAACATTAATGATGCATTCTTTTTTTGGATTCTTTGGGCTTAATTACTACCAGGTTTGGCTCCATCAACTTGGTTTTTGATTGTCTCCGGCACCTGCGGAGCACTTCCGGTACATGTTGCCTTGGATAACGGGGACCTAGGTTATAGGTTCGTTCGGAAAGAAGTTTGTTGGGAACCTTCTAGACGCTGCGGAAGGCAATGGGGGCCTCCGAAATTAGGTTTATTTAAAAGAATTTCAAAAGATATAAAATCATACAAACTTCAGTTTTGTTTAAGGGTATTATTTACGGACACCGGCAACGCCGGACGGGTCTACTAGTCTATACTAATAAAAGAAAGTTTTGCTCTGTGTGTCTGTGTGCGATGGCTCTCAAAATCTACCGCACATAGAAGTCTGAACATTTCGGTGAGGATAGTCTAAGCCAGTTCCTGATGTACCTGAGGGTCAGATTTTTAATATTTTAAGACCCGGCCACAGGTTCGTTCAGAGAGAGGCAGTGGCATAACCAGGGAGGGGTTCCAAATGCTCTAGATACCAGTAATATTTTAAAGTTTTTTTCGTCTTGATTAATAGCAGAAAATTCTCCAATTAGATAAGGCGAACTGAACTTTACAAAATCACTGCTATCCAGAGCATTTGGACACCCACCCTGGCTACGCCAATGGAAAGAGGTTTGTTGGGAACACACTCGACGTTGCCGAAGCCATTGGGGCACCGGAAAATTTAAGTTCATTTGAAAAACTGTATGATGCAGAAGGCATTGGGGCACCGATTTTCCGAAGATATAAAATCATACAAACTTGAATTTTGTTTAAGGTTATTATAACGAGCCCGGTCAACGCCGGACGGGTCAGCAAGCAAGCAATATTTTATTATTGCAGAAGTTTATTATTGCATCGTAAATGTTCATACTTTTTCCCTCTCATAAAATTCTCCACATCCAGCTCAAAAATGAGGCACGACAATAAAATATATCATGACTGTCAAAGACAATGTCCCCCATAGTTTTCCCCAGTATGAATTTTTTTTCCATTTTAGCAGATGTTTTGCTAATCGCATTTGTGAAAGTGGCACTTTCACATTTTTGGGACCATTTTTTATAGCATTCGCTATTATGGCACACACAATTACAAACTTATATGCAGATTAGTTGATTAAATTGTTGTTTAAAAAATATCTATCATATATATATAACATCCTAATGAAACGAATTTATGAAACCATTTTATGAAACGACTGATTGTATTTCACAGCTATTATTTCTAAAATATGAAATCCTTGGCGGTGAAATTAGCACCAATTGTCCGTATTGATCCGCGTCTGTCAAAAATGGTATTAGACTTTTTAAATTTGATTTAGTTTCCGAGGTATTATTTTTTTTTCTAATTGTTACAATATTTTTTTAATGATGGCAACTAAATGACTCCATTTTTGTGGGAGGAAAGGAAAATATAAGGATTATTAGATTTATTTTCTTTTTAGTCATTTTCAAATTCAAATTGGAATTATCTTTTATTTCAATCGAAAGTGAAGATAATATTGTGATAATATTTTTAATATGTGTGCAATATTTTTCAGGAAAATTTGAAAAAAATAATTCATTAAATAATAATAATAGTATGATTAAATAAATAATATTTTTTTATTTATTTTAATCAAATTTTTCTCATTTCAAGATATATTTTTTCATATTTTAGAAAAGGTTACTATTTTATATTGTTGCCAATTTTAAAAACAGCGCAAAGAACAATATTTCATTTCAATTAAAAAAATTATTTACACGTGACTATTAAACGTTTGCAGGGGCAGAACCCCTAGTATTTATATAAAAATGCAGTGCACATGGCTATAAAACAACTAGTGGAGCATCGAATCCTTTTTATATCCATAAAGCATTTGCCATTCTTTGAGCCCAGCTGTGTAACGAAAAGGAGAAAAATATAATTTAATTTGGTTATAGTTGACGAATTTATTTGATTTCTAAAATTGTTTTATTAAAACATGAAATTAAAACTGCAAGCAAGATAATGCCATGCAGTGCAGACCACTGCAGATCCATGCATCAAAATCCCATACATTTATATCTTATTTCGTGAAATAAATGAGCCAAAAACGAAAAGCAGCGAAAAGAGGTTTTGAGTTAAGGCTCAGCAGATGCTAAAATATTGTCTCATTAGTTTCTGATTACTTTTGGTTGGAATTATCATTTTATGTTCTTAAAAAATTGAAAGGAAAGTAAGATACACAATTTTAGCACATTTATCCATCACAGTATCTAAGTTCGTGTAAAATAATCTGATGTAATTTGAATATGAAATGAATTTCGTATAATTAATCGTTAACGTTTGAATACATTTTAATTTATTTGTTAGTAATTATTGTAATTAAGTTTTGAATAGCTATTATTTTTAAACTAGCTGACCCCCCCCCCCCCCCCCCGGCATTGCCCGAACCCGTGATGAATGACTCTTAAATGAACCTCAAATTTGTATGACTTTATATCTTTAACTCCATTTTGTCTGAATTTATATTTTTGAATGAAAAAATATTGAATTAAAAGTACATGCTATTTGGTATTTTATTTTCTGCGTAATTAGATTTTTTGGAGTCTATGCTTATCAAAAGCGAGCGAAACCGTGACGAAACACTCAGGTTTTTACTGATTTCGTCGAACTTTTCACACATTTTATTTTTACCGATTATATTACCGATTAGAAGAAGGTTTCAGCTTTAAGAACATATTTTTGCTTCGTCGGTACTTCTAAAATTGCACCCTGGAGGGGCGAAACCACGACGAAACACTAAAGTTTCTACAGATTTCGCCAAAATTTTCACACCATTTTATTTTGTAAAAAATATTTCTACCCCTCCGAACGTTTCATAATTTTTCGAGGTGATCTAAATCTAGTCCATTGAGATTCTCTAAAAAGACTGTTAAAATACTAGTTACTTTTAGCATACAAAAAATATCGTCTCCGTGAGACGCGAAGTGACCCGAATTCGCCGGTTAGTTGAAAGGCTTAAAATTCATATTTTTAAAAACCGATTGCACCTTCGATTAGAAGAAGATTTTATCTTTAAGAACATATTTTTGGTTTGAAGCTTTTTTTTTTTTTTTTTTTTTTTTTTTTTTGTAAAAAACACCAGTATTTGAATTTTCTTTTTCAAAGAGTTAACCGCGATATATATTTTTTAATTAATTACGGGATTTGAGACATAAGGGTACGATCTTTTAGAATATGTGTTCCGTTTTTAATTTTAGTAAGCGGTTTGGCCGATGTAAGTTAATATGACAAAATACCCCCACCCCCCACCTTCTTGGAATTCCTTCTTTTCGATGTTCATTTTCTCATGATGCGTAAATAAGGCTTGCTTTTTCCCTCTCGTTGAACAAGATGAGTTTTTAATGAGAGTGCGTTGCGATTGTTAATGTTTAACTCAGCTTATAAGTAGATATTTTAGAATTCTGAGTCTCAGATATATCAGAAGAGGCCTTGGACTACCCTCACAAAAATTTTCCGCTTTGTACATGCGGTAGATTTTGCTTGTCATTGCGAATACACAAACACAGAGCGAAATTGTCTTTTATTAGTGTATATTATAAATATACGCAATTTTTCGAGATGGAAGGGCCCCCAAAAAGTTCCAGTGAGAGGGGCCCCTCACTTAATAAATCCGCCCCTGATGGAAAATGACATACTGCTTTTGAAAATAGGTATTTTTCCTCATAAATTTTCTATATTGTGTTCTTCTGCATGTGTACTGATACTAAGTTTCAGACACTAGGCGAAATGCTTATTTAAGTGAAAATGAAGTCATATTTAAAAGAAAGCGATCCTTTTCTTAGATAAAACTAAACATTTTAACACAAATGCGTCTGAAAAACATTAATTACGGAAATTTTTACTCTTCGGAATTGAGATTAGAATCTCATGTAAAGGGTGCGTCTGTTCACATAAAAGATGTTGTTAACAATCGTGACTTCAAGTTTTGATTTAAAACGATTTTTAAATGATCAAACAAAATACAATTAAAAAAAAAAATTATGAATATGGATATGAGAAGTGCGTATGCAAATTTTGAGAAGGTGAAAATTGCTGTTTTCCATTCCGGAATACCAAGCATAAGAGCCACAATTGATAACCACATCCTAATAACTGATCTTTATTATATTTTACTGATTAAGTATCTATATTATAAAGAACAAACGTATCTGTGCGTAACGCTGACGTCATTTTGCAAACGGCAACACTTCACGATCAAATTTCGGTCTTGAAATTTTCGCTGCTGCAATTTTTTAATCGTCTGACCATCGTACATTTTCAATTTTCGTCGCACAGGGATAAAATTTACTTTCAAATGCAATTTGTTTAAAAACTGTATCTTAATTGACTGTATTATATTTTCTAAAATAATTTTTAAGCATAATTTTTTTAAAGTTTATCTTACCACGTGCCGGTTTCAATACATAATAATAATAAACATTTTGCACATAAAGCAACAAACATTGTTCAGCATTTGTTTCTGACTATTTTTGCATAGCGGAATTAATACTTCTTTTATAAACAAATAAAAGAATAATATTGTAAAAACACAAATCTAACATATTTGTAATCGTACAATTTAAATTTTTAGATCACCAAATAGGATTTTTTTTTTTTTTTCAAAAATGGAATTTGTTTGCAAAGTTTATCTCAGTTTACTGATTGTCTATGGTTTTAAAAACAATTTTAAAGCATGAAATATTTTTTAATTTATCTATATCGCGCGAAGCTCGATTACGAAAGATTAATCCGTTTGCCCTTAAAACAAAATAAAAATTTCATCATTTTCTCACGGCCGTTAAAAAAAAAACTTCCCTATGAATAAATAAACTAGTAAATCTGCAGATCAGGAGCCTCAACGTCATCTTTGCAAGTCATTGTTTTTTAACACTCATTGCATAATATTCATCTTCCTATAAATCGCTTTTTAAAGTTTTCAAATTACATAAATTTTTATGAGCATACAAGATACTTCGTAAAGTGTCAGAAATTAAAAGTGTTAAATAAGTGGTTATACATTGATGTTTGGAAATTCTGATGAACTACTTATTCTGGTAACTTTTTAAATCAAAAATTGCATTTCTTCAGGGGGGCTCTGCCCCCCTGAATCCCCCGTAGTCTATTTAAATTTACATTCCTAATTTTTTATTGATTGTGCGGATGGTTATAGTATATCTTAGATTTTTTTTACGCTGTGATTTATAAGGATAAGCATAAGTTTTTTTTATAAATTAATAAAATTTAAATTTAAAATAAAATATTCATGTTAACTGTACACAGACAATAAATCTTGAAGTGACGCCAAAAATGTAACCCTAAAATCCGCTACATTCGGCACAACACAACGACGTGTTTAAAAAAAAAAAAAAAGAAAAGAAAAGGAAACCGGATGAATCAAAGAATTTGGTCCCTGTTCCACGTGCTTGTTTTGTTTGGGCCGAATGAGGGCATTTAAATCTGAGCGATAACGCGCATCGTATTGCAAACTGTTTTTACGGCATACTGCATATCCATCTATGTCTTTCCTCCGTGAATAATAGTTAATTTTATTTTACCCAAGATCTTTTTATTCCAGCATCTTTGTTTTCGATAAATGACGTCTGATTCACCTGCTATGCGTACTTACTCAAAACTTTTCATCTTGTTATATTAAGAAATATTCGAGAGTTTTCTTTTTATTTCCAATACTAGCCGCTTCTGGCGACCAATTTGGTCTTCCTTAACCCTTAATTGCATGAGTTATTCTTTTAGAATTGTGTTTTTTATTTTTATATTAAGGATTAGGTACCAGAAATCTTAAGATAGATTTTTAACTTTATTTAGTAGCATATTTTTGTAATTTTTAGAGGATTAATATTTTTATATAAATATAGTGGTTGTAAGAACTTAATTTATGTATTAAAAATTAAATAAAAAGGTGATGGAAATTTACATCACTATGCAATTAAGGGTTAAATGTATCTAAGCTTGCAACACGTTACTTTTATTGATAATTTTAGTTAGTTATGTACCTTCACAAACGTAAATATAAAGATTCTGATAGAGAAATCACCAAATCTATGTGATCAGAGAAGCATTTCGTTTATATATTATATATATAGATATATATATTTGTCATTATGAATGCAGATAAACGTTGAATTAAAAATCCCTTCCTGGAGTAACAAACGGGTGTAACGAATCTGACGTCAAGTGAATGTGACGTCAAGATCATTTATTCTTTCTATGTGAATTGTTACCCCATAAATTAATATTTTTTTCGTTCACTGAAGAACGAATATTTTATGTATATAGACTGTCAAGCTAATTTTAACTGAACTTATCTCAAAACATATACATATTTTTGAATATAACTCATCTCTCAAACATTAATTGTTTTAAATATTTTTCTAAAAAATCAAATTTTAAACAGTTTTATTTTTTAAAAATTTTGATTAAAAATGGCTGAACTTTTATTTTGGACGGACGCAAATCTCGCTAACAGCATTTTCCTCGTCGCTAGCTTTTATTTTTCGGGTGTGTAAATTAGAAACAGTGCTTTGATGTTGAAATAAAGTATTTTCGTATATGTTATTTTTATTACTATTAATTATTTATTTAGATATTTTTCCACTATAGGCGCATTGGCATTTTTTAAAAAGCTTGGTGCAATTTTGGTTTCAAAAAGGAAGATATATTGCCAAAGTCACAGATGTCATATACGTCCATATTGGCACGATTTTTTTCCGACGTCAATATGGCAAAAACATCAACAGCATAAACAACAATATCCGGGTTATCATATCAAGCAAAATAACGACACTTTGGTGCCAGTTAAGTACCCGTTGCGTATATGACAATGGCGCCAGAAAAAAATCGCGCCAATATGACAACTGTTCCCTAATTACCTCTGTTTCTCTATAAAAAATGATAAATGACTTCTTTATATTATATAAATTCTATTCAAATGAAAAAAATGCTTGTGTAAATGAAACAGTAAATAGGTTGCCAGAAAATACGTTGCCAAATTTCTTTTGTCGCTAAGCATCTTTTTGTCAAGTACCTATAGTGAAAAAGTACCTTTATTTATTTAGTTATTGTGTGTTAAATGAGATGGAGAAAGATTTGTATTTTAAATGTATCTGATGTATGTATTTTAAATTTATTTGCTTTAACTGAAAGTCATGCATTTTAAATGAAGTCAGTGATAGTTTTATATTTTAAATGAAACGATGGCGATGTAACCCTATTTGGCGATTAAATCACCTGCGCCCAGCTAACATAAAAGTAGCAAAATGGCATACAAAAAGTGAAGCGGTCAGCCCGGAACTATTGATGACAGTCACATGACTTAGGCTATTATTATATAGATGCCGCCATATTAATTTTTCTATTCTTAATTTTATTTTTCATTTTCCTGTTTCACGACAAAACATTTCAATTGAAAATAGTTTAAAAGAAAATATTATTCCGGGTTTTGACTTTCTTGTCAACAATTAAAGAAATATTGGTTAATGTTATGGGAAAATGTTACGTTATTCTCTATAAAAATAATGAACTTTTGTATTTTTAAGCAAAATATTTCAATAAAATAAATGAAATATTGCCTATTTTTATTCCTGGGCTAAAATCCATCTATATGCAAAGATACAAATGCATTAATTCATCTGTTTTGACGTTGGCTTTACTCAAGCATTATACACGCAATTATACTAATATTATTAGGACCAAATACGTTGCTAGGCAACAGAGAAATAAAAGGGAAAAAAATGAAATATGCATTATGTCAAATTGATAAAACAAAATCCTTTATATTATTGGAAAACATGCATAAAATTCCCCCCAATATTATAAACCTAATTAAAAAAAGTCTCGCAAATATATTGACATAATTTATTGGAATAATTTAATAATGTTATTTAAAAATTTCAGCATCAAAAATTTACCATTTAAATCCATTTTTCATATGAGCCATTTCTTTCAACAAATGAAAATCTGAAAATCGTCTGACTTGCCATAGAAAAGCATTATAGAGCAAAATAAAATGTTCCATATTTCCCGAACGAATGAACCAAATTTAACCAAAAACTATACAGCTAAGTCCGGGTACCTCATCAACATGCCCAGTGAATTTCAAGCCGATCGGATGCTTTTTGCGGCAGTTATCGCGGAACAGACAGACAGACTAACAGAAACCAAAACTTTTCGTGTCTCCACAGTAAGCCTTCACTGACGTTTCGGCAATTAGGACCAAATACGTTGCTAGGCAACAGAGAAAGAAAAAGAAAAAAATGAAATATGCATTATGTCAAATTGATAAAACAAAATCCTTTATATTATTGGAAAACATGCATAAAATTCCCCCCAATATTATAAACCTAATTAAAAAAATCTCGCAAATATATTGACAAAATTTATCGGAATAATTTAATAATGTTATTTAAAAATTTCAGCATCAAAAATTTACCATTTAAATCCATTTTTCATATGAGCCATTTCTTTCAACAAATGAAAATCTGAAAATCGTCTGACTTGCCATAGAAAAGCATTATAGAGCAAAATAAAATGTTCCATATTTCCCGAACGAATGAACCAAATTTAACCAAAAACAATACAGCTAAGTCCGGGTACCTCATCAACATGCCCAGTTAATTTCAAGCCGATCGGATGCTTTTTGCGGCAGTTATCGCGGAACAGACAGACAGACTAACAGAAACCAAAACTTTTCGTGTCTCCACAGTAAGCCTTCACTGACGTTTCGGCAATAAAACTAGTAAATCTGCAGATCAGGAGCCTCAACGTCATCTTTGCAAGTCATTGTTTTTTAACACTCATTGCATAATATTCAACTTCCTACAAATCGCTTTTTAAAGTTTTCAAATTACATAAATATTTATGAGCGTACAAGATACTCGTACTTCGTAAAGTTTCAGAAATTAAAAGTGTTAAACAAGTGGTTGTACATTGATGTTCTGAAATTCTGATGAGCTACTTATTCTGGTAACTTTTTAAATCAAAAATTGCATTTCTTCAGGGGGGCTCTGTCCCCCTGAACCCCCCGTAGTCTATTTAAATTTACATTCGTAATTTTTTATTGATTGTTCGGATGGTTATAGTATATCTTAGATTATTTTTACGCTGTGATTTATAAGGATAAGCATAAGTTTTTTTTTTAATAAATTAATAAAATTTAAATTTAAAATAAAATATTCATGTTAACCGTACACAGACAATAAATCTTGAAGTGACGCCAAAAATGTAACCGTAAAATCCGCTACATTCGGCAGAACACAACAACGTACTTAAAAAAAAAAAAAAAAAAAAAAAAAAAAAAAAAAAAAGGATGAAGTCAAAGAATTTGGTCCCTGTTCCACGTGCTTGTTTTGTTTGGGCCGAATGAGGACATTTAAATCTGAGCGATAACGCACATCGTATTGCAAACTGTTTTTACGGCATACTGCATCTCCATCTATCTCTTTCCTCCGTGAATAATAGTTAATTTTATTTTACCCAAAATCTTTTTATTCCAGAATCTTTGTTTTCGATAAATGAAGTCTAATTCACCTGTTATGCGTACTTACTCAAAACTTTTCATTTTGTTATATTAAGAAATACTCGAGAGTTTTCTTTTTATTTCCAATATGCCGTCATATTAATTTTTCTATTCTTAATTTTATTTTTCATTTTCCTGTTTCACGACAAAACATTTCAATTGAAAATTGTTTAAAAGAAAATATTATTCCGGGTTTTGATTTTCTTGGCAACAATTAAAGAAATATTGGTAAATGTTATGGGAAAATGTTACGTTATTCTCTATGTAAATAATGAACTTTTGTATTTTTAAGCAAAATATTTCAATAAAATAAATAAAATAAATGAAATATTGCCTATTTTTATTTCTGGGCTAAAATCCTTCTATATGCAAAGATACAAATGCATTAATTCATCTGTTTTGACGTTGGCTTTACTCAAGCATTATACACGCAATTATACTAATATTATTAGCACCAAATACGTTGCTAGGCAACAGAGAAAGAAAAGGAAAAAATGTAATATGCATTATGTCAAATTGATAAAACAAAATCCTTTATATTATTGGAAAACATGCATAAAATTCCCCCCAATATTATAAACCTAATTAAACAAATCTCGCAAATATATTGACATAATTTATTGGAATAATTTAATAATGTTATTTAAAAATTTCAGCATCAAAAATTTACCATTTAAATCCATTTTTCATATGAGCCATTTCTTTCAACAAATGAAAATATGAAAATCGTCTGACTTGCCATTGAAAAGCATTATAGAGCAAAATAAAATGTTCCATATTTCCCGAACGAATGAACCAAATTTAACCAAAAACTATACAGCTAAGTCCGGGTACCTCATTAACATGCCTAGTGAATTTCAAGCCGATCGGATGCTTTTTGCGGCAATTATCGCGGAACAGACAGACAGACTAACAGAAACCAAAACTTTTCGTGTCTCCACAGTAAGCCTTCACTGACGTTTCGGCAATAATACTAGTAAATCTGCAGATCAAGAGCCTCAACGTCATCTCTGCAACTCATTGTTTTTATCAAACTTTGCGTAATATTAATCTTTCTACAAAAACAAAATTTAAACTATTTAAATTACACAAACATTTATAAAAGGAAAAAAATATTTCGATGGTTTCAGACATTAAAAGCGTTAAATTAAACACGTTGTTATCTAAGGATATTCTGAAATTCTCACGAGCTACTTATTCTAGTAATTTTTATATAATAAAGCAAATTTCTTCAGGGGGGCTCTGCCCCACTGAACCCCCCGTTGTGTAATTTATTTTGCATGTGTAATTTTCTACTGATTGAGTTAATGATTACCCTATATCTTAGATTTCTTTTTACACTGCGATTTATAAGGATAAGCAATAATTCGGTCAAGCATTTTACGTTATCCTAATATCCATACAGCAGTATTTACTTGCCTGCTAACCACAAATACCTGTATCTAATGGATAAAGAACTTTTGGAAATGTAAACTGAAACATTTAATTTAGAAATCTAATACCTTTATAAATTTTGTTTATAAAAAAATAATTTTGATTACCATTCTGCAATATTTATATCTAAGATCTAATCTAAATATCAAAAAATGTACTCGATAGCATTAACTTACTAAAATCACCCTAAAGTAGGGGGGCTTCTAAACCTAACAGTTAATAATTCATCATCGTTAAATAGATAAACATGATTTGACGCCTTTAAGTATTTTTTGTGGTTTTCTTTTAATAGTATCTACATTTAATTTAAAATCGTGATGTTACAAATACCGTTGAAATTTGACGCAAACCTATGTTCAGGTCAAATTACGAAAGGTTAACTAACATTTCATTTCCCTTAGCCGGACTTTCTGTTTCATTTTTCGTAATAAGGATTATTTTAATAATTTAATTTATTTTACACCCTACAAGCTGTTACACGGACGTTGTTCACGTAGCATTAAAATAGAGATAAATGCATTAAGTAAAATATTTCACTCCCCACCAGACATACCAAGTCTCAAGCTTTTTGCACATCACTATTATCTTAGAGAAAATGTTCTTTTAAATCGCGCAAATGTTTCGATTAAATAAAGTAACATTTTCTGTATTAAAATACTGGTATCCAGAACGCCGGAGGCTTGGCAGTTCTGCTCCTCTTAATAAAAACATATATGATTAACCAACACTTTATCACATTTTATAGGAGACAATACGGAATTTCTTATTTGTATGGCCTTACATATATCTCAGTCATAAAAATGTAAAATTTTGTGCCAATTAATGCACGCAAATGCGAAAATGAAATCGCAAAGAATGAGAAAAGGAAGGCCAAGTAAAATCGTGTAAATCGAGGAATCTTTCTTCGTAGTGCTGGGAAAATACTGCTACAAAAACTATTTTAGGTGGTATTTGGTATGAAATGTTTATATGCATTCATTTCTGTCCTATATATCCTTTTTTTTTTATTTGCTTATTCCATTTTTCTTTTGCACGTGAAAATCTTACAAATTAAAATTAACTCTTTGGGAGAAATTGTTATTCATTTTTTTTTTTTTTTTGGCAACAATAAAGTTTATAAAATTTAACAGAATAATGTCAGTTTATTCTGTATGAAAATAACGAACTTTTTCATTTATAATCAAATAGTTGAATACATAAATGAAAATATTATTCTATATAGTATATAAATACTATTTTCATTTCTGCGTTTAAATAAATCTATATGCAAATATCTATACAAAGGCATTCATTAATTCATTCCTTTTGCTTTGATTTGACTTCAAAAAACCGTACATACTTTCACATTTATGATATTTTTAGATGAGATGCTGTTGCTACGCAACGGTTAAAAGAAAAAATGAAATATAAGTAAATTCATAAAATAAAATGTTTTATATTATTCGAACACATGTATAAAATTCTATCATAAGTAATACACCTAATTTAAAAGCTCTGACAAATGTTTTGACAAAATTGCAAACTAATAAGAATAATTTAATACTCTTATTTAAAAATTTCAGCATCCAAAATTTACCATTTAAATCTATTATTCATATGAGCGATTTCTTTCAACAAATGAAAATTTGAAAATCGTCTGACTTCCCATAGAAAAGCATTATGTCACAAAATAAAATGTTCTGTATATTCCGAACGAATGAACCAAATTTAACCCAAAACTATACAGCTAAATCCGGGGAGCTCATCAACATGCCCAGGGAATTTCAAGCCGATCGGATGCTTTTTGCGGCAGTTATCGCGGAACAGACAGACAGACTAACAGACAGACTAACGGAAACCAAAACTTTTCGTGTCTCCACAGTAAGCCTTCACTGACGTTTCGGCAATAAATAAAACGCAAATTTAAAAGACATGTATAAGCTCTGAAATTATCAGAATATAAAAGGACGCCATAAGTAGCAAAATCTTGGTCAAATAACTCTTAGCATGCGGCTAATAAGAAAATATCGCTTTTGATAAATTTCAAAAAATTATTGATTGTATAATTCGTATTTTCCATATGAAAAATGCTTTTTTAATGTAAGTGGGCAATCTAAAAATTTTATTGGATATAAAAAAAATATTAGTTTTCAATAAAAAAAAAAAATTGTTTTCACCTGTATTCTTTAACCCTGGAAGCCCGGGTCCGATCCCCTAGTATATATAAAATCCTAAACGAATTTATGAAACAACTAAATTGAAACGGATTTATGTAACGATTCTATGAAATGACTGATTAAACAACTGATTATGTTTCACGGCGATTTCTCCTAAAATGTGGAATACATTGCGATGAAATTAACACTAAAAATCCGTATTGATCCACAGATCTCAAAACTGGTATTAGAATTTTTAAATTCGAATTAGTTTCCGAAATATTAATTTTTTTTCTAATTTTAAATACTTTTTTCTAATGATGGCAACTCAAATTTCAATCATAACAGATATTTTTTTTTTCAGATTTCAGAAAAGGTTATAATTTTAAATTAATTTGGCGACCAGTTTGGCCTCCCTTAAATCTCCCTAAGAAAAATGCTTTTTTTTTTTTAATTTCGTTATCATTTTATTTAATACAAAACTTTCCTTTAAAACTGAAACATTTAAAATAAATGTCTTTCACTTCTTCTTTTTTTTTTTTTTTTTTTTTTTTTTGAGCGAAAAGAACAGAAAAATATTAGGCTCAGATGTTATATACGCAACGGGGTACCTAATTGGCGCCAAAATGGCGTTATTTTGCCTGACATAGTAACTTGGCTAATGTTGCTTATCCATTAATAAATGTTTATTTACATTTATTTTATTTTTATTTTAAAAAAAAGTTACAAATTGCTTTGTTCTATAGTTATTAATTAATTATTTTTATTTATTCTTATTTCATTTTAAAAATAATAGAAAATAATTTAAAACAATAGAAAATAATTTAAAATAAATAATGTCACTGGTATTCGAAAACGAGGTTTCGATTAGCCGAATTATATAAATCGCCAAACCACACCTCAAATTATACAAGTTGACGTAATTTTTATTTTAAATAACGAAAGAACAAATAAATTAGTATAAAAATACAAATACAAATAAAGCGTCGAAATAAAAATCACTTGGTGGTGTAAACACATGTAACTTCCTTACAGTCAAGTGAATGTGACATTTACGATCAACCATTATTGGCATTTAATCTTATATAGTCTGGCGATAGATCTTTGGTCATAGGGATAACCAAGTAGTACAGTTTTAAATTACTACTAGAAAAATATAAAAAAATGCTAATTTACGAGTTAAAAAAATGGTACGTTTCCATTATACGGACACCATTGTCGCCAAGCGTATTAGTTGGCGCAAAATGAAAATCACGTGAATTGAAACATTTGAAAAGTAAAAGAAAAAACACTTTCGATAGTAAAGAGAGCCTTTTAAAAATATAACATTTGGAAACTACAGACTTTTACGAATTATTTTACTAAATCACAAATATATACTTAAAATAAGTGAACAAATAACCGTTATACAATAAAGTATAGCAAATAATAGCAAATCACAATGTTTCGCATGGTTTACAATAAAAATCCGGTATTACTTAGTTATCCCGTCAGCCAATTTCGCCAAATTATATAAATCGCCAAACCACTCGCCAGATTATACAAATTGACATAATTTTTATTTTAAATAACGAAAGGACAAATAAATTAGTATAGCATTAATAAAAATACAAATAAAATGTCGAAATAAAAATCACTTGATGACGTAAACACGTGTAACTTGCTTAAAGTCAAGTGAATGTGACATTTACGATCAACCATTATTGACATTTAATCTTATAGTTTGATGATAGATTTTTGGTCGACGGGATAACTAAGTAGTACCAAAAATCCATTTCACGATCAGGTTTGAAATAATTGGGGCATTAGCATACATTTTGGCATGGTGTCCGTATAACGGAAAAGTACCAAAAAAAGCTATTGGCGAGATTTGAACCCGGCTAACATAAAAGTACCAAGAATTCTTTGCGATCATGGCAACTTTTATGTAGTTTTATTCGAAAAAATAACTTTGATTCTTTAATCAAAATGGAAACATTTCTTATGAAAAGCGAAGGAACTGTTGATGATAGTCACATGACTTAAGCCATTATTATAGAAATTGTTTTCAATTCTAAAAACAGCGAAAGAATAATATTTCCTAACGATTACAAATTTGTTTACACGTGGCTATTAAAAACAGAAAAAAAAAAACTTTAAAATTACTATTAAATGAGTTACGTGTTAAAAGCAGTAAAATATTGAAAATTATGTCTTGAAAATTGTATTTACACGTGAATATTAAAAGAGAAAAGAACTTTAAAATAATAAATACCCTAATATGCTTTTAATCCTTTCAGGGGCAAGGTACTTCTGTTCGTAAAATGTTGAAATCAGTGAAAGGTACCAGAATTTACAAAGAAATTTATTTCGAAATACGTTAATGCTTTTGTTCACTTACTTAATAAAAGAAAATTTTTTATTCCAATATTCTGGTGCCAATGTGGCATTTAAGAATTAAAATTAAGTGGTCCAAAAATGAACCACCGTCCTTGAAGGGGATAAAGCAGTAAATTGTAGTAATTGTAGTAAATTATATTATATCAATCGTTTTATAACGCTGTTAAAAAATACCTGTCGGCAAAGACTCTGTTTACTTAATTCATTTTATGTTACCTTCTTTTCAAATGTTTAACTGATCTTCTTTAATCAAACACGAAAACACCCATTGGATGTCTTAACAGCAACTGATTCGGCCTTAAATTTTCGCAATTAAAGGGAATTGAATGAAAACCCGTTTGCAGGGATATCGCTATAGGTTTTTTCATTATTATTCGATCTTCTCTAATCTTCTAAAAACCGATCAAATTAGCGTAATTTTATATTCTGCGGTGACTGAACGGGGGTTGGCGAACGTAGCTTGCAGGGGGCAGAGCCCCCTAGTTTTAAACATAAAAATATTCATTTAAAATATTCAGTTGATAAATAAATCATAAGAGTTCACTGGAAAAGTTAGGTGCTGTAACGCTCGAACAATACGCACTCCATCCTATTTTCTATCCTTTTCTTTTTTTTCTTTTCTTGCAAAAGAACTGACAAGCTGAGTAAATTAGACTTCACGAGAGAGAAGAATGTTTACAAAGTTGTTGCCGACAAGGCACCTGAGCTAAGCCGTTATTTTAAATTAACTGAGTTATTTTGTAAATAATAACATGTAAATACGTTTAAATATTAAACTTATTAGTTGATGAAAAGTTATCAAGTTTTATTTTGTAACATAAGATAGTTTCCACCCCGGATTCTGAATAATATGTTACAGAAGTGGCTCCCCAACGTGGGGCCCGAATAGAAGCAAGGTATGAAGATAAGTATTATTTTTAAATTGTGTTAAACTGTTTTAATAAGAAAATTTAGATACTAAAGTACAAAAATTTATACAAAAGTACTTTTGATTCATCCGGAATCTGAGGATTTTTGAAAATTGTATTTGATTCGTCCAGAATCGAAATATTTTGGAATTATTTTATTCAACTGAATGATATTTTCCTTGGAATTGAAATACGAAAAAAACCGTCTGCAGCTTCAAGTATTTTAGTATCTGAATTAAATGAAGATATTCATAAGAGAAATAATTCTAATAATTATTATTGAAAAATAAAAATCGTTTGCTTTATTTTATACATTTATATAGTTGCACTAAGCTATTTTATTATTGAAGTTATTATTATAAATGAGTTCTTGGCATTATTTTAATTATTATATGAAGAATTGATTGATATTATTGTGTTTAAAAAAAAAGGGCAAATAGTTGATGTCATTATATTGAGTTTTTAAAGATATTGTATGTTATCTATGTTCTATATATGTTATAAATTACGTAAAAGTAAATTATTTTGCTAAGAGTTATTCGTAACACGAATTAAGTTTGAAGTTAGCTAAAACATAGTTAGTTCAAATGATGGCGTTTCTTTCTAAGGGTAAGAAAATTGATTTATTCACATTAGCTTCAGAATTAAAAGTAGAAATAAGTAGCGATGATAAAGTCCTCGAATTACGTGATAAAATTGTAAATAGTGAGGAGATAACATAGATTTTGTACAGGGAATTTATGAAAATATCGTAGAAGAAAGAAAGACTCTTGAGGAAGAGAAATCTTTAGCCGAAGAAAGAGAATTTGAGCTTCAGAAGCTCAGTTTAGAAGCAGGAACAAGAGATGTTGTTGCAAATACAAGCAACCCTCTAGAAACTTCTTCGATCCGCGTTGACTTGAAAAAGATTTTACCCGATTTCAATCCTGAAAAAGATGATATGAATTTATTTTTAATAACTTTTGAGAGGCAAATGAAACTTTTAAAGGTTTCTAAAGAACTGTGGATTACGTATTTAATTGGAGTCCTTCCAAATGAAATCGGTAAATTAATAGCGCGTGAACCGGAATAAAAATTTTAGGATTATTCTTATATTAAAGATATATTGTTGCAGAGGTTCAAGTTAACTGCTGAAAGGTTTAGAGTTTTGTTTAGTCGACATCCAAAGTGAACCGATATTAGCTGGAAAGAATATTATTTTGAAATTAGAAGCTATTTTGAGGGATGGCTATCCGAATTAAATATAAATTCCTTTGAAAAATTATCGGAATTAATTATTGCTGACCAATTAAAGAAAAAGGTTTCTCCTGATTGCAAAGAACATTATTTAGACCAATGGGAGATTTTAACAGATCCTGTTGAATTAGCTGAAAAGTTAGATTTATATGATAATTTGAGGTCACACAAAGTAGAAATAAAGAGATCAAATAAAATCAGTTAGGTCGGGAATTCTAATCGCTTTGAAAAAACGCCTTTAGATTTTAAAAGAAATGAGTTTGGTAAAATTGGCAATCAAAAGGAGTCCAAGAGAAATAAAATTAATTACCCTTCGAATTTAAATCGACCAATGTTAAGTTGCTATGGTTGTGGAAACTAGGGAGTTATTAAATCCAAGTGTCCAACCTGTTCCCCGAAAAATATATCGTTGCACTTTAATCACTAGAATTTCGTACATGTGATATGCAAACATCACCAACATTATTGGTAAAAATAAGCATAAATGGTCTCTTTGGCACAGCTTGTGCTGACACTGGCGCAACACATTGCGTTGCGGGTGAAGTTTTGTATTCTTAATTAAAAGACCAAGGTGTGAAGTTTGAAAAAACTCAAATGATCGTAGTCTTAGCGGATGGGCTACAAAACACCGAAGTTTGTAAAACAGAAGTTCATGTTAAAATTGAAGGTCGCGACGTTAAAACAACACTTTATGCTCTGACGAATGCCAGAAATAATCGTACAATTTTAGGAATCGATTTTTTACGCAAAGCAAAAATTGTTTTGGATGCAGTAAATCAAGAATGGTTCTTTGCTGATAGATGTAGGTGGAAGTATAGATTCGCTGAAGATACACATAGGCCTCCCAGTGAATTAGCGATAAAATCCGTTGAATTAGACACCGTTTTTCTTAGAGAAGATGAAGGTACTGTTAAGCTCCGATATCTTGGCATTTCACGCGCGGAGATTCGGACGATTCTATTCTGGATAATCGGCAAAAGGTTGTAACGTACTGGAGAGAATGGTATCCATAATTGGCGCGTTAGTCGAAAATAGTGACAACCATAAGCGGATTCTATTATTTTTTTACTATATTTTTTATAAATGTAATGTTTAACTGTGGCCGTTTCTAATAGCAATAATTTGATTAATAATTATGATATTTAAAGACTTAAACGATACTTCTGATAATAAAAATGATGATGCTAATTATCGGAATGAACTGTAAAAGCACCTAGACATATTTTCAACAATGGCAATTCTTTATATATAAGAATTAATGCGGATCATTTCATAATATTTTAGATATAAATTTATTAATGATTTTATAATTAAAAAGAAGATGTTTCTGAATTTTTAAAAAATGCCTACATTATGTTAGGATGTTTTCATTGTGTATATAGATCTCTTTTTTTTCTAATTAAATTTAAAATGTTAGACATTTATATAAATTAATAGCTATTACACGTGACTTTACTTTTAAAGAAGAATAAATGCATTAATTAAGGGAAAAATTCACTTACGATAATTAAACACATGTACAATTAACCAACTCTTTATCTGATTTGAAAGTAGATAAAATTTGTTATGCTCCCAGTTTGCATATTTTTATTTTTATATATAGGATCATATAAATGCCTTTCAAGAGCTCGAAATTTCATACACTTTCCCTAAGATTAATTAGAGAATGAATTCATTTCCTTCTAATTTTATTTTATTATTTATTATTTTATTATTTTTTTTTTTTTTTTACGTTTATTCCATTCATGCATATTGAGATATTTTTAACTATAGATTTCGATATTTAAAAAAAAAAATATATATATATATATAAGTATCAGAAACGGATAACTGATTAATTCCGATATTTTTTATTGGCTTTTCCATAGTACCTTTAAAAAATAGGGAGGAGGGGGGGGGGGGGATTTTATGTTTAATTAATGGCACTGGCTTTTTGAATTATATGTTTATTTAATCAATCGATGGTGCATTGATAGGAATAACTTGAGCGTCTATCAGATTTTACGACTAGTGCTGAGTGACCATCTGAACCACACTTGATGTGACTCTGCATGGTTGCAGTGTTAAGTTATTATAAAACCTTATATTATATTTTAAAAATGTACACTACACTGTTACAAATATCGTGAAAAATTACCTCTGTTTATAAAGGCTATCTGTTTTCTGACCAATGATAACGCTACTTAAACGCATATGGAGCATTCTCATTGGTCAGAAAATAGATAGCCTTTAAAAACAGAGGTAATTTTTCACGATATTGTTTAACAGTGTAGGGATGTTAATGTTAAACCTATGAGAGCATTCACTTCAAATGTATCACTTATATTTTTAAATGATTTTTTTTCCTTTTTGCTTTTCTTTTTTTTTCCGTAGAATAGCTGAGGTTGATCTCTAACCGGGCTAGTTTTTACTTTTTCGATTTAGGGTGCTTTTTTTGATAATGAGTACACTTTCAATTTCAGAACCGACTCCGAAAGTGAAAGTAACTTTACGTATTATAAAAGAAATCTAAAAATCTTTATACTAAAACTTTATGAAAATCGAAAGTAACCCGTTCATAGATCAACCTCAGCTATTCTAGGGAAAAATCATTTTAAAATGTTAAAATGCAAGCGAGAAATTTTAAAAGAATGTTCCTTTCCTCCTCAAAAATTTTCACCACTTTTAAAATCCCATTTCGCTCCTTGGAATGAATAATTTTCTTTTTCCGTGGCATTTTGTTAAGGCGAATATAGTTGACAAAGACCGATAATAATAATTTAAAAGATAAAGAGCAAGATCAACCTCAAATAAAAGCTACGATCTGAAATAGTAAAATCACTATGAAACAGGGAATATACATTTTACAGTTATTTCCAACTTCTTAGAAACACCAGATAAAAGAATAAACTTATACTGGTGGTGAAAATCCCTATTTCCGAGATTTGGCGGGATTGTCCGTTCGCCAATTACGCACTTGTACTTGGCAACCTTTGACCCTGAAACCCCTGGTCAGAAATAGATTCTCCCAAGGTCATCTGCCGAGATACCAGAGCTTAACAGTAGACATCTCACTTCAGAGCAACAAGTTAGGTTGAATAAACTGCTTGAAAAATTTACTAGTAACTTCCAACTAGGGGAAGAGACTACACCTAAAGTTAAACATTATATTGATACAGGATCACGGATGGGCATAATTTTGTCTGATGAAATTGATAGTCCTGCACATGATAGAAAAGGCTACGTAAAAGATTGCCGTAGGAATTTCAATTATAGGGTTAAGAACAGAAATTTTAATAGACCAATTGTTAACAGAAGCAATAATAGATATGGTCAAAAATATGCTAAACAGTCATTTAACCATGGAAATTACAATAAAAATAGTTATGAAAAACCTGGTTCAGAGAATTCTTATCAAGATGAATCAGAGATTCCTCAAAATTTTAAGACTAAAGATTCTTTAATATCTCAAGATATGACAGAAAGTGAAGGTTTGGTGAATAGTTCATCGGATATGGTTGAACCTAATGATGCATCTGAAACGCTAGAAAGTGCTTCACTTACTTCAAAAGTACAGTATAATCCAAATTTTTCTCCTAGGTACAAAAATAGAGGCTACTATCATGCTCGAAATAATTATAATTATGATGGCCGACGATCAGGTAGAAGTAGCTATCAGGAGCAAAGAAATTCCCAACCATCACACAGGTATAGTGCACAGCGACCTGCAGATTCGTCTAGCAAATTTGAAAAGAGATATGAAAATGATCTTACAAGGAGAGGGCCAACCTTGTTAATCACAGATTTTGATTATTTTAATATATGTTGTAGGGTAGACACCCCTTAGTGTCAAGTTCAACGGATTTTATCCAATGCCCCTTAGTTCTTGAAAAACAGGGGGGTCTAATATTAGTACACAACTTAAATACTTACTTCGCAACCAAAATTATAGGGTAGTCGTAGCTCAGTTGGCATGGCGTTCGCCGGCTGATCCGAGGGCCCGGGATCGATACCTGAATGCGCTACGTTTGTTTTTCTCATTTTTTGTTTTATAAATATAGTTGTAATTATAATTTAATAATTTCAATTAAATCTTTTAACATCATACATTAATTATAATGTTAACAAACTTAAATTTATCATTTCTTATTTGTAAACTATTATTTCTCATCCATTACAGAGGTTTGAAAAGAAATTGGATCTATTATTGAATGATAAAAATACCAAAATCGTGACAAATTCTGTTGTGGTGCCATCTAGTTATGATAAAAAAAGGAATATTCAAGTAAAATAAAAATAAAAGCAGAAAGAAGGTAAAGGGGAAAGCAAAATAATTGAAAGCGCAAGCATACATATTACAAATTTAAAAATCTTTAATATGCAAAAAATCGGTTGTAATTTAATTCTGATGCTAATTTTTAATATAATTATGCTTGTTACTTTAAAAACAGAATAATAGTATTATCGCATTGACTTCCTTTGTTAAAGCAATGCGTAAATGATGTTTCTTTAAAATCACGAATTGACACAATTGCTCAATATCATTGCTTCGATAAAGAATATATGAAATACATTTTAAAAGTGATTTTTTAAAAAATAACAGTTTTATGATGTTTCATTACAACTATTTAGTTAAAAGTAAAAAATTAAATAGGTTAAAATTATAATTGATGTACAATATTAAAAATTTTAATTGACAATGAGATTATTAAGTTATACTTACAAGTAAATTTATAAAACAAAAAAATGAGAAAAACAAATGTAGCGCATTCAGGTATCGAACCCGGGCCCGCGAATCAGCCGGTAAACACCATACCAACTGAACTACGACTAACCTATCATTGTTGTTGCAAAGTATGTATTTAAGTTGTGTGCTAATATTAGACCCCCCGGTTTCTCAAGAACTACGGAGCATTGGATAAAATCCGTTGAACCTGACACTAAGGGGGCTCTACCCTACAACATATATTAAAATAATAAAAATCTGGGATTAACAAGGTTGGCCCTCTCCTTGTTAGGACTAATGATCAGGATAATTACAAATTGGATTATAGATCTGAAAGTTACAGACATGATAATGGGTACTATGGAAAACAAAGGTATAACGACGGTAGAAGTAGTTCTCATCATGGATTTAAAAGAGCTTATAGTGGAAGAAATGCTTATTCCAATTCTTATAATTCTAGAGGTAATAGGTATACAGCTTCTAAAGATAGAGATCAATATGCAGAAAGAAATTACAGGGAAAATAGGTATGCTGATTTTAAAGATAGAGATCAAGATACAGAATATATGAAGCCATGGGATAACTCATCTGCATAACGTGATAAGTTTTTGTTTTATGTTTATCTGTTTATTTGTCTAAATTTATGTGTTTAAATTTTTGTAAGAAGTAACTGACGAGGTCACCAGAAACGTCAGACGCCCAGCCAGCAAATATTTGCGAAAGGATAAAAAAACACAAGACCAATAGAGGATTTTAGGCACCAGAAAGCATCTCGAAGGAATCCACCCAGAAAATGCACACTGCATCTGAGGGACCAGTATTGCAGTGTGAGGGAAAGAGTGTAACGCTCGAACAATATGCACTCCATCATATTTTCTCTCCTTTTCTATTTTTTTTCTTTTCTTTCAAAAGAACTGACAAGCTGAGTAAATTAGACTTTACGAGAGAGAAGAATGTTTACAAAGTTGTTGCCGACAAGGCACCTGAGCTAAGCCGTTATTTTAAATTAACTGAGTTATTTTGTAAATAATAACATGTAAATACGTTTTAAATATTAGACTTATTAGTTGATGAAAAATTATCAAGTTTTATTTTGTAACATAAGATAGTTTCCACCCCGGATTCTGAATAATATGTTACAGTACTCAAAAATGAGTAAACCCGTAAGGCATGGTGACGTCATGGCGACGTCGTTGTGAAGTCACACTGTGACTTTGTGACCGTCGATGTGACGTCATAGTGACTAGAATGCGAAGTCTTTATGGCCGTTTCAGAGATCGTTTGTGACGTTACATTGTGACCACTCTGTGAAGTCACTGTGTGACAAATTTGTGAAAAGTGTGTCATTTGTGACTATTTGGAATTAATTTTGTGACGAAAGCGACAATGCTTTGAAGTCACATTGTGATCAATTTGTGAAATATGTGTCATTTGTGACGAACTTGTCATAAACACTGTGATGATTTCAAATGAAATTCAAATTTCAAATTAATTGCTTAAAAGGCGCAAAGGCCAACATAGTGAAAAAGATTCCATGCCGGGACTCAATCCCGGGCCATCAGTATAGCGCACTAACATTCTACCGACTAAACCACATGGAATGGAACGATACCCAGACTGGAAAATTTCTCCCAATTACATGTTGGTACGTTATTTATCGTGAGCCACCGACATGGGCCAAACACGAAACTTAATTAAATCCAGCATCGACTGAAACTATATTAATACTTGGAAATTTTTCCAAAGAGAAACATTCGCCTTGCATACAGTATTTTAAATAAAAAAACAAATTTCAAATTAAAATTGCCTTTTAAGCCATTAATTTGAAGTTTGATTTTCATTTGAAATATTTTCCTCAAATACTTCATAGTTTCACATCTTGGAGATCTTATGGTGACGGGTATGATTTCGGTCGATGTGGAAATCTTCTGCACGACGATACATTCAAAAAACCATCTCGTCCTTAATTTTTGTACACCAGTGTATTTTGGGTTTATTTAAAATTGAATAATTTTTACTCAATTTTGAGAACCCGTTTTTTTCAGTGTTGTAAATTTCCAAGTAGGTGAAAAAAGTGCGGGCCAGGGTTCGAACCAGGGATGTCTTGCCTGAAGCCGCCAATGCTCTACCAAATGAACAATTTCGGACGAATCTGAAGGACTAATTCACCCAACTAGCCTCTAACGATCACAGCATCTGGTATGATATCTGAATAAGCTCAACAGAATAAAAGAAAGGTTATTTTTGGAACTGCAGTAAACGCGGCGTGCGTCATTATATTAGGTTAAATTTTAACACACTTATTCAACTGGTAAATAAATCATAACAGTTGTAAATTTCCAAGTGGGTGAAAAAAGTACGGGCCAGGCTTCGAACCAGGGATGTCTTGTCTGAAGCCGCCAATGCTCTACCAACTGAATAATCTCGGACGAATCTGAAGGACTAATTCACCCAACTAGCCTCTAACAATCACAGCATCTGTTATGATATCTGAATAAGCTCAACAGAATAAAAGAAAGGTTATTTTTGGAACTGCAGTAAACGCGGTGTGCGTCATTATATTAGGTTAATTTTTAACACACTTATTCAACTGGCAAATAAATCATAACAGTTGTAAATTTCCAAGTGGGTGAAAAAAGTACGGGCCAGGCTTCGAACCAGGGATGTCTTGCCTGAAGCCGCCAATGCTCTACCAACTGAATAATCTCGGACGAATCTGAAGGACTAATTCACCCAACTAGCCTCTAACGATCACAGCATCTGTTATGATATGTGAATAAGCTCAACAGAATAAAACAAAGGTTATTTTTGGAACCGCAGTAAACGCGGCGTGCGTCATTATATTAGGTTAATTTTTAACACACTTATTCAACTGGTAAATAAATCATAACAGTTGTAAATTTCCAAGTGGGTGAAAAAAGTACAGGCCAGGCTTCGAACCAGGGATGTCTTGCCTGAAGCCGCCAATGCTCTACCAACTGAATAATCTCGGACGAATCTGAAGGACTAATTCACCCAACTAGCCTCTAACGATCACAGCATCTGTTATGATATCTGAATAAGCTCAACAGAATAAAACAAAGGTTATTTTTGGAGCTGCAGTAAACGCGGCGTGCGTCATTATATTAGGTTAATTTTTAACACACTTATTCAACTGGTAAATAAATCATAACAGTTGTAAATTTCCAAGTGGGTGAAAAAAGTACGGGCCAGGCTTCGAACCAGGGATGTCTTGCCTGAAGCCGCCAATGCTCTACCAACTGAATAATCTCGGACGAATCTGAAGGACTAATTCACCCAACTAGCCTCTAACGATCACAGCATCTGGTATGATATCTGACTAAGCTCAACAGAATAAAACAAAGGTTATTTTTGGAACTGCAGTAAACGCGGCGTGCGTCATTATATTAGGTTAATTTTTAACACACTTATTCAACTGTTAAAAAAATCATAACAGTTGTAAATTTCCAAGTGGGTGAAAAAAGTACGGGCCAGGCTTCGAACCAGGGATGTCTTGTCTGAAGCCGCCAATGCTCTACCAACTGAATAATCTCGGACGAATCTGAAGGACTAATTCACCCAACTAGCCTCTAACGATCACAGCATCTGGTATGATATCTGACTAAGCTCAACAGAATAAAACAAAGGTTATTTTTGGAACTGCAGTAAACGCGGCGTGCGTCATTATATTAGGTTAATTTTTAACACACTTATTCAACTGTTAAAAAAATCATAACAGTTGTAAATTTCCAAGTGGGTGAAAAAAGTACGGGCCAGGCTTCGAACCAGGGATGTCTTGTCTGAAGCCGCCAATGCTCTACCAACTGAATAATCTCGGACGAATCTGAAGGACTAATTCACCCAACTAGCCTCTAACGATCACAGCATCTGTTATGATATCTGAATAAGCTCAACAGAATAAAACAAAGGTTATTTTTGGAACTGCAGCAAACGCGGCGTGCGTCATTATATTAGATTAATTTTTAACACACTTATTCAACTGGTAAATAAATCATAACAGTTGTAAATTTCCTAGTGGGTGAAAAAATTCCCGGCCAGGGATCGAACCATGGATGGGTTGGCTGAATAACTGTGTTTAAATTTAATCTAATATAATTACGCATATGGGGTATTCTCACAATCTTTTGACTTTCGGGAATAAAAATGTGGTGAAATTAAACTTGCTAAAATAACATTTTAATCTGATAGGCGAATGCCTTAATGATTCAAAATAAAGAAAAAATGGTCAGCCCCAAAAATTTTTTATTTTCATCTAAATTTTTACTTACAATGAATCTGCACAGTACCCTCAGGACATTCAAATAAGAAATAATAACAATATAGTATTTTTAGTACAAAGTTTTGGTATAACATTGTCTTAAAGGGGTGTTAAAGAAGGAACGGTAAGGTAAAAAAAGGGGACGGTATAGGAAAAAAGAGACGATAATGAAAAAAAAGGGATGGTAAGGATGGGATGGTAATGGAAAAAAAAGTGGTGGTAAGGATGGGACGGTAAGGAAGATTACCACTATTTTTAGACAAATCATGTTAAGACTAAGTGATAGCCACAATGTTCATTGATTTTTAAAAACAGTTATTTACATTGAATTAAATTTTTTTTAGATTTAATTTACCTCGAAAAGTGCAGGAATAAACCTTGGAGACGGTAAGACTACCAATAAAGCCACGATGCTTGAAATTGATATTTAAATGCTGATTTAAATTCTGCAGTAAATTTCCTGTCAAAGAATTTTAGATATTCTTTCTCTAGCATACTTCTGCATGAGAAAAAACTTGAAAAAAAATTCTGTGTCTGCATCTAAAGTGATATAGAACGGCACAGGAGTTTTCCTGGTATTTCGACCCCCAACATCGTACAAAACTTATTTATCTCGTTAATATTGTTATGCAATCATGCAATGGGATGTTCCCCAGTATTTGAAATAAAAAAAAAAACACAAGAACATGTACTAAAATAAAAATTATTATTCAGGGACATAAAAGTCAAAAGATTGTGAGAATGTCCCATATAGCGTTTACTCTGAGAAAAATATGGTTTTGGCATCTAGAATCTAAATTGTGGCTCTAGAAAAAATAGTTCCATGTCATCCCTATAAATTCTAGTTCTCTTTGCTAGAGAGTTCTAGAGTCTCCTACTATAATTCAAGAGCGTTTACCTATAATCTCGTGGTCCAACTTATTTAAAAATCTCCACAAATAGTTGCGAACACAAGAGGTTAGTTTTAATAACTATAACTTTAGTTTATGAAACCATTCCAGAAACCAAGCTATAATTTCTTGATACTGAAACGATTCATTATCGTTTCGTCTCCTCGAAAACAAGAGATTAGAAATTCGAGATCATGTCATCTATTCAGCTTAGTTGTTTACACTATTCGCATAGCTCAGAAATCTATATTTCTAGTTAAGGGGACCGGGAAAGAAAAATTCAACTAAATAGTTTAAACTTTTATATTTCCAACGATGTGTCACACATGTTTATATATAAACAAAAGTAAGTGTTGAAGTTAATCATTCTTTTTAAGAGTACTTCACAGCTTAATGGCCATTTAAATCTTTGACTTTTTCTGAAAACTTGGATTTTTCATGTTTATGTTCTTTTTTTTAAATATCTATTAAACTTAAGAACTCAGATTTTTATTTAATACTTATATAATGATATATTGTATACTTTAACACAAGGATTTAATGATTTGTTGAGAATTATTTATTTTAGGCAGTGAAATCTTACCAAAAATGCTAATTTAAAAATGACTTTCAATAGATAATTAATAATTAATTTTGAGTTTCACTAAATAAATATGAAAATATATGTTAAAATACGTAAATAATGTTTTTCTAACTACTCTAAAAAATCTAGACCTCTAGCTTACCTATCTTTCTGAGAAAAAGGTATATAAAGTTGGTGAATTTAACATGGCGGAGATAGGGCTTTCCCGATCCCCTTAAGGGATTCAGAAAATGTCTACCTATTCATTCTGGGTGAAGGCGGTATTTTTTTTTTTCTTTTTTCTCAGTGTACTGCAGTTCCAAAAATAACTTTCGATTTATATTTTGTTGAACTGATTCAGATATCAGAGCAGATGCTGTAATCGTTAAAGGTTAGTTGGGTGAATTAGTCCTTCAGATTCGTTCGGGATGGCTCAGTTGGTAGAGCATTGACGACTTCAACCAAGACATCCTTGGTCCGAATTCTGACCCGAACTTTATCACCCACTTGGAAATTTACAACTGTTACTAGCAAAATATTTAACCTTTTGTGTTCTGACACAACAACTCCGATTTGAAAAATATTTTCGCAGCTGTTAGAATACACCATTTTAAAAGTGTAAAAAAAAGAAAGGAAATTAGAACTTAATAATAAAAATTATTGACTAAAAGGTATTTTTTAACAAGCTTAACTGCAAGCTAATCAGATACTTTTTTGTGGCAGCTATCGTGGAATAGACAGAAACTTTTCAAACAGGCTAACTAACTAACAGAAACCAAAAACTTTTCGTCTGCAGAAGTAATTCTCAACTGATGTTTCGGCAACTAGACATACGACAAGAAATTTATTTGTTAACATTAGAAATTTAAAAAAAAAAAAAGAAAACATTAGAACTTAAAGATAAAAAATTATTTACTAAAAGGTACTTCTTTGCAACCTTAATCACAAACTAATCAGATACTTTTTTACGGCAGTTATCGTGGAATAGACAGAAACTTTTCAGACTAACTAACTAATAGAAACCAAAAACTTTTCGTCTGCAGAAGTAATTCTCAACTGATGTTTCGGCAACTAGACATACGACAGGAAATTTATTTGTTAACTTTAGAAATTAAAAAAAAAAAGAAAAAATTAGAACTTAAAGATAAAAAATTATTTACTAAAAGGTACTTCTTTGCAAGCTTAATCACAAACTAATCAGATACTTTTTTACGGCAGTTATCGTGGAATAAATAGAAACTTTTCAAACAGACTAACTAACAGAAACCAAAAATTTCTCGTCTGCACAAGTAATTCTCAACTGATGTTTTGGCAACTATAGACATACAAGGTTGGTTGGTTGATTTTTGACGGCCGATTATCTACACTAGGGATATAGGCCCGAGGGGGAAGTGCCCTTCGTGGGGGGGGGTCTTTCTAAGGAAACCTAACCCGTATTTACGCATGGAAATCCACGGCTCTAAGAAAACCACGAAAACTCCGAACGATTAGGCCGACGGGCGCGATTGGGATCGAACCCAGCACCTCCCGTCTACCAGCTTTCGAGGGCAGAACCTCTCAGCCACTGGTGGGGCATAGACATACAAGGGGAAATGTGTTTGTTAACTTTAGAAATTAAAAGAACAAGAAAAGAAAATAAATTTATAGCTTAAAGATAAAAAACTACTGACTAAAAGGTACTTTTTTACAATATTAATTACAAACTAATCAGATGCCTTTTTTTGCAGCAGTTATCATGAAATAGACAGAAATTTCTCAGACAGGCTAACTAACAAACAGAAACCAAACACTTTTTGTCTCCACAAGTTAGCCTCAACTGATGTTTCGGCAACTAGGCATACAAGAGGAAGTTTATTTGTTAACTTTAGAAATTTAAAAAAAAAGGAAAGAAAAGAAATTTAGAACTTAAAGAAAAAAAAATTCACTAAAAGGTACTTTTTTTACAAGCTTAATTACAAACTAAACACATGCTTTTTTGGAGTGCAGTTATCGTAGAACAGACAGAAACTTTTCAAACAGACTAACTAACAGAAACCAAAAATTTTTTGTCTGCACAAGTAATCCTCAACTGACGTTTCCGCAACTAGACAGGAACTTTATTGACTATTTGACTATTGAATATTTGTTAACTTTAGAAATTAAAAAAAAAAAGAAAAGAAAAGAAATTTAGAGCTTAAAGATAAAAAATTACTGACTAAAAGGTACTTTTTACAAGCTCAATTACAAACTAATCAGATATTTTTTTACTTCAGTTATCGTGGAGTAGGCAGAAACTTTTCCGACAGACTAACTAACAGAAACCAAAAATTTTTCGTCTGCACAAGTGATTCTCAACTGTTGTTTCGGCAACTAGACATACAAGAGGAAATTTATTTGTTAACTTTAGAAATTAAAAAAAAAGAAAAGAAATTTAGAACTTAAAGATAAAGTATTATTGATTAAAATGTACTTTTTTACAAGCTAAATTACGAGCTAATCAGATGCTATTTTTGCGGCAGTTATCGCGGAATAGGCAGAAGCTTTTCAGACATACTTAACTAATTAACAAACAGAAACCAAAAACTTTTCGTCTCCACAAGTAAGCCTCAGCTGATGCTTCGGCAACTAGACAAACAAGAGGAAATTTATTTGTTAACTTTAGAAATTTATTTCATTATCTAATATAATTGTCTCATTCGCAGAACTATAGTTCCAGGTCCCAGGGTGCCTTTGACCGTAAATGTCTGAAGCAACACTAATTGCTGGAAATAGGCCTTCCAGCCACGACGTCACTGCCAGTGTGTAATTATTTCCATAAACTGGCCGACGACTACTGTTATGAAATATGATGCCAACAGATAAGAAATTAATACTGGACGAACTCTGAACTCAATGTATGGGATGATCGTGGAGATTCGTAAACACTATGTGTATTTCTCGTTACAAACGCCTAGGGGAGTAAGGTTTTTCTCTTTTTTCAGAAGAAAGAAAACATCTCTGAGTTATTGTGCAGAGCCATAATTTAATTTTTGCAACTTATCTTGTTTTTTCTGAGTGAATGAAAGGAAAGCTCGGTCGAGATTAAAATAAAGAACGACATCATAATCTGGCTCGGTATTCATTTAGCTTGACCGTCAGAAAGAAGAGGTTAAAACAATTTGGAATTGTTGGAGGGGATGGTATTCCTTTAACCCCTTAATGGTCGCATTAAATTACGGTTTAAAAATTCAAATTTCTCATTGACACCACTTTTTAAAAAAAGAAATATTCACCGTATTTAACGACAGGTAAAATGATACCATAACAAAGCCAATTACACTATTTTATAAAATTGGTGGGAATCAAACAATCTGAGTAAAAAACACAGTCCGTGAATATCACGGCAGCGAGAATTAAGGGGTTAACCCTTTCAGGGCAAGGCATTTCTGCTGTAAAAAGGCTCAAATTATTGATTCACACCGTAATTTACGAACAAATTTATTTGAAAATAATCTGAAGCTTCTCTTCCCGTATATTATGAGATCAAAATTGTACTAAAAGATTACTGGTGCCATATGGCATTTTGGGCATTAAAATTAAGCGTTTGCAGGACCGCAAACGACGCCCCTCGCAGGGTTAAGGATATACACTATATGGCCATTAATTACCTGACATTTTCAATTTTAGACATTTTAGCAAATATTTGAAGAAATACTAGTCGGATTTACCTGGAACTTCAGGATTATGAATAATATGTTTGATTTCATATTTATCAATGGCGATTTGATCAAGACAATTTGGGGGCCAGCAAGAGATTAAAGAAAAATAATGATATTTAGGGTCATCATGTAACATAAAATGCGCGAAATGATCTATTGCTTTAACTTAAGAATATGTGGATATTGTACAATATGTGTATTCACTTGTGTAAGAATAGCACGTATATTCATGGAGATATATTGTTTTTTTTTTTTTTTTTTTTTTTTTTTTTTTTTTTTTTTTTACTATATCATGCGGGGATTTCTAGCAAATTTAACGCCAGTTTCTGAAAAATTGACTAACTGTAGTAGAAATAATATAGTGCAACTGGAATGTAAATATATTAAATATTTGATGAAATATGAGCAGTTGTATGAAATATTTTTCATCTGCGCGTGCGCGCACGATAAAAAATATTTTTTTTCATGATTAAATAGTCAACTCTATGGAGCAACTTATGAGAAAAAAGCCAGTCAAATATCGTTAAAATTCAGAAAGATATCGGCAATAGAGTGGGTCGATTTTTTAGTTGCTTTCTAAAAGAATGATAAGGGATTTTCCACAAATTATCATTTTTTATTAACTGGCTTTCCGTAAAGATTTTGTATGTAATGAATGCCAACGAGTAGACTTAGAAGAAATGTGTAGATTTTGATATTTCTTGTTTTCTTGGATTAGGTTCGTTCTGGTGGTTTTCGAAGGAGAACTAAAGCATAAATAATAAATAAATTTGAAAAAATTTAAAATCACAAATGACAATTTATGGAAACCCTCTTATCATTTAGCTGTTTTTAGAGTACAACTAAAATTGATCTCACTCAATCGCCGATTAACTTTCTGAATTTTCATGATAGTTAACTGCCTTTTTTTATGAGTTGCTCCATAGAGTTGACTGTCAAATAATGAAAAAAAATATTTGTTATCGTGCGCTCATGCGCATATAAAAAATATTTCATACAACTGCTCATATTTCATCAAATGTTTAATATATTTACATTCTAAATGCACTATATTATTTATACTACATTTTGTCAAATTTCCAGAAACTGGCATTAAATTTGGTAGAAAACTTTGAATGATATAAACAAAAAACATGCAAGAATTTTTTTAACTTTAAAAAAAAATCGATGTATATTCATGAATATACGTTCTATTCTTACACAAATGAATACACATATTGTACAATATCGACATATTCGTAAACTACAGCGATAGATCATTTCGTGCATTTTATGTTACAGGGTGACCCTAAATATTATTTTTTTCTGTGATTTTTTACTAGCCCCCAAATTATCTCGTTGATCAAATCGCCGTTGATAAATATGAAGTCAAACATATTCTTTAAAATCCTGAAGTTCCAGGAAAATACAGCAAGTATATCTTTAAATATTTGACCAAATGTCTATAATTGAAAGTGTCCGGTGATTAATGGCTATATAGTGTATATTATCTGTTCGAAAATATTTTAATTCCTTAGCACACTGTTTAAAATCTACAGTTATATTGTATTTCACTATAGAATTACTACTAAGTTTTGAAAAAACAAATTCATTATAATATATGCTCCAAAAAATCCTTTATTTTTTTCAGTCAATTGTTTATAATATCTATCTATCTATATTATAAAGGACAAACGTATCTGTGCGTAACGCTGACGTCATTTTGCGAATGGCAACAGCAGATGATCAAATTTAACTTTTATTTACTTTTATTGCGATTTTTTAAATTTCTAAATATCGCACATTTTAATTTTTACACCGCCAATAGAGAAAAAAAATTACTTCGAAATGCAATTTGTTTGAAAACTATATCACAATTTGTTTGAAAACTGTATCACAATTTACTCAATTTTTACTGTTTTTAAAATAATTTTCAAGCATGATTTTATTAAATCTCTTTCTGTCTCTTGCAGACAGACGATTACAAGACACAAATATGTTGGCACCTAAATTAATATAAATTAAATAGTTCAGCATTTGTTTCCGCCTTATATTCCATAATGAAAGTTTAAATTTATCAATCCATAAATAAATAAAAATAAAAATAAAACACAAATTTAAGACATGCAAATGAACGACGCTAAGACATTGAAATTATCAGAATAAAAAAGACTAGCGATCTTTAGCGATTTCTTCGATTGTTATTTCTTGGCAGGAGGCCAATGCGAAAGTATCGCTTTTAATAAATTTCAAAATTTTATTTGAATACATAAAAATAATTGTTAGATTTGTTAGTGAAAAATCTGAAAATATATATTAAATGTAAAAAATCTATTAGAGCTTGCAATTAAAAAAACATCTACAAACATCTACAAAAACAGCTCACAAATTGTTCGTACACTTTAAAAATTGCAGTAAAAAGGAATTTCCCTGGAATTGAATTCGAATATGCAGTCCAATATTTTTTTACATTATCTCCATGTTATTCTAAATAACACCCAGCATTTTTTCTTTTAACATTGACTGATTTTTTTTTGTATCTAAAAATGAAAACGGTAGGCAGAGAAAGAACACGTCACAAAAGTCTTCGTACACTGAAACATTCTCGGAAAAATTCGTAATTGAAATTATCGTCTGTCGCTTTATTTTTATTTTTCCATTGTGGTAACATTAAAAAAATCGTTTGGCTTTATATTTTGCATGATTGGTCGCAATATTCTATTTATTATTAAAAAATGGCTCCTAGTCTTAAAGAAACAACTAACAGCATTCGAAAATTGATTATCTTTCATCATAGTAGTGGTAAATCAGTTCAAAATGTTGCTAAATTAGTTAATTTATCCCATTCTGCGTTGCAGTATGCGATAAAACGCTTTAAAGAAGAAAATGAGATCGAAAATAAGGTAAGAAAAGCTTGTCCATCTAATTTAACACAACGTGATCAAAGATTTATAATTAGGAAAATTGTAAAAGATACACTGAAACGATTTTTCCCCATAGTCCATAACATAACGGAATTGTTTTGTGTTCCCATGTAAACGAACTATAAGTGCTACACCTTTCATTTACAATACCGAACGTGCTATGAAAAACCACAATAACCTATCAATTACATAGAAATCGGACTATATTTACGCAGACAAACCGGATTCATAAACACTCTTCAACTATGTTGGAAAGTGTTAAAAAGTATGATCAATACCATGTTTTATACAAAGTTAGGTCATCATGTAAAGGCAACACTGGTGATATACACTACCCTACGCATACTAAACATGTCATCTACTATTATGAATTTCCGATTACAATCTGAATTATCTCATTGTTTAACATGTGCAGAACGTAATTCAAGCTTTTAGATAACGCATGTAGTGTTGGGAAATCAATTTTTTCGAGATTTGTCCATCGTGGAAACAGTCTGTCAGCGGTTACGTCGGGGATAAGTAACCTTCTCTGATAAAAATGATGGCACCAAGTTGCAAATCAAGTTATTTTAGATGGCATGCTGGAGAATCTATCCATAGTGTCGCTGATTAGTTTTGTAAGCTGCCACTAAATTCGGTTTATTTATTAGTTTCGCAGGTTACCCTTATCGTAGGTGATAGTATAGCAGTTGTATGTGCAGTGTCTTTCTTCGACATTCACCAAGATTGTCGGGATTGGGAGGAGAATGTCATGTGATTTTTGTCTCTGATTATGTCTTTCCCTATTTTTTTTTTCTGTAAATGTTTACAGCTCCTGATATTGACTGTCTGATATAACAACACAGGGCCGAAACTAGCCTTTTTTGCACCCGGGGCAAACATGAATTTTGGCGCCCCCTCTCCCTTTCTTCCTCAAAGTATATTTACAAAGAGAATTGTACTAATTTTCTAATGGCCGACTTATTTTAAAATTTAAAATATGTAATACTGAACTACATAAATTGAATGTGACGTTTGTTGCAATTATAGTTCGTTCACATAAAAGAATTTGCATGTATTACCGGCTATTTACAGTGTTTGCTTATACAGTAGAGTTCTGATTATCCGAGTCCCGCTTAACCGAGTTTCCGCTTTAACCGAGTTATTTTCTTCTGATGGACTGATGGATTTCATTATTATGAAACAGTCATTATAAATGAAGTGTTAGGTGAAGATGAAAGAGCAGTCATAAAAAATTTGAACTCTGATTTTCTGTTCAAAATGGAGAAAAAAAATGGCCAAACAAAAAAAATTATGGCCATTTTTTTTTCCATTCTGCCCAGAAAATCAGAGTTCAAACTTTTTACGACTGCTCTTTCATCTTCACCTAACACTTCATTTATAATGGCTGTTTCATAATAATGAAATCCATCAGTCCATCAGAAGAAAATGATAGATTCCAAAGGTATAATCTTTCACTTGGCGCCCCTTGGCTATGGCGCCCGGGGCACATGCCCCCTCTGCCCCCCTTAGTTTCGGCCCTGTGACAACATGCCCGAAATCTGTTGAAAGTGCTCTGAAATTTTTATTTTTCCAGCTTTTTCTGATTTGGCAAACAATTTAAGGGGAGGTTTACTCCCATGGCCTAAAATTCGTGTGATTTTTAAGATTTTTTTTTTACTTTTTCAGTTACAAAGAAAATCGTTGCCATCTTCGGACTTTTTTGTGTTATCTTTATTGACATTTAGCTTATCTCTCTATTCTAAAAAAAAAAAAAAAAAAAAAAAAAAGTAAGAAAAAATCATGCGTCAAACATAGATTATGAAACACTTTCCTACACATCCTGAATGCTTTAACAAAACTTCGTTATTTAGGGAAATAAGCTAAATAAGATAACAAAGTAAACATTTTATAAAACGCATAAAACATTTGAAAAATGATTTCAGAAGTTACCGTCCGTAGCCAAATATGTATTCCAATTCTCTTGAACATTCCTATATTTGATCCGTAGGTTGATATATATATACTATATAATGGGAAAATTTAGTTTAGCAAAAAAACGCATAACATGTTGAAATTTCTCTTTCAGCAATTTATACTAATAGATGAAAGCATACTTGAACGCTTTTGTAGAGCCCTGTAGTTTACCTAGTACCTTTATTACACGCCACTATTTAGCTAAAATTTAATTCAAAATAAAAACTCTTAAAACTACTGAAATAAAATTTACAGAAATTATCATTCATAGACGGCCATGTATCCAATTCTTTGCGTGGTCCTGTATATCCTTTTACCTATGTTCTACAAACATTTCTTAGTAAACTAAATTCAGTTCAGCTTAAAAATGCATAACTCATTTAAAACCCACCTTTAAACATTTTACGCTCATACTCAGTAACCGTTACGAATTCTTTTCTATAGCCCTGTATATGAACTATAGCATTTATACACACTATATAGTATGCATAAATATAGTGAAACTTAAAAGCGCATATCATAATTAAAAATGCATTTCCAGCAATCATTTCTAATATACAGTAATTCGGATACAATATAGTATCTGATACCTTTTATGTGTCCCTGTGAACGCTTTGCAATTCATATTATACGTGAAACAACTTATAATAAACCTTAGCGACGTATATCAATTTCATTATACATGAAATAGTTTAACATAATTCAAATACTCCGCAAACAATCCCCCCCCCCCCCTATACCTTTATGTAATGGAATTCTTTTGTGTGGCCCTGTAAATGAATAATAACTATTCTTTGCGCTGCATATTCTACAGAATGCGCATATTTTAGTGGACTTCATACATGCATATCAATTTTACTATGTTTGAAAGAGTGTAACCATTAAAAACCATTTGAAACGATTTTTTCCCATTGGCCGTAATGTAACGGAATACTTTTGACTGTCCCTGTAAATGAACTAAACGTGCTACAAACTTCATTTGAAATAGGATCGTGCTATGGTAGAGATCACTAACATCGAAAAATTTCAGAACGATCAGAGTATATTTACGAGAGTTAGAGCGCGGAAAGACGGACAGACAAACCGAAGTCATAAACAAAAGTCATAAAGTGTCCGAACCGAAGTCATAAAGTGTTAAAAAGCAACTAATGATGTCACCGCCGCCGTAAATGAATTTTTTGTGACCGAGGTCTTTCTTCGCTAATATTAAGAAAACGACTGCATATAAAAATATGAAAATTAGTAGAAGTATGAAAATTTGTAGAAGTATACAGAAATGGTTAAACACACTGAAGCAGACTGTTTTTAAATCGAAGAATTATTTTAAGAGCTATTTAATGTTGAAGTCGGTCAAAATTATTCCTTTATAAAAGTTTATAGGAACAAAAACTATGTGAAGCCTCTCCGGTCCCTATGTCCCCAAACGGGGACCTCTGTTCATTTCCTTGTAAAAACTAAAATGTCCGTTTTCTTACATTTTCACATCATTTCTTAATAGCTGAATGTTTTTTGCGTTCAAGGCAAACGAATAAATTGCAGCATCAAAGCTGGTTCCCTCATAAAATAAAAGTTATTTTCATCTGAGTTTGAAAAATGCCCAAAAGACTGTATAACCAAGAAAGTGAGAAATTTTCACTAGTATTTAACTTAAATCTTTTTCAATAAAAATTTTTGAGAATTTGTAGATTATTTACTTGTGTAAAGCTCTTAAATTTGTGATTGCGTTAATTTAGGTTAATGGTTATTAAATTGGTGTTTTAAGGGGGTTTGTAGTTTTAGATCCATATTTTTGAACCTGAGTTACTAAGCGCCTAAAGGATTAATTTCCGAAAAGATACTTTTTCTGTCATTTACGATGTCATTTTGTTTGGAAAAAACCAATGAATAAGCATTTGTATTATTATTTTAGCTTCAGAACTGAAGAGGATATGAACTCAATGATTTTTTCTAGCGATACACTTCACAAGCTTGCGGCGCTTATTTTTCTTGATACGACTAATTTTTTTTAATGATTTTTTTCAATTATTTATTCAAATTTTCATCACTTCAAGAGATATATTTTTCATATTTAGAAAAGGTCTTTGTTTTAAACTGTTGCTAAGTTTCAAAATCAGGGCAAATAATACTAATTCCTTTCAATTAAATTTGTATTTACATGTGACTGTTAAAAACACAAAGAAAACTAAAATAATAACTAAATAATCACCTGTTAAAAGCAGGAAATAGAGAAAATTACGTCATAAAATTTGCATTTACACGTGAATATTAAAAAATAAACGGTCAAGTGCAGGTATTACTCGCGCTCAGACTGTTCCGTACAATAAATACATGAATTATTAAATGTATTATTTAAAAAATCGTTACTAAAGAAAATAAGGCTTTGTAAAAAACTATACAACGTAGGGTTAGGTATAGCAGTATATATACTATAAAAGTATGAATTGGTATACCGCAAAAGTTCAAAGAGATATAAAGCCTAAATAATATCAAATATTGCTATTCTGTATAACTCTTATTTAAATCTTACATCCCAATCTGTTTATGATGAACTTAATTTGGCACTAACAATAAAAGTAGTGCATATTTAAACTTCATTTAGCAATTCATAAAACTAAATTCAGCGTCGTAATAATGTTTTCTGTTTACAGTGTAACTAAAACAAAACCTTGTTCAAAGTTTAAACTTGGCATTTTGCTATGCGCGCTTCAAAAGGAGGCCGCAAAGAAGCAACGCCGCCTTGGTCCGTGCCGCGTTTTTCCAGATAGGTTTTTAATTAACTTTTAAAGACACGGGAGGCGTATTGAGAGATCCACTCAATGCAAACTAGTCGCGAATCTCATAGTATTTGTGTGATTAATTCTAATTAGTCTGTATTTAACATTTTGACGTTTCTTTCTTTTATACTGCTAATGAGCATTGCATTGCACAAATATATCATTAAAAGTTGTTATCCAGGTTTTAAAAGCCGATGGTACATAGAGTGCGCCACCCTGTCATTATGCATCTCCAAACCGTCGTGTCTTTAAATGTATATGTCAATATATTGGCTAATTGCCGACGATTTTTTCAAAACTCATTGTCAACAATACTTTTATTCTTCTGCTACGATAGGTACCTCAAGTGCTCCTCAAAACATTTGCTGAATGCCCGCAAATCGAAATTTGTGTGTAACGGAAAAATGCGCTTTTCTCAAAAACTATGTGATCTAAAGTAATCGCTATAATTTTCCTGCAGTGTTTAAATTAACCTGTACTACCTCCAATTTTTTCAGAATTTTAGTTTCAGTAGATTCAGAAATAGATGGGGGGGGGGGGGGACATATTTTTGCACTTCATTTTCGACGATATCTCTGAAAATATAATACCTAAAATTAAATGAAATGTATTTTTCAGTTCAGCGTTACGGAAGCTTTCACATGATATCCCACACGATATACAAAGAAAAGATTTTTTTTTCAAGTAACTCAATTAGCCCCTCTACATTTTTCCTAAAGATATTTCTAAATGTTTAATAATCGGTAAATATGTGAGTCAATAGTCTTTATTACTTCCCCCAATTTGAACGTTCCACAGGTTTACGAGTAAAATAGCCTTGACAGACAGATACAAGAGTAATCTTATAATGGTTCAGTTTTTACTTTTAAGTACGGAACCCTAAAAAGAAAACTTTGAAATAATAATTAAATTAATAAGTGTTAAAAGCAGTTAATAGGGAAAATTACATCCTATTTAAATAATAATAATGCTAAACAGTTTCGATATTAGTATAGATAATATTATTAGTTTTTGCCCTTTGTTTATTTAATTATTTTTAAATAAAAGCAAAGAAAGTTCAAATTTTCGTTCCATTCGATTTAATAAATTCGGATTCCAGCAATGACATGCAACGAAGAACATTGTTATGACAGTTCTCTGATGAATGCTTACCCAAAACCTCATTAAATGAACAGTGTTTCTTACTCTTCTTTTGTTTTTCCTTTTTTAGGTCATGCAAGAAGACACTAATTCATAAGACAATGATTGACAAGCTTCCTTTTTTTTTCTAATTGTATCACTCATATTTCTTCCAAAATTATGCCATGTGTTTATTCTATTAAATATGATGAGTGCCAGGGAAAGAGGTTACTTCAAATTTCCATAAGGGGCTGTGCATATATAACGTTATCAACTTTTTGGTAATTTTGTACGATATCATACATTATCATCCCTCGATTCCCCCCCCCCCCCCGGTAATGATATCGTTATCAATGTATAAAAATGCTTTATATTTTTGGAATTTTTTAATTTTGTTTGGAGTGATATACAAGAATGTTTACATTTAATTTTCGCATTACTTTATTGATTGAAATGAAGAGAAGTTGATAAAATATCAGTTTATATATCAAATAACACTTAAGAGAAATAGTTACTATTTAAAAGTATTTAATAATAGATTTTTGTTGCATAATGCCTTCAACCGTAATAATATCTTTTTGCACTCTCCCCCTGTACAGGTTGAGGCAGACAGAACTTCTTATCAACAAAACAGGTAGACTTTATTCTCTTGAAACGCAAGTATCATTACAAACATTCTTTGCATATTGTTTGTGGAACAACGGGATGTATAGACAGAAGAATAGGAATGCCAAACGTTGGGGTGTTCCATATTTTGGAATTGAATAATTTTATAATCAATTCAGGATTTTAATAATAAATTTGTACTTTCATAAAAATAGATAACATACTATTTTGATGTAAAGACCAAATTGAAAAAAAAAAAAAAAAGAAAGAAAAAGAAAAAGAAAAGGTTAAAAAAGGATAAAAAATTATAACGATATCAAATGATAACTCCCCCTCCCCCCTAAAATGGTAACGTTATATATGCATCGCCCCTAAGCAGATATCGATGCAGGTTTTTTCCTTGGTGTCCATTTCTCTATTCTAAAAAAAAGTAGCTAACGCTGTCACCGCCGCCATTTATGAATTTTTTGTGACCAGGGGGGGGGGGGTCTTTTTTCGTTACAATTAAGAAAACTACTGCATGCAAAAGTATGAAAATCGGTGATTTTATAGAGAAATGTTTGATAAATACGCTGATGCAGACAGTTTTCAAAACGAATAATTATTTCAAGAGATATTTAATGTTAAAGTTGGTCAAAATCGTTACATTAAAAAAGTTTAATAAGAGCAAAACTATGCATAGGAATTTAAGCATATTTAGATCATTTTATACGTTAGAAGTTTCGGGTGTGCGGACTGCATTTATTTTTTTTAATTTCACTCATTTTTTGAGGATTTATTTCCATTTTAAATTCAAATTTTCAGCATTTCGAGAGATAATTTTTACATCTTTTAGAAAAGGGTATTATTTTAAATTGTTGCCAATTTTAAAAACAGCGCAAATAATAATATTTCCTACAAATTAAAAATTTATTTACACGTGACTATCATAAACAGAAAAAAAAAACTTTCAAATTAGAATTAAATGATTATGTTTTAAAAGCAGGAAAACATTGAAAATTACGCCATAAAAACTATATTTACACGCGAATATAAAAAGAAAGAAAACTGTAAAATAATAAATTCATTAATATGCATTAAAAGTCGTAAATGGAGAAAATTACGTCCTATTTAAAATGATCAAACAATAGTATAGCCAAAGAGTTTAAATTTAAAAATATATTTGCGCGAGACATTTATTTCATATTTTGAGATAATCTTTTAAATTATTGTTGTGAATTCAAAGACAGCGCAAATAATATTTCTTTTCTAACAACAAAAGTATTTTCACGTGAATATTAAAAAGAGAAAGAAAACTTTGGTGAAAATCACGTCAGATTTAATACCATAGATTTAAAATGTCTTGTTTAAAATAATCTTCTTATAGTGTTGTTAAAAAATATCGGGAGACAAAGACTTTCTTAATTACTTAATTAATTTTATATTAGCCTATTTTCAAATGTTTGACTGATCTGATTTAATCAAAGACGAAAACAGCCCGTTAACAAAGAGATCGCCACTGTTTTTTTAATTATAATTCAGTCTCTCGAACTTTTTTTGAAGCCGATCAAATTAGCGTACTTTTAGAGTTTGCGGTGTCTGAACGGGGATTGGCGAGCCTATCTCTTAGGGGGCAGAGCCCGCTACTTTTGTAAATAATAATAATAATAACTTTTGTGATTATTTAGGTGCGTTCGCAATTATATAAATACATAGCACCTGTAGTCGTCTTCTGGTCCGTCCGTCTGTCTTCATAAAACAGCGCAAAAACTACCGAACCGAATGGCTTGACATTTAACACAAAGACTCGTAGCAGAATTGTGTCGAGTTCTTTCAAATGTTATGGAAATCAAATCAAAACTTAAAAAGAAATTAATAAAAGTTTTCTTCCTTCTATTAAATCCTATCATACGTAATGAATTCAATGATATCCCTTGATAGGTCATGATCCTAGGTTGCCATGGTGATAACGTCCTATTTAAGAGGGAGTCCTATTATTTCTGTATTACACAATTTAATACATAGAATCGTAATAAATTTTTAATTCATGCATATTTGCATAAGAGTGCAACAGGTATTGCGCCAATATCTGAATATTTATGAAACTACTTATAGTACGAACGCACCTCATTTGCCACGTTTTACATCTAATTTCCGATTTGTTTTCCTTCACTACAACATGTGGTTTCACATCATTACAATAGTATTTATTTAAGGATATGATTTGATAGATTTTTGAGATAAACGCCATCTAAAATGAGATATCCAGGACGATTAAGATATCCTGCCTACAATAAAATGGCCGTTTTCCTAAAAATTTTCGATATTTCTTATTGTTTTGTTTGAAAGGATAATCGTTTGGGATTCCAAATTTGTTTTAATATTATTTCTATGATTAATAGAAGATGAGTTATGGCCAGTTTAATAAGCAGAAAGTAATGAGTCAAATACCGTAACTGGACGTAGGAAGGTCATTAGAAATGTAAACAATGTTCCTATGCATCCTTTTCTTACGTTTTTTACATAAAAACACTGATAAACCTTAATGGCGACTTCAAGAATAATTTTGTATGTACCGGGTGTCCCAAAAATGACTCATGGATTTTAAAATTCCATAACTTGCAAACGGTGACAGATGTTTAAAAAATTCTTGCAAAAGGGTTATGTAAGATGTCAGGAGTTTTTATGTTGCGATTCTCAGTTTTAGTTTCAAATAGCATCGATAGAGGGCGCTGCAAGCAATAACCGCTCAATCCAGGCTCGATTTTTCGGCCTCTCTCTTCTTCCATGCGTAAAAAGGAGATTAAAATGCATTGCATGGATCCCGAAGTACCAAAAATCGGGTCTGGACTGAACGCCTATTGCTCTCAGCGTCATGTATTGTTTGAAATTCGAACTAAAATCAAGAATCACAGTACAAAAACTCCTGACATCCTACATAACCCTCCTGCAAAAAAATTTTTAAATATCTGTCACCGTTTGGAAGTTACTGAATTTTAACCCTTTAATGCAGGGTGTTGCTTTTCGGCAACATACCCAATTTAGGCTTCTAAAATACTATTAGAATAATATTTAAACTATAACGCGTAATGTTGCCAATAAAATACATTCTGAAAATATTATTAAATAGATTTTCAACATGTAGATGGCAACACTTATGCTGTTGAAGAATAAAGATAGATTTATTTTTTCAATTGTTGCTATATGTTCTTTTTGTTTTGTTTGAATGCTTGCGAAATATCTTATTTTGTTCTGCCGTGAGCAAGTAAAATTTATTTCTTATGATAGTTCTGAAAATTCTTGTGTGTTTAATATTATAGAATTTTATGAAGGAAAATTATTTTTTCAATTAAAGACCAGTGTTGCCGATTAGTAACAATCAGTTTTTAGCCATAAACCATACTTAAAACAAAATATGATTTTTTAAAGTATTTTTCCCATGATTTACTTTAAAAATGAAAGCCAAAGAACATTATTAAAATGATTTTTGGAAAATCAGGCATTTAAGGGTTAAAATCCATCAGTCATTTTTGGGACACCCACTGTCTGAAAGATATAAAAGAAATATTTAAATGCGATTACTGGAAAATCAATTTTTCCGTTACCTCCATCTTCCATAAACTTCATTACATAAAACCTTATTTGAGTGAAATTGCCTCAGGATGCTTTCCATATGACTCACTATGTTCTGAACTAGAATCTAAGCTCTATGTGATAATGTAATTATTTTATACTCGTAGATACTCGAATATAAACAAGTCGGAATTTTTAATGAAAAATATGTATTTTTGGCACATTTTGAAATATTTCAGTTAATAATATCATAAGACGAAACGCAATTTCTTACCTTGATTCAACCTAAAATATATAATGTGAACATTAAAAATTCCACAATCTTACTTCAAAGGCGACTAATGTAATGAAAAAGATGTTACAAGTTTAAAATATACGTTTTATTGTGACGTATTTGTATAAATAAACTAGTATATTGTGGCCATCACAAAACTTTCTTCTATCTCATGCTTGTCGATACTTCAAAATTCATTATCACAGTGCATCTATATTCATCATGAGGATTCTAAAAAGATGAAATTCCGTGCATTAGTTCTTGAGATATTACTGTTCCTGAAATCATGTAAATCCATCAAAATGCAGCATAGCAGCGCCACCTATTGGATGATTTACACCAGAACCTAATTATCATCAACTAATGTCAATGTCTAACTGAATATGAAGTTTGGAGAAAATCCGTGCATTAGTTCTTGAGATAGAGCTATTGCGCAAATCATGACAAATGCAGCATAACAGCGCCACCTGTTGAGCGATTTACACAACCACATAATCAGCATCAACATTTATCAAGGTCTACTTGAATCTGAAGTTTGATGATAATTCGTGCATTAGTTCTCGAGATAGAGCCATTGAGGAAATAGTGCAAAATGCAGCACAGCAGCGCCACCTATTGGGCGATATTCACCAACTCGTAGTCAGCATCATTTCATATCAAAGAGTAGCTGAATCTGAAGTTTGATGAAAATCCGTGCATTAGTTCTGGAGATTGAGCTATTGCGGAAATCGTGAAAAAGGCTGCATAGCAGCGCCACCTGTTGAGCGATTTACACCAAAAACTAATCAGCACCAATTTATATCAGGGACTAACTGAATATAAATTTTTATTAAATTCCGTGCATTAGTTCTTGAGATAGAGCGCCCACAAAATTTGTGTCACATACAGACAGACTAACAGATTCACAGACTCACAGACAGACATTTTGTAAAAACATGTTTTTCGGGTTCTCTGACCCCTAAAACATGTAAATCCGTCGAAAACCGGAAGTCAAAAATTTTCACGAATCCAATACTTTCTTCTTGTAAAGATAGAAGAAAGTAACAACATTTAGTTATCAAGATATTCTCTGATGATGAACCTGGAAGGTTTGAAAGTACTAAGAAGTTTTTAAATAAAATGTATATTTTAAACTTATAACATCTTTTTCATTACATTAGTCGCCTTTTAAGCAAGATTGTGGAATTTTTAATGTTCACATTATATATTTTATATTTCAGTTAATTTTGAAGATATTGTAAAATTCCTAGTTCAGCGTACAAGTAAGTGTAATAGTAGTTTGTAGTACAAATGAAATAGGAATATATTTAGTTGGGGCTCATCCATATAGGATGTCACACTTGTTTTAAATATTTTTGACCCGCCACCCCCCCCCCCCCTTTGTCACAAATTGTCACACTTCACCATACCACTTCTTGTCACAAGTCACGCCATATTACATAAACATATACTTGCAGCTCAAAAACAAAGTACTGTGTTATAGATCATATTTCAAATTTTATTTTGAAACTTTTAACTAGGTGTTTTAATGACATTTGTGAGCATAATCATAAAAATGATTCGTGTACTTATTTTGTATGAAATAAGATTAAGATTTACAACAAAATACATAATTAATATACAATAGTCATAAAATATTAATATGAAAGAACAATTAAAAACAGTAGTATTTTGGAATTTGAAATGGAATTTAATATATGCATTTGGCTTTAAATGTTATATTTACTTTATGAACACAAAATACTTTAATTTCACAATAACTTTAAAAATTAATCTGCTGACTTTTAATGCGTTTATTTTAACTAAAATGTGTGATGTCACCCCCTCCCACCCCCTTGTCACAAACTGTCACAATTTCATGAGCCCCCTCCCCCCCTCCAAACGTGACATCATTTGTGGATGCCCCCTTGAATTCATTTTACGCTGTCTGGCGTAAGCATGAACTTTTGCTTTAAAAAAATGAAAAAAAAAAACAATTTTTAGGTGCGTTCGTAATTATATAAATACGTAGCTCCTATAGTCGTCGTTTGGTCCGTCTGTCCGTCCGTCCGTATATAACAGAGTAAAAACAACCCAACCGAATGGTCTGAAATTTTAAATATATAATTGATGCATAATTTTGTCGAGTCATTTCAAATTTTATGAAAATCGGATGTATAGTTTAAAATCATTACGGCCAATGGGAAAACATTATTTCAAATGCATTTTAATGATGTGACAGCCTTTCGAACAGAATGAAATTGATAAGTACTTATGAAGTGCACTAAAATATACCCTCAGTACACTATGCGGTGCAAACAATATTTATAAAACTAGTTATAGTACGAACGCACCTCATTTGCCACGTTTGACGGGCAATTTCCAAATTGTTTTAAAAGGCTATGAAGATATTGCTAGTATTTTATGTTTTTTCATCATTCCGTATTACAATTGAACTAAAAATACGTGCATTTATTCAATATTGAGCTTTTTTTTTAAGTGATCTATACAAAAAAAAATCCCTGCCGGCTCGGGCCAACAGGCGGAGGTAGATTTCGAAGTTAAGTACTAAATTCACCAACAAAACTTAAATCAACATTAAAGATAAACCCAGTTCCTTCACTAAGAATGAGCTCTAGGGAGCTAAACATTTTGTGAAATTTCTTATATACACGAATACACACACGCATGTAATATGGAATAGGTTTAAAAATTGCTAAAACAAATTCAGAGAACCTCAAAGTGTTAATATATGTTAATATTTCCATAGTCGGGTTTTTATCGTGTTTTAATACGTTTCTTCAAACTCACATGACGTTACATATTCACCTGCTGAGATCCGTTTTATTTCCAATTTGATGCAATATATATATTTTTTTAATTCGTCAAACTATTTATTTCATTTTGAGTTTTCATGCGGAAATCTTGCTCTAGAAAACTTATGACGTAATGTTCAATTTGTTTCAATTATTCAAACTATTTATTTAATTTAATTTTTCATGTGAAACCTTGCAATAGGAAATCAATTGTTGTGGTGAGAAATTTTATTGCTTTTTTTAATTGTTGGCAACTGCTATAACGAAAAATATTCATTTTTTCCTGTCATTGTTGTGTAAGAGCTGATTTTATCAGAATCATGTTAAGGCGGTATTCAAAATTTTGAACCCTCACCATTTCCATTCCCTTGGGCCGATTTTGCCCATTTTCAATCCCCGCCGAGATATTAGCCATCTCAAAGTTGTTGGTGAGTTTGAGGACGATCCGTGTATAATTGCGACTTTTATCGTGCAGACAAAATTTAGTACATACATACATATATATATATATAAACTTTTTAGGTGGGGGTGGTTTTGGGTTCCTGGGGTCCTATAATGAAAAGTTACGAAGGAATTTTTCAAAAGTCGCACCATGGTAACGGCTGCAATAGGTAGTATTTCTTACGAAACCTACCTAAAAGTATTCCTTAAAAACTTTCCGCAAGGGGTCTCAAGACTCTTAAAGCTTCAAAATTTTTGAAATAATTATTTGTTTTTTTTAGATGTTAAACTCCTATCCTTTGTGACATTTTGATATAATTGTTTCCTTTAAATTCCCATTAGAACAGAAGTTATGGTTTTTAGAATTATATCCGCTCAATAGCTGAAGCGGAGTTTCCGAAATTTTGAAGTCATTTTTCTCCAAATGACGTTTTTCGGCATAACGCGCACGATAACTCAAAAACTTCGGAATATTTTTGCATGAAATTTTCAAAAAAAATGTTTCGTGTTAGTCTGTATAAACTGAACCTAAAATTTCCTTTTTATTGTTTAAAACAATATTTGTTTTAGGTGATTATATCGTTAAAATTTTCAAAATTTTGTATTGGGTAAGTATAACTTTGTATTAAAAATATAAAAATTCCTTAAATACAAACTTATTTAGGTTCAGGGTAATTATCATAGTCTGAAGTATAAGAAGGCAACAAAATTTTCATTCTGCTTTCAAAATTTATTTTGTAATCGTGCGCGTAAATGGTTATACCAATTTTCTGCTTGCCAAATATCTGACACTTTGCAGCACCCTATAAATGCTAATACTACATCTTGCTATTTTTTAAATACATGAAATGAAAGAACATTTTTATATCTTTCATTCCCAGTAAAAATTGTGTTTTAAAATCGTACACATTTTAAGATATTAAATGTTGAAAATAGTCTTTTTTTTTTCTTTTTTCCAATTTTAAGAGCCCTGAGACCCCTTAAGACTTTATTTTCGAACATTATCGATTAATTAACGGAATATTTGCGATTAAAAAAAAAAAAAAAAACAGGAAGGCAGTGAACTAATTTTGGCGGAAGTAAACGCTTCCCAGAGTCCAATAAGCTATCCAATAACCCTTCCATGGAACGTCAAGAATGTATGTCTGTGAGCGCGTGTATGTTTAATAAAAAAAAAAAGAAGAAGAAGATTATCTTTATTATATTTATTCGCTAGCTACCATTATTTTTCAAGATACACAACCCGTAATCAAGGCATACACATTGGGGCAATTAATGCAATGCCTTGAAGGGTGATTTTTTATCGACTCATTTCGCTTGTATCACTGCTTAGGCAGAGGCTCAACACTTGTACTTCGACCAATCGCAGATATTTTTATTTTTGCCTTCACGTGATAGTTTTTATTATACGTTATTTTATCGGTATTTTTTTTTTTCAAATAGTTGACAAAAATAAAATAGGTAGAAGGAGAGCCTTGGGCCCAAGCTAATTGTTTACCTGTGCGATTGCTTATTTGTTGATGACAGGGTCAAACTAGGAAGTGGCGATGAATATTGTCTGACCTTTGACTTGTAATCATCTTTATGATGCGTAACTAATGTTCTAATTTCTAAAAGATCTCTGCTTGTTTTTCTACCTTAATTGTTATTCTTTCGTATTGCAGACATGAATACTATATTTATGCGCATATTTTTCGCACATTTTTCGTTTTTCTCACATGCGAATTCTTTCTTTTTTTCTAAGGCAAGAAGTTTTCGGAAAGATCATTCGTTATTAATTTTTTTTTTCTTGTTTTGTATGGATGCCTAAATTAATCGACGAAATATTTAGTTTTGAGATGAATAAAAACCTTCTAAAGAATGAAAAATAATGCTTTGTAAAACATTGCAAAGGTTAAGCAACTTCCTAATTTTAAAAAGAGAACTTCTTATTCTTTTTTTTATCCTAACTAATTTGTTTTTATGTTGCAGACGAGTTGCAGCGCTTATTCAAGCGCATATTTTTCGTATTTTCTCACGTGCAAATTCTTTTTTTGAAGTTAAGAATAGTTTGTATACAGGGCGCTAGCTGTTATTTTTTTCGTTTTTTAATGCAATTATAAATTAATCGACGAAATATTAAGTTTTAAGATGAATAAAAACATTCTAAAGAATTAAAAAAATAATGCTGGGTAAAACATTACAAAGATTAAGAATTTTCTACTTTAAAAAGAGAAGTTCTTATTCTTTTCTTTTATCCTAACAATATTTTTTCATGTTGCAGACGAAATTACTTATTAATGCGCACATTTTTCGTTTTTCTCACGTGAGAATTTTTTTATTTGAAGATAAGATATTTTCACACATGGCCCTCGTTATTATTATTTTCTTTTTTATACATAAAATTATAAATTATTGGCGAAATATTAGATTTTAACATGGATAAAAATATTCTAAAAAATAAAAATAAAAAATGCGAAGATTGAGAAATTTTCTCATTTTAAAAGTATTTGGAAGTTGTACTTATTTTTTATCCTACCTAACTATTTTGTTTTCATGTTGCAGACGAGAATACCTTATTCATGCGCACATTTTTCGTTTTTCTCATATTCGATTTTTTTTTTTTTTCTTTTGAAGACAAGAAGTTTTAGAACAGAATATTAGTTAGCCTTTTCTCTTTTTTTTATGAAAGCATAAATTAACTGACAAAATATTAAGTTTTAAAATTAATAAAGACATTCTAAAGAATAAAAAATTAACATTAGGTAAAACATTGCAAAGATTAAATAATTTTATTATTTTAAAGGGATTTAGAAGTTCTACTTAATTTTTATCCTACCTAACTGTTTTTCATTCATGTGGTAGACGAGAATATAGAATTAATCGGCACATTTTTCGTTTTTCTTACAGAGAATTCTTTTTCTTTCTTTCTTTCTTTCTTTCTTTTTTTTTTTTTTTTTTTTTGAGACAAGAATTTTCAGCATAAGACATTCGTTATTATTTTCTGTTTTCTTATGAAAGCATAAATTAATCGGCGAAATATTAAGTTTTAAGGGAAAAAAAATCAATTGGGAAAAAAAAATGCTGGGTAAAGCATTGAAAAGATTAAACAATTTTTTTAATTTTAAAAGGAGTAAAAGTTCTATTTATTTTTATATCCTAATTATTTTGTTTCATGTTACAGACGACCTTATTCAAGCGCTCATTTCATCAAGTTTTCAAACGAGATATTCATATTTTTTGAGTCATAGCTTAAATTAATGAATGAAACAATAAACTGTAAAATTGATATAAGCAAAGAAGGATAAATATAAGTTATTCTAAAGAAAAAAAAATTACTAACTGAAATTTCGCGCCGTTTAAATAATTTTCTAACTTTCAAAGAAGTTTTCATTGTTTTTCTGTGCAGAAGTTAACTTTTCATGTTGCATATTCGAATATCATAAATATGTGTAATAACCTTTTACAGTGAAATCTGTGAAAGAGTAACCGATATGGAAGAAATACCATAAAAATATACCATCATTAATATCGTTGACAAAACCTGTCTAAAACGGAATCTGTTTTCTGTCGACCTTCCTTCTTAAGAGGTTTTACTGTTCTAAATGTGAACAGTAATATTTTACATTGAAATCTGTGAAAGTGTAATTGCTATGGACCCATACGGAAAAAATAAGATACAAATATGGAATTATTAGTATTGTTAAGACAAAACATGACTAAAACAGAATCTGTTTACTATCGACTTTCCCTTTTAGCAGGTTTCACTGTGCTGAATAGACACAATAATTTTATACAGTGAAATCAGTGAAAGCGTAATCGCTAAGAACAGAAACTAACTTCTGTTATGAATAGATTTCTCATTTAGCCGTTATTATATGATATTCCTTCCGTAGGGACAATGACATTTTTACGTTTAAGGCAAGATTCCGTTATAAACAAGTTCCGGTTTCCCAGGTTTTTGCAAACAAAGTACATTAAAATCTGTAAAAATAAAATAACTAGAGTTCGGAAAAATATTTCGTTTAAATAAATAGATTTCTACACCATTCTTTTCTGCGGAATCAATAAAAAAAATTCCGTTATAGACAGATTGTGTCTTCACAGGTATTACTGCAATAAGTTCCACTCGGTACAGACTGAGAAAAAGCCTGGTACTAATAAAAAATTTAAAGAAATTGTGGATTATGAAATATAGAGAGTTTTGTTGTCACGAGTAATGGTTACGGTCCTTGGAGCACATGAAAATCGGAGCATCCTGCGTCAATTGGTACCCCTGGAATAGTGTTGCCAGATATAGTGCCGCAAAAAGCGAGACAGTAGGAAAAAAATCGGGACATCATGCGTGAATTCAAACATCTGGCAATAGTGTTTCCAGATACCGTGTAACAAAAAGCGGGACAGCAAGACACAAATCGGGACTTCCTACGTGAACTGGGACTCTTGGCAATAGTGTTTCCAGATGTCGCAAAAAGCGGGATAGCGAGGAAAAATTGGGACATCCTGCGTGAATTGGGAGATTTGGCAATAGTGTTGCCGAATAATACAGTGTCTCAAAAAGCGGGATAGCGAGACAAAATCGGGACATCCTGCGTGAATTCGGACACTTGGCAATAGTGTTGCCGAATAATACAGTGTCGCAAAAAGCGGGATAGCAAGACAAAAATCGGGACGTCCTGCGTGAATTGGGACACTTGACAATAGTGTTACCAGATAATACAGTGTCGCAAAAAGCGAGATAGCGAGACAAAAATCGGGACTCCCGCGTGAATTGGCAGACTTGGCAATAGTGTTTCCAGATAATACAGTGTCGCAAAAAGCGGGATAGCGAGACAAAATCGGAACATCCTGGGTGAATTGGAACACTTGAAAATAGTATTACCGGATAATACAGTGTCGCAAAAAGCGGGATAGCGAAACTAAATCGGAACATCCTGCGTGAATTGGAACACTTGGAAATAGTATTACCGGATAATACAGTGTCGCAAAAAGCGGGATAGCGAGACTAAATCGGAATATCCTGCGTGAATTGGAACACTTGGAAATAGTATTACCGGATAATACAGTGTCGTAAAAAGCGGGATAGAGAGACAAATATCGGGACGTCCTGCGTGAATTGGGACACTTGACAATAGTGTTACCAGATAATACAGTGTAGCAAAAAACGAGATAGCGAGACAAAAATCGGGACATCCCGCGTGAATTGGGAGACTTGGCAATAGTGTTTCCAGATACAGTGTCGCAAAAAGCGGGATAGCGAGACAAAATCGGAACATCCTGCGTGAATTGGAACACTTGGAAATAGTATTACCGGATAATACAGTGTCGCAAAAAGCGAGATAGCGAGACAAATATCGGGACATCCCGGGCGAATTGGGACACATGGCAAGAGTGTTATCGAATAATACAGTGTTGCAAAAAGCGGGATAGCGACACAAAAATCGGGATATCCTGCGTGAATTGGGAGATTTAGCAATAGTGTTACCGGAGAATACAGTGTCGCAAAAAGCGGGATAGCGACACAAAAATCGGGACGTCCTGCGTGAATTGGGACACTTGGCAATAGTTTTACCAAATAATACAGTGATGCAAAAAGCGGGATAGCGAGACAAAAATCGGGACATCCTGCGTGAATTGGGACACTTACTATAGATTTACCGGATAATACAGTGTCTAAAAAGCGAGATAGTGACACAAAAATTGGGACGTCTGCGTGAATTGGGACACTTGACAATAGTGTTTCCAGATAATACAATGTCGCAAAAAGGGGGATAGCGAGAAAAAATCGGAACATCCTCCGTGAATTGGAACACTTGGAAATAGTATTACCGGATAATACAGTGTCGCAAAAAGCGGGATAGCGAGACAAATATCGGGACACCTCGGGCGAATTGGGACACATGACAATAGTGTTATCGAATAATACAGTGTAGCAAAAAGCGGGATAGCGACCCAAAAATCGGGACGTCCGGCGTGAATTGGGACACTCGGCAATAGTTTTAACAAATAATATAGTGATGCAAAAAGCGGGATAGCGAGACAAAAATCGGGACATCCTGCGTGAAATGGGACAATTAGCAATAGTGTTACCGGAGAATACAGTGTCGCAAAAAGCGGGATAGCGACACAAAAATCGGGACGTCCGGCGTGAATTGGGACACTCAGCAATAGTTTTAACAAATAATATAGTGATGCAAAAAGCGGGATAGCGAGACAAAAATCGGGACATCCCGCGTGAATTGGGAGACTTGGCAATAGTGTTTCCAGATAATACAGTGTCGCAAAAAGCGGGATAGCGAGACAATATCGGAACATCCTGCGTGAATTGGAACACTTGGAAATAGTATTACCGGATAATACAGTGTCGTAAAAAGCGGGATAGAGAGACAAATATCGGGGCGTCCTGCGTGAATTGGTACACTTGACAATAGTGTTTACAGATAATACAGTGTAGCAAAAAGCGGGATAGCGAGACAATATCGAACATCCTGCGTGAATTGGAATACTTGGAAATAGTATTACCGGATAATACAGTGTCGTAAAAAGCGGGATAGAGAGACAAATATCGGGGCGTCCGGCGTGAATTGGGACACTTGACAATAGTGTTTACAGATAATACAGTGTCGCAAAAAGCGGGATAGCGAGACAAAATCGGAACATCCTGCGTGAATTGAACACTTGGAAATAGTATTACCGGACAATACAGTGTCGCAAAAAGCGGGAGAGCGTGACAAATATCGGGACGTCCTGCGTGAATTGGGATACTTGACAATAATGTTACCAGATAATACAGTGTCGCAAAAAACGAGATAGCGAGACAAAAATCGGGACATCCCGCGTGAATTGGGAGACTTGGCAATAGTGTTTCCAGATACAGTGTCGCAAAAAGCGGGATAGCGACACAAAATCGGAACATCCTGCGTGAATTGGAACACTTGGAAATAGTATTACCGGATAATACATTGTCGCAAAAAGCGAGATAGCGAGACAAATATCGGGACATCCCGGGAGAATTGGGACACATGGCAAGAGTGTTATCGAATAATACAGTGTTGCAAAAAGCGGGATAGCGACACAAAAATCGGGACATCCTGCGTGAATTGAGAGAGTTAGCAATAGTTTTACCGGAGAATACAGTGTCGCAAAAAGCGGGATAGCGACACAAAAATCGGGACGTCCTGCGTGAATTGGAACACTTGGAAATAGTATTACCGGATAATACATTGTCGCAAAAAGCGGGATAGCGAGACAAATATCGGGACATCCCGGGCGAATTGGGACACATGGCAAGAGTGTTATCGAATAATACAGTGTTGCAAAAAGCGGGATAGCGACACAAAAATCGGGACATCCTGCGTGAATTGGGAGAGTTAGCAATAGTGTTACCGGAGAATACAGTGTCGCAAAAAGCGGGATAGCGACACAAAAATCGGGACGTCCTGCGTGAATTGGGACACTTGGCAATAGTTTTACCAAATAATACAGTGATGCAAAAAGCGGGATAGCGAGACAAAAATCGGGACATCCTGCGTGAATTGGGAGACTTGGCAATAGTGTTTCCAGATAGAACAGTGTCGCAAAAAGCGGGATAGCAAGACAATAATCGGGACATCCTGCGTGAATTGGGACACTTACTATAGTTTTACCGGATAATACAGTGTCTAAAAAGCGAGATAGTGACACAAAAATCGGGACGTCCTGCGTGAATTGGGACACTTGACAATAGTGTTTCCAGATAATAGAGTGTCGCAAAAAGCGGGATAGCGAGAAAAAATCTGAACATCCTGCGTGAATTGGAACACTTGGAAATAGTATTACCGGATAATACAGTGTCGCTAAAAGCGGGATGGCGAGACAAATATCGGGGCATCTCGGGCGAATTGGGACACATGGCAATAGTGTTATCGAATAATACAGTGTTGCAAAAAGCGGGATAGCGACACAAAAATCGGGACATCCTGCGTGAATTGGGACAATTAGCAATAGTGTTACCGGAGAATACAGTGTCGCAAAAAGCGGGATAGCGACACAAAAATCGGGACGTCCTGCGTGAATTGGGACACTCGGCAATAGTTTTAACAAATAATATAGTGATGCAAAAAGCGGGATAGCGAGACAAAAATCGGGACATCCCGCGTGAATTGGGAGACTTGGCAATAGTGTTTCCAGATAATACATTGTCGCAAAAAGCGGGATAGCGAGACAAAATCGGAACATCCTGCGTGAATTGGAACGCTTGGAAATAGTATTACCGGATAACACAGTGTCTAAAAAGCGGGATAGTGACACAAAAATCGGGACGTCCCGCGTGAATTGGGACACTTGACAATAGTGTTACCAGATAATACAGTGTCGCAAAGAGCGAGATAGGGAGACAAAAATCGGGGCATCCCGCGTGAATTGGGAGACTTGGCAATAGTGTTTCCAGATAATACAGTGTCGCAAAAAGCGGGATAGCGAGACAATATCGGAACATCCTGCGTGAATTCAGACACTTACTATAGTTTTACCGGATAATACAGTGTCTAAAAAGCGGGATAGTGACCCAAAAATCGGGACGACCAGCGTGAATTGGGACACTTGGCAATAGTGTTACCAGATAATACAGTGTCGCAAAAAGCGGGATAGCGAGACAATATCGAACATCCTGCAGTGAATTGGAACACTTGGAAATAGTATTAACGGATAATACAGTGTCGTAAAAAGCGGGATAGAGAGACAAATATCGGGACGACCTGCGTGAATTGGGACACTTGACAATAGTGTTTACAGATAATACAGTGTCGCAAAAAGCAATATCGAGACAAAATCGGAACATCCGGCGTGAATTGAACACTTGGAAATAGTATTACCGGACAATACAGTGTCGCAAAAAGCGGGATAGCTTGACAAATATCGGGACGTCCTGCGTGAATTCGGACACTTGACAATAGTGTTACCAGATAATACAGTGTCGCGAAAAGCGGGATAACGAGACAATATCGAACATCCTGCGTGAATTGGAACACTTGGAAATAGTATTACTGGATAATACAGTGTCGTAAAAAGCGGGATAGAGAGACAAATATCGGGACGACCTGCGTGAATTGGGACACTTGACAACAGTGTTTATAGATAATACAGTGTCGCAAAAAGCGGGATAGCGAGACAAAATCGGAACATCCTGCGTGAATTGAACACTTGGAACTAGTATTACCGAACAATACAGTGTCGCAAAAAGCGGGATAGCGTGACAAATATCGGGACGTCCTGCGTGAATTCGGACACTTGACAATAGTGTTACCAGATAATACAGTGTCGCAAAAAACGAGATAGCGAGACAAAAATCGGGACATCCTTCGCGAATTGAAAGACTTGGCAATAGTGTTACCGGTGAATACAGTGTCGAAAACGCGAGATAGCAAGACAAAAATCGGGACATCCTGCGTGAATATGGACACTTACTATAGTTTTACCGGATAATACAAGTCGCAAAAAGCGGGATATCAAGACAAAAATTGGGACATTTTACGTGAATAGGCACACTTGGCAAGTGTTACCGGATAATACAGTGTCGAAAACGCATGATAGCAAGACAAAAATCGGGACATCCTGCAGGAATTGGGACACTTGTTATACTTTTACCGGATAATACAAGTCGCAAAAAGCGGAATAGCAAGAAAAAAATTGGGACATATTACCTGAATAGGGACACTTGGCAAGAGTTACCGGATAATACAGTGTCGAAAAAGCGAGATAACAAGACAAAAATCCGGACATTCTGCGTGAATTGGGACACTTGCTATATTTTTACCGGATAATACAGAGTCACAAAAAGTGGGATAGCAAGACAAAAATTGCGACATCCTACGTGAATAGGGACACTTGGCAAGTGTTACCGGATAAAACAGTTTCGAAAACGCGAGATAGCAAGACAAAAATCGAGACATCCTGCGTGAATTGGGACACTTGACAATAATTTTACCGGATAATACAGTGTCGCAAAAAGCGGGATAGCAAGACAAAAATTGGGACATCCTAAGTGAATAGAGACACTTGGCAAGTGTTACCGGATAATAGAGTGTCCAAAACGCGACATAGCAAGACAAAAATCCGGACATTCTGCGTGAATTGGGACACTTGCTATATTTTTACCGGATAATACAGAGTCACAAAAAGCGGGATAGCAAGACAAAAATTGCGACATCCTACGTGAATAGGGACACTTGGCAAGTGTTACCGGATAAAACAGTTTCGAAAACGCGAGATAGCAAGACAAAAATCGAGACATCCTGCGTGAATTGGGACACTTGACAATAATTTTACCGGATAATACACTGTTGCAAAAAGCGGGATAGCGAGACAAAGATCGGGATATCCTGCGTGAATAGGGACACTTGGCAATAGTGTTACCGGATACAGTATCACAAAAACGAGAGAGTGAGACTAAAACGGGACATTTTTCATGAATTGGGACACTTGGCAGTAGCGTTACCGGACAGTACAATATCGGAAAAAGCTGGATAGCGAGATAAAAATCGGGGCAACCTGCGTGAATTGGGATACTTGGCAATAGTGTTACCGGATACAGTTTTACAAAAAGCGAGGCAGAGAGGCATAAATCAAGACATCCTGCATGAATTGGGACATCTGGCAATAGCGTTCCCAGATACTGTCTCACAAAAACCGAGACAAACAGGCAAAAATCGGGACATCCTTCGTGAACTGGGACGCTTGGCAGTAGTGTTACCGGATAATACACTGTCGCAAAAATCGGGATAGCAAGACAAAAATTGGGGCATCCTACGTGAATAGGGACACTTGACAGGTGTTACCGGATAATACAGTGTCGAAAATGCGAGATAGCAAGACAAAAATCGGGACATCCTGCGTGAATTTGGACACTTGCTATAGTTTTACCGGATAATACAGTGTCGCAAAAAGCGGGATATCGACACAAATATCGGGACGTCCTGCGTGAATTGGAACACTAGACAATAGTGTTACCGGATGATACAGTGTCGCAAAAAGCGGATAGCGAGACAAAAATCGGGACATCTCGCGTGAATAGGGACGCTTGGCAATAGTGTTACCAGATACAGTATCACAAAAACGAGACAGTGAGACTAAAACGGGATATCTTGCGTGAATTGGGACACTTGACAGTAGCGTTTCCGGACAGTGTCGCAAAAGCCTTTATAGCGAGATAAAAATCGGGGCATCCTGCATAAATTGGGACATCTGGCAATAGCGTTCCCAGATACTGTCCCACAAAAACCGAGACAGATAGGCAAAAACCGGGACATCCTGCGTGAATTGGGACATCTGGCAATAGTGTTTCAAGATACTGTGTCACAAAAAGCGGGACATTCTGCGTGAATTGGGACACTTGGCAATAGCGTTACCGGACAGTAAAGTGCCGCAAAAAGCTGGATAACGAGACAAAAAGCGGGGCATCCTGCTTGCATTGGGACACTTGGCAATAGTGTTACCGGATTCTCAACACAGTGTCGCAAAAAAGCGTGATAGTGAGGCAAAAATCGGGACACCCTGTGTGAATTGGGACACTTGGCAATAGTGTTACCGGATAATACAGTGTGGCAAAAAGCGGGATAGCGAGACAAATATCGGGACATCCTGCATGAATTGGGACACTTAGTAATAGTGTTACCGGATAATACAGTGTCGCAAAAAGCGGGATAGCGAGACAAAAAGAGGGACACCCTGCGTGAATTGGGACACTTGTAATATTGTTACCAGATACAAAAACGAGATAGTGAGACAAAATTCGGGACACCCTGTTTTAATTGGGACACTTGGCAATAGTGTTACCGGATATTGCAGTGTCGGAAAAAGCGCTATAGCGAAGAAAAAATCGGGTCAGCCTGGTTGAATTATGACACCTGTAATAGTGATGCCAATATGGAAACAACAATGCCACAAAAAATGAGATCTTAAGACAAACAAGTGGGTAAGTGTGACCACAGATCGTACAGAGGGTTTCGTTTAATATTCCTTTCAAAACACTTTATCCTTTTGAAAAATCTGTTAGTTCCACATTTCGCAACCAGGGGCGCACTCTATTCTAAAGAAACCTCTATCCAAACGAAACTCCGTTTTACGTTCCTTCAGTAGATATATTAGTCGTGGGGATTGGGCCCATAGCACCCAAGATAACTAGGGCCCCTGGCGGTAAATGTGGAGCTAAAATGTGTAAGGCTATGGTCCATAATATGAAAGAATGGTCAAAGGGGTGTCGGCAAAAGTTGGAAAAGTGCTATCCAGGTGAAAAGGGAGGAGGTTAGAAAAATTGCTTAAAATACACAAGTTAGAGCCCGGAGGAGTATATAAAGACTTTTTGAAAATTTTATGATTTGTCGCCTGGCCTCAGGTGTTCTGCTATAAATATACAAAATTTCAAATCTCCAATTTATTAAGGGGCTCAGTTAGAAAGAATTGCTTAAAATACGCATGTGGGAACCCAAAGGGTTAAATGTACGACTTTTTCAAAACTTTATGATTTGTCGCATGATGGTGTTCAGCTATAAGTATGCAAAATTTCACGCATCCAACCTAAATAGGGTCTCACTTAGAAAGAATTGTTTAAAATACACATGTGGGAGCCCAAGGGGTTAAATGTACGACTTTTTCAAAATTTTATGATTTGTCATTTGATGTGAGGTGTTCAGCTATAAGTATGCAAAATTTCATGCCTCCAACCTAATTAGAGGCTCACATAGAAAGAATTGTTTAAAATACACATGTGGGAGTCCAAAGGGTTAAATGTGGGACTTTTTCAAAATTTTATGATTTGTCGTTTGATCTGAGTTGCCCAGCTATAAATACGCAAAATTTCACGCCTCTAACCTAATTAGGGGTTCACTTTGAAAGAATTGTTTAAAATGCACATGGGGGAGCCCAAAGCGTTAAATGTACGACTTTTTCAAAAATTTATGATTTGTCGTTTGATGTGAGGTGTTCAGCTATAAGTATGCAAATTTCGCTCCTCCAACTTAATTAGGGCTCACTTAGAAAGAATTGTTTAATATACACATGTGGGAGCCCAAAGGGTTAAATGTGGGACTTTTTCAAAATTTTATGATTTGTCGTTTGATCTGAGTTGCCCAGCTATAAATACGCAAAATTTCATGCCTTCAACTTAGTTAGGGGCTCACTTAGAAAGAATTGTTTAAAATACACATGTAGGAGCCCAAAGGGTTAAATGTACGACTTTTTCAAAATTTTATGATTTGTCGTATGATGTGTGCTGTTCAGCTGTAAGTATGCAAAATTTCAAATCTCCAACATTTATAGTTTCTGAGAACGTGCTCTGTGAGGAACAGACAGCCGGACGGACAAACAGACAGACAGAGGAGCGAGACGAATAGAGTTTCGTCAGATGAACGAAACCCTAAAAACGAGAGATCCTGTGTGAATTAAGACATCTGATAAATAGTTTTTCCAGATACCGTGTCACAAAAAGCGGAACAGCGAGACAAAAATCCGGACATCCTGCGTGAATTGGGACACTTGGCAATAGCGTTACCGGACAGTCCAGTGTCGCAAAAAGCTGAATAGCGAGACAAAAATCGGGGCATCCTGCTTACATTGGGACACTTCGCAATAGTGTTACCGGATTCTCAATACAATGTCGCAAAAAGCGGGTTAGCGATGCAAAAATCGGGACATCTCGCGTAAATTGGGACACCTGGCACTAGTGTTGCCAGATACAGTTTCACAAAGAACGAGACAGTGGCTTCTAAATCGAGACTTTAAAATACAATTAACCCTATGCAAACGGAACACCTGCCTATTACGGAATATTAGCTTAAATTTAAAAATTTCATTATCCAACTGTATCTGTTATGACGAAAGCCTGTTTTAAAACGAAAATTTTTCTTCTGTTTGTTACGATTCCGTCTTTGCAGGTTTTATTATACAGTGAAACCCCTGCACAACGGACTTCTCGGGAGCACGGAATTTGTCCGCTATTCGGAAGTGTCCGCTTTTCAGAGGTAAAATAATAAAAATATGTAGGTGTTGGCGATTGAAAAACTGTCCGCCAAATAGAGGTGTACGCTATTCGGGAATGTCCGCTATGGAGGTTTTACTATTTAAAAAAAAATCCACAATAATAGTACAGCGGAATCGCTAGAGATTGATATAAAATTCCAGTTTAGCAGGTATAATTGTATAGTATTCCTAAAGCAAGGACAATGAACTCTGTACTTTAAAATCAGAAGCCGTTATAAACAGGCTCTATGCACACAGGTTTTACTGAACTAAGTACAGTTAAATTTGTAAAAACGGAATCGCTAAAAACCGCGAAAAAATCCGTTTCAGATAGGTTTAAGTCTAACAAGGAGAGGGCCAACCTTGTTAATCACAGATTTTGATTATTTTAATATATGTTGCAGGGTAGAGACCCCTTAGTGTCAGGTTCAACGGATTTTATCCAACGCTCCTTAGTTCTTGAGAAACCGGGGGGGGGGGTCTAATAAGAGTACACAACTTAAATACTTACATTGCAATCGCAATGATATGTTGGTCGTAGCTCAGTTGGTATGGCGCTTGCCGGCTGATCCGCAGGACCGGGTTCGATACCTGAATGCGCTACATTTGTTTTTATCGTTTTATAAATATACTTGTAAGTATAATTAATAATCTCATTGTCTATTAAAATTTATAATATTGTATATCAATTATAATTTTAACCTATTTAATGTTTTACTTTTAACTAAATAGTTGTATAAAACATCATAAAACTGTTAATTTTTTAAAAATCACTTTTAAAATGTATTTCATATATTCTTTATCGATGCAATGATATTGAGCAATTGTGTCAATTCGTGATTTTAAAGAAACATCATTTACGCATTGCTTTAACAAAGGAAGTCAATGCGATAATACTATTATTCCGTTTTTGAAGTAACAAGCATAATTATATAAAAAATTAGTATCATAATTAAATTTCAACCAATTTTTTTGCATATTAAAGATTTTTAAATTTGTAATACGTATGCTTGCGCTTTCAATTATTTTGCTTTCACCTTTATCTTCATTCTGCTTTTATTTTTATTTTATTTGAATATTCTTTTATTTTATCATAACTAGATAGCACCACAACAGATTTTGTCACGATTTTGGAATTTTTATCATTCAATAATCAATCCAATTTCTTTTAAAACCTCTTTAAAGGATGAGAAATAATAGTTTAAAAATAAAAAATGATAAATTTAAGTTTGTTAACATTATAATTAATGTATGATATTAATATTTGTAATTGAAATTACTAAATTGTAATTACAAGTATATTTATAAAACAAAAAATGAGAAAAACTCATGTAGCGCGTTCGGGAATCGAACCCGGGCCCGTAAACGCCGTACCAACTGAGCTACTACCAGCCTATCATTGCGGTTACAATGTAAGTATTTAAGTTAAAACATGAATACATTAAAATGATTCTCAGTTTTTATTACTAAAATAGGTGCTAAAAATACAATTAACAGGTTTTAAAACATTAAAACCAATAATCAGATGGTAAAAACTTCCCGAGCGCTTTCGACCAAGCCCTGGTCATCATCAATGGGGTGAAAAATGAGAAGATCCATCTCTAAGCAAGTAGAATGACCGCAATAAGTTTTAATAAAATGTATAAACTGAACTTACTTCCACATTGTACACTCTGTCCTTCATACTAGCGTGATCTTGTCCATTAATATGCGAGTCCTCGTCAAAAATGTATTGTTTTACATGATTGGATTTATAGGCATTTTCTCCTCTTGCAATTAACTTTTCTTCGCTTTTGAAAAAGCTGTAAATATAATGAAGCTTAATGACACTCTTTCTAGCCATCTAGAAAACAAAATTAAGACTAAGAGTAGTTTCTCTAAGCAGAATCTCTTTTGCGGAAGCAAGTTTCATAGGCCCCCAGCCACGTCCCGAATAAGAGACTCTCTAGCAAAAGCGAGATTGAAAAAAAAAAATCAAAAATTGAAACCGGACAAATTTAAAAGGGAAATTACACAAATTAAAGACACCGAAAAGCGGGAAGGGTTGGGCTCGGGGCGATGAAGCTACCGAACGACTCCTAGCTACTTCGAGCCCATTATTAAAACTACAAGAACAGTTATGAATTTAAAATTGTCTTACATTAATTAAAAATACAACTTTTTATAAACATATTTTTTCCAACTCCGGTTACCGCGACACTCCGCTTATGACAACACTTTTTCTGGTCATTAGAGTGTCGGGATAACGAGGTTCGGCTGTATAAAGAATAGTTTTCGAAATCGTGATATTTTCGTTCGTGGCAACATTATAGTTTCTTAGATTCAGAACCATTTGTATTTTATACTGTGCACATTGAATTATATAATATACGACGAATAAGGAGCTCGACGCAGCAGCGGTTGATCGATAGCTTCAGGGCCCCGAGTCCTCCTTTCCTTCTTTTCGGTGTCTTTTATTTAATTAATTTTTCTTTTAAATTTGTCCGGTTTTAATTTTTGATTTTTTCTTTTTTCTTTTCAACCTGGCTTCCGTAAGAGTCTCGGCTAAAGGGACGCAGGCAGGGACGTCGGACGGACACGCGGAACGCTGCGGTCATATATTAACATATATCATAACATATCTACCCTATATATATAAAATCCCAAAGAAACGGATATTATGAAATGACTGAATTGAAACGAATTTATGTAACGATTCTATGAAACGACTGATTAAACAACTGATTATGTTTCACGGCGATTTCTCCTAAAATATCGAATACTTTGCGATGAAATTAACACCAAAAATCCGTATTGATCCACAGATCTCAAAACTGGTATTAGAATTTTTAAATACGAATTAATTTTCGAAATATTAATTTTTTTCTAATTTTAAATACTTTTTTCTAATGATGGCAACTCAAATTTCAATCATAACAGACATTTTTTTCAGATTTCAGAAAAGGTTATAATATTAAATTAATTTGGCGACCAGTTTGGCCTCTCTTAAATCCAGTTTCGCCAGTTTGGCCTCCATTAAATCTCCATAAGAAAAATTCTTTTCTTTGTATTTCGGTATCATTTTATTTAGTACAAAACTTTCCTTTAAAACTGAAACATTTAAAATTAATGGCTTTCACTTCTTTATTTTATTTTATTTTTTTTTTTTATTTTTTTTTAGCGAAACGAAAAGAAAAATATTAGGCTCAGATGTCATATACGCATCGGGGTACCTAATTGGCGCCAAAATGGCGTTATTTTGCCTGACATGGTAACCCGGCTATTGTTGATTATCATTAATAAATGTTTATTTACATTTATTTTCTTTTTATTTAAAAAAAATTACAAATTGCTTTGTTCTATAGTTATTACTCATTTTTTGAGGTTTTATTTCTATTTTAAATTCAAATTTTCAGCATTTCGAGAGATATTTTTTACATATTTTAGAAAATTGTATTAATTTAAACTGTTGCCAACTGTATAAACAGCGCAAACAATAATGTTTGCTTCAAATTAAAAATTTATTCTTAACGTGACTATTATAAACAGAAAATATAAAAAGCAGGAACTCATTGAAAATTACGTCATAAAAACTATATTTATGCGTGAATTTTAAAAGAAAAAGAACATTGTAAAATAATAAATTCAATAACATGCGTTAGAAGTCTTAAATAGGAGAATTTACGTCACATTTACGTCACATTACACTTATTACGTAAAATGAACAAAAAATAATATTGCAAAACAATTTAAATTTAAAAATTGCGCGAGACATTTACTTAATATTTTAAAATGATCGTAATATTTCATTTCTAACAAAAGTATTTTCACGTGAACATTAAAAAGAGAAAGAAAAGTTTGGTGAAAATTACGTCACATTATAATTGTCAGATTCAAATTATAATTCAATCTTCCGAAACTTTTTTAAAGCCGATCAAATTAGCGTGCTGTTAGAGTCTGCGGTGTCTGAACGTGGGTTGACGAGCGTAGATCGTAGGGGGCAGAGCCCCCTAGTTTTAAATAATGTTATTAAAATATCCTCTGATAATGAGCTTGGAAAAAGCTTGAAAGTACTAAGAAGTTTGAAATAAAATGTAGATTTTTAACTTGTAACATCTTTTTCCTTATTTAGTCGTCTTTTAAAGAAGAGAGTGAACTTTTTAAAGTTCACAATATATATTTTATGAATTATTGTTGTTGTCGTTACATAAAAAATTCTAGGAATCCCAGTTTCCTAAAAAAAATATTAGTAACTGTACAGTTTTTTTTTTTTTTTTTTTTTACTGTGAAATTACTTTAAAAAATTGTTTGACATTTTCGTTGTCGTTTTCGACCGAAAATGGAAAGATTACCAAAATTCGGTTTCGGTCTTAAAAACTCGCTTCGGTAAATCCTTACCGGGAACTCTAGTAATAATCAAACTCCGATAAGAATAATTCCAAATGAAGTATCCTCCGCTCCAAAACATCCCATAAAAGGTTTTTTTGCTGCAGTGATCGTGTCTAGCCAACTTTCATGTTTTGAATTCTACATGACAATTCAATGCTACATTCAATTCTACATGGCGCCTACATGACAAAACTTCTGCTGTCCCAACAAAACATTTTTTATATTATGAACTATACAAATTATAAGCAAAAAACTTGGCAAAATTTGGAACTGTTTTTATAAAAACCTTAATTTCTCTACTAGTATACATGCTACCATCAGAAAAATTAATACAGTTTATTACAATAAGCCTCTTAATAATGTTATACACTTTGAACGCTTTTCCTACATTAGTTTTGACAGGGTTATCCAAAAGATATTCGTACTTTTTCAATTTGTTGACGGCCCCCTATAGGGTTTCGGGAAAAAATCTTCGCGGAAATATATGACCCAATTCCTTCTGTATTTTTCTAGATTATTAACAAAACGTCTAAAATCGCAAGTGACTGGTCATCATTGGACATATAGTGTATTTAACCCTTTATCTACTGGCGGTACTTATAAGTACCACTAAAATAGCTTGTTATAAAATTCATTTAATACATCAATTAGTAGCAATACAGTTTAGAATGAGTTTTAGATGCATTACTTGATCTTGTTCCAAAAGTATTATTGGTTACACAAAACAAAAATATTTTTAAAAGGATGATTTCTTTTGCCTTTGCATCTTTTCAGCTTTCTTGGCGTTGGAGGGAGGGGGGGGGGGATTTTCAATTCTGAAATATTTCTATATTTCTTTGGCAAGAACAATATATTTGTACATTTCCTAATTCTACAAAATACTAAGAAAAATATTTAAAATAAAAGATTTGAGCGGGTTTATAAAAATTGCACAAAATCTCTATAAATTCAAATTTAATGAATCCTTCTAAATCCTTCAATCCTTCAATCCTTCTAAAATCCTTCTAAAATTTATTAAATGATTATGTAAATCTTCTAATGTAGTTTAAACAATTCTTGAAAGATGCCTTAAAAGATAAAATTTTCATGAATTCATAATTCAGTACATAAAGGGTTAATAAACACGTATAATTAATTAATAATTATGTATACTTATGTATGTATAAATTACTTTTAAAAAAATTGACATTTTCGTTTTCGTTTTCGGCTGAAAGTAGAAAGATTACCGAAATTCGGTTTCGGTCTTTAAAATCTGATTCGGTCGATCTTTACCGGCAATTCTAGTAATAATCAAACTCCGGTAAGAAGAACTCCAAATGGAGAATCCTCCGCTCCAAAACATCCCATAAAAGGGTTTTTTCGCTGCAGCGATCGTGTCTAGCCAACTTTCATGTTTTGAATTCCATGACAGGGCGTCTACATGACAAAATTTATGCCCCGAAGGCAACACTATCGACCGTTCCTGCCTACACACGCTCAATGCTCATCTTTACTAATGACTCCAAATTAGTGGTGATTCACCCTGGGCCGAGAGTTTTAATACTTAATCACCGATCTTCAATCGAATGAGGATGTAGTAAGTTCGATGAAAGTATCGACAAATCGATCGATGGCCCTAGTGAATCATGGAAATTCCAGATAAAGTAATTTTGCTGATGATTTGTTTTTTCTTTTCATTTTTCAAAACAACAACATTTTTCAACTTTGTTCTAAAATGTTTATCGCGGAACTCTTTTCAATAATTAATTTTTTCAGGTCCATTTTTCTTTTTCTTTTTTTTTTTACTTTTGGAGAAAATTACTTTTAGATTAAAAAATGAATAAAAGTAGGCCGAGATAAAGTAGTTTTGCTTCTGTTTTTCTTTTTTCTTTTACTAGGGGGCTCGGCCCCCTACGAGCTACGCTCGCCAACCCCCGTCCAGACGCCGTAGACTCTAAATGCACGCTAATTTGATCGGCTTTAAAAAGATTTCGAAAGATTGAATTATAATTTAAAAAACAGTGGCGATCTCTCTATAAACGGATTTCTATTCATTTCTCTTTGATTGGGGAATTTTAACGCCAAATCCGTTGCGGTACTACTTTATTATCCCGTCGACCAATTTCGCCAAATTATATAAATCGCCAAACCACTCGCCAAATTATACAAATTGACATAATTTTTATTTTAAATAACGAAAAAACAAATAAATTAGTACAACATTAATAAAAATATAAATAAAACGTCGAAATAAAAATAACTTGATGACGTAGACACGTGTAACAACATTTCAAAATAAGCTAATATAAAAGGAATTAAGTGAACAGAGTCTTTGTCTCCTGGTATTTTTTAACAAAGTGAAAAGAAAGTTCTTTTAAATGAGACATTTTAAATTAATCGTTTTTAATCTGACGTAATTTTGACCAAACTATTCTTTCTCTTTTTAATATTCACGGGGAAATACTTGTGTTGTTAGAAATGAAATATTATTTGCTCTTTCCTAACAAAAACAGTTGAAAAGTATCCTCTTAAAATATCAAATAAATGTCTAGCGCAATTTCTAAATTTAAACCGTTTTGCAATATTATTTTGTGTTCATTTTATGTAATAACTGTAATGTGACGTAAATATGACGTAATTTCTCCTATTTAAGACTTCTAACGCATGTTAATAAATTTATTGTTTTACAAATTCCTTTCTCTCACGTGTAATTATAGTTTTTATGACGTAATTTTTAATAAGTTCCTGCTTTTTGTACATAGTTATTTAATTATAATTCCAAATGTTTTTTTCTGTTTATAATAGTCACGTGTAAATAAATTTTTAATTTATTTACACGTATAAATATTTTTTTTTTTTTTTTGAAGCAAACATTATTGTTTCCGCTGTTTATAAAGTTGGCAACAGTTTAAATTAATAGCACTTTCTAAAATCTCTCTATTCTAAAAAAAAGTAACTAACGCTGCCACCGCCGCCGCCGCCGCCGCCGGTTTTGAATTTTTTGTGACCGGAGGTCTATCTTCGTTAATATTAAGAAAAATAATGCATACAAAAATATGAAAATCGGTAGTATTATACAGAAATGTTTGATAAACACGCTGATGCAGACAGTTTTCAAATCGAAGAATTATTTTAAGAGATATTTAATGCTAAAGTTGGACGAAATCGTTCCACTAAAAAAGTTTTATAGTAGCAAAAACTATACATCGGAATTTAATAATTTTTAGTTCATTTTGTACGTTATAATTTCCCGGTGTGCAGAATCGATTTATTTTTTTAATTTGACTCATTTTTCGAGGTTTTATATCTATTTTAAATTCAAATTTTCAGCATTTCGAGAGATATTTTTTTACAGATTTCAGAAAATTGTACTAATTTAAACTGTTGCCAGCTGTATAAAAAGCGCAAGCAATAATGTTTGCTTCAAATTAAAAATTTATTTACACGTGACTATTATAAACAGGAAAAAAACTTTCAAATTAGAATTAAATAATTACGTGTAAAAAGCAGGAACTTGTTAAAAATTACGTCATAAAAAGTATACACGTGAATTTTAAAAGAGAAAGGATATTGTAAAATAATAAATTCATTAACATGCGTTAGAAGTCTTAGGAGAAATTACGTCATATTTACGTCACATTATAGTTATTACATAAAATGAACACAAAATAATATTGCAAAAAAGTTTAAATTTAGAAATTGCGCTAGATATTTATTTGATATTTTGAGAATTAATTTAAAATGTCTCATTTAAAAGAACTTTCTTTTCGCTTTGTTAAAAAATACCAGGAGACAAAGACTCTCTTTACTTAATTCCTTTTATATTAGCTTATTTTGAAATGTTGTTACACGTGTATACGTCATCAAGTTATTTTTATTTCGATGTTTTATTTATGTTTTTATTAATGTTGTACGAATTTATTTGTTCTTTCGTTATTTAAAATAAAAATTATATCAATTTGTATAATTTGGCGAGTGGTTTGGCGATTTATATAATTTGGCGAAATTGGTCGACAGGATAATCAAGTAGTACCGCAGCGGATTTGGCGTTAAAATTCCCCAATCAAAGAGAAATGAATAGAAATTCGTTTATAGGGAGATCGCCACTGTTTTTTAAATTATAATTCAATCTTTCGAAATCTTTTTAAAGCCGATCAAATTAGCGTGCATTTAGAGTCTGCGATGTCTGGACGGGGGTTGGCGAGCGTAGCTCGTAGGGGGCCGAGCCCCCTAGTCTGTTAAAAATATCTCTAGAAATGCTGAAAATCTGAATTTAAAATAGCAATAAAACCTCAAAAAGTTAGTCAAAATAAAAAAATTAATGCAATCTGCACTCCGGCAAATTCTAACGCATAAAATGATCTAAAAATGATTAAATTCCTATGAACAGTTTTTGCTCCTATAAAACTTTTTTAGTGGAACGATTTTGTCCAACTTTAGCATTAAATATCTCTTAAAATAATTCTTCGATCTGAAAACTGTCTGCATCAGCGTGTTTATCAAACATTTCTGTATAATACTACCGATTTTCATATTTTCGTATGCATTATTTTTCTTAATATTAACGAAGAAAGACCTCCGGTCACAAAAAATTCAAAACCGGCGGCGGCGGCGGCGGTGACAGCGGTAGTTACTTTTTTTTAGAATAGAGAGACTTTTTTTTTTTCAAAAGTTTTCTACTCAGATCTAAAGTATTTATAACAGGGATTTCCAATTAGGGATTTAATTTCAGTTTATGTTTTAAATTTCAAATCATTCGGTTAGGTAGTTTTTGCGCTGTTATATGCGGACAAGCAGACGGACGGACGGACCAGTAAACGACTATAGGTGCGTTCGTAATTATATAATTATGAACGCGCCAAAAAATGGTAATTTTTATTGAAATACAGTGAAACCACTCTGTAAGGACCACCTGCCGTTCCATTGAAAATTGGTCCTTATAGGGTGGTCCTTGAATAGGGGTGAACAATTTTTCATTTCTCTTTCTTTTCATCCCGCGATTTTTAAAATCTGCACATTCTTTCAGTAAGTTCTCTTTGTTTGTAACAATATTGTTTATTTGATTCTTGCTGCAATTAAACTGTGAAGCCAATTTTCTTGGAGATATTCCTTGATCATGACATTTAAAAACTTTAAAATCCAAATGCACTCTTTGGCTTGATTTAGGTGCCATAATTTTTAAATTTTACATAAGCCTGAGCATAAAATTTCTAGTGTAAAAATTGTGCTTCAATATGCATTCACAGTTTTAGTAAGTGTGAAATGAGTTTTTCTAGATAACCTGTTATTCTTTGTATGCCCACAACAAAGGGTCAAGTTTCCCTTCCAAACCAACCCCTACAGGTTGAAAGGTCAAACAAAGTGTGAGGAACACCTGATTGTCTGACTTGTGGAAAAGTTTGTGGTTCTTTATTATGCTACTAAACCCTCTCCATCTCTCCCTACTTTTTTTAATTGCAAGTGCAGTTGTTTGCTGAACTCTTTTGGTTCAGGAATTCAATACACCTGTTAAGGATTTAAGGCACATGTGAAATAAATGGCCTTTATGAGGGGTAGGTGTGGCCCCTAATAGGAGTAAATATAACATTGTCTATGAGAAAATTTTTCGTTCCAAAAAATATTGGCCCTTAATAGAGGTGGCCCTTGAATAGGGGTGGATTTTAAAAGAAGTTTCACTGTATATGTATTTTTTGACATATTTCAGTTAATTGAGAAGATATTCTAAAACTTCTAGTTCAGTGCATGGGTATGCGTGACAGTAGTACACAGTACAAAGAAAATTGAAACTAGAGAACAGGAGTTCTGCTTTTTCAGAATTTAGTGTCGCCCCCGGCATTTCCATTACTTCATTTTCTTCTGGTGGACTGGTGGCTTCTATTATTATGAAACAGCCATTATAAATGAAGCGTTAGGTGAAGATGAAATAGCAGTCGTAAAAAGTTAGAACTCTGATTTTCTGGTCAGAATGGAAAAAAAAAAAAAGGCCATAATTTTTTTTTTTTTTTCAAAAAAAAAATTCTGACCAGAAAATCAGAGTTCTAACTTTTTACGACTGATCTTTCATCTTCACCTAACGCTTCATTTATAATGGCTGTTTCATAATAATAGAAACCAGCACCAATCCATCAGAAGAAAATAACTCGGTTAAGCGGGACTCGGATAATCGGGACTCTACTGCAAAACATATTTCAATTTTAAGACTTAAAGCACACGCTTTTATTTTATGTAAAATGACGTCATTTTCATTAATATAGATTCTTAAAATTAAATATAGTTTATAATTGCTCCATGTTTTATCATAAATCCTTCATTTATATTTTTCTCAAAATAGCACGTATATTTTAATCAATTTTTTTTTTCAATTTTTATGAGAAAATGGCAACAAAAAGATATAATTACTATTTTTCAACAATTTTTTCTTTACTTTTAACAGAAATGGAGTACTTGAGTTGACAAAATGAAACAAATGTCGCTAAAAACTACAAAAAAATCAATATCTCAAAAACAAATGGAGATGCAGTTTTCAAACAAATTGCATTAAAAAATACTTTTTTTTCCCAATACGACGGTATAAAAATTGAAAATGTGCGATGCTTAGAAGTTTTAAAAAATGTTGTAGAGTATTTAATCGCACAATGAAACATCGGCTTTTGTTTTACGGCTGGCGTATACAAGATAACGTTATTTATTGGAGACAAAATAAGTTGGGAGAAAGAAATAGCATACCGGGGGATAATAGATTTAATTGAATGGAGTGCTGCTTGGCGTAAGCATAAAATTTTGCTGAAAAAAAAAATGGGGGAAAACAATTTTATAAAATGTTATGAAGATATTGATAGGATTTTATGTTTTTTCATCATTCTGTATTACAATTGAACTAAACGTATGTGTACCGGGTGTCCCAAAAATGACTGATGGATTTTAAAATTCCATAACTTGCAAACGGTCACAGATATTTAAAAAATTCTTGCAGGTGGGTTATGTAAGATGTCAGGAGTTTTTATACTGTGATTTTCAGTTTTAGTTACAAATAGCATCGACAGATGGCGCTGCAAGCAGTAACCGCTAAATCCTACTCGATTTTTTGGCCTCTCTCTTCTTCCATGCGAAAAAAGGAAATTAAAATGTATTGAATGGATCCCGCAGTGCCAAAAATCGTTTCTGGACTGAGCGCCTATTGCTCTCAGCGCCATCTATTGTTTGAAATTCGAACTAAAATCAAGAATCACAGTACAAAAACTCCTGACATCATGTATAACCCTCCTGCAAGAATTTTTTTAATACCTGTCACCGTTTGGAAGTTATTGAATTTTAAAATCCATTAGTCATTTTTGGGACACACGGTACTTATTCAACATTGTACAGTCGTAGGAAGAAAAAAAAAAAAAAAAAAGAAGTAAACACCGCCTACTAACTCTGCAATTAATTTTAATAGAAGAAATTTACAGGTACCAAATGATTGGAAATAAAGTCTACTTTTGAACTATGCATATAAAATTTGATTCGGAGGCCATCTACAAATCAAAACAACACCAAATTTTGTTTTTTTTTCAATGGCAACACCTATTTTTGACAATGTAATTTAAATCTTCGGTCCAAACTATGCTTAGAAACGAAGTTTCAAGTGATTTAGATGATGAGTTTTTGAATTATAAACATTCAAAATTTAGAGCTTCAAATGTTAGTTTACATTTTCATATTTTTATGAATATCTCCTGAAATTATAATCCTAATGGGATATTTTTTTTATTAAGTTATAATACTAAAAAACCCAAGATTAAATAGATAAAATTTGTAATTTAAAAATTTTCATAATATGAATTATGAAATTAACATTCGGAAAAAAAATATGAATTCCAACCCACAATTTTTTTGATAGATTTATATTTATTATGTCCTGCTTTATGCGAATCTGCAATTTCAAATTTTTCTTTCAAGTAATTTTCGAATTATGTATAAAAAACTTCAAAATGACGGTCTAAGGGTTCTATGATTTACAAAAAAGCTTAATAAAAAAAATTATTTTTTTTTTTTTTTTTTACTCATTTTAATGAAACATTTGGACTGGCAGTAATCGAAACGTAGTAAGCAAGTGAAATGTTCATATTGGCAAGAAATAATACAAAAATAGAAGTGACATAGACATTCTGTAACTTTTCAACAACCGAGTACCGAACTTCGATTTGGATATAGCACCTAAAATAGGCTCATTTTAAAATAATTAATTTCTCGGAAACTAATCATACGAATTTCGGGAAAATTTGCATTTAGGCTAACTGACGGGTGTAGAATCTATTTATGGTGTCAAACTTGGGTATTGCTATTGAAAAAAACAAAGTTTGGATTGGTTTTGATATGTAGATGGCCCCCAAAGCAAATTTGGTGTGCATTATTTAGAAGTAGATATTATTTCCAATCGTTTGGGACCTGTAACTTTCTTCTACGATAATTTGTTGCAAAGTTAGCAATGGGTTTTACATTTTTTTTTTTTTTTTTTTTTTTTTTTTCACGACTGTACATGTTTTTAAAAAAACACTCCGAAAATAGGTAGCTATATCTTAAAGCAAATTTACACAGCTTAAACAGCAACCTTTACGATCAATTTAATTCCCAATAAATTTGTTTATAGCCATTCTTAAAAATTTCTTATGATTAAAGAAAATAAAGTCGGGTCAATTTGTGTTTATGTTTTAGTTTGAATAAATTACCGCTTTTCCAGGAAAGTTCATCCGCACAAATTGAACCGTTTCCTAGAAACCAGTTGCCTACACTAATAGTTATACGGGAATAAAGAAATATTACTATTAGGTGGAGTCGCTTTAATATTTAAATGAACTGAAGTGAAACAGGAGTGATAATTTGCTCTGCGTGTTTTATTTCGAATTAATGAGTTAATTACGACAGTGCCCATCGGTCGAACTGTCTCGTATGAACTCATTTGGGATGTTTTTGTCCCTTCTTAATTGGTTAGACGGGTAGTAAAAGATAAAGTTGCCGTTAATAATGTCAAGGTTGAGTAATATTTATTACATGATAAAGAAAAAGAAAACATATTATTTTAACTAGAATTGTTTTTATTATTCTGGTCCTTCACGATGAAAATATTCAAGCGAGGAATATTTGTTATGGATATTTTATAGTTAATATATTTTTCAATTGTCCACTAACAAACTCCCCAAAAATTAATATAAAAAATATTAATAAACCATTTTAATAAAATTTAATAGCGATACTTTCCTATTATTCGAATGCCAGGAATTAATTGGTACTGTCTCTTATGGACTCATTTGGGGTGTATTTGTTCCTTTCTTAATTTTTTGGACGGGTAGTAAAAGGTAAAACTACCGTTAATAATGTCAAGTGATAATACCGTGACAACTGATGATACCGTTCATAATGTCATTGATAAAGTATTTATTAATTTTAATAATAATTAAATTATTTTAATAAGATAAATATTTGAATGTAACAATATTTTTTATATTATTCTTGCATCTTTATTAAGCAAAAACGTTATTTTATGTTTTGGCACATTTTAATTTTAGAAATGTAAATTCAGCGAAATAACTAAGAATTTCCTCAGAATTTTTTATTTATGATGTAATGAATTTAACAATTAATTTTATTTGTTTACAATTCTTGTGTCGCCATTTTGCAAAAAAAAAAAAAAAAAAAAAAAAACATAATATAATTATTCTTTTAAAATGCGTAAGTATCGTCTGCGTAAACGATTTCACATAATAAGAATAAATTGTGTATTTGAATTCTTAACTCTGAAAAATACTTTTATAATTGAATGTAAATAATTGAATTTTCACAAATTTTAATTCATTAAAAATATGCTGTAACTTTCATAAAAAAAGATATTTTAAAATTTTCATAAAAGAAATCGTGAAACTATTTAATTCATCCTGATTCTATCTATAATGACTAACACAATGATTTATTTTTTTTCTTCTGAAAATAGACGTATTTCATTTTTTATTTGCAAAAATACGTCCGTAATGGAAAAATTATGTAAAATAAATTAATTAAAATAATAAATTTTTTAATGCTATTCTGTAAAAAAAAAAATATTGTGCAAATCTAAAGATCATAATTTATTTTTATGCTTAATTTCAAGTCAAAATACTGAATATTTTTCTTTTTGTAAAGTGTACGCTAAAATGTAATTTGTGTAGCCGCTTCAGAAGAGGATTCGCTTCACTCATCCTTATTACTGATAGGAAAGTTTATTCACACAATTTGAACCATTTCTTAGAAACCATTTTGACTTTTTATAGTTAGACAAGAATAAAGAAACATATTATTAGGTGGAGTGTCGCTTTTTTATTTAAATGATCTCAAGTGAAAAAGGGGTGATATTTTGCCCTAAGTGTTTTATTTTGTCTTAATGAGTGAATTAGGATAGTGCTCATCGTTCGAACTGTCTCATATGGACTCATTTGGAATGTTTTTGTCCCTTCTCATTTGGTTAGACGGGTAGTGAAAGATAAAGTTGCCATTAATAATGTCAAGGTTGAGTAATATTTATTATATGATAAAGAAAAAAAAAGAATAAAGGAAACATATTATTTTAACTAGAATTGTTTCATTATTCTGATCTTTCACGATGTAAATATTCAAGTGAGGAATATATCTTATGGATACTTTTACAGTTAATATATTTTTAGATTGCCGACTATAACAGCACCAAAAAAAATTTTGATATGAAAAATATTATAATGCAATCAAATAGAGTTTAATAGCGATACTTTCCTGTTATCCGAATGCCAGAAATTAACTGGCACTGTCTCATATGGGCTCATTTAGAACGTACTTTTTCCCATCTTGATTGATTGGACGAGTAAGTAAAAGATAAAGTTACCGTTAATAATGTCAAGTCTGAATTATGTGTATTATATGATAAAGAACTGTATCATAAAATATTATATGATAAAATACTTAAATATAGATACACGGATAATAAATGTTTTATCATATTATGTATAAAATTATTATATTTATTTTGAATAAATTACTGATTTTCCAGGAAAATTTATTCGCACAATTTGAACAGTTTCGTAGAAACCATTTTGACTACTAATAGTTAAACGAAAATAAAGTAACATATCATTAGGAGGAGTGTCGCTTCAGTATTTAAATGAGCTGAAGTGAAACAGGAGTGATAATTACTCGAATGCCAAGAAGGGTTATGTGTTTCACGCGTATCTCGGTATGTGGATTTCTTTATACCCTCGAAATATCCCAACGGCTGGGTGGATTTTAATGAATGAGGTCTCTATCGATTCGTCTTAACCGTCCAAAAAAGTGGTGGCCGTAAAATACAAAATGGCGGTAGAGACGAAAATATTTTACGCACCCTATTGAGTGGCCTATCATTGGGTAGGTCTTTCAAAATGAAGACGATGTTTCCTAGAATATTTTACAGTCAGAAGCTCCGTTTAAATATTACACAACCTGGAAGTTGTGTAGGTAGGATCTCTAGCTTTACTGCAACTCTAACCTTCATAGACATCTATAGTCCTCATCAAAACAGTGTTTGTAGATAGGAACTAACAATTAAACACAACTTAAAAGTATTCGATGTAAATTTCCAACTGGGTGATAAATGTCCGGACCAGGATTCGAACCACGGATCTCCTGGCTGAAGCCGCCAGTGCTCTGCCATCTGAGAGCTATCCCGGACGAATCTGGTGGAACTCTCCCCCCCCCCCCCCCCCCAGGTAACCTTATTGATCTAGTACAACTTAAAAGTCATATCAATACAAGTAAATAAAAAAAAAATAGGTAAGTAATATAAGAAATAGTTTCACATTGATGAGAAATAATTAATTAGTTCGCTTTCTACGCGGTCGGGTTTTTTTGATTTTTTAAATTTAATTTTTACGCGTTTGCTCTGCATGCTTTATTTTGTCTTCATGCGTTAAATACGACAGGGTCCATGGGTCGAACTGTCTCATATAAACTCATCTGGGAAGTTTTTATCCTCCTCTCAAGGTATCTGCCTACGTTCGAGGCGCTTATTTTTAATGTACAATATTCAATAAATACACATATTTTTAATTCAATTGTAATACAAAATGATAAAAAACTAGTATGTTGTGGCCATCACAAAACTTTCTTCTATATAAATCACGTCCATTAAATCATTTAAATAGTACAAGAAATAACAACGATTTAGCACCCATTCATATCAAAGTATATCTGAATTTGAAGTTGGATGAAAATTCGTGCATTAGTTCTTGAGATAGAGCTACAGCGGAAATTCTTAAAAAATGTAGCATAGCAGCGCCACCTGCTGAGCGATTTACGCCAAAAATTAAACAGCACTAATTTATACGTCAATTCATGTCAAGGACTAACTAAATCTAAAGTTTGATGAAAATCCGTGCAATAGTTCTTGAGATACAGCTCTTGCGGGAATCGTGAAAAATGCAGCACAGCAGCGCCACCTGTTAGGCGATTTACACCAAAAATTAAACAGCACTCATTTATATCAGGGACTAACTGAATCTGAAGCTCTCATGAAAATTCGTGCATTTTTTCTTGAGTTAGACCTACTGCGATAATAATGAATAATGCAGTATAGCAGCGCCACCTGTCGGGCGATTTTCACAAAAAAGTAATCAGCACCAAACTATACTCTCGACAAACTGAATCTGAAGTTTTATGAAAATCCGTGCAGTAGTTCCTGAGATATGGCTATTGCAGAAATCGTGAAAAATGTCGCATAGCAGCGCCACCTGTTGGGCGATTTTCACCAAAAACTAATCAGATCCAGTTTATATCAAGGTCTAACTAAATATAAAGTTTTGTGAAATTCCGTGCATTAGTTCTTGAGATAAAGCGCCCACAAAATTTTTGTCACATACAGACACACAGAGTGACAGACAGACTCACAGACAGACATTTTCTAAAAACCATCAAACCGTGTTCTGGGCATTCTAAAACATATAGATCCGTCGAAAACCGAAGTCGAAATTTTTCACGAATCCAATACTTTCTTCTTGTAAAGATAGAAGAAAGTAAAAATCCTAGCAATATCTTCATAACCTTTAAAAAATATTGGTGTTTTTGCCATTTTTTTTAGTAAGATTTCATACTTACATCAGACAGCATACACTCAATTCAACTCTATATATTTCCATTTCCTTTGTACTGCATAATACTACATACTGATATTGTACTTACATGTTCACTCAACCAGCAGTTTTACAATATCTTCAAAATTAACTGAAAACTTTCAAAATTTGACAAAAACTGCGTATTTTTCAATGAAAATTACCATTTTTACTTTATTCTATCTTTACAAGAAGAAAGTATTGGATTAGTGAAAATTTTCGACATCCGGATTTTTGACGGATTTACACGTTTTAGAATGTCCTGAACAGGATTTGATTATTTTTAGAAAATGTCTGTCTGTGAGTCTGTCACTCTGTGAGTCTGTATGTGACAAAAATTTTGTGGGCGCTCTATCTTAAGAACTAATGCACGGAATTTCACAAAACTTTAGATTCAGTTAGACCTTGATATAAACTGGTCCTGATTAGTTTTTGGGGAAAATCACCCAACAGGTGGCGCTGCTATGCGGCATTTTTCACGATTTCTGCAATAGCCATATCTCAGGAACTAGTGCACGGATTTTTCTAAAACTTCAGATTCACTTAGTCCAGGATATAGTTAAGTGCTGATTACAATTTGGTGAAAATCGCCCAACAGGTGACGCTGCTCATGATTATCGCAATAGCTGTAACTCAAGAAAAATTGCACGAATTTTCATCAAACTTCAGATTCAGTTAGTCTCTGATATAAATTAGTGATGTTTAATTTTTGGTGTAAACTGCCCAACAGATGGCGCTGCTGAGCTGCATTTTTCACGATTTCCGCAATAGCTGTATCTCAAGAACTAATGCATGAATTTCATCAAGCTTCAGATTCAGTTACTTCCTGGTATAAATGGGTCATAATTATTTTTTGGTGTAAATCGCCCAACAGATGGCGCCGCTATGCAGAATTTTTTTACAATTTCCGCAATAGCTCTACCTAAAAAACTAATGCACGGATTTTCATCAAACTGCAGATTCAGTTAGAAGTTATCAAAGTTGTTCATTATTAGATTTTGCTGTAAATCATCCAACCGGTGGTGCTGATATGCTGCATTTTTCAGGAAATATTAACATGTATGAGATAGAAGAAAGTTTTGGGATTGCCACATCTGACTAGTTTTATATTCGAATACTTATAAAATAATTACATTATCACATAGAGCGTAGATTCTAATTCAGAACATAGTGAGTAATATGGAAAGCATTCTAAGAAAATTTTACTCAAATAGGTTTTAAACACTTTTTGTAATGCAAATTTATCAAACATGAAAATTACAGAAAAAATAAATTTTCTAGAATTCACATTTAATGATTTATTTTATATCTTTAAGGTAGATACAAAATTAATCTAGTGGTGTTAATTAAAGTACATTTGTGTTTTTACATAAAAAACGCAAGAAATGTACGTAGACATCAGGACTCTTAATGCTTCAAAAGTTTCGAAATTTTAATTTCTTTAGATTTTAAACTCCTATCTTTTTTGAACATTTTGATATAATTTTTTCCTTGAAATTCCCATTAGAAGAGAAGTTATGGCTTTTAGAATTATACCTGCTCAATAGCTAAAGCGGCGTTTCCGAAACTTTGAAGTCATTTTTCTCCAAATGACGTTTTTTGTTTTAACGCGCACGATATCTCAAAAACGCCTGGATATTTTTTCATGAAATTTTCAAAACATATGTTTCATGTTAGTCTGTATACACTGAACCTAAAATTTTCTTTTTACTTTTCAAAAAAGTATATTTCTAGGTGCTTATAGTGTTGAAATTTTGAAAATTTTGTATTAGCTAAATACAGCTTTGTATTAAAAATATAAAAATACTTTAAATACAAATTCATTTAGGTTCAGAGTAATTATTACAATCTGAAGTATCAAAATTTTCATTCTAGTTGCAAAATTTATTTTGTAATCCTGCGCGTAAGCTGTTATACCAACTTTCTGCTCGACAGATGTCTAACAATTTGGACCCCTCTATAAATACTAATTCTGCATCGTGCAATTTTTTAAATAGATGAAATGAAAGAACATACTTATATCTTTTATCCCAATAAAAATTGTTTTTGTAAATCAAATACCTTATAAGATATTAAATGTAGAAAATGGTCTTTTTTTTCATTTTTTCCAATTTTAAGAGTTCTGAGACCCCTTAATAAGCTGTGAAGTTATTTACAGTATTCTGAATGTGTTGGAAAGTATTTCATGGTGTATGCTAAACGCATGATTTTTAGTTTCTTCTGTCTTTACAAATAGAAAGTATTGGATTCATGAAAATTTTCTACTTTCTGTTTTCGACGGATTTACACGTTTTATGGGTCAGAGATTGAGAAAAACATGTTTTTACAAAATGTCTGTCTATGAGTCTGTGAATTTGTCTGTCTGTCTGTATGTGACACAAATTTTGTGAGCGTTCTACCTCAAGAACTGATGCACAAAATTTAATAAAAATTTATATTCAGTTAGTCCCTGATATAAATGGGTGCTGATTAGTTTTTGGGGTAAATCGCTCACCAGGTGGTGCTGCTATGCAGAATTTTTCACGAGTTCAACAATAGCTCAATCTCCAGAACTAATGCACGGATTTTCATCAAACTTCAGATTCAGTTAGTCCTTGACATGAATTGACGTTTTATATATTTTGGTGTAAATCGCTCAATAGGTGGCGCTGGCATGCTGCCTTTTTTGCGATTTCCGCAATAACTCTATCTCAAGAACTAATACTTGGATTGTCAACAAACTTCAGATTCAGGTATACCTTGATATAATTTAGTGCTGCTTATGTTTTAGTTGAAATCGCTCAACAGGTGGCACTGCCATGCTACATTTTTCAGAATTTCCGCTATAGCTCTATCTCAAGAAGTAATGCACGAATTTACATCTAACTTCAAATTCAGATATACTTTGATATGAATGGGTGCTAAATTGATGTAATTTCTTGTAGTATTTAAATGATTAAATTGACGTGATTTATATAGAAGAAAGTTTTGTGATGGCCACAACATACTAGTTCTTTCTGGTTTTAGAATAGTGAGATTTTTTTTCTCTTTTTAATGTGAGAATCAACTTTAAGTGCTTTATTCCATTTGCATTATGTTAAATTGATTATATTCCTATAAAAAAAAAAAAAATTCGTAATAAACTCAAATGTATCTTTTTTGAAAACATTTACAAGCCTACAATCACTTAGTACGGATGTGAGTAGGTTTGATTATCAGCTTAAGTGTTACAGAAGGTGTTCTGTTTTTCTTCTTACCTTTCCAACTGTGGTATCATTTACGTTTTAGTTCATTAGTTACATTATCTAAATGATACTTTTACCGTGTAGGAATTTTATTTTATTCTTTTATTGAAAAAATTAAAATGTAAATGAGCTGGGTGCCAGATTGTGGCTGGATATGTTAAGCTGGATGTTCTATGATGTTTGAATGTAATATGTGAGTTAAAAAAAATACTTATGAGTCACCATCATATTTTATGATTTATACTTGGAGGTTTTTACTTTCTTCCATCTTTACAAGAAGAAAATATTAGATGCGTGAAAATTCTCGACTTTCGGTTTACGACGGATTTACACATTTTAGGGGTCAGAGATCGCCAAAAACAAGTTTTTACAAGATGTCTGTCTGTGAGTCTGTGTCTGTCTGTCTGTATGTAACACAAATTTTGTGGGCGCTCTATCTCAAGAACTAATGCACGGAATTTAATAAAAATATATATTCAGTTAGTCCCTGATATAAATGGGTGCTGATTAGTTTTTGGTGTAAATCGCTCAACAGGTGGCGCTGCTATGCTGCATTTTTTACGATTTTTGCAATAGCCCTATCTCAAGAACTAATTCTTGGAATTTCAACGAATTTCAGATTGAGGTATACCTTGATATGAATTAGTGCTGTCTATGTTTTGGTGCAAATCGCTCAACAGGTGGCGCTGCTACGCTGCATTTTTCAGAATTTCCACTATAGTTCTATCTCAAGAACTAATGCACGAATTTTTATAAAACTTCAGATTCATGTATACCTTGATATCAATTAGTGCTGTTTATGTGATTTATATAGAAGAAAGTTTTGTGATGGCCACAACATACTAGTTTTATTTTCATACATGTTTATTCAATAGATTACCAAAATCAGTTCGCTTACATATTTTAAATATATATCTGCGTAATAAAACTTAAAATTAAACAAGTCGGAACTTGTATGTCAAACGTGGCAAATGAGCTGCGTTCGTACTATAGATGGTTTTATAAATATTTAGATGTTGGTGCTATAGCTATTGCACTCTTATTCAAAAATGCATGAATACAACATTTATTACGATTATGTATATATTTTTAGAAACCTTTCTTAGCATGCATTTACAACTGAAAAGTAAAGCATCATGCCATATTCCAAACTTCTGATCTAACGATCTATCACCCCCCTCCCCCAACGCCTTGGTTGTAGTGGAACCATCATAAAATACAGCCTATGTTGGAACAGAGACTGTTACCATCAATTTGCAAACATTAATTTTGAAATCGGTTTGGTATTTTCTGAAATTCCATAGAAATCGTAATTTATAAAGTTTCTAGAACGCTTTTTGCTCATTTCAACCTTTTAAATTTCGAATTTTTTAGGAACTGTTTTTAGAGAGCATTATATCTCATAAAAATCTACCACGCCAAATTTTAAGTTTCTATCGTAAACAATTGCATAGAACTCGCAATTTAGAACTTTTTTAGAACGCTTTTCGCACATTTTCACCCTTTTTTTATTTCGAATTTTTTTTTCGACTGTTTTTAGAGGGCATTTATATCTTATAAGTAACTACCATGCCAGATTTCAAGTTTCTAGCCCCTCCAGTATTTAAAAAAAAAATCGCAATTTTAGAACATTTTTTTATCCTGCAACCTTTGGTGGTTGTGCGCCGACATAAAATAGAGCCTATGTTGGAGCAGGTACTATCTCTATTAATTTGTATTTATTACTTTCGAAATCGATTTGGTATTCCTTGACATTCCATAGAAATCGTAATTTAGGACGTTTTTAGAACGCTTTTCGCGTATTTTCACCCCTTTTTAATTTTTTTTTTTCAAATGTTCTTAGAGTGCATTTAGATCTTACAAGTAAGTATCATGCCAAATTTCAACTTTCTAGGCCCTCCAGTATAAAAAAAATTGCATTTTTAGAATTTTTTTACTCCTGCATCCCCTTGGGGGTAGTAGCACCGGCATAAAATATAGCCTATGTTGGAACAGGGAATGCTACCCTCAATTTTCCACCATTACTTTTGAAATCGCTTCGGTAGTTCTAGAGAATTATCCCCTACAAATACACAGACAAACAAACTTACTTCTTCTTTATAATTTTAGAATACATTCACACGTTGTCCTTTAATTGCTATAAGGTGCAAGTTTAAAAACAGTAAAAATAGTTTGCTTTATTGGTCTGTTTACGTGTTTTTGCTCTATCCAAGTCATTTTTAAAACAGATAAATAAGATTATTCTTAATGTGGGTGATCTGAAAGAGTGCGTAAAAAATTGAACGATGGCGTTTCAGATCATTGCATCATAGATCGTGCAATTTTAGAACTTTCTTATTTAATTGTTTTGAAAATGCTCGGATAACGCCGAAACATGTAAAGAGTCCAATAAATCTATTTTTACTGGTTTTAAAGCTTTCGTCTTACGCCTTTTAGCAATTAAAAGAAGTTTGCTGTAGTATTTTTGTTCAGAGACGCTAGTTTGCAGTTATTCATTTTTTTTTTTTTTTTTAATAAAAATTAGTTAAGATGCAATGTTTTTTTTTAACATTTCTAATTTCTTGTTTTTAATTTTTTTTTATTTTAGAGCAAATGGTTAAGATGCAATGTTCTTTTCTAGTTTAGCATTTTTAATTCCAGTTTTTTTTAAAAAAAATAACAATTTTAGAACAAATGGTTAAGATGCAATGTTCTTTTCTAGTTTAGCGTTTCTAATTCGCAGTTATTAACAATTTTTAATTTTAGAACAAATGGTTAAGATGCAATGTTCTTTTCTAGTTTAATATTTTTAATTCGCAGTTACTAAACAATTTTTGATTTTAGAACAAATGGTTAAGATGCAATGTTCTTTTCTAGTTTAACATTTCTAATTTCTAGTTTTTAATTTTTTTTTTATTATTTTAGAGCAAATGGTTAAGATGCAATGTTCTTTTCTACTTTAGCATTTTTAATTCCCAGTTTAAAAAAAATAATAATTTTAGAACAAATGGTTAAGATGCAATGTTCTTTTCCAGTTTAACATTTCTAATTCGCAGTTATTAACAATTTTTAAATTTAGTGCAAATGGTTAAGATGCTATGCTCTTTTCAAGTTTAAAATTTCTAATTCCCAGTTAAAAAAAAATAATAATAATTTTAGAATAAATGGTTAAGATTCAATGTTCTTTTCTAGTTTAAGATTTCTAATTCGCAGTTACTAAACAATTTTTAATTTTAGAACAAATAGTTAAGATGCAATGCTCGTTTCTAGTTTAACATTTCTAATTCGCAGTTATTAAACAATTTTTAATTTTATAGCAAACGGTTAATATGAAATGTTCTTTTCTAGTTTAACATTTCTAATTCGCAGTTATTAAACAATTTTTAATTTTAGAGCAAATGGTTAAGGTGCAATGTTCTTTTCTAGTTTAACATTTCTAATTTCTAGTTTTTAATTTTTTAATTTTTATTTTAAAGCAAATTGTTAAATTACAATGTCCTTTTCTAGTTTAGCATTTCTAATTCCCAGTTTAAAAAAAATAATAATAATTTTAGAACAAATGGTTAAGATGCAATGTTCTTTTCTAGTTTAAGATTTCTAATTCGCAGTTATTAACAATTTTTAATTTTAGAACAAATGGTTAAGATGCAATGTTCTTTTCTAGTTTAGAATTTCTAATTCGCAGTTATTAAATAATTTTTAATTTTAGAGCAAATGGTTAAGGTGCAATGTTCTTTTCTAGTTTAACATTTCTAATTTCTAGTTTTTAATTTTTTAATTTTTATTTTAGAGCAAATGGTTAAGATGCAATGTTCTTTTCTAGTTTAACATTTCTAATTCACAGTCACTAAACAATTTTTAATTTTAGAACAAATAGTTAAGATGCAATGCTCGTTTCTAGTTTAACATTTCTAATTCGCAGTTATTAAACAATTTTTAATTTTAGAGCAAACGGTTAATATGAAATGTTCTTTTCTAGTTTAACATTTCTAATTTCTAGTTTTTAATTTTTTAATTTTTATTTTAGAGCAAATGGTTAAATTGCAATGTTCTTTTCTAGTTTAGCATTTCTAATTCCCAGTTTTAAAAAAAAAATAATAATTTTGAACAAATGGTTAAGATGCAACGTTATTTTCTAGTTTAACATTTCTAATTCGCAGTTATTAACAATTTTTAATTTTAGAACAAATGGTTAAGATGCAATGTTCTTTTCTGGTTTAACACTTCTAATTCGCAGTTATTAAACAATTTTTAATTTAAGAGCAAACGGTTAAGATGCAATGTTCTTTTCTAGTTTAACATTTCTAATTCGCAGTTATTAAACAATTTTTAATTTTAGAACAAATGGTTAAGATGCGATGTTCTTTTCTAGTTTAATATTTATAATTCGCAGTTACTAAACAATTTTTAATTTTAGAACAAATGGTTAAGATGCAATGTTCTTTTCTAGTTTAATATTTCTATTTCACCCGTTCTCAACACATATAAAAACTTAACCCCCTCACGTTAAGTGTTCTTCCCCGAATTTTCAATCTCTTATCACCTGTTATTCAAAACTGAAATTTTTTGCCTAATTGATCACACAAATGCTCCGATTAAATAAGGAAATGCATGCAATTAAAAATAACTGCTGTGAATAATAAAAGATTCTGATCACGTCACGTTGAGGAGTTTATGGTAAGTTACACCCTAATGTTATTATTATTTAACATTTTATTTTTCAATAAAAATGTGTTCTTTGTTTACTTTTTCTACTATTTAACTTTACTTCTGTTTTACATGTTTTACTATTTCAGTTTTATGTTTGAATTTGTTTCTTTTTTACGATTTTCTTTTTAACACAATTCTAACACAGTTGAAAAAGAAAACGGAAATGTAATTGAGAACTTTTGTGCAGTCCTGTATGTGATCTGCAGAATTTCTACACACAATTTAATTTAAAAACGAGTACCACAACTGAAAACGCACTTCCAGCAATTATTGTCATGGGCTTCAGTAGTTCCATTTCTTCTGTAGCCAAATTCTTTTGTGTGCTCCTGTAAATGAATGGTAAATTCTATGCACACCCAATGCTATAGTTAGTGTAAATGAACGATAAATTCTATGCACACCCAATGCTATAGTTAGTGTAAAGGAACGATAAATTCTATGCACACCCAATGCTATATAGTTAGGGTAAATGAACGATAAATTCTATGCACACCCAATGCTATATAGTTAGTGTAAATTAACGATAAATTCTATGCACACCCAATGCTATAGTCAGAGTACATGAACGATAAAGTCTATGCACACCCTATGTTATAGTTAGTGTAAATGAACGATAAATTCTATGCACACCCAATGCTATAGTTAGCTCCGTGTAGTACACCTCGGTGATACAGTAAACTCTCTCAAATCCGCAACCCTAAAATCTGCAAACGTCTTAAATCCGCACATAATCGCAGATGTAAACAATGAAACTTTCAGTTCAGATGTAAGGGCAGAATTACAGAATTTTTTAGTTTTATACCATTCCGTATGTATTTTAATATGTAATTCTCTATAATATGGCTGAACTCATGGTTTTTCATGAAGGAAGCACAATTTATTTCTGAAAAGAAAGTTATATATTGTTGATATTCTTTGGTAATCACAACCTTTTTCGTCAAATCTTTTATGTATTAATCGAGATTTTTTGGTTTTTAATGTTAGTGAAATCGCGAAGCTGAATATTTATTTTCAAAGACTGTCAATAGATGTCACTACCAAAAAACTTCTCCGCACAAAAGCAAAAGAAAAACTTTGGCAGATGCAAGAGCTCATTGTTTTTCGTCATTTAATTGCACCATCTTTCTGCGTGCCTACTCTGCATGAAATGTGTTATTACGTCAGATTACTTGTAAGGTTTCTACAAAAATGCGTCATCGCGTTAGATGATTTGTGAAATATTGAACTGATAAAACGGAAGCTGCTGTAGCTCCGGAGAAATGCATATTATTTAAACTGAAAGACACAAAAACTTAACTATATTTGTTTAAACATACTTAACTTTTAAAATAATTGAATTAATATGTAATTTTTTCACAGCTCTAATATTTTATTTTTATCTTCATAATTAAATGTGTGAAAACGCCAAGTGGTCCCTGGATTATACTTCATCTTCAAATTAATAAAATATAAATACAAATTTATTTTTAGCCTTACGGTAATTGTGCCGCTTTGGATTATGGATTATAAAAGTTGATTCTGAAAAAGGTGAGCCAAACAAATTTTTTATCACCTGAATTTATTCTTTTTCAAAACCATTATAATATAAATAAAAAAAAAAAAAAAAAAAAAAAACTCAGGGCCCCTACCACTCACGCCTTTTAGATTATGAGAGACTGAGGACTTGTCTCATGATGGCGGGCCCCTATGAGTTATATATGATTATTGACCAAATGTAATACAGAATTTATTAGTAACGAGCATTAATTACATTTCTTATTATATGTGATATAAAGCTGAAAAATGGCCACCAAAGATATCGCTCTTATAGAAAAACTTAAGGGTGTTCTAAAATTAAAAGGGACAATTTTTTGACATAAGTTTTAATTTATTTTTGTTCGAAAATGCATGAAACTAGCTGGTGTTGTTATTCAGAAACTATGTAATTGAGCTGTTTTTCCATTTTTTTGCAAACGCAATAGTTCTTTCAAAATGGGCATTTTGAACCGAATTTCCGCGCGAAGGGAGAAAGAGCACTCAAGAGCGGGCGAAAAACGGGTTTGTCACGTCATCGAATTCGCTTATAACTCAATAGGTAATTGATGGATCAAAAAAGGGAAAAACAGTTCCCTTCCAAATCGCTTTCATGGCCAGGCTTTCCAATTTTACATCTTTCCGTTAAAAAATGAATTTGTAAATATGTCAAAACGTTTTTCGCTTCTTGAGCAGAGCAGTTAAGAGCAGCCTTAATGATCAAAATTACAGTCACTGGTCTTTTAAAATGCAGAATCTTTTATTACGAGATGACCTCTTTAGCGAGGTACTGAATGCTCCCCCGGAACAGCCAACGGACAACTGGACAAAACAAAATATCAAAGCTAAATCGCTTGTAAATTTATGCATTGATGATTCCCAGATAATCCATGTTAAGCATTTAGAAAATGCTAAGGAGATCTGGGACGCTTTAAAAGCGGTTCATCAGCGATCAAATTTGTACTCAAAACTGTTCCTGTTGCGAAAATTGTATTCACAGAAATTGAGCAAAGGGGGGGACATGATCGCTCATATCAACAATATTTTGTCAATTAAAGACAAATTGCTGGCTATTGGGGAAGAAATTCTCGATTCGCACATATGCGCCTTGCGGCTTTGCTCTGTACCTAGATCTTTTGACCCTTTGATTACCGCACTTGAGAGCCATACCCAAGAGCTCACGTTACCAATACCCGTTAAGCCGTACCAATGACCTCACTTTACAATTTGTCAAAGACAAAGTAATAGACGAGTATAGACATAGGTGGGAAAACAGGGAAACGAATTCAAACCCGCGTGATTCCGCGTATAAAGCGACAAACAAGTTAGAAAATCGGGAAGCCGTTTCGAGCTCTCGCGACTCGGCCTACAAGGCAGAAAAAAAAAATGCTAGAAATAGGAAATTTTGCACGTATTGAAAAAAATCAAATCATGTAAAGGAACAATGTTACCACTTGAAAAATAAAACGAAAAATAATTTTCAGAGAAATGATGCGAATAAGTTTCATAATAATCCGAATTATTTCAGAAACAATCCGGGAAATTACAAAAGTAATCAAAGTAACGGAAAAGATAGTTCTAATTTTTGCTTTAAGGGTAATGCAGACATGGGAGTAGGGTAAAATGTATTTTACCCCCTACCAAACTCGGAAGAAAACGTTTACGAATTCTCCGATCAAGGTTGCCATGAGCATGATTTAATGCTCGCTAATGAAGCGCAAGCAATAAATGTAAATAAGTTCCTTATTGATTCCGGATGTACTAGACACGTCGCGTTCGCAAGAGAAAATTTCGTAAACTTTATAACTGGGAATTTCGGAAGTATAATGATAGCCAACGGTAATAAACTTAATTCGTGTGGTATGGGAGACATTAAATTACATACCGATTCATCGCATGAGGTTACACTTAAGGATGTTCTTTACTGCCTTGAATTACAGAGCAACTTATTATCCGTAAAGAAGGCTACGGAAAACAATTTCAAAGTCATTTTCGAAAAGGAAACTTGTAACTTTGTTAACGATAACAATGTAATATTAACCGCAGAATTAAACAATAATTTATACGAAATTTGTCCTAGGGATGAGTATGGGTATATTGTTAAAACACAAACAATTTGCGAGAATAAAAATTGCATTAATATCTGGCACAAGCGTTTGGGACACAAGAATTTTGAATCTATTAAATATCTCATGAATCATAAGTTAGCGGAAGGTATAAGTTTAAGTAATTGCAAACACGAAACTACATTCACTAAATGCATTGAAGGAAAACTGTCACAATCCCCTTACCCTAAGGTAGCATCAAATAGGTCAAAGGAAGTTATTTCGCTAATTCACAGTGATATTTGTGGCCCTATGCAAACAGAAACATTCAGAGATAAAAGATATTTTATTACATTCATTGATGATTATAGCCGGTTCCCAATGGTTTATTTACTTTCACACAGATCTGAAGCCTTAGAAAAATTGAAGGATTTCATTGCCCTAGTGAAAAATAAATTTGGCAAACAAATAAAAGCCTTTAGATCTGATAATGCAGGAGAGTACCTTGGAGACAACTTTGAAAATTATTTAACCCTTAACGGTATTGAACGTCAATTAAGTGTACCATTTTGCTCACCCCAGAACGGCGTCGCGGAGAGAAAAAACGCACACTTGTAGAAATGGCACGCACCATGCTCTCGGACGCAAATTTGTCGAGACAATTTTGGGGTGAAGCAATTCTTACTGCAACGTACTTAACAAACCGCCTACCAACTAAAGCAAACAACAGTATAACACCATTTCAACTCTGGAATAACCGAAAACCGAATTTGCCACATATAAAAACATTCGGATGCAAGGCTTACGCTTATGTAGAAAAATCAAGAGGAAAATGCGATGAGAAGGTCATTGAAGGGATCTTCTTGGGATATGATAATAGGAGCAAAGGGCATCGGATATGGGTTGGTGATAATAGAGTAATGATATCTAGAGCTGTAAAATTTTTAGAACATAAGTTAAATAACACTAAAGAAGACGCAAACAACATTCCAATCCCTACAGAAAATATTAGAGTAGAATTAAGCGGTGATGAACATGACGCGGGCGTAATTCCACAACAAACTCCAGTAGAGCCTAGGAGATCTTTACGATAAAACAGGGGAGTACCTCCCGATAGATTCGGAATTAGCGCAAATATATGTATGGTAGAGGATCCAAAAACGTAGGAAGATATGCAAAACATCAAAAATCCAAAAATTAAAAATAATTGGTTAGCGGCAACAGACGAGGAAATTAAATCGCTGAAAGAAAACAATACATGAGATTTAGTAAAACCACCTCCGGGGAAACATATTATTGGATGTAGATGAACTTTTAAGACAAAATTAAATGCCGGAGGAGAGGTGGAGCGATATAAGTCAAGACTCGTGGCAAAAGGATATTCGCAGAAATTTGGGAGCGACTACGGCAAAACTTTCGCGCCAGTCGTAGCACACACCACCATTAGATGTTTCTTAAATGCCGCTGTATACAAAAATTTAGATGTAACCCTCCTTGACGTGAAAACAGCGCTTTTACACGGGAACTTAGATGAGGAAGTTTTAATGACACAACCCGAAGGATATGTCGTAGAAGGTGAAGAGAACAAAGTATGCAAATTAAAGAAAGCAATATACGAGCTCAAACAGGCTGCTAGAGCCTGGCACCCAAGAATAAGTAAAACTTTAAGAGAAATGGGATTTAATCAATGCGAATCGGAGTTATGTTTATTCAAACGAAGTAAAAACGGTAATATGTCATATATTATAGTTTATGTAGACGGTATTTTAGTTGCGGGTGAGGAAAAAGATACGGTCGAAATACACAATGAACTGTCGCGGGAATTTGAGATAGAAATATTAGATAAAGTCTCACAATACCTAGGGATAAATATCAAACATTCGGACGACGGAAGTCTGATATTAGATCAAGACAATAAAATTGATGAAATTGTAAGAAAATTTAACCTAATTAATTCTAAACCGACCTATACTCCCATGACTACAGATTATTTTAATTTCGACCCCAACAGCAAATTAATGAGCAATAATACCAAATACAGGCAAGCAATGGGGGCATTACTGTATATAGCCACTATCACCCGACCGGATGTAGCTGCTTGTGTAAATATTCTAGGAAGAAGAAATGAAAATCCTAGAGAAGTGGGCTGGTTAGCGATTGAGAAGCTAATAAGATATTTGAAAACCACTAAACATTTAAAATTTGTCATTGATAGTTGTAAACCACCAATATCAACAGCCTAATGTGACAGTGATTGGGGAAGTGATAAACTTGGTAGAAAATCCACAACGGGCAATCTATTTAAATTAAGTGATAACCTGATTTCCTGGTTTTAGAAAAAGCTAACCTGCGTCGCTCTGTCGTCAACTGAGGCAGAGTATATCTCTGCATCATGTGCAGGTCAGGAAATACAGTGGTTACTCATGCTACTTAAAGATTTTGCTTACAACAAACATTGCCTATTGTAGTGTATGAAGACAATTTGCCATGCATAAAACTGCGCACGAATGAGAAACATTTGTCACGCAGCAAGCATATCGATGTGAAGTTCAAAAACATTAAACACTTAGTGGAATGTGGAACTATTGTGCTAAATTATTGTCCTACAAAACAAATGATCGCTGACATTCTTACTAAACCCCTAGCTAAAACACAATGTGAAAAATTAAGGTTTCAATTGCAGCTGAGATCACAGCTTTGAAACCAAAAGTGTGGGTGTTAGTGAAATCGCGAAGCTGAATATTTGTTTCCAAAGACTGGCAATAGATGTCACCACCAAAAAGTCTCCGCATTCTAAAAAAAGAAACTTTGGCTGATGCAAGAGCTCATTGCTTTTCGTCATTTAATTGCATCATCTTTCTGCGTGCCTGCTCTGCATAAAATGTGTTATTACGTCAGATTACTTGTAAGGTTTCTACAAAAATGCGTCATCATGTTACATGATTTGTGAAATATTGAACTGATAAAACGGAAGCTGCTGTAGCTGCTGAGAAATGCATATTATTTAAACTGAAAGACACAAAAACTTAACTATATTTTTTCAAACATATTTAACTGTTAAAATAATTGAATTAATATGTAATTTTTTCACAGTTCTAATATTTAATTTTTATCTTCATAATTAAATGTGTGAAAACGTCAAGTGGTCCCTGGATTATACTTCATCTTCAAATTAATAAAATATAAATACAAATTTATTTTTAGCCTTACAGCAATTGTGCCTCTTTGGATTATGGATTATAAAAGTTGATTCTGAAAAAGGCGAGCCAAACAAATTTTTTCTTACCTGAATTTATTCTTTTTCAAAGCCATTATAATATAAATAAATAAATAAAACTCAAGGCCTGTACCACTCACGTTTTTTATTTAAGACTGGCTAAACCTGACATAAAACTTCCTTACTTTATGATTTTTATGTGAATAAAATAGGGTACCATTATGAGGCAAGTTTTATTCAACAATTCAAGGAAAATGTATTTTATCTTCATTACGCAGATTTAATTATACATTATTAATTATTTACTTGACCTTTACTCTTAAAAATTTAATCATTTTTAAAATTATCTTATTTTTTATAATCTTAGTTTATTTATTTAATTATTTTAATATTTTACTATATTGCAAGGATTCTTTATAATTTTGATTGCATTATTACATTCAAATTACTGTTTAACCCTTTATGTATTGAATTATGAATTCATGAAAATTTTACCTTCTAAAGCATTTTTCGTAAATTGTTTGCACTGCATTAGAAGATTTATATAATCATTTAATAAATTTTAGAAGGATTTTAGATTTAGAAGGATTAATTAAATTTGAATTTATAAGGATTTTGTGCAATATTTATAACCCCACTCAAATCTTTTATTTTAAATTTTTTTCTAAGTATTTTGTAGAATTAGGAAATGTACAAATATAATGTTCTTACAATAGAAATGTAGCAATATTTCCGAATTGAAAAATCCCCCCCCCCCCTTCTCCAACGCCAAGAAAGCTCAAAAGATGCAAAGGCAAAAGAAATTAACCTTTTTAAAAAAGTTTTGCTTTGTGTAACCAATAATGCTTTTGGAACAAGAAAAAGTAATGTATCGATAACTCATTCTAAACTGTATTTTAACTAATCGATGTATTAAATGAATTTTATAACAAGTTATTTTAATGGTACTTTATAAGTACCGTCAGTAGATAAAGGGTTAAAAAGTGTAAACAAAGCAGTGACCAGAAATCCGCACAACCTCTGATGCCAAGCTATACGGATTTGAGGGAGTCTACTGTATATATAAATTTCAGTATGTTTAAAACAGTGTAATATCAATAAAATATATAAAGTGGGGGAGATTGCTAATCACTGCTGGTCCAAAAATCATAATTTTAAATTTTCTGAAGCCTCAATTATACAAAAATGCTCATCAATTTACGATCTTGAATTTTGGGAAGCCTACCACATATGGAAAAATTCAAACAGCTTAGTAAACGATTTGTCCAGCACGCCTAATTTTTCAAAGTTTGGTTTAATTTTCTTTAACTCGTCCTCTTCCCTTCCCCCCCCCCCCTTTTTCTCCGCTTTATTTGAACTCTCCTGGAGCATCTGGACGATTTTTGATTGGTCTCCCTGAGTGCGTGTGAGACCGACTCCGTGGCTGTTTGTCAACAGTGATTTTCATTTCGCTGTTGACGGTCAGGATGTGAGGTGCGCCTTCTGGCTCTGCCTCCTCCCCCTCTTTTTTCCATAGCTTTATTTTTATCTTTAATTTATAAGCACTGATGATGGGGCCTTAGAGGCTTCGAAATAGCAGTATGCTTTTTTAAATTACTTACATTTGTGTTCTTTAAACGTTGTTTCTCTCTCTTTAATAAAATATTCTGCAAACGATTTTCCCCATAGACAGTAATGTAATAACATTCTTTTGAGTGTCTCTGTAAATGAACCGTAAATGCTATACACTTCATTTTCAATACGGAGCATGCCACAGTGATTCCGAATAACATATAGGAATTTCATGACAATCGGACTAGATTTACATGAGTTATATTTACACGGACAGAAAGAGTTAGCACGGTGCCAAAATTAAATGGCAATCTATGCCCATCATGAAGAATCTAAAGATATGAAATTTCGTGCATTAGTTCTTGAGATAGACTATTGCTAAAATCGTGTATATTATGCAAAATGCAGCATAGCAGTGCCACCTGTTGGTGGTTTACACCAAAACGTAATCAGCAACTACTTATGTCAACATCTAACTGGATCTAAAGTTTGATAGAGCTATTGCGGAAATCGTGAAAACTGCATTATAGTAACGCCACCTGTTGGGCGATATACACCAAAAACTAATGAGCACAGTTTATAACAAGGCCTAACTGAATCTAAAGTTTTGTGAAATTCCGTCCATTAGTTCTTGAGATAGAGCACTCACAAAATGTTTGTCACATACAGGCAGACAGACTCATAGACAGAGTGACAGACAGACATTTTCTAAAAACCACCAAGTCATGTTCAGGACCTTCTAAAATTTTTAAATCCATCGAAAACCGGAAGTCGAAATTTTTCCCGAATCCAATACGTTCTTCTTTTAAAGATAGAAGAAAGTAAAAATAATTGTTATCAGCAGGCATCATAAGTTTTTGTTTCTGTTATACTTACGATGTTTTTCTTTTAACGCTATAGAGAAATTACAAACTAGAAATACTGTATCAGAACAGAAGTGGGGGGGGGGGGGGAAATCAAGCATTGGCTTTCCACTATTCTTAGAGAGCATTTATATCTTATAGGTAACTACCATGCCAAATTTCAAGTTTCTAGCCCTTTCAGAATCACAAAAATCGCAATTTAAAACTGTTTTTTACCCCTGTAGTAGCATCAACAATGTATTAAGCTAAAAGTGTAAAATAATGTAACCTTTCGAAAAGCAGTTGATATATAACATTTATACCGTAAAATAAAATTTTTAATGAAATAAATTATCTTTAAAATGCTATTTGTTTTTTAAATATTTTTTTACAAAATTTATCCATTTTCATAGCCAAATACTATTTTCCTTTAATAATCAGATATTTCCTTTAAGGAAAAAAAAATAGTCAAATAAAAAGAAAAATAATTGTCGTATTAGCAGGTAATTTTCTTCTGTCATACTTACGGGTTTTTTGAATTTTTTTTTCTTTTAACGCTATAGAGAAATTACAAAAGAGAAATTCTGTATTAAAGGCAGAGGCGAGAAAAAAAGTCTTGCAACATTTCCTTTAATTTTTCATCATTCACAATACAGATTCGTTCTTCGTTCATTTACCACAAAAATGAAGATTTTATCTCATTTAACCGCCTTACTGAAAACTAATGTTCAGATTTGTATAGCAAGAAGCGTCAAAAGAAATTCCAGCGTATGTCATGGTCGAACATAGCTTAAAATTCCATCCACACCGTAAATTTGATAAGTTTTCAGCAGTAACGGGGATTACCGGAGTTCAACAACCGCGCACTGTCATAAATTTGAAGATTACAGTGTAATAGAAGTCAATGAATATAAAGAACGGGCTAGACATGGTGTTTACTAAAATACCCACGTGGAGATGAAAAGATTATTTTTTTCTTTTCGATTATTTGTTTTTCTCCATGGATTCAATGAAAATTATTTTTCGATGGATTAAAAATTAAATATTTATTATACACTGCATAAAGACGCCAGTCTGACATGATAATACGCAAGCAAAAAAGCAGCAAAAAAGACGCCCGTCTGACATTGGTCTTGCGTATTATCATCCATTCACAAGCATTTTCCTTTCAGACACATAAAAAAATCGTTTGGCAATAAATTCTTCTTGCAGACATGAATTGGCAATATTAAATTAATAAATTTGAAAGTTTTGATAGTAAAACCGTCTGCGAGTTTTATTTTCTTTTCTTTTTTCTGTTTATTCAATAAAGTTATGTGCTAGTTTTTTCCAAACTATTTAAAACTTTTTGCAGTTTAATTTTAACTAAAGAAGATCTTAATCGCAAATAAATACAACGACAACCATAAATTTGAAGCTTATAGTGTAACAGGAAACAACAATTATAAAAAATAAGCAGAACTTTGTATTAACTAAAATATCCAAATGGAGATTCAAAATGTTTTCGTTCTCGTATCTTTTTTCCTCTAAATTCAATAGAAGTTATTTTTCAGTGGATTGAAAATTAAATATTTATTACATACTTACATAGTACTATCCCAAAGTTGTTTGATACTAGCACTAATACATGTTTGACAAGAACAGCTTTGGGTTTAGATTGGGTTTGACAAAACCTCTTGCAGCCATGTAGTGGCAATGGCAAATAAATTAATTTCAGAGTTAAGTTAGTGAGATCGTCTGCGCTCATTTTTTACTGTCTTTTAAGTGAAAGTTATATGCTAGTTTATGCTAAAACGTTTAAAATTAAATATTCTTTGTTTGTGATGATTCCTATTTTTCATTGAAAACACCAGCAAATCAACCTCACAAGGCACGAGAATTCGTATAAAAGAAAATTCTTGTGAAGTTCGAACATTTAAGGTATTTTCATAAAAAAATATTGTACCCGCCGAGGAAGAAATATTGAGCGACAAGAGATTTAAAAAAAAAAAAAAAATCAATGAAATAGCAACGACAATAGTTTTTTATAATACAGGGTGTTCCAAAATTATTACCCTAATTTAAATTGCTTATAATTTTATTGCATTTTTAATTACAAGCATCGTATTTGACAAAGTCACGAAAAAGTTGATCAAGTTTTATTGAAGATACTCGATATGTGTTCCGTGAGTCACACGCACGGATACGATGTCCAATTTGTAGTCTTCGACAATTTTCGACTGTATGTGTTACTAAAAACTTTTGCATCCAAGATTTTATCAACTTCACATCTGGTGGCAGTGTTGCCAGATTGGGGATTTTGTCCCCATTTTGGGGAATTTTGAACCTCTAGGGGAATTTTTTGGGGACAAGTAATTCGTGGGGAAAATTTTGGGGACTACAAAAAATTTTGGGGAAAAACTTGGGGATTTTTTTTTTTTTTTTTTTTTTTTTTTTTACTATTTTCCGTAAAGATTTCTTTAGTCCTGCAGAAAACTCAATTTGGATTTGAAAAACAAAAATATAATCCAGAATTGGAAATATCAATCATTATGCTCTTGGATGTGGTCGTTGTTTACTACATTACAGTTTACACGTATTACAGATGCATCAGACTCTAAAGTCTTAAGCAGTTTAAACCTACACGTGACTAAATCTGCAGGACTTATACGAAAAACTCTTTCGCCGTACTTAAAAAAAATAATTGAAATATGTGGAAAGCAGATATTTTTCTCTTATGATATGCAAAAGCACATCGATTGATGCAGCGAAAATACCTCGCATTATGATTATGTACCAGTATAGGGATGACAAAAAAATTAAAACAGCGTACTATCTCGGATTCATTCAAATCCCATCTGGAGATTGTCTAAAGATATGGAGCTAATGTAACAATAGTCCAACTTTGTTAAACAATACTTTTAAAAACAAACGTAAAATAACTTGTTACTGCAAAATATCTCTCTCATTCTCTTAATGTAGCTACAGAATATGCATTAAGCCCAGTTTAAAAGTTTGTTTTTTGTAAATGGGGAATTTTTTCAAAAAAAGGCTTGACTTGAAGGAAAAAATTTAAGCTTAAATTACTTAAATATTTTTTAAATTTTTAAATTGAAAATTTAAAAATTTCCTTTTTGAGTAAAAACTGAGTTGGGGACTTTTTCGGGAAAAAACACTGATTTGGGGAAATTTTCAGAAATTTTGGGGAAATTGACTTTTGACTATCTGGCAACACTGTCTGGTGGTTGTATTCCATAATGAATTGGAAGCTTCCATTGCACCGTCTTAGGTGATTTGGTCTTAGGCCACACAGCATGTGTGGCACATGCATGTGCCTTTTCTGGTGTAGAAGCCATATTTTCTGATTTAGCAGCAGCAGTACCCCTAGTGACGAACCTGCATATTAATATTGCACATCCAGTAAACCTGACTAGTGGTTCAAAGCATCTGCAAAAGAACAAGTCGTAAATTGTACGTCAAATATGGCAAATGAGGTGCATTCATAACATAACTTGTTTTATAAATAATCAGGTCTTGGCGCAATAGCTGTTGCATTCTTATTCAAAAAGGCATGAATACATAATTTTTTACGATTCTATCTGTTAAATTCAGTAATACGGAAGTAATAATGATTCCATCTGAAATTTGACGCAATTACCATGGCAACCTAGAATCACTACCTATCATGGGATATCACTGAATTACTTACGTACGATAGTACTGAATAGAAAGAAAAACAATTTTATTATTAGTTTTTTAAGTTTAGATTCGATTTTCATAAAATTTGAAATGACTCAACACAATTCGGGAACGATTATATGTATTAAATTTCAAACCATTCGGTTGGGTAGTTTTTGCGTTGTTATATGCGGACAGACAGACAGGCGGACCAGGCGACGACTATAGGTGCTACGAATTTATACAGGGTGTATCGGAAATACTTTAACAAACTCAGAGGGATGATAGCACTCATGAAGACGAACAAAAAATGCAATGGAACATGGGGTCGCAAATGACATTTAAAAGATGAAAATCGACAAAATGCGTCTGGAGATGGACAAACTGAGACAAGAAAGAAACACTCCAGAGAATTATTTATTGCACAGAATAGGCACAACACAGCTCGCGATGTCCAGAGAAAACAAATATTTTACAACAATTGTTCAAAGTATCGACCGCGGACATTATTACACAGACTACATCTACGGAGGAACGACTGGCGGACACGCTCGAAGACTTCGGGTGTCCTGCATACGTGGATTCCGGCTCACAGATTTGTTTGGCTTTCTTCCAAGTTTTTGTTATCTCTTTCTGACCGGATATGCAGAAAGTGAAAGGAAAACCAGCTTCGTGCTACTAACCAGTTCTGCAGAAAAGCAGCATGCGAGATTTCGATATTTTTATTAGTTTTACGATTTTCACACTTTAAACGTCATTTGCGATCCCATGTTCCATTGCATTTTTTGTTCGTCTTGATGAGTACTATCATCCCCTTAAGTTTGTTGAAGCATTTTAGATACACCCTGTATAATTACGAACGCACCTAACAATCAAAATCAATGCAATTACTAAAGAGTAAGAACATTGTGAAATCAGGATAAGCATTTTGAAACACACTGTACATTACAGCTTCACGAGAACAGAATTTGAGGTGTTTTTTATCTTTCCATTAACACGAAAAAAAAAATATTTGTTCTCCATTTGAATATTTTAGTAAACACCCACCTGAAGATGAAAATATTTTCCTTTACCTTTAATTATTTTTTCCTTTGATTCTATAAAAGTTATATTTCAACGAATTAACCAGAAAGAAAAAAATCAAGATAGTGATGAAAATATAATTATCCTCAGGTAATAAATCACAAAAACTTTAAATCGAGACATTAATTATTACGAACAATAACATTTGTGGATTCTTATCCATATAAAAGTAGGTTATAAATGGATCATATAATCATCAAAGTGCTGAAGCATCTAAATTGTATTTATCCGAAATGAACAATAATTAATCATATATCAAACCAGACTCTTAGTCTTTCTTCGTCAGGGCAGTCCAATTCAGAAATACTATTGGCAAAAAATTATCCTTAAGGGTGTATTCGAAAAAATATTTTTCCACCCTCAACAGCTCGAAATTTTCTGATACATTTTCAGACTCATTTTTAAAAGTAAAAACATGAAACTTGCTGGGGTGATTTCTGAAGACATGTTTAACATGCCGTGTGATTTCATTTTCAGCTCAATTACTTAGAATTTGATTTTTAAACAATTATTTTCTCAGTATGACCATTTTTTTCATTCCCAGATCGCCCGCTTCGGAAAAATCGGTTCAAAATGCCCACTTTGACAGCGTTTTTTACAGTATTTTCTGCATTTATCAAAAAATTATTAAGCACGGCACATTATGTAGTTTCTAAATAAGAGAATTTTCCAGTTTGATGCGTTTGAGAGCAAAAATGAATTTTAAAATGAATCAGAAAACAAGCAGTTTGGATCGGAATACACCCTTAATGCCAATAGTATCTCTGAATTGGACTTTCTTGAAAATTTGGCTATTTACCTTAATCGTGAAGTTATTGTTAATGATAAATCTGATTCCACAATGCTCCCTGCACCTTGGAAAAACCTTTTTAATACTACCACATAATTTACTTTCTGTATTAATTAATATTAGTCTGTTATACATACCGGTTGTCCCAAAAAGGACTGATGGATTTTAAAATTCCATAGCTTGCAAAGGGTGATAGATATTTAAAAATTTCTTGCAGGAGTGTTATGTAAGATGTCAGGAATTTTTATGCTGTGATTCTCAGTTTTAGTTACAAATAGCATCGATAGATGGCGCTGCAAGCAATAACCGCTAAATCCAGGCTCGACTTTTTGGCCTCTCTCTTCTTTCATGCGAAAAAAAAAGATTAAAATGCATTGAATGGATCCCGAAGTACCAAAAATTGGGTCTGGACTGAGCGCCTATTGCTCTCAGCGCCATCTATTGTTTGAAATTCGAACTAAAATCAAGAATCACAGTACAAAAACTCCTGACATCCTACATAACCCTCCTGCAAAAATTTTTTAAATATCTGTCACCATTCGCAAGTTATTGAATTTTAAAATCCATCAGTCATTTTTGGGACACCCGGTATATATATATATATATATATATTTTTTTTTTTTTTTACTTTCATGTGTTCCCATATTTTAATAAATGTGTGTGCTTTTATTTTATTATAATCCGTTTTTAATTTTATTTTATTTTCATGTATTTTTTCTTACCAATTTCCTTCTTTATTCTCCTTCTACTCTGTGTTCTTTTGTTTTGATTATACTCTTCTGTGATTGGCTGGTGTATTCTGCTTTCCTATTAGCTGTTGATTTATAACTTTTCTATTGGCTGTTTCTTCAGCTTGTTTTCTTTTCCTTATCTCTCATTTCAGTCTTGCTGCAGCTTTCATAGTAGAAGCACGTCTTCTTTGCGCCTGATGAAGAAAAACTAAGATATTTCGAAAGGAGCATTTAAAAGTTTTTGATGGTGTTTTAAGATCTTCTTTTACTTCTTATTGATTCACACCAGTTTCAACTTATTTCCCTGTCACTTATACTCGTAGTTGATCAGGCTCTGTCCACACACTCCTAGAAACAGCACATGGAAAAGCAATGTAATTAAAAATGTTTATTAACATCTATTTTTATAAGCCCCTCATTTGCCACGTTGAACACTCCCGAATTAGCACACAGCTAAATCAGCTCCTATAAACATAACTACATTTCCCTTTCTTACCTCATTCTGTTTGTTAAGGTTATATTTCGATCCAAACTGCTTATTTTGTGATTCATTTTTGCTCTCAAGCGCATCAAACTGGCAAATTCTCTTATTTAGAAACTACATAATGTGCCGTGCTTCTCGGTTTTTTGATAAATGCAGAAAATGTTGTAAAAAAGGCCGTCAAACCGAATTTTTGAACCGACTTTTCTGAAGCAGGAGAACTGGGAATGGAAAAAAGGGTTATACTGAGAAAATAATTGCTTAAAACTCAAATTCTAATGAATTAAGCGAAAAATGAAATCAGACGGCCTCTTATACATCTCTTTAAAAATCACCTCAGCAAGTTTCATGTTTTTACTTTTAAGAATGAGTCTGAAAATGTCTCAGAAAATTTCGAGCTCTTGAGGGTGGATAAATATTTTTTCAAATACACCCTTAAGGCTCCTGTCCCTGCTGGCAAAGGCACTCACGAGCTAATGCTAATCCTATGGAGGAGGGTGGGGCGTTCTAATATCTCGTTTGCATTTCGACATTTTTAATTTTTTTTTTTTTTTTTTTTTTTTTTCTGAATTAGATAGCTGAGATCCGTCTCTACATCGCACCTGTTTTTGCTTTCTCGATTTTGGTTGCAGATATTTTTTAGAATGATACTTTCCTTTTCAGAACAGGTTTTGAAAATGAAAGTAACTTTATAAAAAATATCGAACCAAATATCAACCAAAATTGAAAAAGTAAAAAAGGTGCGATGTAGAAACTGACCTCGGCTATCCAATGCAAAAAAAATTATTTAAAAATGTCGAAATGCAAACGAGGTATTAGATAAATCCCTCCTCATAGGATTAGCATTGGCTCGTGATTGTCTTCGCTGGCAGGGACAGGAGCCTTAAACTACATTAGCTAGCGAAATATTTTAACACAGAAAGAAAGAACAACAACAAAAAAAAACATTTATCCGTTGGAAACACAGAAGAAAGGCTAAAGAACAAAAACCATGAAGTAAAACAAAGTGAAGCAGGAGGAACACCACACAACCCTGTCTTCCCAATTAATACATCTAATGACGTCCGAGGTTGTATTCTCCATTTACTGACACTCAGTGACAAATTGTTGTCCAGAAATATCCTCTATAATGGTCTGTAATGATAGGGTATGCGATGGCATCCCTCCCCAGCCCACGTTTCGTGAGACATAGCCCTCAGCGATGCTCTGGCCCGGCATGCCAACAGCGCGCGTAGTCGGAGCGACGACGTCTTCTGCTGACGCATCCATACGTGCGCGCTGGACGTTGTCATACCCTGGTCGGGACGGTTGTGGTATTCCCTCTACATTCTCTTCCGTGATCTATCCATCAGGTGTCATACGGGTGTTTAATTTTCTACTACAGAAGTGTAAGCAGAGTTTACGTCCTATATATATCTACAAGGGTTTGAAATGGAGAAATTAACAAACCGGAACACTATTTCAAAATTGTTGTTGGCTAATTTTTTTTAAGTATAGACAAATTTATTTCTAATAATAGAAAAACAATTTAAACTAGTCGGATGTCGCAATCCCAACACTTTCTTCTATCTCATACATGTTAATACTTCAAAACAAACAGTGTTACTGAAAGTAAACAGTACTTCAAAGTAAACAGTGTTACTGAAGGGCATAGAAAATTGAAATTTTGCATGGTAGTTAGTGTTACTTATAAAATATAAGTGAGAAGAACAGTTCCTAAAAAAATTTAAATTTCAAAGGGTTAAAAATGTATGAAAAGCGTTCTAAAAACGTTCTAAATGGCGATTTCTACGCAATCTCAGGAAACATCAAGCTGATTTTAAAGTGATGCTACCATTACTTTTGATGGTTACTTTTTTAATGGTGGCAGCCTTGCTGCCTCCAATTTTCTGGAGTAACGTTACATAAATTTTTTACAGTGTCCTACCGCCAAAAAGTGGCAGAACGAAAGAACGTTTTAAATTGCGATTTATGAGATACAGAAGAGGCTAAAAACTTGAAATTTGGCATGGTAGTTACTTATAAGATATAAATATTTTCAAGGAACAGTCGAAAAAATTCGAAAATTAAAAGGGGTGAAGATGCGCGAAAAGCGTTCTACAAACGTTCTAAATAACGACTTCTATGCAATTCATAAATACAGAAACTTGAAATTAGGCGTGGTAGATACTTATAATATATAAATGATCTTTAAGAACAGTTACTAAAAATTTCGAAATTTAAAAGAGTGAAATGAGTGAAAAGAATTCTAAAAACTTTCAAAATTACGATTTCTATTGAATCTCAGAAAATACCAAACGGATTCCGAAAGTAATGGTTACAAATTGATGGTGACAGTCCCTGTCACTGTTCCAGCATAGGCTATATTGATTGTCGGTGCCACTACCGAAAGGAGATGTGCAGGAACAAAAAACATTCTAAACTTGTAATTTTTGTGATATCCAAGGGTCTAGAAACATCAAATTTGTCATGGTAATCCTTTAGAAGATGTAAATGCTCCCTAAGAATTGTTTCTAAATATTCCAAATTTAAAAATGTTAAATGAACGAAAAACGTTCTAGAAATTCTCTAAATTTCGTCTTTTGTGGAATTTTAAAGATGGAAAGTTGAAATTTGGTATGGTAGTTACTTACAAGATGTAAATGGTCTCTAACGATCAGTTTTAAGAAAATCGAAATTTAAAAGTAGGAAATATACTAAAAGCGTTCGAAAAATGTTCCAAATTTAGTATTTTTATTGAATTGTTAAAGATTGAAATTTAAAATTTGGTATTACTTATAAGATGACTAGGTATGACTTATACACTGCTCAAAACAATTAAAGGATATTTGAAGTTTTATATAAAATAAAGATATAAACGAAATTCTTTTTGTCGAAAATAGAAGAAGAGAATCACAAATGCAAATTTTTCTGGTTTTCAAACTGTGGAGTATGCAAATTTTGAGTTCGACGTCAAAAACGTCGCTTCAGCGGCAGCGAATGAAATTTGACTTTCAACTGGATAAAAGAGAATGAAGACAAGGATGATCGGCATTCAGTGATTGCTTTGTTTCGATGAGTACGATGTCTCAGCGAAGTCATTTGACAGATTCAGAAGCTTTGAGAATTGTTGGTAGGTTAGAAGGGGGCCAAACTCAAGCCGAAGTAGCGCAAGCCATTGGAGTGTCACAAAGTGTCATTTCCAGGATCTGGAACCGTTTTTTGGAGATTGGATGTGCAGGCCGAAGGCCAGGGCAAGGTCGTAGATGGACAACAACGCCCAATGAAGATCGGTATTTAGCGTTAACAGCTCGGAGACACCGAACCATGAACGCTACTCTTCTCCAACAACACCTTCGCTCGGCTACAGGCACCACGATTTCAACTCAGACTGTCCGAAACCGGCTCCATGCTGTAGGTCTGTATGCTCGCCGACCGATGGTATGTGTTAGATTAACATCAAGGCATCGTCGCGACCGCAGGGAGTGGGCAACCGAGCATGGCAACTGGAGGAGAAATGAATGGAGCAATATTCTGTTTTCTGACGAGTCCTGTTTTTCTGCGCATCCGGATAATAGGCGTATTTTCATCTGGAGGGACCGTGGCAGTAGGAATAATCCTGCGTTCGTGCACGAAAGTGTCAGATTTGGCGGTGGAGGAGTGTTGGTGTATGGTGGCATCTCCATTGACGGGCGCACTGACCTCTACATCATTCGAGATGGAGCTCTGACTGGTCGCCGATATAGGGATGAGATCCTCAGACCTATTGTAGTCCCTTACGCTGCAGCAATCGGAGATAACTTCATTTTAATGGACGATAACTGCAGGCCACATCGTGCAAACCTGGTGGAGGATTTCCTTTTCGAGGAAGGAATCGTTCGAATGGAATGGCCAGTGTGTTCTCCAGACATGAATCCAATCGAGCACGTTTGGGACGCTCTAGGAAGACGAGTTTCTGGCCGCCAACAACCCCCACAAACTCTCCAAGAACTGGAAAGAGCTCTTCTGGAAGAGTGGGGTAGAATACCCCAACTCGTCATTAATAGCCTCATTGAGTCCATGACTCAAAGGTGTTCAACGTTGCTGGCCGCCCGTGGAAACCATACCCCCTACTGAAAATGATTTTCTTTGAAGAAAACACCTTTTCTTATTCTTTTTTTCTCATATGCACAAATTGTGTTTTTTTCCTTTAGTACACAAATGCGCAATAAAATGCATTTTTTTCTGCCAAACATGTGTAATTTATTCTCATATAACCTACTATGTCTGTCGACCATGTATCAATCAGCTAAACAGTTTACGAGATACAGAATCCACCTAAAACTGCAATATCCTTTAATTGTTTTGAGCAGTGTATATACTTATAAAACGAAAATGCTCTCTAAGAGCAGTTTCAAAAATATTCTAAATTTAAAGGTGTAAAATGAGCGAAAAACATTTTAAAAACTTTCTAAATTACCTTTTCTATGGAATCTTAGGAAATACCAAACCGATTTCAAAATGAATGTTGCAAATTGTCGATGACAGTCCCTGCTCCAACGTAGGCTACATTTTATGTTGGTGCCAATACCACCAGAGGAGTGGTAGACAATTGACTAGAATCATGAAATTTGACATGATGGTTGCTTTTAAGAGATAAATGAATGCTAAGAACGATTTCTGAAAAATTCAAAACTTCAAATGAAAACTGAAATGAGCGTGTGAAATAAGCATAAAAACTTCAAAATATTTTATAAATTATCATTTATTTAGAATTAGTTTTAGCTCTTCTTATTAAGCCTCATTTTTGCCTAATGCAGTGTAATAATGATAGCCAAACTGTGGCTTAACTAGTAATTTTTGAATTATTCCTAACAGCATAATTTCATCCGATAAAAATCAGACATACAAATCAGACACATTTCAACTGTTACGCGAGGAAAGCGCCGGTTTTGCTAGTCTATTTATATAAAATCCAAGTCTCTGTGTGTCCCTCACAATTCCGGTTGGACCGCCTCATTGTTATGAGTAATTGTTGAAAAATACTAAAGCAGGGTTACCTCAATAGGGCCAAATTTTGACCAACTGGGCGAAATATCGCCAAATTTGGCGATAAAAGTAAGTTGTCATATATGAAGCCAACTTGGCGATTGCTGACTAATTTCGCAAAATTCCCATTTAAAACTACTAATCTTCCATAACCAAGCTCACCGCAATATAATTTAAACTCCGCGCATTTTAGATATTTTCCAAAATCCATGGGTCAGAATTTAAAGTCTAATATATGAAAATGTACGTCTTTACATCTTCATTCCGATGCTACTAATAAAATACAAATAACTGGGCGGTGCTGTACTGTCTGAGCTCCTAACTGCCCAATTTTTGATGGAAATTTGTACAATACATTTCAAGAAGCTGCACGTGCGCGTTGTCTTCTTTCTGAAGATAATGAATGGGATCCATGCTTAGAAGAAGCTACTATAACTGCAATGCCATCACAAATGCGTCAGACATTTGTATTTATTTGTATATTTTGTAATTCAACAAATACAGATAACTTGTGGGAAAAATATAAAAATTCGATGAGCGAAGATTACTCAAGAAGTTATAAGGAATCAGCTGCTCAGAACCGAGTTTTGTAAGATATTAATTACACGTTGCTGTCTCGTGGATTAAACAATAATAAGGATAAACATTTTCTACAGTTGGACTATATTTAAAAGAACCGGTTTTTCTCATGGACAATTATACGTAAGTACTTCAATATGTAAAGAGGGAGGGCAGTTAAAACTTTATGTCGAAGTTATTGAAGATTGGGGTCAGCTTTTAAATAATGAAAGAGTTTTTACAAACAACATCGTATATCTTGAAGTTTTGTGACCAAATTTTAATTTATCCTTAAATTGCATTTTTAATGTATTCGTTACATACATAGCTTTTCATAAATGTGTTTCGTTTTTAAAATGTGTTATTTTCATCTATCACTGCGGAACAAGCGAGAAAAACTCATATTCTTGCACATGTGTTGTATATATCTTTCTATCTCCTTTCCCGTCATTATTGACCTTTCTAGTTTACTATAATTAGGTTAATTCATTGTAAATTATAAAAATTTCATCACTTATAAAAAATTACTAATTTAGATTTATTATGAATAATCTTTAAAAAGTCTCTTTTTAAAACATTATAAATAGTCTATAGAAAGTTATAAACGATTTCACACTGAACTATCAATTTGCTGTTTTTTAGCCATTTTCGTAAACAATATTTGCGTAATTAGTTACTTATTTAAAACAATAACTTATTATTTTAACATTATAAAAATTGTAACCCCTATATTAGCAAAGAATTACTAACTTACATTTTATATAACTTATTTCAAATGCTAATTACGTAGCATACATTCCAGAATAAATTTTTAAATACAAATTTGATCACTTATACACAAGCCTGCGATGGTTGTATTTTTTAACCTTTAATAATTGATTTTTATGAATTTTTTAGCGCTGATTCCAAAAATGACCTTCATTTTAACCATCACATTGGGAGTTTCTGGAAATCGTAAACTTCAAAAGTAAAAAGTAAAAAAATAGCGAAAAGGGGGGGGGGGGGACTTTTTAACAGGCCCTGGACCCAACTTCAGTTTGATCGGGCTCTGTCTACTGCAATTTTTTGAACTTCTAAACATCTCTTCCTACACAGTAGTTATAAATTGGTCATCGAATTCTCAACAGAGAGCAATAATGAGTTAATTTTTCATAACACTGATTACCAAAGCAATTTATATTTAAAAATGGCATTGAAAACTGTAAGCAATACGACTATACTTCAAAAATGGTCCGGCAGACTCCTGCACACCTTTAAAGAGACATATACAGGACCTGTATTTTAATCAATATACCTAAATTAAGGCTAAAAAGGCTTAAAAATAGCACATTTTTTATTTATATATATTTTTTATTACATTAAAAATAAAGGTATTGAGTTAAAAAATTCACGAAACCACAAAAATATAAACATTTAACCAAAATTAAACCGAATAACAAAGGTGAAACGTAACAATACAGCTCAATTTCTCCCAGAGAAACCTTTTCTTCAACGGAGTCTAGGAACCATCGGATAGGACTCAGGCTCCTGAAACAGATATAGAACGACGCACCAATTAGTCAGCTATTATAAATTATGCGTTTTACAGTTGTTGAGCAAATTTTAATTTTTTCATTTTGGGCCAGGTTTTTGCGTCAAATACTTCAATGTGTGACGTTGCGATTACGCAACATATCATATCTCACATAAAAAAAATTAAAAAATTACAATAGCACTTTATTTTCTCTTAATTAATCATTAATATGTATAAAATAAAATTGTATTTAAGGGGGTCCGGGGCACATTTTTAAAAAAAAAATTATTTATTGAGTTAAAATTTTGAATTTTTTTGTGATGGTTAATCATATCATTTGTAAACAAAATCAAATGATAAAACTTCTCATAGCTTTTAAAAAATTTTTTTTTTTTAATTTATGAAAAATGTGGTATAACTTAAAATCGTTATAACTCGAAATATTATTTGTAGAATTAAAATTGTTTTTCATTTAAATAAACAGAAATATATATTTTTTAATTTAGAGCCAGCATTTTAAAAAATATTAATTAAAAAAAAATTAATTAACGACAAAATTACAAAAAAGTGGTGCAACTTTTAAAAGAAAATCATATTTTCAAAAGTAAATATTTTTTTCAAATATGCTGGCTCAAAAGTAAAGTAAAATAATTGAAAAAGATATGTTCCATGTTTCAACCCTGTATCTTTAACGGTTCTCGAGTTACAAGAATTTAAATATGAGAAATGGTGAAAAAACCTATCATGAAGAAAAACTCAATTTCACAAGAACTCGTTTCCTTGACAACCATAGCTTGAAAGGCAGATTTTGAAAACAAACCAAAACGAAAAAATTAATATTTCCTGTTCTAATTAAGATAGAAACATGATTTAAACATCATTTTAAGCAGAAAATAACAGAGAAATTTTTAATCCAATTTTTAAAAAAAATTGAAATTTTGAAGATTTTTGTGTCCCAGACCCCCTTAATTTGTGTAAAATATAAGAAGGCGCGATTCTCAAAGAATTAATTAGCCTTTATTAGGTGCGTTCGTAATTATATAAATGCGTAGCACCTACAGTCGTCGTCTGATTCGTCCGTCTGTCTGTCTGTCCGCATACAACAGCGCAAAACCAACCCAGCCGAATGGTTTGAAATTTAATATATATAATCGTTACAGAATTTTGTCACGCCTTTTCAAGTTTTACGAAAATCGAATCCAAACTTAAAAAGATATTAATAAAAGTTTTCTTTATTCTATTAAATCCTATCATACGTAATTAATTCTATGATAGGTTATGATTCAAGATTATTAAGTCTTATTTAAGATGGAGTCCTATTATTTCCATATTACTGAATTTGATATATATAAGTAATCGTAATAAATTTTCCATTCATGCATTTTTTGCATAAGAGTGCAACAATTATTGCACCAAGATCTGAATATTTATAAAACTAGTTATAGTACGAACGTACCTCATTTACCACGTTTGACGTACAGTTTCTGGCTTGTTTTAACCCTTAAATGCCTGGTTTTTCAAAAATCATTTTAATAATGTTTTTCGACTTTCATTTTTTAAATAAATCGTGGGAAAAATACTTAAAAAAAATCATATTTTGTTTTAGGTATGGTTTACGGCTAAAAAACAGTTTGTTACTAATCGGCAATACTGGTCATTAACTGAAAAAATAATTTTATCTCATAAAATTCTATAATATTAAACACACAAGAATTTTCAGAACTATCATAAGAAATGAATTTTACTTGCTCAGGGCAGAACAAAATTAGGGTATTTCGCAAGCTTCCAAACGAAACAAAAAGAACATGTTGCAACATTTGAAAAAATAAATCTATCTTTATTCTTAAACAACTCAAGTGTTGCCATCTACATGTTGAAAATCTATTTAATAATATTTTCAGAATGTATTTTATTGACAACATTAGGCATTACAGATTAAATATTATTCTAATAGTATTTTAGAAGCCTAAATTGGGTATGTTGCCGAAAAGCAATACCCGGCATTTAATTTATAAAACGTTTCGCATCTATTTCACAAAATAAGCACTACTTTTATTTGTTTTAATTTCATTTCGTCCGATATTAAAGAGAGCGGGTTAACCTTCCAAAATGAGTGTGAGTGATAGCGTTGTTCAGAAGCTGGCGCATTCTTTCTCTCCTTTCCCAAATTAGTCCGGATCTCGCCTTCCGATCTTCTAATTACATGTTTACCGTCTCGAGTTCATAAAACCCATAAATTCAGCGACACTGACCTCCACTTCGTATTCCGCGTTGTTTCCATTTCTCGAACGGTGATTAGGAGATTGAAAACCCTTTTTCTCCTGAAGTTGCTCGACCCCTGCGAACAAGGAGGTGCCTGGACAAAAAGTCACGAATAAATGGAAAAGTTCCATCTTTGACCACCTCAATATCGCGATCAGATTGTGATAAATAAGTCACTTAAGGGTGTATTCGAAAAAATATTTTTCCACCCTCAACAGCTCGAAATTTTCTAATACATTTTCAGACTCATTTTTAAAAGTAAAAACATGAAACTTGCTGGGGTGATTTCTGAAGACATGTTTAACATGCCGTGTGATTTCATTTTCAGCTCAATTAATTAGAATTTGATTTTTAAACAATTATTTTCTCAGTATGACCATTTTTTTCATTCCCAGATCGCCCGCTTCGGAAAAATCGGTTCAAAACGCCCACTTTGACAGCGTTTTTTACAGTATTTTCTGCATTTATCAAAAAATTATTAAGCACGGCACATTATGTAGTTTCTAAATAAGAGAATTTCCCAGTTTGATGCGTTTGAGAGCAAAAATGAATTTTAAAATGAATCGGAAAATACGCAGTTTGGATCGGAATACACCCTTAACTTGAAGTATTTTGAAGCAGACGATCCGGAATCAAGATTTTCGACTTGAGCAAATATTTGAAACTCACTTAACTTTTGATAATCTCTTAGCGATGAGTTGAGTTGAAATCTGCCTGCTGAACTCTTTTTCTTATTTGAAACTGTTCTTAAAAGTAGAGTTGAGTTCTACAAATAATTATTCAGCTTTTTCGAATGATCTTTTGAATCTTTTAATTGTTTAACACACGGCAAAGAATAAAAACAATAATAAACTATGTATGTATAATTTTTAATTAATTTTTTCAATTAATTATCAGCAGAGAAATTACGCTCGAAATTATTGACGTGATTTACCACATTGCTAACGAAGCGTAGAACCAACAGTGTGAAAAATGTCCAAGCCGGGAACCGAATCCAGAACCCTTGGAATAGCGTTTCTAATGCTCTACCATTTAAGCTACGAAGACGATGCCCAACTTAGCATTTTTCACTCACATATGTTGGTAAGGTTGCAACTGATGCTGGGTTTATTTCTGTCTCATGTTTCGCCGAAGGATTGTGTGCTCGTGAAGACTATTCCATCTTGTGTTGCAGTTGAAACCTTACCAACATATGTGAGTGAGAAATGCTAAGTTGGGCATCGTCTTCGTAGCTTAAATGGTAGAGCACGGTGCGCTATTCCAAGGGTTCCGGGTTCGATTCCCGGCTTGGACATTTTTCCCATTGTTTGTTCAACGCTTCGTTAGCAGTGTGATAAATCACTTATTAAATATTCAAACCATGTATGGTTAGAAGTTGCGGTTACAAATTTAACATAAGTTAAGATTCTTAAAACTTTTGGCAATGTGAACAGGGGAAGCCTAATTCCGGGTTGTCGGGCTCAAAAAAGTTAAGCTAAATGACTCGACATTCATAATGCGAACGTAGTAGAACGCTGATTAGGAGAGTGAAAACCCTTTTTTTCTCTCTCCTGAGGTTGTTCGACCCCTGCGAACAAGGGGGTGCCTGGACAAAAAGTCACGAATAAATGGAAAAACTTCCATGTTTGGCCACCCCAATATCGCGATCACATTGTGATAGATAAGTCACTTAACTGGAAGTTTTTGGAGAAGACATACCCGGAATCAAGATTTTTGATTTGAGCAAGTTTCTGAAACTTACTTAATTTTCGATACTCATCTGCCTATGTTCCAGCACTTTTTTGAAACGTTATAGCACTTAAAAAAAAAAAAAAAAAAAAAAAAAAAAACTTAGCAAAGAAACATTGTATTCATATTTTTTGATTTAGTTTTAATAAAAATTAATAATTTACCTTTAAAATTATAATACAAGGTATTTCCTGAAAGTAGGGCAAAATTTTAAAAGGTGATAGTACACATCTAAACAAAAAACTTTCATGAAATAATACATGGTCGAAAATAAAACGCAAGGGTGATGGCGCATTTGGAAACTTGGTCCATGCAAATGTTAAAGCTCTATACCCGTTGCGAGTTACCGGAAGAAGAAAGAAACGAATAGCATGCATATGTGATATGGGGAAGAAGTAGAACGCGTATGCAAAATTTCGCCTTGATTAATACGCAAAAGCCGCTGATCCGAGTGTGCAACTGTCAATCGCGGTAGCAACGTGTCGAAAGATGTTGTCCTTCACTAATAGATAAAAAGCTGATATGCATTTTATATACGGAAGTGCAAATGAAAATGTCTCAGAGGCCCAATGATTGTTCGGAGAGCGTTTTGTCACTTAATCGTACTTTGTGCGTTTTTGCCTCGTATAACCACATCGCCCTCCAGCTTCTTTGCGTTTTAATTCCGACCATGCATTCTTTGATGAAAGTTATTTGTTTGGATGTGTACTATCACCTCTTAAAGTCTTGCTCATCTTTTATGAAACAGCCCATATATAGGTTAAAGTGGTACAGGAATGCGCACTTCAGATATTTCATTAAATAACGATAAATGAAGAGATTTAAGGGATGATGTTATACTTTATTTATAATCTTAGATTATTAAGCTAACAACAAAAAATTGCATTCATCAACTTATAAGATGAATTCGGTATTATTTTCAAAAAAGATTTTCCTCCTAAATGCCCATTCTTGTACAACCATTGAGGTTAAGAATGCGCAGTCCAGTATGCAAGAATGCGCAGGATAAAACAAGTTAGAAATTGCACGTCAAACGTGGCAAATGAAGTGCGTTCGTGCTATAACCAGTTTTATAAATATTTTTGCACCGCATAGTGTACTGAATGTACATTTTAGTGCACTTCATAAGTGCATATCCATTTCATTCTGTTCGAAAGGCAGTAACATCCTTAAAATACACTTGAAATCATTTTTTCCCATTGGCCGTCATGTAACGGAAAACTTTTGATTGTCCCTGTCATTAAACTATACATCCGATTTTCATAAAATTTGAAATGACCCGACGAAATTTTGCAACAATTATATATTTAAAATTTCAGATCATTCGGTTGGGTAGTTTTTGCTCTGTTATATGCGGACGGACAGATAGACGGACTGAACGACCACTAAAGGTGCTACATATTTATATAATTACGAACGCACCTAAAAAGTGGCATCCTTTTAGAAGAGAACACAGAGAAAAGAACTTAAAAATATTAATTTCTCGAGGAGATATTTTGAATATAAAAATGCATCAACCGCCCATAAACTTAACATTACCTAGAGGAATTCGGAAACTGAGTGACTAGCAACCTTAAGGCTGTTCGTAACTGCTCTGCTCAACAAGCGAAAAAAGTTTTGAAATATTTACAAATTCATTTTTTAACGGAAAGATATAAAATTGGAAAACCTGGGCATGGAAGCGATTTGCAATTGAACTATTTTTTCCATTTTTTTGATCCATCAATTACTTATTGAGTTATAAGGAATTTTGACCACATGACAAACACGTTTTTCGTCCACTCTTGAGTGCTCTTTCTCCTTTCGCGCGGAAATTCGGTTCAAAACGCCCACTTTGACATTATTTTCTGAAAGATCTATTGCGTTTGCAAAAAAATGGAAAAAACAGCTCAATGACATAGTTTCTGAACAACAACACCAGCTAGTTTCATGCATTTTCGAACAAAAATAAATTAAAACTTATGTCAGAAAGTTGACCTTTTGATTTGAGAACACCCTTAACACTTTCCAACAAAGTTGAAAGTTTTTTGAATTCGGTTTGTCTGACTGTCTGTCTGCCTGCCCGCGCTCTAACTCGTGTAATTATACTCCGATTGACATGAAATTCAAAAATGTTATTGGGTATCACTGTGGCATGTTCGGTATGGAAAATGAAGTGTGTAGCATTTACGGTTCATTTACAGAGACACTCAAAAGCATTCACTTACATTTACGGTCTAGAGGGGAAAATCGTTTGCGGTGTATTTTAATGATATCACACTATTTTAAACACACTGAAATTTATATATATCACAGAAGTGTACTACACGGCGCTTGCTGTAGAATATGACGTGCATAGAATCGATCGTTCATTTACACAAAAGAATTTAGCTACATAAGAAATTGAACAATTGTTGAACTATTGGAGTCTGAACAATAATTCCTGAAAATGCGTTTTCAGTTGCGATAATGCATTTAGGTAGATTTCGTAAGAAATACTACCTATTGCAGTCGTTACCATGGTGCGACTTTTGAAAAATTCCTTCATAACTTTTCATTATAGGACCCCAGGAACCCAAAACCACCCTCACCTAAAAAGTTTATATATATATATATGTGTGTATGTATGTATGTACTAAATTTTGTCCGCACGATAAAAGTCGCAATTATGCACGGATCGTCTTCAAACTCGCCAACAACTTTGAGATGGCTAATATCTCGGCGGGGATTGAAAATGGGCAAAATCGGCCCAAGGGAATGGAAATGGGGAGGGTTAAAAATATTGAATACCGTCTTAACAAGATTGGGATAAAACCAGCTCTTACACAGCAATGACAGGGGAAAAAAAATATTTTTCGTTATAGCAGTTGCCAACAATAATAAAAAAAAAAACAATAAAATTCTCACCACAACAATTGCTTTTCTTTTGCAAGATTTTTCACATGAAAAAATAAATTAAATAAATAGTTTGACGAATTGAAAACAAATTGAATATTACGTCATAAGTTTTCTAGAGCAAGATTTCCGCTCATGAAAACTCAAAATGAAATAAATAGTTTGACGAATTAAAAAAAATATATATTGCATCAAATTGGAAATAAAACGGATCTCAGCAGGTGAATATGTAACGTCATGTGAGTTTGAAGAAACGTATTAAAACATGATAAAAACCCGACTATGGAAATATTAACATATTTTAACATTTTGAGGTTCTCTGAATTTGTTTTAGCCATTTTTAAACCTATTCCATATTACATGCGTGTGTGTATTCGTGTATATAAGAAATTTCACAAAATGTTTAGCTCCCTAGAGCTCATTCTTAGTGAAGGAACTGGGTTTATCTTTAATGTTGATTTAAGTTTTGTTGGTGAATTTAGTACTTAATTTCGAAATCTACCTCCGCCTGTAGGCCCGAGCCGGCAGAAATTTTTTTTAAATTGAACTCTTTTTCTTAACATTACTTGGTGTGTATAAATTCTGCAAACTTTTAGGTAGAATGAAGTCAAAGCACGAAGAAAAGAATTTTAACCCGGACCGAGTCTGCAGAAAAAGTAAAGCCCGGGACCGGACCGGCCCAAAAAGGGTGTTGACCAGTCCCGGGCCGTGCCGACCTCTACTTTGCCCTATTCTTGATAATTCATATTACTACTAATAAGTAGGTTTAGAAGGGGAGGAGGGGGGTTTTGAGTCTTCTGACCGTTTCCAGCTCATTCACTCTATATTTACGCTACTAGACGTAACGTATAATTTTCATTTTTGAAAACTTTCTTTACGTTGTATTAGACATATGCTTTTTAACCACATCGTAAAAGTGGCAGATGTCATCATCGGTGAAAAATGGTTGCTTGAATTAATAAGCCTATCTGAAACCGCAACCAGACTAGTATAACCATTACGAGATCCTAATGCCTTAGTAGCATCAATGTTAATTACGTTGAGTATGTTCGGAATTCAAGTTGGCCATAACGAATGGTTTTAGGCGGTTTAAAAGAAAAAAAAAAAAAAAAAAAAAAATAAGAAATTACTCGTTCAGCAGCACGAAACTTTCTGAGTCATTTTTAAATATAAAAGCATGAAACTTGTTAGCGTGGAGCTGTAACATATATAACGTTATGAACTTTTTGGCAATTTTGGAACCCCCCCTCCCCCCTTAAGATGCCATACGATGATATTTCGCGAATATCCCCACCCCCCATGCTTCTCATGATATCGTTATCACTGTCTAAAAATTCTTTTTTTTTTACCTTTATTTTTACCTTCATTTTTAGGTACGTTCGTAAGTATATAAATACGTAGCATCTATAGTCGTCGTTCAGTCCGTCCATCTGTCCACATACAAGAAATTTTATGAAAATTGAATTAAAAGTTAAAAAGATATTCATAAAAGTTTTCTTCCTCCTTTTAAATCTATCGTACGTAAATAATTCAATGATATCCCATGATAGGTAATGATTCTAGGTTACCATGGTGATGACATCCTATTTAAGATGGAGTCCTATTATTTCGGTATCACTGAATTTAATATATAGAATCGTAATAAATTTTGTATTCATGCATTTTTGCAAAAGAGTGCAACAACTATTGCACCAAGATCTGAATATTTATAAAAACTAGTTATAGTACGAACGCACCACATTTGCCACGTTTCCCATACAATTTCCGACTTGTTACAGTTTTGGAACTATGTACAGATATGCTTATACTTTATTATTGGCATACTTTACTCATTAAAAAGAAAAGAAGAAGTTAATAAAATATCGCTATTACATATAAAATAACTTTATATTAAATAACACTTAAAAGAAATGATTATTATTAAAAAGTATTTAATAGTAGGTTTTTATTACATAATGTACTCAACAGTAATATTGTCCTCTTGCACTCCCTGAACGGGGAGGTAGCAAGCCGAATTTTTTATCAACAAAACAGATTATAAGGATTTCTAGTGGTTGTAAAACTTTTAGCGATGACTAGAGAGTCCTTATTTTTCACATCTTTATCTCTTTCATCCTTATTTCTCCAGGATTATAAGAGGCTGTTACAGTTCATATAAACTTTAAAACATATTTATAATTACTTAAAAGGTGACACAAACATATAAAGATATTATTTAATATAACTCTGAGATCTGTCAAACGCACACGCGTTCATTTTCAAAGGGAAAAGATGACTGGCTAGGATAGAAAACAAATTAAAAAACAAAATCCTACGCATGCGCAAGCGAAGTTCAGTCCATTACTCTACAGAGGGGTGAAAAGATAAGCTCATATTTTCAGGAGTTCTTGAAATACTTAGGATAATATTACTTTCTTATGATTCTTATAATATTACCAAATCGCGGTAATATTATAAGAAAGGACATCGTTACAAACAGTATCACTTCTAAGTAAAATTTCAATGGATTCACGGATTATTAAAGAGTAATGGTTAGATGATGAAATGATCATTTTAGCTTTTTTGAAGTTTATCTTAATATTATCTTTTTGATGCAATCTGGATAAAGCTGTACTTGGTTTGTTAAACTTGATATCAGATAAGTCCTCTTTTAGCCTTTCTTTAAATTTTCGAGATGTCATACCAATATAGAATAAACTTTCTTGGTGTTCTGTGCTGAATGGGATTATGTAAACTCCTGCATTTTCATAACCTGGAATTGGATCAATTTGTAACGATATCCTTTCTTATAATATTCCCGCAATTTGGTATAATATCCTAAGTATTTCAAGAAATCCTGAAAACATGAACTGATCTTTTCACCCCTCTGTACAGCAATGGACTGAACTTCGTTTGCGCATGCGAAATATTTTGAATTTGTTTTTGAATTTGTTTTATATTATAACCAGTCATCTTTTCCCTTTGAAAAGGAACGCATGCGCGTTTGAAAAATCTCAGGATTATGTTAACCCTTAAATGCTGGGTGTAGCTTTTCGGCAACATACCCAATTTAGGCTCTAAAATACCATTAAAATAATATTGAAGCTATAATGCCTAATGTTGCCAATAAAATACATTCTGAAAATATTATTAAATCGATTTTAAACATGTAGATGGCAACACTTGTGCTGTTTAAGAATAAAGATAGACTTATTTTTTCAATTGTTGCTACTTGTTCTTGTTGGGAAGCTTGCGAAATACCCTATTTTGTTCTGCAGTGAGCAAGTAAAATGTATTTCTTATTATAGTTCCTAAAATTCGTGTGTAGTTAATATTATAGAATTTTATCAAAGAAAATTATTTTTTCAAATAAAGACCAGTATTGCCGATTAGTAACAAACAGTTTTTTAACCGTAAACCATACTTAAAATAAAATATGATTTTTTTAAGTATTTTTCCCATGATTTATTTAAAAAATGAAGGCCGAAAAACATTATTACAATGATTTTTGAAATATCAAGCATTTAAGGGTTAAATAATATCTTTATATGTTAGTGTCAACTTTTAAGTAATTATAAATATGTTTTAAAGTTTATATTAATAACAAGGTGAAAATTCCTTCACGACACTGGTTTTTTAATACGGTGTTTTGACTCTATTGTTATAGTTGATTTTGATTATCGTCTTGGGCCCTTTGTTATTGAAAGACTTTTCCCTGTCCCACCATTTTTAACACTTTCCAACAACATTGAAATGTGTTTATGCATCCGGTTTGTCTGTCCGTCTTTCCACACTCTAACTCAAGTAAATAGACTCGTATTTTCATGCAATTGATAAAGGTTATTTAGGGTCACCAAAGCATATTTGGTATTGTATATGAAGTATGTAGGATTAATCATTCATTTACAGGGGCACTCAAAAGTATTCCATTACATTATGGTATATGGGGAAAACCCGTTTGCAGAGTATTTTAATGACGTTACGCTATTTCAAATGTATGGAAACTGATATAAATCACTGAATTTCACTACGATCACGTTAGAACAGGGCATTCATAGCATTTTTTTTTCATTTACAGGGACACACAAAAGAAATCGGTTACAGTACAGTACTGTCTTTGAGTCATAATTGCTGGAGTATACGGTTTAAAATTCGGTATGAGCTTTTAAATTTAATTATTTTTTTGCATCTTACTCGTTATATATAAATTCCGTACCTCAAATACAGGGCTGCACAAAAGTATTCACGTACCGTTCTCCTTATTAGAGGAATTTGCTGAAGGTAAATTTTCAACTGAAGTATAGGTTGGCATGCATGTAGTTAATAGATTCCAATCTGTATATCCTATACAGGGCTGCTGAAAATATTCGCATAATTTTCCGATTGTGGATGGGAGCAGCTTAAATTGGGTTTTGAAATGTATTATGCGTTTCCATATGGTAAAATTAGACGTAATATTATTTTTTAAACCGTGCAGTTTCGTTATATTATTCTGAATGTGTTGGAAAGTGTTTCATAATCTATGCTTGACGCATGATTTTTTCTTACTTGTTTAAATTTTGAAAAGAAAAAATTGTCATGTTCCATGCACACATTTGCCTTTAACATTTGCATACGCTGTCTCTCATCATACACAAATCCCAGGGTTGAACTTTGTTAACGATTCCATTGGATATTGATGCCAAGGAATTGTCACTTGGAGCAACTTACGTCGATTTTAGTACAGTTCATCTCGTTGTTTAGCGGATGTTGAAATATGTTTTTGTAACTCGTAAATAATTTTAACCATAAAGACGATTTGGCGATTTATCACCTACAGCCGGTTAATGGAAAAATGCTTTGAAATTAATTATTAATCAGAGATCGACCGAAAATTCGGTTTCGTTTCGTTTTCGGCCCATAATCTGAGTTTCGCCGATTATTCGTTTTCGGCGAAAATGCTGGCAAAAATTCAACTGGACCGAAACTATCTGTATTCCAAAAATCTCGTTTCTTCCTTCATAAATTTTCAACATTACTCTTTGATTTGAGCTGTATCGGCTCAAATGAGACAATTTTTATTTATTGCTCTGAACTTTGCTGTTTATAATTATCAGTCATCACTCGCCCAAGACGAGAGTGCAAATTATAAAGCAAGCAATCCATATAAGACTAAACTTTGTTTAAAGATGCTTTTCATGTGCTCATTAAACCGTAATAGAAAATTTTTAGCTTGAAATCACAAAACTGTTTCGAATACTCTTTGAGAAAATTCTAGTATAATAGAGGATCAAATGCAAAAATTATTATAAAAGATAAATGGAGGTATCTACACCTAAAACACTGTTTAATTAGATGAAATTCGTATAATTAGAAAATCATTTTGTGTCGTTCATGAATTATTAATATCTTATTTTATATGAAAATAAAAAGTTTTGGTCAGAGGCACAGAGAGCCAACTTGGGCCGCACGCATAATTAATTAATAATTATGTATATTTAATAAACACGTATAATTAAATTAATAATTATGTATATTTATGTATGTATTAATTACTTTTTTTAAAAAATTGCGCATTTTCGTTTTCATTTTCGGACAAAAATAGGAAGAGTACCGAATTTCGGTTTCGGTTTTAAAAACCTGTTTTGGTCGATCTTTAATATTAATTTATAATTAAATTCTAAAAATACTAAAATGTCGTATTATCATCGGAAACACACCTGTGGGAGTAATTTTTTATAATTCTAGCATATCAGGAAGTGAGTTAAAGTGACGGTGGACGTTAAAAAAAAAAAAATTCTTTTAATTTTCATAATAGAGATTCGAAATTTTGTGCATATATACATTTCATCATAAATATATAGAACACCTTAAAATAAATTTCCAATCTTATTATAAGTTTAAGATCTTTAAAAAAAATTAAAATTTTAAAACGAAATTTTAAAATGCTCCTTGCGTCTTATTTTTTTTAGATATTTCCTGCATTTTGGATTTTAATCACATAAAACTCTATTACAAAAAAGCTTGTGTCTCGATTTTTTAATCACTGAAATAGTTAATTTTTTAGAGATATTTATCTGCCATTCATCAAGATTCTGCCTTATAATAAGTTACAAATAAAATCTGTCTTAATGAAGTCGAATTGTAAAATGCATACACAGTTTCTTTTTAACCCTTTCCGGCGCGGAGTAATTCTGTTTATAAACTGATGAAATAATGGACTGACACCGTAATTTATAAACGAATTTATTAGAAAATACGAACTTGCTTATTTTCATGTACATTATAATAGGAAAATTTTAGTTAAATATTCTTGGTGCCGTTTGTCAGTTTTGGAATTAAAATTAGGTGTCCTTTTTTAAGGACACCGCGCCGGAAAAGGGTTAATCAATATCATAGGATTTTCCCTTATCAGTTTCATGAATTTTGATCAAATATTAAGTAGCAAGGAGCCTTTCAAAAATAAAAAAAATCCCTGCCGGCTCGGGCCTACAGGCGGAGGTAGATTTCGAAGTTAAGTACTAAATTCACCAACAAAACTTAAATCAAGATACCCCGTTCCTTCACCAAGAATGAGCTCTAGGGAGCTAAACATTTTGTGAAAATTATAATATACAGGAATACACACACGCATGTATATGGAATAGGTTTAAAAATGGCTAAAGCAAATTCAGAGAACCTCAAAGTGTTAAAATATGTTAATATTTCCATAGTCTGGTTTTTATCATGTTTTAATACGTTTCTTCAAACTCACATGACGTTACCAATTCACCTGCTGGTGTCCATTATATTTCTAATATGATGCAATATTTTGATTTTTTTTTTTTTTTTTTTTTTTCGTCAAACTATTTATTTCATTTTGAGTTTTCAGGGGGAAATCTTGCTCTAGAAAACTTATGACGTAATATTCAATTTGTTTTCAATTCGTCAAACTTTTTATTTAATTAATTTTCGCGCGAAAATTTTGCAATAGGAAATCAATTGTTGTGGTGAGAATTTTATTGCTTTTTTTAATTGTTGGCAACTGCTATAACGAAAAATATTTATTTTTTTCTGTCATTGTTTTGAAAGAGATGGTTTTATCAGAATCATGGTAGAGACCAGAACAGTTAATCAGACGGTATTCAAAATTTTGAACCCTCCCCATTTCTATTCCCTTGGGCTGATTTTGCCCATTTTCAATCCCCGCCGAGATATCAGCCATCTCAAAGTTGTTGGGGAGTTTGAAGACGATTCGTGTATAATTACGACTTTTATCGTGCGGACAAAACTTTTTAGGAGGGGGTGGTTTTGGATTCCTGGGGTCGTATAATGAAAAGTTATGAAGGAATTTTTCAAAAGTCGCACCATGGTAACGACTGCAATAGGCAGTATTTCTTACGAAATCTACCTAAAAAAAAGGTGAAAAATCAGTACTGAGAAAAATAGATTTAAAATATATTAAAAGAGCAAAAAATTAATAGTGAACAAAATTAAAACACTTGTAACTTTGCGTTAAATAATCGCATCTGGAATGCGGTTTTCCACGAATGACGTAATGCAAATTGGACAATAATAATACGCACAAAAAGAAATGTCGATTTTGGCTCAAATAAATGTCCACGGTCCCCTTAAAAATCGATAACCGCTCTTTTCACGCTAAAAAACCAGGTAACTAATAAAAGGGTGTAATAACTGAAACCGAGTCAGTTACTTTGGTTAAAAATGGCGGTTGTTGAATCGTGGGATTTCGGAGAATTTAGTAATTAGTAATTTTCTTCGATCCCCATTTTATTGTCGGCACTACCATAAAACTCGGATGGAACTGCAGAAAGGGCTAGAAAAACAAACAAGATATTATTTTCAGTCCAAACAACACACATTCTCCTGGCGTGAAGCCCGAGTTCGTAGACGGTGATTTTTCATACCAACGGTCTCCTGTTATTGCTTCTTCTTGCTACGGATTTTAAAAATGATTATGAAAATCCGTTCATTAGTTCTTGAGATAGAGCTATTGCGGAAATCGTGAAAAATGCTGCATAGTAGCGCCACCTGTTGTGCGATATACACCAAAAACTAATCAGCACCCGTTTTTATCAAGGTCTAACTGAATCTAACGTTTTGTGAAATTCCGTGTATTAGTTCTTGAGATAGAGCGCCCACAAAATTTGGGTCACCTACAGACAGACAGACATTTTCTAAAAACCATTAAATCGTGTTCAGGAACTTCTAAAACGTATAAATCCATAGAAAAGTGGGAGTCGAAATTTTTCACGAATCCAAAACTTTCTTCTAATAAAAAGAACTAAAATCTAATAAAAAGTTCTAATAAAGATAGAAGAAAGTAATATGCTTGAGATTCATGTATTTATAATTAAATTCTAAAAATATTAAAATCTAGTATCGTCATCAAAAAAACACATGTGAGAGCAATTTTTGTAACTAGGGGGCTCGGCCCCCTACGAGCTACGCTCGCCAACCCCCGTCCAGACACCGCAGACTCTAAATACACGCTAATGTGATCGGCTTTAAAAAGATTTCGAAAGATTGAATTATAATTTAAAAAACAGTGGCGATCTCCCTATAAACTGATTTCTATTCATTTCTCTTTGATTGGGGAAATTTTAACGCCAAATCCGCTGCGGTAGTACTTGATTATCCCGTCGACCAATTTCGCCAAATTATATAAATCGCCAAACCACTCGCCAAATTATACAAATTGACATAATTTTTATTTTAAATAACGAAAGAACAAATAAATTAGTACAACATTAATAAAAATACAAATAAAACGTCGAAATTAAAATAACTTGATGACGTAGACACGTGTCACAACATTTCAAAATAAGCTAATATAAAAGGAATTAAGTAAACAGAATCTTCGTCTCCCGGTATTTTTTAACAAAGCGAAAAGAAAGTTCTTTTAAATGAGACATTTTAAATTAATCGTTTTTAATCTGACGTAATTTTGACCAAACTATTCTTTCTCTTTTTAATATTCAAGTGAAAATACTTGTGTTAGAAATAAAATATTATTTGCGCTTTCCTAAGAAAAATAGTTAAAAAGTATCCTCTCAAAATATCAAATAAATGTCTAGCGCAATTTGTAAATTTAAACCGTTTTGCAATATTATTTTGTGTTCATTTTATGTAATAACTGTAATGTGGCGTAAATAGGACGTAATTTCTCCTATTTAAGACTTCTAACGCATGTTAATAAATTTATTATTTTACTAATTCCTTTCTCTCTTAAAATTCACGTGTAATTATAGTTTTTATGACGTAATTTTTAATAAGTTCCTGCTTTTTGTACATAATAATTTAATTCTAATTCCAGATGTTTTTTTCTGTTTATAATAGTCACGTGTAAATAAATTTTTAATTTATTACACGTATAAATATATATATATATATTTTAAAACAAACATTATTGTTTCCGCTGTTTATACAGTTGGCAACAGTTTAAATTAATATCACTTTCTAAAATCTGTAAAAAATATCTCTCGAAATGCTGAAAATTTGAATTTAAAATAGATATAAAACCTCGAAAAATGAGTCAAATTAAAAAAATAAATCAATTCTGCACACCGGGAAATTATAACGTATAAAATGAACTAAAAATTATTAAATTCCGATGTATAGTTTTTGCTACTATAAAACTTTTTTAGTGGAACGATTTTGTCCAACTTTAGCATTAAATATCTCTTAAAATAATTCTTCGATTTGAAAAGTGTCTGCATCAGCGTGTTTATCAAACATTTCTGTATAACACTACCGATTTTCATATTTTTGTATGCATTATTTTTCTTAATATTAACGAAGAAAGGCCATGCTTAAGCATTCAAATTGGATGCCGATCTACCCGGAATATCTACGCAGATTTTCATTGGTCCATTTCCAAATCAAAACTTTTTTTATATATAGAAGGAAAAGAAAATAAATGTAAATAAACATTTATTACAAAGCGGTAGTTACTTTTAGGTAGCTTTCTTTACAAAAAAGCTACCTATTGCAGCCGTTCGGAGGAAAGAGATTTCAAAAAATTTTGGTATATTTTCATCGATCATGACCCCCAGACCCCGAAACCACCCTCCGTTCAAAATTGATATATATATATATATATATATATATATCTGACCTATGTCACACTGTAACTCCCGTAATTATGAACCGATTTCGATGTAATTCGGTGTGTACATAGTACATACCAATGTCTCGACCGAGTTCGTTGGCCAGCTTCATCCGCCGTTTTGTTTCAAAATGGCGGCCATTTAAAATTTTTAAAAAAATTTAAAACTTGAAATGTGGTACCAGAAAATTAAAAATGGAAAAATATTTTTTTCTTATGTATTTGACCTTTATACAAAGATTCCGGAGCAGTTTTTGTTTCGTCTATATCTTAAAAAATGGCTGAGTTATAGCATTTTGAATTTCTAGCGTGGCTGACATTTTGAAACGTCCTGAATTTTGTCACGCGATAAAAGGCGTATTTATGAACCGATTTGGATGTAATTCGGTGTGTACATAGTACATACCAATCTCTCGACCGAGTTCGTTGGCCAGCTTCATCCGCCATTTTGTTTCAAAATGGCGGCCATTTAAAAATTTTTAAAAAATTTAAAATTTGAAATGTGGTACCAAAAAATTAAAAATGGAAAAATATTTTTTTCTTATGTATTTGACCTTTATACAAAGATTTCGGAGCAGTTTTTGTTTCGTCTATATCTTAAAAAATGGCTGAGTTATAGCATTTTGAATGTCTTGCGTGGCTGACATTTTGAAACGTCCTGAATTTTGTCAAGCGATAAAAGGCGTATTTATGAACCGATTTGGATGTAACTTCGTTTATACATAGTACATACCAATGTCTCGACCGGGTTCGTTGGCCAGCTTCACCCGCCATCTTGTTTAAAAATGGCGGCCATTTAAATTTTTAAGAAAAATTTAAATTTGAAATGTGGTACCAAAAATTGAAAATTGAAAAAATATTTTCTTCTTATGTGTTTGACCTTGATAAAAGATTCAGGAGCAGTTTTTGTTTCGTCTATATCTTAAGAAATGGCTTGAGTAATAGCATTTTGAATTTCTAGCGTGGCTGACATTTTGAAATGTCCTGATTTTTCTCACGTAATAACAGGCGTATTTATGAACCGACTTGGATGTACCTTGGTGTGTACATAGTACATACAAATATCTCGACCGAGTTCGTTGGCCAGCTTCATCCGCCATCTTGTTTCAAAATGGCGGCCATTTAAAAAAATAAAAAAATTTAAATGAGATACCAAAAAATTGGAAAATGAAAAAGATTTTTTTGTATGTGTTTGACCTTAATACAAAGATTCCGGAACAGTTTTTCTTTCGTCTATATCTAAAAAAAAAATGTCTGAGTAATAGCATTTTGAATTTCTCTTGTGGCTGATTTTTTAAAACGACCTGATTTTTGTCACGCGATAACAGGCGTATTTATGAACCTATTTGGATGTAACTTGGTCTGTACATAGTACATACCAATGTCTCGACCGAGTTCGTTGGCCAGCTTCATTCGCCATCTTGTTTCAAAAGGGTTGCCATTTAAAAAAAATTTAAATTTAAAATTCAAAATGAGGTATTAAAAAATTGGAAAATGAAAAAGATTTTTTTTATGTGTTTGGCCTTGATACAAAGATTCCGGAGCAGTTTTTGTTTCTGAAAATTTGTTCTTTTGTTGATATCTTAAAAAATGGTTGATTTATAGCACTTTGAATTTCTAGCACGGCTAACATTTTGAAACGATCTTGTATTTGTCACGCGATAACACACGTATTCGCCTATTTCGATGTAAGAAGGCATGTAAATGGTATACATCAACACCTCGACCAAGTTCGCTGGCCAGATTCATCAGCCATCTTGTTTCAAAATGGCGGCCATTAAATTAAAAAATATATATATATTTAAAGTGAGGTGCAAAAAAATTAGAAATTGAAAAAGGTGTCTTTCTTAAGTATTTGATCTTGATATAAGGATTCAGGAGCATTTTTTGTTTGTCTTTACCTTAAAAATGGCTCAGATATAGCAGTTTCAATTTCTATTGTGGGTGACATTTTGAAAAATCTGATTTTTTGCATGCGACATCACTCCTATATATTAACCGATTCCGATGTGAGTGAGCATGTGCACAGCAATTACTAAGGTCTCGACCAAGTTCACTGCTTAGCCTCATCCACCATGTTGTCTTAAAATGACAGGCACTTTAAGAAATTGCCGAATTTGGCAGCGAAATATAAGTTACTTTAAAGAAAAGCAGCTTGGATAAAGCTGACTAATTTCGCGAAATTCTCATTCATTATATTGATAAAAATTAGTATTGAATCTCGTATATTCGGTTTCCACTAAATTGAGCTTCGTGTGTTTGCATGATATAAGTTGGCTTTTTTTAAATAAGGATTATGAAAGCTACCTCTTCCTCCCGGCACTGGCCGGAAGGACTTTTTTAGGTAGCTTTCTTTACAAAAAAGCTACCTATTGCAGCCGTTCGGAGGAAAGCGATTTCAAAAAATTTTGGTATATTTTCATCGATCATGTCCCCCAGACCCCGAAACCACCCTCCGTTCAAAATTGATATATATATATATATATATATATATATATATATCTGACCTATGTCACACTGTAACTCCCGTAATTATGAACCGATTTCGATGTAATTCGGTGTGTACATAGTACATACCAATGTCTCGACCGAGTTCGTTGACCAGCTTCATCCGCCGTTTTGTTTCAAAATGGCGGCCATTTAAAATTTTTTAAAAAATTTAAAACTTGAAATGTGCTACCAAAAAATTAAAAATGGAAAAATATTGTTTTTTTATGTATTTGACCTTTATACAAAGATTCCGGAGCAGTTTTTGTTTCGTCTATATCTTTAAAAATGGCTGAGTTATAGCATTTTGAATTTCTAGAGTGGCTGACATTTTGAAACGTCTTGAATTTTGTCAAGCGATAAAAGGCGTATTTATGAACCGATTTAGATATAATTCGGTGTGTACATAGTACATACCAATCTCTCGACCGAGTTCGTTGGCCAGCTTCATCCGCCATTTTGTTTCAAAATGGCGGCCATTTAAAATTCTTTTAAAATTTTAAAATTTGAAATGTGGTACCAAAAAATTGAAAATGGAAAAATATTTTTTTCTTATGTATTTGATTTTTATACAAAGATTTCGGAGCAGTTTTTGTTTCGTCTATATCTTAAAAAATGGCTGAGTTATAGCATTTTGAATTTCTAGCGTGGCTGACATTTTGAAACGTCCTGAAATTTGTCACGCCATAAAAGGCGTATTTATGAACCGATTTGGATGTAACTCCGTTTATACATAGTACATACCAATGTCTCGACCGGGTTCGTTGGCCAGCTTCACCCGCCATCTTGTTTAAAAATGGCGGCCATTTAAATTTTTAAGAAAAAATTAAATTTGAAATGTGGTACCAAAAATTGAAAATTGAAAAAATATTTTCTTCTTATGTGTTTGACCTTGATAAAAAGATTCGGGAGCAGTTTTTGTTTCGTCTATATCTTAAAAAATGGCTGAGTTATAGCATTTTGAATTTCTAGCGTGGCTGACATTTTGAAACGTCCTGAATTTTGTCACGCGATAACAGGCGTATTTATGAACCGACTGGGATGTACCTTGGTGTGTACATAGTACATACAAATATCTCGACCGAGTTCGTTGGCCAGCTTCATCCGCCATCTTGTTTCAAAATGGCGGCCATTTAAAAAATAAAAAAATAAAAAAATTTAAATGAGATACCAAAAAATTGGAAAATGAAAAAGATTTTTTTTGTATGTGTTTGACCTTAATACAAAGATTCCGGAACAGTTTTTCTTTCATCTATATCTAAAAAAAATGGCTGAGTAATAGCATTTTGAATTTCTCTTGTGGCTGACATTTTAAAACGACCTGATTTTTGTCACGCGATAACAGGCGTATTTATGAACCTATTTGGATGTAACTTGGTCTGTACATAGTACATACCAATGTCTCGACCGAGTTCGTTGGCCAGCTTCATTCGCCATCTTGTTTCAAAAGGGTTGCCATTTAAAAAAAATTAAATTTAAAATTCAAAATGAGGTATTAAAAATTGGAAAATGAAAAAGATTTTTTTTATGTGTTTGGCCTTGATACAAAGATTCCGGAGCAGTTTTTGTTTCTGAAACTTTGTTCTTTTGTTGATATCTTAAAAAATGGTTGATTTATAGCACTTTGAATTTCTAGCATGGCTAACATTTTGAAACGATCTTGTATTTGTCACGCGATAACACACGTATTCGCCTATTTCGATGTAAGAAGGCATGTGGATAGTATACATCAACACCTCGACCAAGTTCGCTGGCCAGATTCATCAGCCATCTTGTTTCAAAATGGCGGCCATTAAATTAAAAAAAAAAAGTATATATATTTAAAGTGAGGTGCAAAAAAATTAGAAATTGAAAAAGGTTTCTTTCTTAAGTATTTGATCTTGATATAAGGATTCAGGAGCATTTTTTGTTTGTCTTTACCTTAAAAAATGGCTCAGATATAGCAGTTTCAATTTCTATTGTGGGTGACATTTTGAAAAATCTGATTTTTTACATGCGACAGCACTCGTATATATCAACCGATTCCGATGTGAGTGAGCATGTGCACAGCAATTACTAAGGTCTCGACCAAGTTCACTGCTTAGCCTCATTCACCATGTTGTCTTAAAATGACAGAGGCACTTTAAGAAATTGCCGAATTTGGCAGCCAAATATAAGTTACTTTAAAGAAAAGCAGCTTGGATAAAGCTGACTAATTTCGCGAAATTCTCATTCATTATATTGATAAAAATTAGTATTGAATCTCCTATATTCGGTTTCCACTAAATTGAGCTTCGTGTGTTTGCATGATATAAGTTGGCTTTTTTTAAATAAGGATTATGAAAGCTACCTCTTCCTCCCGGCACTGGCCGGAAGGACTTTTTTAGAATAGAGAGATTCTAGCCCATTACGAAGTCGGTTAAAAATTTATGTACCGTCACCATTTTGGGCCACTTTTTCCTGGTTCCACTCATATTTCCATTATTAAAAAATATAATATATGATTTTTCAACGTCAAAATTGAATTGTAAGCAATTAACAGGACCAATGAAGCAAACTGTGTGGTTTTAAAGAGGCAATTTTTTATTTTTTTTATTTTTAAACTATTTTTAGAGTTTTGGAACAAAGTAGCCCTTGCTCGGGGCTTCTTTGGTCCATCCGCTTAGTTTCATATAAAACGAATACAATTCATATGTTGGAATATTGAGACCAATTAGCAACTGATTGCAATAAGATCTGCTAATGAATTACCACTGCAAACTTTAAAAAAAAAATGTTTTTTTTTTTTTTTTTTTTTTTTTTTTTTTTTTTTCATTTAAACACAATAAACCAAATGTTAATTTTAAAGACACGAGAAACCGTTTTCATCATGTTTTCCTCAGCAACTGGAACAAAAATAATTACTGTAACATTTTTCTAAAGTAACATTTGAAAAAAATGTTACTTAATACATTTATTAAGGGATTTGGTTGTATAAAAGGCATATCTGGATAACAGAGACTACTTCCGGACCAAAAAAGGCCTGGCACAAAGTAGCCCCGAAAAACTAGTTTTCATGTTAGCTTTATGAAAACGTAAACATTTCCTGTCAAAATAAAAAGTTAAAGGAAAAACTATGATCACACATGGGTTTCAGGTTTACTAAAGGTAATTTTGACACTTAGCTCATTTGTATCTCTTATCCAGATTGTCTCACTATAGAAAATTTGGAGAGTTAAAATCTACACACGAAAACAGTTGTTTACAAATACATCCAGTGTTGCCACTAAGAAAATTTTAATTACCCCCAAACTATTCAAATACCCTATTGTAGGGTCTAAAATATCTTTCAAAGGCAAAAACTCCGAATTATCTTGTATTGTTCGCTCAATACAAAGAATAAAACCTTTTTTTATGGGATGGACCAAAGTAACCCCGCAAGGACCAAAGCAAGCCCCGGTTGACGGAAACTACCGGGTGTCCCAAAAAGGACTGACTGATTTTAAAATTCAATAACTTGCAAACGGTGACAGATATTAAAAAAAATTTTGCAGGAGGGTTATGCATAAGGTCAAAAGTTTTATTACAGTGATTTTCAATTTTAGTTCGATTTACAAAAAATAGATGGCGCTGTAAGCAATAGTCGCTAAATACAGGCTCGATTTTTGGTCCTTTATCTTGTTCCATGCAGAAAAAGGAGATGGAAATGTATTATCCGGGCCACGAAGTACCAAAAATCGAGCCTGAATTCAGCGTCTATGGATCACAGCGCCATCTATTGTTTGTAATTCGAACTAAAATTGAAAATCACTGTAAAAAAACTTTTGACCTTATGCATAACCCTCCTGCAAGAATTTTTTAAATATCTGTCACCGTTTACAAGTTATTGAATTTTAAAATCAGTCAGTCCTTTTTGGGACACCCGGTAGGTTTAATGCAATAAAAGAGTGTTGGAATCGAGTCACTTACTTTGGTCAAAAATGGCGGTTGTTGTATCTTGGGTTTTCGGATAATTTAGTAATTAGTAAATTTCTTCGATCCCTATTTTCTGTCGACACTACCATAAACCTCGGATGGAATTGCAGAAAGGTCTAGAAAAACAAAGAAGATATTATTTTCAGTCCAAACAACACGCATTATTCCTCCTGGCGTGGAAGTCTAGACACAGTTAATGAAGCCCGAGTTCGTATTACAAGGGACGGTGATTTTTCATACCAACGGTTTCCTGCCATTGCTTCTTCTTTGCTACTGATTTAAATCATAGAAATAATGGTAATAATAGGGTACTTCAGAGCAAAATTGCTTTCAATTTTGCTATGGAAGTAACTCTTCTTTTTTAAATAACTAGCTGAAGTGCCCGGCGTTGACCGCGATTTAACCCTTTCCGGCACAGTGATCCCACTGCGGGACCACCTAATTTTGATTCCAAATTTACAAACGGCACCAAGAATATTTTAATAAAATTTTGCTTTTGTCATGAAAGTTTAAAACAACAGATTTTAATTTCTAAGAAGTTCGTATGTAAATTCTAGTGTTAGTCAATCATTTCATCATTTTACGAACCGAATTTTTCTGTGCCGGAAAGGGTTAGAAGAATGTTTGTTTAGAAAAATCAATTTCAAAATTAAACTCCGTACGGACTAATACTTGTCAATATATTTTTAACTCTTTTCAACTTATGACTTCGGTTTGTCTGTCTGTCCGTGCACTAACTCGCGTAAATATATAGTCCGATTGTCATGAAATTGATACACTATACGGCCAAAAGTGATCGGTCACTTGCGATTTTAGACGTTTTGTTAAATATCTAGAAAAATACATGAGGAATCAACCTGAAATTGCAGGTGTGTAAACAGTATAGTATAGGTCATATATTTCCGCGAAGATTTTTCCCCGTAACCCCATAGGAGACCGTCAACAAATTGAAAAAGAACGCATATCTTTTGGATAACCCTGTCAAAACTAATGTAGCAAAAGCGTTCAAACTCGAGATTATTAATAAGTGGCTTATTGTAATAAACTGTGTTCATTTTTATGAGGATAGCATGTATACTCGTAGAAAAATTAAGGTTTTTATAAAAACAGTCCCAAATTTCGCCGAGTTTTTTGCTTATAATTTGCAGAGTGCTTAATATAAAAAAAGTTCTTTTCAGAAAATATGACAAACAGCATTGTACACAATACTCTGCAATCAGAATTAAAAAATAATAAAAATTGGATGAAAAAATGAGCAGGTTTACTAAAAATTGTTTCGCTGCGCATGCGAGAATGCAATCAAAATGTAATATGCATAATGTATTAGCTAAGTATATAGAGCAACTTTTGTGAAAGTCTCAAATTCATAGCTTGAAAATTCTGAAAATAATCGTCGATAGAATAAGCTCGAAATCCGTTGTTCCCAAAAAGTAGCAAAAAGATAAGGGGTTGTAACAAATATCTGCTGATTAGTGCCAAGATAGCGTACACAATATTGCATGTACTACTATATTTGGATACAATCCCTCATATTTTTGCTTCTTTTTGGGAACAACGGATTTCGAGCTTATTCTATCGACGATTATTTTCGGAATTTTCAAGCTACGATTTTGAGACTTTCACAAAAGTTGCTCGATATACTTAGCTAATATATAACCTATACTATACTGTTTACACACCTGCAGTTTCAAGTTGATTCCTCATGTATTTTTCTAGATATTTAATAAAACGTCAAAAATCGCAAGTGATCGGTCACCTTTGGCCATATAGTGTAGTTAAAATAAATTTTTATACTTCTTGCTTTGCAAATAAGAGACTAATCAATGCAATGAAAAATAATGCACTGTCTTGAAAAAGTCAAACAATCTGGCTAATTGTTATAATGCTATTTTTTTTTGTTGTTTGTATGTTTTTTCATTAAAAAACAAAAAAAAACCATAGGTGTAAGCGGGGGGGCAGAGAGAAATAATGACAGTAAAATAAGAGAGGAAAGAATTTACTTTTGTCATTAGAAATAGAATATTTTCATTACCGCAATATAATTAAAATATAAAACATACACAAACAAACAACAACAAAAAAAATCACTTAAGCGTAAGAATTTATATTTAGTGAATATACTGATGTCATAACAAAAATTTTAATCACAAATTTTCTCTTAAAAGCACCCAGTTTTTAAAAATGTATGCTCATAAAAATGTACTACTTAAAAAATCATTTATTAAAAATACTGATTAAGGCTGTTCTCAAATCTCAGAAGGGGCTATTTTTGGACAGATTTTTAAATTCATTTTTGTTCGGAAACGCATGAAATGTGCAGGTGTTGTGATTATGAAATAATATAATCGATTTTGGTAAGGACAGGAGATCTTTCTGAAAATACTCTTCGAATTGGACCGAATTTCCGGTGTGACAGAAAGAAAAGAAAAACTTTTCATCACGTGATCAGAATCGTTTTAAACTCTACTTCTTATTTATTTATTTATTTAAAAAAAGGAAAACGCTATTCGATTTCAAATCTATGTATATGTTATTTGGGCCTACTATGGCATGTTCGGTTTTGAAAATGAGGTGTATAGCATTTACGGTGCATTTACAGAGATACTTAAAAGAATTCCGTTACATTACGTCCGACGGCAAAAAATCGTCTGCGGTGTGTTTTAATGATATTACATTATTTTAAACATATTGAAATTTACATATCTATTACTAAGGTTTACTACAAGACGTTTACTGTATAAATTAGTGTTCACATTATTTATTGCTCATTTACAGGGGCCCACAAAAGTATTTGGCTATAAAAGAAAATGAGCAATAATTGAACCATAGAAGCCTACGAACAATAGTTGTTGAAAGTGCATTTCAGTTCTGGAACGCGTTTTAAAACTGAACTACTTTTTAAATATTTCGTTGTGTATATAAATTCTATAGCTCATATACAGGGCTGCATAAAAAGTTCTCAAGTACATTTCCGTGGAAGTCTAGACACGCTTAATGAAGCTTGAGTTTGTAACGTGGACGGTGATTTTTTATACCAACGGTCTCTTTTACTATTGCTTCTTCTTTGCTACTGATTTAAATCATAGAAATAATGATAATAATAGGTACTTCAGAGCAAAATTAATTTCAATTTTGCTATGAAAGTAACTCTTCGTTTTTAAATTACTAGCTGATGTACCCAGCGTTGGCCGCGGCCTTTAAAAGAATGTTTGTTTAGAAAAATCAATTTCAAAATTAAGCTCCGTGCGGACTAATATTTGTCAACATATTTTATTTTACTCCAGTGCATGAATCTTGCGCAAATATGCTGATTTTTAGGTGCGTGCGGAAGTGCAGTGAAACCTCCATGTGCGACCAGCTCCCTGAACAACCATTTTTTCATAGAACGAAAATTATTCCCATAGTCTCAATACTAATTTACCTCCATTCAGAGACCCTCCCAGTTGAACTCCCTCCATGAGCGACCCATTTCTTTAAAGAAAATGAAACAAATTCAGTTTTTTTCCTGGTCGCTTGAAGAAGATTTTATTAGAAAAATAATTCCGGAAAGCGCATTATTCATCAAACGTCTAAACTAAGTTTAGATTTTTTTTATTATTACTATTCTGGTAACTTTTAAGTGTTTAAACCCCTTTGTGCCTTTTTAGGCGATGAATTTAACTCTGTTGACAAACTAAGAATGACAGTCAATAAACTTCTCTGCCCTATTCTGTCAGGAAGCTCTGAAAGAAATAGGTAAATTAACGAAATCGTCATTATTTGTTTCCGTCCAAAAAAAAATTGCATTTATTGACTGAACTTCGAAAGGACTTGGAAATAAAAGTTATAAAAGATAAAACCGTAAAATCAAAGCAAACGTCAATGTATTCATTTTTTGAAATTCTGCAGTAATTAACTTATGTAATTAACTTTTATTTTGATACTTAAATTTTTATATTTTTTCCTAATGTGAAAAATAAATTTTAGTGACGTTAATTGTTATCTTTTTTTGAACAATTAAAATCTAGATTTAAACATGACCTCCATTAAGAGACCACCTCTCAGAGCGACCCATTTTTATTGGAACGAAACGTGGTCGCTTTAGGCAGGTTTTACTGTATATAAATACGTAGCACCTATTGTCGTCATCTGATCCGTCCGTCTGTCGGTCTGTCTGCATATAACAGCGCAAAAACTACCCAACTTTGAAATTTAATATCCTCTTTAATAAAAAATTACGCTTTGCTGACGATTGGCTTTTTCGCTAATCGTTGCCACAGATTAATCTCGGAAAATGAAACATTTTAAGTTACTGAAAAAATGAATAGCTCGAAAAGTATTTGTCAGAAAATTGCTAGACAAACTGCGTTAGAAAGGTAAAAAATTGTATTTTTCTACCAACAACAGATTACGGATATAAACAAAAGAATATTTGTTTGTTTGTTTTATTGAACACATACATCAGACTTGTGTGCTTGACACCAGAGCCCGGTTATAAATCATCGTCGATATACAGGGACGAGATAGAACAAGGAAATTTACAACACCAGAGAATTACATCCGTATGGCTCCACAAAGAGTGTGCAACGGAGCCAGCGAGATTCGAACCCGCCCCCACCTACGCTCTCAAGAGATGAGCGGCGTGGTGCCTTATCCACTCAGCCATGGTGGGCCCAAAAGAATATTGCAGAAATTTTGATTAATTTTACACATGTAAACGATGTGTAGTGAGTCATTCATTTATGAAAATTCATTAATAAAAATTAAAAAAACTTTCGCGCATTGAATATTTTAACTCCTGTAGTATTAATATGTCTTTGACGTCATTCGTCTATGAGCCAGTGAAAATAGTTTTTAATTTTAAAACGAAGTCTTGGAAAATTCAAGTCTATTTTTGGTACTTTTATGTTATCCGGGGGCAAATCTTGCCCATAACAGGGTTTTTTTCGCCAATAGTAGTTATTTTTTTCGCGTGTGTGATTTAGAAATAATGCTTTAAAATTGAAATAAAATGCCATTGTATTTATTATTGCTGTTATGTATTTTAAAAGAAATGAGTGAAAGGCATGTATTTTAATTGTATGCAATATATATGTATTTTGATTGTTTGTATTTTATATACTAGGGGGACTCCGCCCCTTGCTCGCTATGCTCACCAACCCCCCGCGTAATCGCTTCGTGATTCCATTCGATATCGCGAAGTAATCCCTATTTTCTAGACAACCCTAGATGTAACTGTTACGCGTTTCCATTCTGGATCGTTTCGCGATCCCTTATTTTCTATGCTTTCAATATTTATATTCCACTTGGTTAAAACGCGCTCCTCCCCAACTCCTGACAATTTTATTTCCTTATCGCCAAGCACATAATCATTAGAGCTTACAGAGTCGAGGTTAAGTAATACGTTATAATACGAATTATTAAATATAAAATTATATGTATAGTATTACGAATATTGTAAATAATCAGTGTTTGTGCTTAAAAATAAGGTAAATAGTTCAATTAAGCTCTATTCATAAGATAATATTAGTTTTGTTACATTGAAATATCTAAATTTGTTGATTTTCTGCAAGCAAGTAAACCCTATTGGATTTCAATGGGAGTCTATGGAAATTTGGCGAAATACTGGAAATAGCGCCAAGTTGACGTCACATTTGGCGACTAATTTTGGTCGCCAAATTTGGCGATATATCGCCAAGTTCGCGATAAACTTGGCGACAGAGCCGGGTCCCAACCCTTTGGTAACCCTCCTTATAGCGTCATAAAGTTCTGACCAATCATATGCGTTTCGCGGTATCTACGCAGATTTTCATTGGTCCATTTCCGAAGCATTACTTTTTTTTATATATAGAAGGAAAAGTTATGTTTTTTAAATGAAATTGGTTAAAGGTAAGTGAAATTAATGCAATATGAATAATGTCAATGGGAACACTATTTGGCGATTTATCACATCGCCAAGCTAACATAAAAGTGCTCTATTTTCTAAGTATTAATGTAATTAAACAAAAAACTAATTTTCAGAATAAATTAAAAAAACAAAATTTATTTCCTAAATTGTTTAAGCCCGAAAAGGGGCAGATATTAAGATATTTCATTCAATTCGTTCAACATTTAATGTTAAATTTTTGTAACAAATAAGTTAAACCAACTGAACCTTAAAAAACAAAAATGAAATTCATTCAATATAATGCTTTAAACACCTATATACTTAGATTCCGTTCAAATGAAATCGAAATAAATCTTAGACTTTTTTTAAAGTTTTGTATTTTGCATGTACCTTATCATATTATGTACAATCGTCATAGACATAATGCAAAATCTGCAGTACAAATATTTACAACTTAAAAATGGAAAAAGTCTAAGATTTATTTCCATTTCATTTGAACGGCATCTAAGTATATAGGTGTTTAAAGCCTATAGCCACCTTAAGTTAAAGTTAAGGTGTTATTGTATGAATTTCATTTTTATTTTTTAATGTTCAATTGGTTTAGCTTATTTGTTACAAAAATTTAACATTAAATGTAGGACGAATTGAATGAAACATCTTAATATCTGCCCCTTCTCGGGCTTAAACAATTTAGGAAATAAATTTTGTTTTTTTAATTTGTTCTGAAAATTAGTTTTTTGTTTAATATGTCAAGCTTTTTAATAACTACTGCATTCAGAAAAACACATTTCAAAATTAATGGAGGGTATATCATCATCATCAGGCTTTGATTTGTGCGATATCGCATCACAATTTGTGATGCAATTTACCTATGTATATTAAAATAAATAATCGTTGTTTAACGTCTGATATACGAGTTAAAAATAATAAATATATTACAAATCATCAGACATACAAGTTTAAAATTATTAAAAAAAAAAAAATTGGGGATCCCATAGCAGTTCCATTAACTTGGCTATAAAATTTTTCATCAAAAATGAAACAATTAGATGTAAGACAATGATGATTTGTAATATATTTATTATTTTTACCTATGTATAATTCAAAATGTTTCACCAGTGCTGTAATGCAGGTTGTTGTAGTTTGGTCAAAAAATTACAATCTGAACTTAAAAAATCTGCTTGAAAATGTCAATTTTTTCCACTTTGACGTCATATTCATCTTCTTTTTAATTCTTAAAAAAAAAAAAAAAAAAAAAAAAAAAAAAACTATTTCAGTTTCTTTAGTTTCATGTTTCACGTGAAAATCATTCAACTAAAAATAGGCAAATTATTATTACGGCTTTTGAATTATTTACAACAATGAAGGAAAAATGTTAAATTTTATTAGAAAATGTCCGTTGATTTTCAATGAAAAAAGCGAAATTTGGAATTATTAAGAAAAATATTTGAATAATGTAAATAAAAATTAACCCATGTTACTCTCTAGATTATAATCCACCTATATGCAAAGGCATTTTATGTTCCGTTTTGATCCTGACGTCTGGCAAATGTTTTTACACTTTGAATTTATAATATTATTAGAATTAGCAAAGAATTAAAAATGAGTGGCATCAGGGACAAAAAGGTGGGAAGAAAAAATGAAAAAGTTATGATCTCCATAGGCTTTTCTATGTTAAATTAACATTGAGAAGTGACACTGGAAATAAATAAGTATTGCGCTGCCGCGCAATACTTTAAAAAAAAAAAAGAAAGCAATTTATCAAATTACAACGACCATTTGGAAAACGATTTTTTTAAGACTAAAATTTAAGACATAAAAAATCGCACAAAGTTGATCATACATTACGTACGCCATGAATTAAACATTAATAGTGTTATTACACGTAAAAATTACAAGCCAAAAATATCGCCTGCGACCATGAAACTTAAGTATTATCCACCTGAAACTTACGTAAATATGCAAGCATTTCATTGGCTGTTCGGGAAAAGGCTTTTCCGTCGTTAGATTTCCAAGAAATCTGACGGCCAATTTTAAATGAAATTTCATTCTTAAACTTCTAAACATCTGACAATATTACTTTTTACACCGTCGGATAGAGAAAAAAAATGTACTTTTAAATGCAATTTGTTTGAAAGCTGTATCTCAATTTGTTTCTGAGTTACTAATTTTTTTTTTTTGTAGTTTTTATTACTTTTTTGTCATAGTGGCAACAGAAAGTATCCATCGTTGTTGAAATTAAAGGGAAATACAGATTACTGTATAGACCCATCAGAAAACGAATAAATTGCGGATTAAACCAATGAAAACCTCCTGATAAGCTTTTCATTTCCCATCCTGACGAGAACAATAACAATTTTTCCAAATGGTTAATAAACATAGTTTGTTTGTTTCAGGTTTGTGCTCGTATGTTTAATTTATTTTGAAAAAATTGATTTGATGAAAAATAAATCCATTTTCCTTTTCATCTTTTTTTTTCAAATTTAATCATTTCTTAACATTACATAATTTTAAATGTTACACCGTTGAATAGGGAGGGTGTACTTTCAAATGTAAATTGTTTGAAAACTGTATTTCAATTTACTGACTTTTTATGATTTTTAAGCCAAATAGCTCGATTACGGAATAACAGCCTATAAATATTTTTATCAATTATTTAAAATTTTAAGGGAAAACCACGGTTTCTACCCACCGTCCTAGAACGGGTGTTTACCTAGTATATATATAATAGCTGCAGAATTTTGTCGAGTCATTTAAAATTTCATGAAAATCGAATCCAAACTTAAAAAGATATTAATAAAAGTTTTCTTCATTCTATTAAATCCTATAATACGTAATGAATTCAATGATAGGTCATGATTCTAGGTTGCCATGGTGATGATGTCCTATTTAAGGTGGAGGCCTATTCATTCCGTATTAATATATTTAATCTATAGAATAGTAATATATTTTGCATTCATGCATTTTTGCATAAGAGTGCAACAGCTGTTGCATCAAGATCTGAATGTATTTAAAACTAGTTACAGTACGAGCGCACCTCATTTGCCACGTTTGACGTACAATTTCCGAATTGTTTTGATTTATTGAAAGCGTCAAAAATTTTTGCTTTTTTATCAGCATTTTTTTTTATGTGTCCTTAGTCTAAAGTACAAAGGAATATAGCCGGCGTTACAGAATATCGACGAAAACCATTTATTTAATTGGTAACTATATTATTTTTTTACATTTAATATATACTTTTAGAATATGCACTAACAATACCAAAAAATCATATTTATATGAAAAATAGTAATTACTTTTAAATAAAGTTTCGAAAATTATTAAAAGTGATAATTTTGTAATTATCCTTGCGTCAGGAGTGAACTGCCGAAGAAATCTCCAACGATCGCTGTTTACAATCAGCCTTTTTTATTCTGTTTATTTCAGTGGATTCAGGCTGTTCTTAACTGCTCTGCTCAACAAGCGCAAAACGTTTTGACACATTTGCAAATTCATTTTTTAACGGAAAGGTATCAAATTGGTAAGCCTGGCCATGGAAGTATGATTTGGAATTGAATTGTTTTGTTTTTACCATTTTTGGATCCATCCATTACCTACTGAATTATAAGCAATTTGGATCACGTGACAAACACGTTTTTCGCCCGCTCTTGAGTGCCCTTTCTTCCTTCGCGCGGAAATTCGGTTCAAGACACCCACTTTGACACTATTTTCTGAAAGGTCTATTGCGTTTACAAAAAAAAAAAAAAAAAATGGAAAAAACAGCTCAATTACATAGTTTCGGAACAACAACACCAGCTAGTTTCATGCATTTTCGAACAAAAATAAATTTAAACTTATGTCAGAAAGTTGCCCTTTTGGATTTGAGAACACTCTTAGGGGTATCAGGACTCTTAAAATTGGAAAAAATGAAAAAAAAGAACCATTTTTAACATTTAATATCTTAAAATGTATTTAATATTAAGACACAATTTTAAATGGGAATGAAAGATACAAGTATGTTCTTTCATTTCAAATATTTGAAAAATTGCAAGATGCACAATGAGCATTTACAGGAGGCTCAAAACTGTCAGACATTTGACGAGCTGAAAATCGGAATAACAGCTTATGCGCACGATTACAAAATAAATTTTGCAACTAGAATGAAAATTTTGGTGCCTACTTATACCTCAGATTATAGTAATTGCACTGAACCTAAATAAATTTGTATTTAAAGCATGTTTATATTTTTAATACAAAGTTGTATTTAGCTAATGCAAAATTTAGAAAAATTCAACAATATAAACCACTAAAAAAATATTTTTTTTTTTTACAATAAAAAGGAAATTTTAGGTTTAGTTTATACAGACTAACATGAAACATATGTTTTGAAAATTTCATGAAAAAATATTCAGAAGTTTTTGAGATATCGTGCGCGTTATGCCCAAAAACGTCATTTGGAGAAAAATGACTTCAAAGTTTTGGAAACACCGCTTCAGCTATTGAGCGAGTATAATTCTAAATGCCATAACTTCTGTTCTAATAGGAATTTCAAGATAACAATTATATCAAAATGTTCAGAAAACATAGAAGTTTAACATATAAAAAAATTAAAATTTCGAAAAATTTAGAGCTTTAAGAGTCCTGAGACCCCTTCGATTACATGTGAGGACATGAGTTTCAAAACTTGCGGTATCCAGAAAATCAAATTTTGGGAGATCGCGGAAAACCTCTGACTGCGTCCATTTGTTTTCATTATAGAGCAGGATTTTACAGAGCCAGGAATACACGATAAAACTAGTTTTTTTTTCGCAGATTGTAGTGTTTTTTCGATCTAGGTTCACCCCATAGAATAGAGTGATGGAGAAAACTAGGATTTTTTAATTTTTGGATAAGGTGAGTTTTGAAACTCACGTCTTCATGTCTTAACCCTTAAATGGCGGGTGTTGCCTTTCGGCAACGTACCCAATTTAGGCTTCTAAAATACTATTAGAATAATATTGAAGCTATAATGCCTAATGTTGCCAATAAAATACATTCTGAAAATATTATTAAATCGATTTTCAACATGTAGATGGCAACACTTGTGCTGTTTAAGAATAAAGATAGATTTATTTTTTCAAATGTTGCTGGTAGACAGGAGGTGCTGGGTTCGATCCCAATCGCGCCCGTCGGCCTAATCGTTCGGAGTTTTCGTGGTTTTCTTCGAACCTTGGATTTCCAAGCGTTTCCTTGGATTTCCCTTAGAAAGACCCCCACGAAGGGCACTCCCCCTGGGCCTATATCCCTCGTGCAGATAATTGGCCGTCATAAATACAACCAACCAACCAATCAAATGTTGCTACATGTTCTTTTTGTTTTGCTTGGAAGCTTGCGAAATACCCTATTTTGTTCTGCCGTGAGCAAGTAAAATTTATTTCTTATGACAGTTCTGAAAATTCTTGTGTGCTTAATATTATAGAATTTTATCAGAGGAAAATATTTTTCCTATTAAAAACCAGTATTGCCGATTAGTAACAAACTGTTTTTTAGCCGTAAACCATACTTAAAACAAAATATGATTTTTTAAAGTACTTTTTCCATGATTTATTTAAAAAATGAAAGCCGAAAAACATTATTAAAATGACTTTTGAAAAATCAAGCATTTAAGGGTTAAATGAGTATTTTATTTATATTTTATTGTTTTATTTGCTGATGGATGAAGAATGTTTTAATTTCGTTATGTCATATAAGCTGGAAACAAATGCTGAGCTCTTTATATTAATTCAAGTACAAACGGATTTATCTTACGTACTCTGTAAAAAACAATACAATGTTCTTTTTACGGATACAATAAACAATACAATGTTACGGTTTGTAGTATAACATAAAGACAAGGACGGCGCAGTCTATGCGCCATCGGCTTTTAGAGCCTGAGTTACAGCTTTTAATAGTATCCTTATGTTTAATGCAATGTCAGTAGTAGTATAAAAGTAATGAGTTTTAAATTGTTTAAAAAAATAACTAATTTAACCCTTATAGGTCCTATGTCACTTCACACGGGACATCGGGATCAGCATCTCTTACACGAATTTTATTCGATTGATATCACTTTTTAATACTTTCTAACATAGTTGAAGAGTGTTTAATGACTCCTGCTTGTCTGTCTGCAGTCTGCGTCTGTCCATGCTCTAACTCCGGTAAATAGAGTCCGATAGTCATGAAATTTATATATGTTATTGGGTTCTATTATGACATGTTCGGTTTTTAAAATGAGGTGTTTACCATTTAAGGTTCATTTACAGGGACACTCAAAAGAATTCCGTTATGTGACGGCCTAAGGGGAAAAATTGTCGAGATGTATTTTAATGATATTACACTATTTAAAACATATTGAAATTTATATCTACGCTGTAAAAAAAAAACGACATTTTTACAGTACAAAGTACTGTTCATATCGCGCACAAACTCGATCACAGTGAATGTGCTGTATCTTTCTCTGGTTTCCTGACTATATTAACATGGAAAATACAGTAAGTTGCGTAAAATTAACAGCACAATGTGCTGGCAATTTGGACGCCAGCAGTTTGTGCTGTAATAAAAAAATGCGTCCAAAAAAAGCCACAATAAATTGTGCAGTTTTGTTACAGTATGCTGAATGTGATGAAAAGTGTTACATTATCTATGCTGGATGCATGGTTTTAAGTTCTTCTTTTAAATTTTCAAATCAATTTATTTGTTAGATTCTGGTGGTAAAATTACAGCAACAGAACTGATTTGCCGGAGTAAGGGTTACAGCTTAAATATCAATTTTTAATACTAAACAAGAACGAAAAATCATTGGCATAGATTATGAAACACTTTCCAACACATTCAGAATAGTGTAACAAATCTTCACAGTTTCATAAGGTGACATATGATATATAAATAAACAATTTAGAAAAGGCATAACGCCGTTGAAAACTAAATTTCTGCTATTAGCTTCAATAGTGGGCAAAATATCCGATTTTTCTTTGTGCAACTCTGTATATGATCTATAGAGCTATATCATATACCTATCATGGGATATCATTGAATTAATTACGTAGGAAAAGATTCAATAGAATGAAGAAAACTTTTATTAATATCTTTTTAAGTTTTGATTCGATTTTCATAAAATTTGAAATGACGCGTCAAAATTCTGCAACGATTATATGTATTAAATTTTAAACCATTCAGTTGGGTAATTTTTGCGCTGTTATACTCGTATACGGACAGACAGACAGGTGGAGCAGACGACGACTATAGAGGCTATGCATTTATATAATTACGAACGCACCTAAAAACCAAGTATAAATCATAAAATAGGATGACTGATAAGAATTTATTTTAACTCGCATATTACATTCAAACATCATAGAATATCCAGCCTCACATATGCAGTCTAAATCTGGTACCAGTTTATTTACATTTATATTTTAATTTTTTTTCATTGAAAGAATAAAATAAAAATCCTAACATGGTAAAAGTAACATTTAGAGATACTACTAAAATGTAAATGATACCACAGTTGGGAAGGTAAGAAGAAAAACAGAACACTTTCTGTATCACTTATGCTGATAATCAAACCCACTCACTTCCGTACTAAGTGATTGTAGGCTTGTAAATGTTTTCAAAGAGGATACATTTGACTTTATTACGAATTTTGCTATAGGAATATAATCAATTTAACTAAATACAAATGGAATAAAGCACTTAAAGTTGATTCTTACATTAAAAAGAAAAAAAATCGCTCTATTCTAAAACAAGAAAGAAAAATCATGCGTCCAGCATAGGTTATGAAACGCTTTCCAACATATTCAGAATAGTGCAACAAAACTTTACACTTTATTAAGATAAAAGATAGCTAAATAAAAAATTTATAAAGTTGAAAAGCCAATAACTGCAGTTACCATCAATAGTCGGAATAATCAGAAAAACATCCGATTTTTTTGCAGCCCTGTATATGATCTACAGATTTGTATGCATACTACGTAGTGTACTAAAAGTTAGTTTAATTAAACTCTAGTACAGTTGAAAATTTCTATTCAACAATTTCTGTCAATAAATGGAAATGTGCTTGAGAACTTTTGTGTAGACCTATATAGGACCTGTAGAATTTATACACACCAAGTAATATGCAAAAAATACTTCAATTTTAAGACGTCTACCACAACTGAAAACGCATTTTCAGTAATCATTGTCCATAGGCAATGCTGTAGACAAAAGGTTTTGTGTGTCCCTGTAAATAAACAATAGATTTTTTGCACACCAGCTTGCTACAGTAAACGCCTTGTAGCACATGTCATTGATATATACTAGCAAAAGCCATGCTTTGTTTGGATTCGTGAAGCATTATTCAATAAGATAAATATTTGAAAATAACAATATTTTTTTATATTATTCTTGCATCTTTATTAAGCAAAAATGTTATTTTATGTTTTGGCGCATTTTAATTTTAGAAATGTAAATTCAGCCAAATACCTAAGAATTTCCTCGGAATTTTTTATTTATGATATAAGACTGGTATAAACAAAAATATTTTCGAAGCAAAATTTTACAAAATATTTATATAACGAATTTAACAATTAATTTTATTTACTTACAATTCTTTTGTTGCAACTTTACAAAAAAAAAAAAAAAAAAAAAAAAAAAAAAAAAAAAAAACAATCTTAATCCAATTTTTTTTAAATGCGTAAGTATCGTCTGCGTAAATGATTTCACATAATAAGGATAAATAGTGGATTTGAACTCTTAACACTGAAAAATACTTTTATAATTGAATGTAAATAATTAAATTTTCTCAAAATTTTAATTCATTAAAAAAAATGCTATAATATTCATAAAAAAAATTAAAAATTTCATAAAAGAAGTCGTAACTCCATGATTTATTTTTTCTTCTGAAAATATACCTGTTTCATTTTTTATTTCCAAAAATGCGTCCGTATTGGAAAAACATGTAAAATAAATTAATTAAAATAATAATTTTTTTAACGTTATTCTATAAAAAAAAAAAAAAAAAAAAAAAAAAAAAAAAAAAAAAAAAAAACGTTGTGCAAATCTACAGATCATAATTTGTTTTTATGTTTAATTTCAAGCCAAAATACTGAATAGTTTTTTTGTAAAGTGTACGACAAAATGTAATTCGTGTGGGCTAGTAGAGGATTCGCTTCGCTCATCCTAATAAAAATCTCAATTTGTTTAAAATCGTGTAATATTATTAAAATACACCGCAGACGATATTTCCTCATATAGGCCGTCATGTAAAGCATTTCTTTTGAGTGTCTCTGTAAAAGAACCATAAGTGCTACACGCTTCATTTTCAATACCGAACATGCCATAGTAAGCCTCAATAACGTATATCAATTTTGTGAGAATCTGACTATATTTACTCGAGTTAAACAGACAAACCGAATTCATAAACACTTTTCAACTATGTTCGAAATTTTTTAAAAAGAAATATAATTTCTAGTAACAGTATAAAAGTAATGCAGATCATAATTATTTTTCTAAGTTTAATTAAACTAGTCGGATGTATCAATCCCAAAACTTTCTTCTATCTCATATAATGTTAATACTTCAAAATTCACTATAAATGACAGTCTATGCCCATCATGAGGATTCTAAAGATATGAAATTCCGTGCATTAGTTCTTGAGATATGACTATCGCTAAAATCTATAAATCCTGATGAATGTGGCATAGGAGCGCCACCTGTTGGGTGATTTACATTAAAACCTAATCAGCAAGAGCTTATGTCAACGTCTAACTGAATCTCAAGTTTTATGAAAATCCGTGCATTAGTTTTTGAGATAGAGTTATTGCGGAAATCGTAAAAAATTCTGAATAGAAACGTCACCTGTTGGGCGATTTACACTAACTGAATTTGAGGTTTGACGAAAATTCGTGAATTAGTTCTTGCGATACAGCTATAGAGATAATCGGGAAAAATGCAGCACAGCCGCACCACCTGTTCGGCGATATACACCAAAAACTAATCAGGTACTAACTGAATGTAAGGTTTTATTAAATTCCGTGTATTAGTACTTTTTTTGAGCTAGAGCACCCACAAAATTTTTGTCACATACAGACAGAGATTTTGTAAAAACATGTTTTTTCGAATCTCTGACCCCTAAAACGTGTAAATCCGTCGAAAACCGGAATTTGCAATTTTTTACGAATCCAATACTTTCTTCTTGTAAAGTAAAAAGGAAGTAGAATGATTTACACAAATGCACGGGCGGTATATTCCGTACACCAGTGGCAAGTTACCAGTAAACATAATAAAAGAAAAATTAGGGAAAAAAAGAGTTTGTCGTTCCTCCTATCTGTCTGTATGTGACACAAATTTTCAAAAACTTATGAGCGGAATTTAATAAAACTTTAGATTCACTTAGTATCTGATATAAATTGGTCCTGATTAGTTTTTGATGTAAATCGTCCAACAGATGACGCTGCCATGCAGAATATTTTGCGATTTCTGCAATATCTCTATCTCAAAAACTAATGCACGGATTTTCAACAAACGTCAGATTCATTTAGAAGTTTACGTAAGTTGTTGCTGATTAGATTTTGGTGTAAATCACCTAACTGGTGGGCGCTGCTATGCTGCATTTTTCAGTAAATATTAACATGTATGAGATAGAAGAAAGTTTTAGGATTGCCACATCTGACTAGTTGATCATTGCTCTGATGATGGAGCTTTAGAAGCTTCGAAACAGCTGTCTTCCCTATTTAAATTTCATGTTTTATTTGTGCTCTTATGAAATTTGTGCCATGCCTTTTCATTCCTAAAAACCACATATAAGGTGTGTCGCGAAAAATTATAAATTCTAAGGTAGGTTACGTGACAATAAAGCTTGAAAACCATTGTTTTAGCTTATATCCTGTGCTAGAGGGAGTTTTTATTTGCCCACGATATGCTAATCCTTTCAGGCAACAATTAAAATGTAGTTTCTAAAAAATAACGTTACGTTACATAAGCCAGCGGTAAAACGAAGCAGCTGTTAAATAGGTAGGGGATGTATTATACACTTTTTTTTACTAATTTTTTACAACCCTTAGAAAGCTATTTATAAACAAATTTTTCATGTTTTCTTATAAAGTGACCTTTTATTCATTTAGTAAAAATATTGTGAATTTAAAAAATATTCATTCAAAAAATATGTCCCAATTATTGTGAATGGTTACTACTGTATCAAATCTCCCCATTACTGGGGAGGATTGATACACTAGCAAGGGAGGTTTGATACATTGTTATGTAAACTGAAAAAAAAAAAAAAAATGCAGACAATTCAATTTATGCGTCATACAATTTTTTATGATAAATCTTGAAATATTTAAGTAAAATTTGAAACGAAATGACATTGACATATTTTTGTTTCAGAAATGTTTTTTACAAAAATATTTAAACTATTGCTATTATTTAAACAATCCTATTAACACACTTTTTAGAAAATAAATAATGAAAAAAAAAACCCTAGAAATCTAGCTGCAAGGAAAAATGAAGTGGACATTGCTGATTTGCAAACAATTTAACATAAATTTAGCACATTTAATATTCCTTTAACCCTTTCAGGGGCAAAGCATTTTCAATGCTAAAGTGTTGAATAAATGAATGGCACCGGAATTTACCAACAAATTTAATTAGAAATAAGAAAGGGGATATATTTCACTTTCATACTAAATGGAAAATATTTTACCAAAATGCTGGTGCCAATGTGGCTTTTGGGAATTAAAATTAAGTGGTTTCATAAACATACCACCACCCCTGAAATGGTTTGAAGAAAAACTAATAACTCTATCATTTTGATAAGTAAATTCGGGTAGATTTAACGTTTTTTTCAATTTGCCCTTCTTAAATTATAGAAAGATTTTTCCTTTCAGGCCATTTAAAATTTTCCCCTTCTACATGACGAGCAAAGCGAACTAACCATCTATCGTCGCACTGCTTTTCTATGTAACCTACATAATGTCTATGGATAGTCTCTTTGTTCTTCCTTACCAATTTCAGTAGCTCTTGCTGTAAAACAATAATGAATATTAGAGTCTTATATTAGTTTGCAAACTTAAAAAAACTATTAAATTTCAAATATACAAGTGTATCATTTCTCCCCAGTACTAATGTATCATTTCTCCCTATTATGCCTTACTGGATTTTCAATCACTTTGTAGAAATGCAGTTGCAAAATGGTAATCTACTTTCTAGTAAAACTAATCCTAACAATGTGATTCATAAATAAAAAAAATTACAAGATATTATCTTCACAATAATAAGAATCATGAAAGAAAATCAGTCAATGAAAAAATTTACATTAACATTCCAAAAACCTTCAAAATTAAAAGAAAAGAAAAGTTATCAGTTCTTCCCTGTTTAGTCCAGCTAATGATGTCTTCAGCAAATAAAAGAAGACTTCACATATGTTAGAATGGCTGTTAATGCCATTTGTTGAGAAAAATTGTCAATGTATCAACCCTCCCTATGTATCAAACCTCCCCTACCTCCCCTACGGTTAAATAGGGATAATCTCTGCTGCAATTTTTTAAACTTCTTAGCATTGTACATTTTCAATTTTTATACCGCCGTGTAGGGAAATAAAGTACTTTTAATAGCAATTTATTTGAAAACTGCATCTCAATTTATTTTTGAGATGTTAATTTTTTTGTAGTTTTTTATGCCATTTCTGTAAAGGTGGCAACTGAAGTAATCCATTTTTTTAGAAAGTAAAGGAAAAATAGTTGGAAAATAGTAGATTTCTGTATCTTTTTGTTGCCATTTTCTCATAACAATTGAAAAAAAAATTAAAATACGAACTATTTGGGAAAAATATAAATGAATGATTTCTGATAAAACATGAAGCTATTATAAACTATATTTAATTTTCAGTATCCATATTAATGTTATAAACAAATGAAAGCATATGAATCATTAGGATAGATTTGTTTTGTCGAGTTTACGACATCACTTTTTGCTGTACTTGTGCATTATTCCGCGATAGCGAGGTCATATGCATACTTTTCTGTAGATGTTGTTTAAAAGTGGATCGTACATGCGGAATTCTTCAACGGATCCAAATGACGTCATTTTATATAAAATAAAAGCGTGTATTGTAAGTCTTAAAATTGAATTAAATTTCCTAGAGGTGCATCATTTTCACTCCAGCGCTTTGAAATTCTTCACAGGTGGAAATGCTTCAGTGTTATAAATAACGAAATTGAAATCACACACTGATAAAACGCAAAGTTTTACAAAAATTTAGAGTGTCTTTATAGAAGAGCAGTGACATTTAGGTTAAAATAATATTTGTTTGAGAGTTAGACTAACCAATATAAGGTGCAGTTTTTATTGTAACTAATTTTGTAGGCTTATTATAAATTAATGAAACAGTTCCCTCTTAAACATTTTCTTTCGTCAAAATCCAACAGGTTCCACCTCATAATAATAATAATTTTCTTTCATAATAATAATTTCATAATAATAATAATAATTTTCTTTCAGGGGGCGATTTTTTTTTTTTTTTTTTTTTTTTTTTTTTTGACATGAGAAAAATAAAACCATTTCTTTTTTAGCTTAAAAGTTATTATCTACTTTTTAGTTTATCGACAAGTTTATTTTCCTACATTTTTATAAGTTTTAATGAAAGTATTTTGCTTTAAGAAAAAAATTTTACATTTTTTTTTTTTTTCTTAACGGCTACAACACTGTTCGTCACCTTAGCTTACAGACCGCTAAATATTGGATACGGAAGAAATGCATAACAATTTTTTCCAGCCTAACAATAAAATGAAATGTTAATAAAATTCTTCTACTTCTGATATTTGGGAAATAAAACTATTTCAATTTGTCTGTTTTGAAGCTTCATAGATGGCAGCACCAGAATGAAATAGACAAACGAAAACACAAAGGACAAAATCATGAGTTTGGTGCTGCTATCTGTTGGATACATATCTTTCATCTTGATTACGTTTAATTTGTCATTCAGTTACAAAATAATTTAAAAAACAATTAATTGACGAAAACGGTAACTAAAAGGAAAAAATATACTTCATTGATGATAAAGAGAAAGATTCACAATGAAAATGCGGTAAAAAAAAAGTTCTTACTTTATGGTACGAATCTAAAATTTTTTCAAATGCATATAAACAGGGATGTAGTGGAGGGTATACGGGGGTACACGCCGTATACCTTCTGGATTTTTTTAAGGAACACCGTATACCCTCTGTTTCTGAAGAAAGCTATAGTATATACACTCTAGGGTATACGCTCTACCTTGGCGTATACCCTCTGCTTAGAGCGTATATCCTCTGTTTTTTTTTATGACTACACCACTGCATATAAAGAATAAAATGCAATCGAAATACAGTAGAACCTCGATTATCCAAAGTAATTGGGACCGACCCTCTTTCGGAAAATCGAAATTTTCGGATAATCGAGAATGCTTCAATTTTAAGAGTAAGGACAAATATACGCGGTATTTCTTATTATGGTAACGCGTGCTTAATAAAAATAAAGCAATAGCAAAATAGAAACAAGAAAAAATTATCTGAATTTTAATTTTGAAATTAAGTGCCTTTTATATATTTCACAAAAGTTTAAAACAAAGTTTCGTTTGTCGCAGTTTCGATTGCCTTTGCTTTGCAGCTCTATCACTAAGTTTTTTTATACTATTATCTCACCAGTATCACAGTCTTTCTGCTACTCCAGCCATAACAAACCTTTTGCAAAATATCCAAAAGCTTCAGAATTGCTAATTTGTTCGTTTTCTTCGCCCCCTAGACCACATTCACACATTCCGGTTCTCCCTCCTCTTACTATGTTCTAGTTAACTTCGCAGTTTACGGGAGCTCAAGTTAAATTCAAAGGAATTATAAGAAAGGGGGTCCAAAATGTTTCTCTGTACTCGTGTTTCGGAAAGGACCACTTGCACACAAGGAATGTGATAGTTAAAAAGAAAAAAAAGCTTTAAAAATGGATTTCGGTTAACCGAGAGTTTTGGTTAAAAGAGTTTCGGATAAAAGAGGTTCTACTGTACTACAACAGTTTTTCTAAAGGAAGGAAACTTTTCCCACTCAAATCCAACAAATATACATATCTTATAGCTATACATTTCCCACGAGAATGAGTTAATTGCAAATTTTCATGGTTTTACAAGGGTAGAAAAATCAGTATGTTGTTTTTTCTTTATAAAAAAAAATAAACTCTGAAAAAAAAAAAAAAATATATATATATATATATATATAAACCAGGCGGAGATAGATGTCATTGTATTTATGCTTGATTTATTTTCCTGCTTTTTTTTTTTTTTTTTTTTTTTTTTTTTTTTTTTTTTGTCGTTTACCTTTAACTTGCAAAATGATAATAATAACTAGAAAACAGGAATCCTGCTTTTTCAGAATTTAGTGTCGCCCCCGATGAAAAAAAAAATATATATATATAAATAGTACAAAACATATTTCAATTTTAAGACTTAAAGCACATACTTTTATTTTATGTAAAATGACGTCATTCGCATCCGCTTAAGAATTCACATTGACGATCCGCATCTACAGTAAAGTATGCATAGGACGTCACTATCGCGAAATAATATACAAATGCAGCAAAAAGACGCCGTCATTAAAGAAACTCGACCAAAAAAAGGCTATCTAATGATTCATAGGCCTTCATTTGTTTGTAACATTAATATAGATACTTAAAATTAAATATAGTTTATAATAGCTCCCTGTTTTAACAGAAATCATTCGTTTATATTTTTTTCAAAATAGCACGTATTTTAATTGCATTTTCTTTCGGTTGTTATGAGAAAATGGCAACAAAAAGATATAATTACTATTTTACAACTATTGTTCTTTTACTTTCTACAGAAATGGAGTACTTCCGTTGCCAATATTAAGCAAATAGCTCTAAAAACTACAAAAAAATTAATATTTCAAAAATAAATGGAGATACATTTTTCAAACAAATTGCATTTAAAAGTACATTTTTTTCCTAATACGACGGTGTAAAAATTGAAAATGTGCAGTGCTTAGAAGTTTAAAAAATTGCTATAGAGTAGTTAATCGTACAATGATACATCTGCTTGGTTTTACGACTGGCTTCTGTAACTTAACGTTATTTTTTGGAGACAACACAAAATAAGCTGGGAGAAAGAAACAGCATCCCGGGGGCTAATAAAATGACATACAGTATAACCTTTAAATGCGCAATCGGAGGCCAGAAAAAAAATTCTTTTTTGGCAGGTCTCGGTCTTAAAATGTATAACTGTTTTTGTCAGGTCTGACTATTTTTCCTTTACAAGTGACATTTCGTTATGGACAGTTTCGTTTTCACAGTTTGTTCTGCATAAATAAATTCAATTTCATATGAATTTTTAATTCGTCAAGAGTTTTAAGTATGTCCATAAATACATGTTTCATATGTTCGTATATTTCCATAACGGAATTTTTAAGGCTGGATTCCGTTAAAGACAGTTTTGTTTTTAAAGCTTTTCCTATGTAAATATTGAATTCATGTGAGTTTTTAATCCGTCGGGAGTAAGTATGTTCCGAAATACAAGTTTCATATGTTCGTATATTTCTGTTTAAGGCAGAATTCCTTTACCGACAGTTTTGTTTTTACAGTTTTTTTTTTCGTATAAATATTTAATTAAATTTCATATGAATTTTTAATTCGTCAGGAGTATGAAGTATGTTTAGAAATACATGATTTATATGTTCGATGAGTGTAAATGTTATTAATTACTATTAGACCGGGAGCCGGCAGCACCGGCAATCACCTCATCGAGTTCACGGCTGAAATTCCAGAATTAGTTAAATCTCGATTCGCATATTAAAACGCAATCGGTCTGCCAAGTCCTATCTTGGTGGAAAAACATGGAAATCTGATTTTAGTGGTCGATTCGTAGGTTTAACATTGTGTTTTCCTGCACCCAAAAGTATGAAAACATGGTGGACTGGGAGCAAAAAAAAACGCAATAGTAAACGTACGACTCAACCGCTAAAATCGGCTTTTCAGGTTTCTCCACCAAGATAGGACTAGGCAGACCGATTGCGTTTTAATATGCGAATCGAGATTTAACTAATTCTAGAATTTCAGCCGTGAACTCGATGAGGTGATTGTCGGTGCTGCCGACTCCCGGTCTATTAGGTTTCAGTAAAAAACATATCCGTTAAATTTCAGTAAATCTTTAGCTTCTGTGATTTCATGTGATATCATCACAAAAAGTTCTGGAAAATCAGGGTACTCACACAATCGATGATACCGTATGAACTAATAATCACAATCACAAAATGTGGAACGTCCAATGCATAGTGCTGGGGCGTATGATGGGAACTTCTACCACTTTTTTTTTTTTTTTTTTGTATGAGCATATCAATTAAAAGTTTCATTATAATATACTTCAGTTTGCTGAAAATTATGACCGTCAATCCATGTTCAATTAGGGTGAAACACTTTGTATTTGTGACTCAATAAATGGTTTGCGACCCCATGTTCTATATGGTAATTATTGCTCGTCTGGATGGGTACTATCACCACTCTTATTTTGTAAAAACAATTTAGAATCTCTCTGTATACAGGGTTAGCATAAATGAATGAAATTAAAAATTTATATTTTTAAAACTATTACACATATTATAATAAGTGATATAAGAAAGTGAAGAATACCATTCCGCCGGAAGGGGTTGCTGCGATAGTACTTTTTCTCGATTTTTCGTAGTTCTGTTGTACCTCGGATGCTCATGCAACGATGGGCAATTCACATCCACCTAACCCGACGATTCTGAAGTGAAGTCTTGTGGAAGTAGACTTTACCTATTTCACGCCAGCTAGCTGTGGTTATATAGAAATAAAAAACAATGGGAACGAAGGGTATTTCAATACAGGCGGCTAGATATAGCGGTCCTAGATATAGAGACAAGTCCTATATTAACAACTCAATACAGGTATCAAGTGATTGTAATTGTAGTGTGCGTATTATAACTAATTATTATCAAACTTGTTAATCTAAAATGTTTCTGACTTTCACCCACGATAATACTATTATTATATATAATAGTAATGCGAATTTTAACAATATCGGAAGCTAATATAAGTTCGTGAAAATTTTTTGCATATATTTCATGTGTTTGTAATTAATAAAATGTATTTGTTTATATTTTTGCTTTTCTTATTTGGTTGTTGCTTTTTTGTAATATTAATCTATTTTAACTCTTGCATATTATCCGGGGCAGATAGATAGATCGCCAAAAATGTTTGTCAACCATCAATCTTGTTTATCATTATCAGTTGTCAATCATGATCAAAATGGTAATTTAATAAATACAAATCATGGTTAAAAATGATAAATAATATAAAAGCAAACTGAAATGATACAAAATAGCAATTTAATATAAATTTATTAAATATATAACACCAGTTTGATGGTTTTTAGCAATAAACTATATTAATGATGGTAATTTTATTTCCAGCGGTTTGTTATGCTCACCAGAATGAATATAATATAAATAATAGTATATCAATGTTATATAGCTATGCTATATCATACGATATCGTAAATATTTTTATTGTAATCATTTTAAATTATAAAACCGAAAGTAGATTGATTATAATAGGTGGGTACTATCTGAAATAAGATTAAAGCTGAAGAAGAAAATTAAAAAATTGTTGCCATTAAAATTTTTTTTACAGAACTAGGGGGCTCTGCCCCCTACGAGCTATGCTCGTCAACCCCCGTTCAGACACCGCAGACTCTAACAGCACGCTAATTTGATCGGCTTTAAAAAGATTTCGGAAGATTGAATTATAATTTGAATCTGACAATTATAATCTGACGTAATTTTCACCAAACTTTTCTTTCTCTTTTTAATTTTCACGTAAAAATACTTTTGTTAGAAATGAAATATTACGATCATCTTAAAATATCAAATAAATGTTTCGCGCAATTTTTAAATTTAAACTGTTTTGCAATATATTATTTTTTGTTCATTTTACGTAATAAGTGTAATGTGACGTAAATTCTCCTATTTAAAACTTCTAACGCATGTTAATGAATTTATTATTTTACAATATTCTTTCTCTTTTAAAATTCACGTGTAAGTACAGTTTTTATGACGTAATATTCAATGAGGTCCTCTTTTTATATTTTCTGTTTATAATAGTCACGTGTAAAATAAATTTTTAATTTGAAGCAAACATTATTGTTTGCGCTGTTTATACAGTTGGCAACAGTTTAAATTAATACAATTTTCTAAATTTTGTAAAAAAGATCTCTCGAAATGCTGAAAATTTGAATTTAAAATAGAAATAAAACCTCAAAAAATGAGTCAAATTAAAATACTAAATGCAGTCTGCACACCGGGAAATTCTGACGCATAAAATGATCTAAAAATAATTAAATTCCTATGTACAGATTTTGCTCCTAAAAAACTTTTTTAATGGAACGGTTTTGTCCAACTTTGGCATTAAATATATCTTAAAATAATTCTTCGATTTGAAAACTGTCTGCATCAGCGTGTTTATCAAACATTTCGCTATAAGACTACCGATTTTCATATTTTTGTATGCAACAGTTTTTTTAATATTAACGAAGAAAGGCCATGCTTAAGCATTCAAATTGGATGCCGATCTGCCGGGAATATCTACGCAGATTTTCATTGGTCCATTTCCAAATCAAAACTTTTTTTTATATATAGAAGGATTAAACTTTTTGTTTATATTCATATGAGGATGTGAGTTTCAAAACTTGCCTTATCCAAAAAATCAAATTTTGGGAAATAGCGAAAAACCTCTTGACTGCATCCATTGGTTTTTATTGTAAATCAATATTTTACAATGGCAGAAATACATGATAAAACTAATTTTTTTTTCCTCAGTTTGTGTTTTTTATGCAGGTTCACCAATATATAAAATTTGCTTAGGGGCATCTACATTATTAAAATGAACCCAAACTTCATTTTTTTCAATAGCAATACCCAATTTTAACGAGGTATTTCAAATCTTCGGTTCAAACTAAGCCTAGACACCAAATTTCAAGTCATTTGAATGATAAGTTTTTGAATTATAAACATTCAAAATTGAGTGCTTCTAATGTTAAATTAAATTTTCATATTTTTATTTATATCTCCTGAAATTATGCTCCTAATGTACTCATTTTTTGTGTAGAAATAATACTAATTTGTCCAAACATAAATACGCTGAATTTGCAATTTTTATAATTTTATGACATGAATTATGAATTATGAAATTAATATTCGAAAAAAATATGAATTGCAACCTCCAATTTGTTTGATGGATTTAGATTTATTAAGTCCTGCTTCATAAAAATCCAAAATTTCACATTTTTCTTCCAAGTAGTTTCAAATTATGCTTAAAAAACGGCAAAATGATGGTTTAAGGGGCCGTCTATGATAGAAGTGAGTAGATATTTTGAAATTCTTCTGCTGTTCTGTTATCTAACAGGCTTCATTGACTGCTTGAGTGGTGCCTTGATCAAGAAGGCGGCTCTCTCAGTAAACAATCGAGTACCGAACTTCAATTTGGATACAGCCCTTAAAATACGCTCGTTTTAAAATAATTAATTTCTCGGAAACTTATGGTACGAATTGCATAAAAATTTGTTTTTACACTAATTGAAGGGTGTAGAGTTTATTTATGCTATCAGAATTGTGTATTGCTATTGAAAAAAAACAAAGTTATGGTTCGTTTTAATATGTAGATGGCCCCCTAAGCAAATTTTATATACATCATTTAAAAGTAGACTTTATTTCCAATCGTTCGGTATCAGTAACTTTCTTCTACGATAATTTGTTGAGGAGTTAGTAGGGGGTGTTTACTTTTTTTCCCCCACGACTGTACAATACAGATTACAGAAACTTGCAAATTAGCAGTATTGTGCTATGTTTCTCTTTATTTAAATAATAAAAACTTTGAGAAAAAGTAAGTTTATTCCAATTTAACATTATATATTTATTTGTAAAAGTCGAATGAGAAAAGGTAATCTCTACTCTCTTTTACCTACAGAAATTTATTATGCTTCCTATGCTTATTTTATGGAATAGTGAATAATTTGATTACTGACAGGAAATTGCTATAACAATGTGAATGATAGCTTTATATCAATTTTAAATTAAATGTTTTTTATACCTGAAAAAAAATTGTACTCTTTGCAAGCCTATTGCACTTTATTGTTCACAAACTTTATGAATTAAGCTTGTTAAGACTGTTCTCAAATCCAAACTGGCTTCTTTCTGGTACATCGTTTAATTCATTTTCTTACACATTACTTATGATTACAGTTTATACATTACACATCAAATTAGCAAGTGCTTTATCCAAGGTAGCAAAAAGTTCAAGACGAGCCTCACAGATTTTCTTTTCTTTTTTTCCCGATTCTTTTACCATAGAACCTTTATTTTGTTTTATATTATGTTTAGCCCTTTATTACTTAACGCATAAACTTAAGATTATTATTAATAAAAACGTATAAAGACATTACAGGTAAGTGATTATGATTGTTTGATTAACTAATGCTTCAATTGCAAAATATTTTGCCTGTCAGATTATTTTCTACCCCTGAAGTATCTGTGACAAACACTTGTATAATTTTATGCTACTGGGCTCTAATTCAAAAACTATAATCAAACTTTTTCAGTTTTCCAGTAAAGGTTTCCAGTAGAGCTTTGAGAAAATGTCAAATTTGATATTTTGAACCAAATATCTGAATGCAGGTGAGAGAAAAAACTGCTGTCATAAAACTACAATCACTTATAACACAAAATGTAAATAATTTATCTAAGAAAAACTGTTGACTGATGAATTTTATTCCATATCATGCCTACAAGCATCATGCTTTTAGATTTAAAGATGAGTCAAAGTTTTGTTAATTTTTTTTTCTTTTTTGGGGAGAAACTGCTTTAACTATTATTTAAAGCTTCTGTTATTTATTCTATTAGAAAAATATCTTTAGAAACATTATAAATTATATTCATGTTAGAGTTAATATTTTTTTCTATCATTTTTAAAATTAAGAAAATTTCTGATTTTAATCAAAGATTTTTTGAAAAAATCAAACACTATTATTTACATCTGTTGAATACTAAATTTTTCATACAAAATAAAGTATGTATTTTAGGCCTGCATTTACCTGTAGTGCTGCATCAATTGATGAAGTACATAAAAATGCTAGCTGTTACTTTATGCTATGCGATTCCCACTGCGCTGTTATATGAATATTGTCCATAAGAAAATATTTTTAATGTATTGTTTTAAAATATCGCTTAATTTTCGCTATTTTTACATGTCATAATTTAATTATTTTAAAATATTCCTTCTTTTAAGATTCCATACTTAAAAAGTAAAAACGGAACCATTATAAGATCACTCGTGTGTCTGTCTGTCACAGCCATTTTACTCGTAAACTGGAACGTGGAAAGTTCAAATTCGGAGAAGTAATAAAAACTATTGACCAACATATTTACAGATTATTAAACATTCACAAATATGTTTAGGAAAATTCTAGAGGGGCTAATTAAGCTACTTGAAAAATAAATTCTTTTCCTTGTATATCGTGTGAAAGCTTTCGTAACGTTGAACTCAAAAATACATATCTTTTAGTTTTAGGTATTATAGTTGCAGAGATATCGTCGAAAATGTAAAACAAAGATATCCCCCCCCCCCCCTCCCTCTATTTCCGAAACTACGCAAACTAAAATTATGAAAAAATTACAGGTAGTACACATTAACTTAAACCTTGCAGGAAAATTATGATGATTACCCTCGGTCACATAGTTTTTGAGAAAAGCACGTTTTCCAGTTTTATAATAAATATATTACCCTTTAAAAATATATGCGTATTAGCAATTTACATTCCTCTTATTAAAAAGAAGGAATTGAACTTGTCCCATTCCTCCCCACTACCATCTTTTATGTTAAACTTCTTGAATTAAAAAAAAAAAAATGCTGTTTTTAGGCTTAGTTTAAATTATGGATTACTACGGAAAATGTTAAAACGTGTGGGCCTTTAATTTACAGTTAAAAGTAGCCTGTAGATGAGAGTGTGTCCATGTGGCCTAAGTCAGTCTGTGGTTCTTTATCTCAGAACTTTGTCAATATATTTATTTATTTTATTTGCATATATAAAAACAAAGTATAAAAATTACAATCTGCATCAAAAAATGATGGGGTTAAACATACAGGAAAAAGAGTGCACCATGGCTATCAATGTCGGCCCCTCGAATCTTGGAGAACAAGTCTAGTATGCTCAGAATAAATATTTTGGAAATATGAGATAGTCTCACTAACAATAATGAGTCTCATAATCTTTGCATACTTGTCGGAGCACAGTCTTCTAACTATTCGATCATTCTTGGGATCCTATGGAACCAACAACAATAACTTCGACCTTAGCTGTGCCAGCCACTATTTAGCTAAAATTTAATTCAAACTAAAATACTCTTAAAACTACTGAAATCACATTTCCAGAAATTATCATCCATAGATGGTCATTTATCCAATTCTTTGCGTGGCCCTGTATATCATTTTATCTATATTCTACAAACATTTCTTAGTAAATTAAATACAGTTCATCGTAAAAATGCATAACTCATTTAAAAGCCATCTTTAAGGAATTTACGCTCATATTAAGTAAACCTTACGAATCTTTTCTGTAGCCCTGTATATGAACCATAGCATTTATACACACCATATAGTATGCATAAGTATAGTGAAACTTAAAAGCGCATATTATAATTAAAAATGCATTTCTATCAATCATTGCTAATATACAGTAATTCGTATACAATATAGTATCTGATATCTTTTATGTGTCCCTGTAAACCCTATGCAATTCGTATTATACATGAAATAACTTATAATAAACCTTAGCGACGTATATGAATTTCAGTACATATGAAGTAATTTAACAAAATTAAAATACACAACAATACGCAAAAAATTCTCCCCATTAATTTCAGGCAACTCGCAACCCGACCCGAACCCGCAATGTAAGGAAAGCAAATCATATTTTAATACCATTATGAAAATAATCTACAATTGTATATCTAATAAAGTTCTGCACCGGTCCGGCCCAAGGACCTCGGCGGGGCGACAAAATTTCAAACTGGCCAGGCCGCGCCGATAACTACAATTATGCGGGTCTACCGGCCCGATATAAATATTTAGACGAAGCCGATAAAATTATAAACGGGCCCTGCCGCGCTAGGGCCGAACTTTTAAGTTTTACACGGAACGGGACGGGGTAGGCCGTTCCCGGGCCTGAAAATTCCAGCCCGTGCAGACCTTTAATTTTCTAATACCATTTTTATATTTTACATAGAAGAATGAACAAATCTATATTCTTTAATATTCAACAACAGTAAAACCCTACCCGATGCAGGACTCTAAATGGTACAAAACTAAAAATCTAGCCTTTAAATATGCTTTAAAATTAGTTGCGGTTTCAAAAGTTCCACTTATAACGATACACATTGTTTTACACAAGGGGCCATCTGCCTTTAGTTTATCAGCAGTTATTATTTTGAAAAATTTCCCGTCTAGCACAGTACATCGAGTATCACCACAATTAAATTATTCGCTTGATACATTAGACAGAAAGGACCATTTAGCGTTTTGCTGTGTATTGTATTTTTAAAATACGGTGAAAACATAATGCAGTTTGTTATTTCGAAGACTCGTGAAAGGATGACTAAAGACAAAACAGACAGGCACACGTTTTGCTTTTGTGAAACTTTGATCTGCGGTTTGTATAGGTTTTTAACGGGAAAAAATATTTTTCACATTCTTTTTAAAAAGTGGGTCAACCCGAACCCGACCCGCAAGAGTAAAAAAGCCAACCCGAAACCGACCCGAACCCGAAACAATAAAAGCCAACCCGACCCGCACCAAAAAAATTTAAAGTCAACGGGAAAATATAGCGCCTACCCGACCCGACCCGACCCGAACCGCGGCTCGGGTCGGGTTCGGGTAAAAGCGGGTAACCCGACTCGATGCAGGACTCTAGTAGAGGTCAATAGCATCCAAAAATTTCTGAACAATCCGAGTATATTTACGAGAGTTAGAGCGCGGACAGACGACCAGCAAACCAAAGTCATAAACTCTTTTCATTTTTGTTGGAAAGTGTTAGAAACATGTTTTGACCAATGGACATGCACTTGACGACGTCACACTAAGTCTATGCTAATACCCTCAAACTCAGGTCACGTGCATAAAATCCATGCCAAACTTTTCGAGCAAAGTACTGGCAAAGTAATAGCAAAGTACAAGCCTCTGATTGATCAGTCTCGTTTCGAAAATAGCGAAAAATGTATATGTATTCCTGAATTAGTCTGCATTTTTGCAAAATTTTCTCTCTTTTTGAAAGCATTCAGGGAATGAAAGCTTTTGAGGCGTGGATACAAATGAAACGCTTCCCGTAACAACTCGAGTCACAGTAACAAATCCTACTAAACGGGATACAAATGAAACGCCTTCCAGCTTCTGGCGTCACAAAGTTGTGATTGTTGTCATAAAAATTTGCAACAGCGTGAAATCCGCCGCAAGCTGTCACAAGACCGTAACAAGTACTCCTTATTCAAGATGGCGGAGATTTTGGTTGTTCGACGCCGGCGAAGAAATCAAATACAAAGGCAAAGAATAAAGGATCGGGAAGATCCTTTTTCAATAAATGAAAGAAATTTCATCTCAACATACAAAGTAACGAAAAATGCGGCGAGAGATCTGATCGAGGAAATCAGACCTTTCGTTTTGTTAGATGAAAATAAAAGTTATCCTTTAGAGATTTATGTAAGTTCAAGGATATATATATTTGATAAAACGGTTTTCTCAGATTAAATAGAAATAGTTTAATAGTATTATATGCATAGAGTTTGTATATATATATATATAATTAATGCCCTTATTTATATTTATGTGGGATGCACGTTATCTGTATTATGATTGGGAGAATATTGTTTACTGTATAATAATGGAATGGATAACATATCGGGCTTTAATTAGTAAGTTCATAAGTATTCAAAATTTTTGTTGTCAGTTTATGTAGATTTTGAAAATGCAAAATATATGTAGGGTAGAGTGGGGAGGAATGGGACACTTTTTACAAAAATAAGAAAATCAACTTTGTTTGACACATAAACAAAAATTTCGATACATAGAATATACAAAGTGAAACACTTCTTCCACTAAATTTTATCAGTTATCTTATTAGTTATTAGGCAAACAATACTAAAAATTTACAAGTGGCAACCATTGGCACCTAGAATTTTACACTCCTGGTTACATAGATATGGCTAATGTGGTTTAGGAATTTTATTGTATACATACACTTATATTAATAAAATAAGGCTTATAAACACAAGTTTTAAAGCAGATATGAAATCATTCATGCTTTAGTAATATTAATGTTGTCCTATTTATTGAATGAAGAATATCAGGTTTTTTTTATTATTAATATTATTATTTGTCATGTTACAAAACTTTCCTGTTGTTTTTAAATCCACATGACTAAAAAAGGTACCAGAAATATGATTTTTTCCTCCTTTTTATATTAATATATTTGTACTCCATATTTTATGTACTTATAAAAACTGAAATGCTAAAACTATTTTTTTTCGCCTATTTAAATTAATATATTTATTTGTATTCCATATTTTATGTAGGTTTAAAAACTGAAATACTAAAAACCAAAGTTTAAATAATTATAGATTTAACCCTGATATAGTTGCAATTAAATTTGAAATTCTTTTGTGTCATGAATTTTAACACAATGCAGTTTTATGATCAATATTTGTTTTGATCACAATGTGAACAGGAGGGTTAAGAAAATTATTGTTCAATAACACAACTCGAAATACACAAATATTTCACATATCCACAAGAAGTATTAAAACATCTACTTACAATTTTCAGCTGAATTTCTTTCCTAGAAAGATAAAAGTATTAGAATAGTAGCTGAGAACAGACTACTCCCTGCTACAACAGCAGTACCTTTGATGTGGCAGTCTTCTGTTGCTCAGCGAAAGGTCATAGGTCTGCGGAGAAGATCCCTGATATGTTTATCACTGCCCTTTTTTTTTATTGAGACTCCCCTTTCTTTTGTTGATGACCATGGATCCTTTGGAAAAGAAAGTTCAAAGAAATATACAACTTTTTGAAGCAAGGGTTATTCAGTTTCTATTTTAGCAGGCATAACAGCTACACAGCTGGCTGAGTCCCACCAATAACTTTAAAATCTCTATGCTGGTGCTTCTCAACAAAATTTTATAAACAAACTTTTAGGGGCTTGGTCAAAACTTTAACCCTTTCAGGGGCAAGGTACTTGTATTCATAAAATGTTGAAATAATTGAACGACACCACAAGGAAATTTTTTTGTAAATAAGTAAAAGTATATTCTCGCATATTTAATAAAAGTGAAATTTTCATTTTTTTATTTACGGAAAACAACAAACTGTTTAAAACTGTACAATAAATATCTTGTTAATTCTAAAAGAACTTGGTATCAAGATGTTAACTTATAATGAAGTGTAATGAAACCTCATGAAGTTATCTCTGGTCTGAACCATGAAGCCTACTTTTAGAAGTCGAGGAACTGAAGTCTTCTATTGGGATTTTTATAACAGCTGGATGCATTATCAGGCAGAAGTTTCTTTTGATATTCTGTCTGTAAATGTAACCTGCTAGTTCTGTGATGTCTTCCATGCCAAGAAATCTCTTGCTGCAACTCTTGTTTTGTTTACAGGTTTGTGTCAGTAGACGTTTCATTCACAATAAGTTAATATGTTGATATTAAGTTCATTTGGGATTTTGAAAGTTATTTTATTCTTACTTTTTTGGATAACAACAGTAATAAAATGTTCTTTGTTTTCCTGTAAACACTTTTATTTTATACCTTTGTCTCAAAGTGTTAAATATATTAGAAATGCAGATACTGCCCGAGAAATATTTTGATAGCAAAAAACAGAGGCATACTTTAAGAAAAAAGAAGTTACTAAAAATAATAATTTCCCGGGGAGATATTTTAAAAATATGAATGCATTATGCAAGTATAGGTTTAACATTAGGGAAGGAATTTGAGATCTTACTGTCCATCACCCTTAAATATGTACACTATGATTATTTAGGCTGATATTTTGGTGCTTCAGAATGAAGACTATTTATTATCAAACATTTTTATGAGCAAATATTACAATATAAAATCTTGCCTTTTTAGCAGAGCTGCGGAGTCGGTCAGATCCATTTTTGAGCAAAAGAGGCAGAGTCGCTAAAAAACAAGCAACTCCAACTTTTTTTTGTTAGACAGTTTGAAGTGAAATTAAACCTATTACAAGTAATTTTATATCTATAAAATGAATTATTATTGTTATTTTTGGACTATACCAGTCTACGTGTGTTAAGGATGTGCAGTTTTGCAGAGTAGATGAAAACCATTTTTAATTGAATAATCTAGTAGATATTTTACATTTAGAATACAAGTACTTTTCCTCTGATTTTTTGGGTTTGCGAAAACCAAGGTAGAGAGGTCTGGAAAATGAAGGCAATTTTTCAAACGGGCCGGGTCAGCAGAATAAAGGCAATTTTTGTTAATGGGTGAGACTGGACTGATAAAAGAATTAAGCAAGCTGACCGGCCCAATATAACAAATTTGAAAAAATCAAATTACGCCAATAAAATAGGAACAGTTTTCAGCAGATATAAACGGGGTGCAGATCTTAACTTCTATTTAAAAAAAGTACCGGAGCCCTAATATTCTGTGATACCGGTGCTGACAACTGTACCGTTCACGTCTCCTCCCCTGTCACTCCAATCTGCATATTTATGTTTTGTACATTATTTGCAAAATTTAAAGCAGTTTTTTTTTTTCTAGCAAAATAAAAATTTTAAATATATCTATCAGCATATACTTAGCTTTCAACTATTCCACTTTTTAGTTATCACTCATTCCGAATAGTAATCTTTGCCTAATTATAATGTTAATTGTGTTTTTTTTGCTAATTCTACGTTTAAATATGATAAGGATTAGGATTCGAAAATTGACTTAACACAAAAAAGGGATAGTTTGCAGCTATGCATTTTTATGAAAAAAATGAATGATATTTACAGAAATTATAGAACAACGGGAAACACTGCTCAATTGCTTTCTATCAGAATAACAATATATGACAATTATATCTACTTGCAAATGAAAGTGACTTTGTAAATGTGTAAAACAGAGCCTTAATGCTTTAGCATGGGTAGCATTCATGATACAAAATAAATAGAAAAATCACTAACATGATTTTTATAGTCGTAAGCAATAGAAGACAAAAAACCTCAAGTTGATGCTTGTTGGCTAAAGATATTCTTTTCAGGTTAGATATCTCTTTTTTTTTTTAAAGAAAAAATAAATTACATCCAGTTAAAAATTATTCTGCTGCCACAAAAGAAAATCGAACTGAAAGCAAATTCATTGTTCAGTCTCTTGAGTGGTGCCATATCAATGCCACGCCGACATAAATTTGCAAATATCACTAGAACAGAAAAACACAATTTCTGTTTTCACTTCATTCTAATCAAAATAGTATTAAAATGATTTGAAATAGAATATAATACGTAATTTTGAAGGAGGAACTTTTTTTTCTGTACATGAATAAATAAAATTTTGAATATAAGACCGGCCGGTGCGTGAACTGCAAAAATATATATGGGCAGGCTCGAACTTTTAAGGGTTCGCGCCTTAGAAATTTTGACCGATGCAAATCTCTAACCAGATATAAACAAAAATTGTAAATTTCTGTTATTTTTGGTAGCCAAAGTACCCGAAATAGTGTTGTAATAGTAACCATTTTCCCTTTTAGGAGTGTTCATAGTTATATAAATATGTAGCACTTATAGTTGTCGTCTGATTCCTCCTGTCTCTGTCTGCATATAACGTTGCAAAAACTACCCCACTGAATGGTTTGAAATTTAATAAATACCTATAATCGTTGCAGAATTTTGTCGAGTCCTTTCAAATTTTATAAAAATCGAATCAAAACTATAAAAAGATATTAATGAAAGTCTCCTATTAAATTCTATCATACATATTAATTCAATGTTACCCTATGATAGGTAATGATTCTAGGTTGCCAAGGTGATTACGTCCTATTTAAGATGGAGCCATATTATTTATGTATTACTGAATTTAATGCATATAATCATAATAAAATAAATGATAAAAGTTTAAAGCATAATAAAATTCTGTTAGCTGAGCACCAGTGTTATATACATACATATACATAAACTGGCTAACAGAAAATTACCAAAAGTTTATAGAAGAAAACACTATACATGAATTTAACTATTTTTTTTAAGGATATACATTACAAACTTGCAGTGTACAGAAGAAAAAAAATAATTATTTTAAATTGTTGGGAATTGTAAAAACATCACAAAGAATAGTATTTCCTTTCAATTAAAAAATTATTTACATGTGACTTATAAACAGAAAAAACATTAAAATATTAAATTCATTAATATGCTTTAAAAGCAGTAAATGGCAGAAATTATGTCACATTCGAGATGATCATTTTAACTATTTTTGCAAATTCTAAGACAGCACAAATAGTAATACAGTTGAATCTTGTTAATGTGAACACTAACGGGTAATTTTTTTTTTTTTTTTGCTTGTGTTAAAAGTAGTTTGTCTTATCCATATTTTAAAAATATATATTCCATGAAACAAGAATAAATATATGCATACATAACTTCAAAATCTACTGTATTGCTGGTGTTGAATTTGTTTAAGATCTATCCATCAAGAATATAGACCTACACATGAGATATCTCTCGGTGGAAGTCTTTTCAAGGAGAACTGGTTGGTATTTACATTACATACTAAGAAATCTACCATCAAAGTTATGGACAGCCAACTCGATTTATTTTTACAGATTAGAATCTAAGTCATCACTGCCACAGCAATCTCTCAATTTAATTATCATACTTAAACAGCTTTGTTAAAAGAACTTTAATTACCGTTAAATACTTTTTTTTCACCCCTCAATGCAATTCTTGCAATAGAATTTAAAGCTTCATGACAACTTATAAATAACTATATTACATAAATTTCAGGAGGCATCTCACTGTGAAATATGGGGTGGAGGAAGTATTATGAGGGGCTTGTTAATTTTGAGAGAAAGAAAAGAGAAAAGTATATCTTAGTAGCAGAAAAGAGTAATTATATTTAAATGGAATGAATAATTATATTTTAAGAAAACAACCTTTTTCTTTACATACAGAATATAAATTTACTAAGTTTGAGTTGAATGAGAAAGGATATAAAAAGACAGAGGACACATGCAAGTTCTTTTTGTTTTGGGGGGGGGGGGGATGAAATGATTTTACTAAAATAAAAAAAGTTTCATTTTTACAGAGGTAATGAGTTTCTATTTTAGATAAAAATATATATAAATTACTAGAACTATCTATGGATTAAATAAAAAATTATGAATTAAATTATTATTTACATTTTTGAAAGTCATATGTTATCTTATTGGCATCAAAGTTTTTAAAATATTACAAAAAATACATTCAGCTGTTATGATTTTTGAACACTCAAACAAAAAATTAATTTAATTTTTGATTTTAAAATTGAAAAAAATAAATAAAACAATTAAAATAATTTTTTTTTAAAGTCAGTATTTGGCCAAATCACTATTCGTTACATCCCTAGTATTTGGCCTATTAGTCACTATTTGGCTAGTCGAATATCTGGTATTCGGTTTACCTGTGGGCCGCATATTTAGTATTTGGCCAAAATCACTATTCAATGCATCGCTAATTCACACTATGTAGGTACTTTATTTATTAACCAATGAAGATATTAAATTCTTGAATTGTAAATTCACTTTAATTTACTTGTTACAGATAAATTAATAATGTATTTCAATATTTTTCTACCATTGTTTTTAAAAGCTTAGTGCAGTTTGGGCTTCAGAAAGTGAAATTTATTGGCCAAATAATATAAACACCTATGAAAACAATCCAGATGAACTTTTATTCTTGTTTATATACATATATATTACTGTTTTTATATACAAAGTACTTCTGTTTGTATATAAAAAGAGGTAAATAGCTTCTTTGTATTAGATTAGTTGCATAAATATAAAAAAAAATTAATGTGTATAAGAAAATAAGGAATAGGTCGCCAGAAAATATGCATGAGAAATTTCCTTTTCTCGCCAAGGTCCCCATAGTCTGACAGCATGTGCATTTCTAATATATAACACTTTGAGACAAAGGTATAAAATAAAAATATTTACAAGAAAACAATGAACATTTTATTACTGTTATCTAAAAAAAGTAAGAATAAAATAACTTTCAAAATCCCAAATTAACTTAATATCAACATATTAACTTATTGTGAATGAAACGTTTACTGACAGAAACCTGCAAACAAAACGAGAGTTGCAGCAAGAGATTTCTTGGCATGGAAGACATCGCAGAACTAGCAGGATACATTTACAGACAGAATATCAAAAGAAACTTCTGCCTGATAATGCATCCAGCTGTTATAAAAATCCCAATAGACGACTTCAGTTCCTCGACTTCTAAAAGTAGGCTTCATAATTTGCAGACCACAGATATCTTCATGTAGTTTCATTACACTTCATTATAAGTTAATATCTTGATACTGAGTTCATTTAGAATTAGAAAAAGATATTTTGATGGTACATTTTTAGATAACAGCTTTAAAAAGTTCTATTTTCAGTAAATATTTTTACTTTATACTGCTGTCTGCAAGGCATTCTATATTAGAAATATTCCAAAATTAGTAAGAATTATCTTTAACAACTTAAATTAAAATGAAGTGGTTCGTAAGAGAGTGATATATTTACTGATTACAAAAAGTTATGAATAAATTTAGTGTTTTAACTTCACATTTGATAACATGATAATGATTAACAAATCAAAATAATTTAGCACATTTACTCAGTTTTATATCTTTTAGAACTGACATGCTTAACAGCTTCAAATTAAAATTCGTAACTTTCAGACTAAACTGCACAATTATTATTGTCCAATGTAATCATAAAATTTCCTAACCTTTATATTCCTAAAAACTACTACATTTTTTAAAAGTTTAGGTAGTTCCATAAGTGGCTTTTGCCAAGCTTTTTTATACATAAAGGATCTTGTTAAAAATAGATTAATAAATACATTCAAACACAGACTGTCAAAATGTCAATTTTTTTTCGAGTCATGTTTGTTTTAGAAAAAAAAAGTTCTGATACAAACAATATATGTAAAAAGCACATATGTATAGCAGTAAAAAATTTCATTAGGAATATATTAACATAAATTACTCTTATATTGAAACAATAATAATATAATTTGTACTATAAACTGCAGCATTTTAAATGTCAAAACAATATTTTTAAATGTGATCACAGACACATATAATGTGAAGTAAAGGTATATTCAAGATGGAAAATAGCATCAGTGTAATAAATAAATTTATTTAGTTTATTAAATCTGTATTTAAAAAAATTCATAATTAAGCCTACTGAAAATATTTAAAAAGGCAGTTACTTTCCCAATTGGTGAAAGCATTCATACAATATTAAAATCTTTTAAATGTTAGATACAACTCTGCAATAAGAAATTTCTAGTTATCACTGCCGACAAGATAGTTATAACTATAATCTTAATATATTTTTAAACAAACAAACTCTTCAACATTTTCAGATTTTAATCACATTTACACAAATGAAATCTTTTTAAGCAACCGTTACGCTATATTTCTAAACAAAAAAACTGTTTTTTCAATATATTATTTTATTGCAATATTCAGAAATAGACATGCAAACAAATAATTCTTAACATTACCATGCAATACTACGTTAAACAACTGCAGACACAAGAGCCTACGAAATACTAGATACATTATTTTAATCGCAATAATAATAATTATTCAGGGCTTACCACACTAATTTTAGCAGATAAAATGAAAAATAATGTTTCTTGAGTACATAGACGGCAAAAAAAAATTAATTCTAAAGTAAATATCTTACATTAAATAAAAATTAATGTAAGGAGCAATAGGATTACCCAATGTTTTGCTCTGAGAAGCTCACAACGGTTCTTCGAGTTTGTTTACGTATGACGTCTGGTTACTAGCCAATGAAATGAGCGTATCGTTGAAAATAATCGATACTCTGTAACAACTTTGTTACGGCACTATCTTCATTTGTGACGATCACAAGTGTTACTTTTGTATCGCTTTTTTCGTGCCTGTTGCAAATTTCAGATTTGTGACGCGTAACTGTTACAGCGTGAAACCGTTTCATTTGTATCCACGCCTGATTGGTCAGTTTCTCATGCTAGTTTTGTAAGTTGCAATGCAATTTGCGATCGCTGTTGCTCATCTTGCAATATGTTGAAATAATCGAAATATTAATAATCGAAAATTCGAACAATGTATTCGAATTCAATTTATGAATCGAAATAAATCGATATTTTAATCGAAAATTTATTATAATTTTTAATCTTGTTTATTAGCAGAAAAATAATTAATTTTAGTTGTTTAGTTTATTACTAGCATTTAAAATGCAAAATTACAGTAGCTTTTTTGGATCACTCTTTACTAAGGAACTGAAGTATGCAATGAATCGTTTTGTCGCATTAGATTCTGTATTGTAAAGTGTTAATTAAACTAGTTAATATCAGGGCATTCGTAATAATAACGTCAAGAGTCTGATTACTTATACCGCGGTTAATATAAAAAATAGCTTAAATTCGGTTTTTTTTTTTTTTTAAGTAACAATAAATTTCGTTTTCGTGTATGTAAAGAAACATCTTGCAAAGTAAAGCTTAAACTTTATATTTATTATGCATAATAAAGTATTTTGTTATATTATTAAAAAATCTGGGCCAAGATTCGAACCAAGGATGTCTTGGCTGAATCTGCCCAAGACATCACTGGTTCGAATGCTGGTCCGGGCTTTCTTCCACCACTTGGAAATTTACAACTGTCATGATTTATTTACCAATTGAATAATTGTGTTAAAAATTAATCTAATTGAAATTGATTTTTTTATGTATTATTAAATTGAATTTGATTGTTGTAATTTGTTATACATTAAATTTCTCCTTTAAAAAAAATAAATACATTAATGCCTCCACTTACGTCAGCAATTTGTTTAAGACTAGCGACATAAGTCGAGGTACATTTAGATAAGCAAAAAAGGATAAGAAATAAAAATTGTCCAAAATCTAATGAGCACTTTCTATTGTATTTATGGATTATGTTACATACATTTAACATTAGGAAGAAAATGCATTTGCAATACAACGATTTGGAATAAATAAGTTGTTAACATACGATTTATTGTTCTAGCTGCCCTGTTCGAGTTTTTGAGGGCGTGAAAAAAATCTTGTAATGAAGTTTGAAACGACCAATTTTTATTTTTTTCTCTTAGAAGCTTTTTCTAACAGCAGAGTGAGTTTTCTAAGGTTTTTTTTGTGGCTTTGTTTATTTGTCGCCATCACTTAACTGTTGCGGGAATGTTTCCCTTCTTAAAACACAAAAATTTTCAAAAAAGTGCTTCTTTAATTAAGGAAATTTTTTTTCCTGGCCAGAACACGTAAATGTGGTGTGACATAAGTCAGGGTATCACTGTACATATTCGTTTTTAAGGCTTTAATTATGAAACTATGATATTATAATTATTTCTAAAGTCTTTTCAATGTTAAATTTTTGGATTATTATTTTTTTCTAACTATTCATATTAAAATAACCTTGTTTTGATAGAATCATAGAAAGACTAATGCTTTAGTTAAAATACACTCAATCAGTCATATGTCCTAGAATATTAATTATTGTTCCTTAATCATGTTTTTTATAATGCTTCCTGGTTATTCTTTGAAAATTTCAAAGTATTCCAGCAAAATTTCCAGTACCATATGTTTTGAGGTCTAAAATTGGTTTCTGTTGAGCACAAATGTAATAACAAAATTTGGAACTTTTATGTTAGCCAGGTGAAGTTGATAAACCACCGAAGTATTGTGCCCATTGCATTCATTCATATGGCATTTAGTAATGTTGGAGATGTGGGGATGAGTTCCATATCCTATTCTTGTACCGCAAGTAGTGAAGGAATCCAAAATGGCACCAAAAGGCCGTTTTAGCATCTTACAAAATTTTTCAAGATGGCAGAAAACATAGTTTTTAAATTTTTAATGAACATATATTTTTATATTATAATGTATTATTTTTATATATACAGTAGACTCCCTCAAATCCGCACAGCTTGGGACCAGAGGTTGTGCGGATTTTAGAATTTTGTGGATTTCTGGTCATTGATTTGTTTACATTTTTCAAACATTAATTTGATTGGTAGTTAAGCAAGGGAAATTATAATGAATTCTTACAATAAAGTGAAACATTAAAATAAGTCAAATATTAAAATAATTTATTAGTTTAAACATAAGTAATTATTAAAATAATTAGAAAAATATTAAATTACTACCGACGAAATCGACTCAATTCGATTTCTAAAGTCCTATGCTGCCATCTATCGGTAAAGCGATCGTAAGATCGATATGTCATCATATAGATATGCTAATTTATATCAAAATCAAAAGTAATTTAAATTTATTTAGTAATAAATCAACTGTAATAACCAAAAGAGAATGATTAACAAAAAATTTAGTAAAAAAAAACATTGCTGTAGTCGCTGATTTCGACGCCATCTTGAATTTTGTTCCTGCAACTTAACTGTAAATTTCATTGTTTACATCTGAAAAAAATATGCGGATTTTAGGCGTTCACGGATTTAAGGGAGTCTACTGTATTATATTTTATGTAATACATATATAATGTATACCTATGTCAATACATTTTATATACACATATAAATAAATACCACATCCTTATGTATAATTTTATATGTTTCATATTTTATATATTTATTATTATACATGTGAAATTAAAACATAACATTATAAAGGTTAATGTTATATACTACATCTTAAAACATATAAAAATGTACAGAAAATATATTTACACATAATATTACATCTGCAGAAAAATATTGTTTAAAGAAAAATTTAAAAAAATTAATTATTAAGAAATACGTGTAATAAAAAAAGCAGCCTGAAAGGCTAAAGATCACAGCAACTACATCAAAACATTTATCGCCAAAAAATCAGAACAAGATATGTAACTTTTCTCAGGATGTGCTATCATGCATCATTTAAGCAAAAAATTGAAAGGGATGCATACAAAAAATTTATGAGTCCATCAGGATGCATAATTTTTCCTTTGAAAGATTGAAAATGAGACATATTGTGTTAAAAACATTGAATATATCTTATTTCTAAAAGAGGACCCTTTTTAGGTGCGTTCGCAATTATTTAAATACGTAGCACCTATAATCGTTGTTCGGTCCATCTGCATATAACAGAGCAAAAAGTACCCAACCAAATGGTCTGAAATTTTAAATATATAATTGTTGCAAAATTTTGTTGAATCATTCCAAATTTTATGAAAATCGGATGTATAGTTTAATTACAGGGACAGTCAAAAGTTTTAATTACAGGGACAGTCAAAAGTTTTAATTATAGGGACAGTCAAAAGTTTTAATTATAGGGACAGTCAAAAGTTTTCTGTTACATTGTGGCCAATGGGAAAAAATTATTTCAAATGTGTTTTAATGATGTTACAGCCTTTCGAACAGAATGAAATTGACATGCACTTATGAAGTGACACTAAAATATACATTCAGCACAACTATGTGGTGCAAAAAATATTTATATAGCTAGTTATGGTACGAATGCACCTCAGTTGCCACGTTTGATGTGCAATGTTTAACTTGTTTTTTTTTTTCTTCTTTTTTAAGTGTCTGAGGCCTAGGGACTATGGATTTCAAAAGCCTAGTGACATCACTATGTCTTATTTCTAACAAGAAGGCCAAGTTTTGTGGAACTATCCGGGACCTAAGATTCCAAAAGCTGAACAACATCACTGCTTTAATAACTTGAGGTTATTGAAAATTGTTTGATGTATTTCAAATTAAGTCTCTAATAAGTGAAATAATTTATGCATGTTTTTTATACGTACAGTCCTGGGTGAAAAAAAAGTAAACACCCCTATTAATTCTGCAACTATTTATAATAGAAGAAAGTTACTAGTACCAAATGATTGGAAATAAAGCCTACTTTTGAATGATGTAGTATATCAATTTTACTTAGAGTGCCATCTACTAATTAAAACCAGACCAAACTTTGTTTTTTTCAATGGCAACACCAAATTTTGACAGTATATTTTGAATCTCCAGTTCAAATTATGCCTAAAAACGAAATTTCGATTCAAGTTATTTAGATGATAAGTTCTTGAATTATAAACATTCAAAATTTAGAGCTTCCAATGTTAAAATACATTTCCATATTTTTATCTCCTGAAATTATAATCCTAAAGTGATAATTGTTTGTTTGGTTATAATACTAAACAAACCAAACATAAATACATTCAATCTGTAATTTAAAAAAAATTATAATATGAATTATGAAATTCATGTTTGAAAAAAAAATATGAATAGTACCTACAATTTTTTTGATATGTTTATATTTATTATGTCCCACTTTATGCGAACTCTCAATTTCAAATTTTTCTGCCAAGTAGTTTCCAAATTATGATTAAAAAGCATCAAAATGATGGTTTAAGGGCCCCCTGTGATGTGCAGAAAATCTTAATTTGAAAACAATATATTTTACTAATTTTATTGAAACATTTGGACTGACAATAGTTGAAACATATTAAGCGAGTGAAATGGTCCTATAAGCAAGAAATAATACATTAACATGTTAAGCGCCACGTCAGTCACTGGTGACTGACACTGAACTTTCCGTTTAGAATGTGTCATTGACTGATGGTCTAAAATATGATATAAAACTAAAAATATATACAGTACAGAACCATTTATCTGGAATGCTTGGGGTCAGATGTATTCCGGATAACTGTTTTTTCCGGTTAACTGGTTGTGCATTAAAGCAGCATCCATTTGATAAGTTTTGTGGAATGTGTGTGGTTGTGGCATTATTTCTGATTTTAAATTATTAGATTATTTGGATTAAAAATCAATGCAAGAAAGATCAAAAGTTAACCAGAGTTTAAAAGAAGGTAATTTATGGGAATCCTTTAGGAACAAAAATTCTTTTGTTTCCTCTGCATAAAAATTAAAACATCTAAAATACAACTAAATATGTTTTCTTTTCAAATACTAGATGTTGTCATCAAATTATACAATTGTTTCAAGCAAAGCCTATGTCAAGCTGGCAGTGTATGACACCTTTTTCTGCAAAGATTCTGAAATCAGTCTATCAGAAATATCATTCCGGATAACTGGTTTTCCGGTTAACTGGTTTCTGGATAAATGGTTCCATACTGTATATTGTTTTAAGTAATTACTAAAAATGTATTTGAAATTTGCTTACCTTTTATTTATTACAGGATTATACTTTCCTAAAAATTACCTAAAACAGTGTAAATTTTTCAGCTTCAGTGTCAGTCATCATGGCACTCAACGTGTTAATAGAAGTGACATATCCATTCTGTTGCATTTCAACTATTAAGTATATCGAGCTTAAATTTGGATACAGCCAGAGTTCGTAAATATCATGATATTTTCGAAAATATCAAAAATATCCGATATTTTGATATATATCCGATATTTTCGATATATATCCGATATTTTCAAAATAGTCAACTTACTGCTGATAATAAATATTTTCAAGCATAATATTACATTAGAAACTAAAACATATTGCACTTAACCTGAAAACTTAAAACAATATACTTAACACACTTTTTTTTTTTTAACTTAACAAAATTGAAGATGAACTAACTGAAAACTGAAACAATTTGATTTATGCACTTACATTAAAAAAAAAAAAAAAAAAAAAAAAAGTTATAGGATTCAGTATCAACTATCAAGAAATCAGAAATTTAGAACAAAATTGAAGATCAACTATTTGAAAACTGAAACAAATTGATTTATGCACTTACATTAAAAAAAAAAAAAGCTGTGGGATTCAGTATCAACTATCAAGAAATCAAATTCATAAAACAAAATTTTAAATACATAATATTGTTTTAAATGAAAATTTTTAACATTTTTTTATTCCCTAACATGCTGTACAGTTTAAACAAAACTAAATACCAGAACATATTCTTTTCTAATGAAGCTGTATTATTATATATATAACTGAGTATTTAAATTAGACAGTTTATTATTCAGTATCTGTTCTGACTTAATTATGTCTCTCATAATCCACAGTTAAAAGTAAAAAATTCAAACATAAAGCTTGGAAAAGATATTTGTTTTCTTCTTCAGCTAAAAAAGTCACTATCAGAGACAAAAATTCATTATTTACTGAACAACACAGTCAACAACAGTTAAAAATTTCATTTGCATCTGTTTTGACTGAAAATATCAAAAATATCTTGCACAGTGATATTTTGAAAATAAATATCAAATATAGAAAAATATTGAAAATAGCACACATCTTGATATTTTGAAAATAAATATCAAAGTAATATGAAAATATCGAAAATATCAAAATCTTGATATTTTCAAAATAAATATCGGATATATATCATGATATATATCAAGATATATATCAATTGATATATATCAACGAACCCTGGATACAGCATTTTAAAATAATTAATTTCTCTGGAACTAATCATATGAATTTCATGAAATTTTGTTTCTAGGCTAATTGAAGGGTGTAGAATTTATTTGTGGTGTCAAAATTGGTTATTGCTATTGAAAAAAAAAAACTAAGTTTGGGTTCATTTTAATATGTAGATGGACCGTAAAGCAAATTTTACATGCATCATTTAAAAGTAGATTTTATTCCAATCATTTGGTACCAGTAACTTTCTTCTATTATAATTAGTTCCAGAGTTAGTAAGAGGTGTTTACATTTTTTACAACTGTACATTTACCATCATGTTTATTCTCTTTGTATTTCAGTACTATTTTTGTCTTAATTTTGTAGGTCCATTTTGTCATCATATAATTGGGAACTCCATTGTACATCTTAACAATATTGTAAAGCAAATATTATGTAAAGACAGTTCAATAAATGAAAGGCTGAATTTTCTAGCTGAATACTTTAGATTTTTAAGGAATGCAAGTGGAGGAGAAATTGCTGAAAAGCAGCAATTTATTATTAAGTAACTAAAATTTTTTATTTATGGTATTGCTTGGTTATCTCGTCGACCAAAAATCTTATCGCCAAACTGTAAGATTAAATGGCAATAATGGTTGATCATAAATGTCACGATTCACTTGACTTTAAGCAAGCTACACGTGTTTACGTCATCAAGTGATTTTTATTTCGACGTTTTATTTGTATTTTTATTAATGTTATACTAATTTATTTCTCTTTTCATTGTTTAAAATAAAAATTATGTCAATTTGTATAATTTGGTGAAATTGGTCGACAGGATGACCAAGTAGTACCTTAATTATTTATTTATTTTTTTGTCGAGTAAGATGTGCATTTGTGAGGGATGGAACAAAAGCAGGGATGTCATGGATGTGCTATAGTACATCATTTAAGCAAAAAATTACAGAAGATATGCATAAAAAACAATGGTACTTTTATACTAGCTGGACACAGGTGATAAATAGGTAAATATTGTTTCCATCACCATCATTCATTATGCATTTATTTAATGTAAAATACAAACCTTTCACTCATTTAATTTAAAATACATACATGCCATTTACTTAGTTTATTTTTAAAAATCCCTGCCGACTCAGCCTGCAGGTAAAAGTAGATTTCGAAGTTAAGAGGCTACTTCAGTCAAGTGAAAAGACCCATTCGCTAATGCGTCTTTTCACTTGACTGAAGATATGCATAAAAAACAATGGTACTTTTATACTAGCTGGACACAGGTGATAAATAGGTAAATATTGTTTCCATCACCATCATTCATTATGCATTTATTTAATGTAAAATACAAACCTTTCACTCATTTAATTTAAAATACATACATGCCATTTACTTAGTTTATTTTTAAAAATCCCTGCCGACTCAGCCTGCAGGTAAAAGTAGATTTCGAAGTTAAGAGGCTACTTCAGTCAAGTGAAAAGACCCATTCGCTAATGCGTCTTTTCACTTGACTGAAGTAGCCTCTTAAGTACTAATTTCACCAACAAAAACTTAATCAAAATTAGAGATAAAACCAGTTTAACAATTTTATCTGGCTGCTTTTGATGAGTTTTTAATTTCATTTTTCTGTAAGAGGTTTTCTGGTGTTGTCAGAATCATGTTAAACGATACTGTAAAATCCCGTTAATCCACCCTCCCCAATTAAGCGCCCCCCCTCCCACTTCGTAAACAAATTGGAAAATTCAAGAAATCCCGAGAAAGCGCCCTCCCTGCAAAAAAATTTCGGTGTGCATGTCAAGATCAATTTCAATCATTTCTTTACTTTTTCATTTCAAATAAGTCTATCATTTACTTCTTTCAGTTTATTCAAATCTCCTTTCGACGTTTGCACTTACCTCTTGTTTTCATATTGTCGTAAACCTCAGAGGAAGCCGTAAACGCAGTTCAGTATTCGTTTTACGATTCGATTAAGAATCGATTCACGTCATCGAACACCAAACTACCTATCGGTACTTCGATTCTGTACATCTACGTAACTTAATATTTATACGTATAATTAATATTTTTCATAATACCATTAGCCTTGTGTATTATTATTACTAAATATATAAAATAATAGTGATAATAACAATACATAGCCTTTTTTTTTTACTAACTTTCGGAATTTTATATCGTGTTTGTTTTTTTTTCTTCTAAGTTATGGTAGATGGCGCCAAAATAACGGGAAGTCGGATTTATGTTTATTGGTATTATTTATTTTATATTATTATTAATAAGTATTGAATTGGTGATTTAATTTGATATTTGAAGGTGATATACATAATATTTACTTTATATATCACTATTTAAAATAAATTAATGTAGTGATAAAGTTATTTTTTTAAATTAATTCTATGTCAATCTGATTTAAATTTCCCATTATAAGACATTTCTTCTTTAAAAAAAAATAGTTTCATTTGCAATATTTTTCATGTTATTATTGTGATTTGTATTATTTATTTAGCCTTTATAGATAAGAAATGATGATTTGAAAAAATATGTATGGTTATTTAATGTCCCTAATGCACAACAGATGGCGACACCGCATAAAATGTTACTACTAGTTTTAGAAAGAATTTTAGGACATTTTCAAACGCAATATCTGAGTGTTTTTTAATTATTTTAAATTATTAAGTTCCTTTTAATTTTCTGTTACCATATTAAGGAGAAATATTAGTGTTGTTATTTATCTTATGACAGATATTAGTATTATTATTTATCTAAATGCATTCCAGTTTCAAAGCTTTTGAAATCCAGAATTTTCTATAATTTGAAATCGCTGTTAATCGCAAAGTTATACTGTTTTTCTATTTTGTATATAATTTTTTTTTTCAAAATGTTTTTCTTTTCTCCCTTTATTAAAATAATGCGTATGTTGCGACGTACGGCCATTACCATGCCCCACTCCCACCACCCATAGATATCATTACTACAATTTTAATACCGTGTAAGTGCCCCCTCCGATTTTTTTACGATTTTCCGTCGTGTTTGTGGGGGCGGATTAACGGTATTTTATGGTAATTTGTTTATGCTGAGGAAGTATAATGAAGAAAATATAATGTAAAGACAGTTGAATAAATAAAGGGCTGAATTTTCTAACTGAATACTTTAGATTTTTAAGGAATGCAAGTGGAGGAGAAGTTGCTGACAATCAACAATTTATTTATTATTAGGTAACTAACATTATTTATTTATTTTTATTTATTATGTTTATTTATTGTTGTTTATTTATTTATATATTTTTTATTTATTGTATGTTTGTCTGTATAATATTTATATATACTGATAATTTTTTTTCTTCAACCCTTATTATTATTTTTTTCATCCTTTGAGAATATTTTTAGCAATATCATCCATTAGTAGAGTTCATCTTATCAAAAACTTGCTACTGCAAAAGTTATAGATAATATTAAAAAGATTTATGTAATAAATTTAAACCATGTGGTGATTCTTTCATTAAATGAACCACACACTCTGTTTTAAATTCTGACATTCTTGTTGTTGAGACATGTGCATTTAATAATGCAACCCTAGGTATATGCAGCATGTCTGAGGGTTGTCAAAAATTTTCATCATCCCAATGATACTTGATGGCAGCATCAACACTGTTCTCATTGCCTCTTTACCTATTTCTTATATATTATCAGTTTAAAGTACCGGTCTTTAGTTTATCTTATACATAACATATTCAATATAGTAGCATTAATAGTTCACTTTTATTTATCTTTATTTATTTAAAATATATGGGTTACCTTTTTCTTAGCAGACGTTAACTTTAAGTACTTTTTTATTTAACTTATTTCCAGGCACCGTCCATGTAATGCTTAAAGCAAATAGTGACGTATCAATCTTACGATCACTTTCTCACTAGATGGCGGCAGAGGATAATCAGAATCGACTTCATCATTTCAATATTTGCATATCTTTAATGATACCAGCATTCCATTGGATCCTGTGATGAGAAATTTGTCACGTGTTGATCCGACTGCTATATATATATATATATATATATATCCTCCATAGTTTGTTGGAATTATCACTCTATTTTACTTCTCCATTGTGGGAAGTATGTCAAATTACTTGAGCGACTAAAAGCTCTTGGTATTCATGGATGTTTAGTTTGGTGAATGCATTTGCTTTTAAATGCGTTTTTAATCTACAAACGTTATCTGTGATATTTTATTGTTTCTCAAGATTTTATTTTATTAAGCTTCAAATGTTCATCATGTTTATACATCAGCTGTTAAAATAAATCGTCTTTATCTCTATTATTATGATATTTAATAAATGTTCGACTTAAAAGTTCAATTCAAGGCTCTAGCAATTTCATTGTAATTTAAGTAAATCTTCATAAGTATTGACATTCTTCAGTCCCTTCAGTTTAACACTCCTTCCAGCAAATACCTACACTGTGCTAATTTCTGCAATTGTTTAAGTTCAACTTATACGACATACTAACTTAAAGTTGTATGCTCTAAACTATTAATACTTTTTATCGCCTTAGTGATGGATTAAGGAGATGTTATTTTTTTTTTTCTACAACCTTCCCACCACATACATACCTTTTTTTTTTGGCTGTAAGCGTTGGTCTTATCAAAAACTTAGCAATATAAAAAGTTGTTGGTAATAAGAAGATTTATAATTAATTTAAGTGGATTTGATATCTTTTGAATTGACAAAGTTATAATTATTTTTTTCTTCTTAAGACATTATTTTTTTCGCCACTTGGGCCCATTTTTAATAATATAAAAAATTTGTTATACATAAATTTTTGGCCCTTTTCCTAGAAGTAATAATAATGTTAAACTGATTCGATATGTATCATAATTAAGAAGTTATGTTTTTTTTTTCTGTTTTCACAAAAAAAATCCCCATTTCCACCCCCTTCATCCGATTCTGCCTATTTCTGAACTTGACCGAGATTCTCTCTCCCTTGACTTTATGTAACATTTTTGCAGAGATTTGTGCAGAATTATAGAAGTTATTATGTCCATAAAAAAAGTGATATATATATATAGATAGATAGATAGATAGATAGATAGATAGATAGATAGACAAAGTTTTGAACTGGGGATGGTTTTGGGTTCTAGGGGTCATGATTGGCATAAATCTGCAATTTTTTTTCAAAAATTCTAACATAGTAGGGAAGGGAATGTAGTAGGTAGTATTCCTCAGAGGTGGATTATCCATTAGGCTGACTAGGCTTTAGCCTAGGGACCCAGAAGAAAAGGGTTCCCGGTGCTAAGATTTTGTTGCATAATATTTTTTCTTCATATCGGACTAATATTTTATGTAAAAGAAAAATTATGTGCAATATTCTTTGTTTCACTCATTTACTGAACCTTGTAGGTAATTAACATATATGGTATTAGGAATACTATTCCTCTCTTAATTTTTCCGGTATTAATAACAGGAAAATATTGCATTCCTGTAATTTTTCTGCTTCCAGTTTGTGATGGATTTACACAGAGGCGGCTTTTGTAGCCACAGCATCCTGAGCGGGATTTTGTCAGTATCTTCTATGGTTGCCAGATTGTACGTTTTTTTCCGTAAGTTGTATAATTTTTAGCATTTTTTAAGTCGGTCGTACAGTGTATGCATAAATTTGTCCCGTACGATGATTTCTTCCAGTTTTCTGCCAACTCTTACTTTTGATAGTTTGAAGATTTTTTCTTTTTCAGTTTGCTTCAAAATTTCACCTTTTACCGAAAAAATGTTATGCACATGAAATGTAAAAATGGTTTGTTTACAATCAGGAAGACAAAAATCTTGGGAAAGTTGTATAACAACTGCTCATTCACCAGTTCTTTGGTAGGATTAGATGCTCTGAATTTGGCATTATTATAGACTATAGTATCTACATTATAAAAAAAATTATTTAGTATATCTGTATATTAAGTTTTAATATTTTGTTTGATTTATTATCTCATTTTATGCTCATTTTTGTAGGATGTCCATAAGTGACATTTTCATGATCATCATCGAATTGTAGGATGTTTTGATTTATTTTTATTCTTACAATTCAATTGATTTTTCATTCATAGTATGTATGGCAAATTTAGTTAAACAATGTTAATGAAATAATGTTTTAAAAATAGAATTGAAAAATAATGATTAAATCGATTGATTAAGAACCTCTTTTTCAGAAAATTTATAGCCGAAAACATTACTGGGCCGTTCAACATAGTTTAGCATGGTATAAAAAAAGATGACAGCATGATAAAACTAACCAAAACTAACTAGTGTCAATTGAAATCTTCCGTTTTTTTCTGAGATAAATCTGTCAACCCTGGTATCTCCACAAAAGATATCTTTGTGAAAATACATTAATTTTTGTAATTTACTTACTGTAAATCAGTTCCAAAAAATTTAATAATAAAGTGTGCAAAAAATTCAGAAATGTTCTCAGAATTACATCTTACTGGGTGTTTAAAATAGAGGCTATGGTGGTTATCATTATTAACCGCTGATGGTAGAAACATTCTCCCAATTGCAAAAAAGCATATAAATCAAGTATAGCTGTTGTTTTATAAAGTCCCTAGTTCCTAATAACTTATAGAAATATATATTATTCTAAATCTAAGAAGGAAATTTTAAAAATCCCATTTTCTTACGGCAAAAACTTACTGAATTATGACATTTTGAATTTTATGAAATTTTAATATTTGCCTGCACTAAAAGTACTTCTTTCCATTTTTAGTGCCAGAAAAAATTGAAATGCATTGCTTTGAATGAGGGGAGGGGGGGGGGGGGTCCCCCAAAAAGTCTAGCCTAGTGCCCCAGGAAATTAACAAAAAATTAGAAGTTGCTATTGGTGAGGGAAATAAAACTATTGGAGATATTTGCACACGGCTAACATGAAAGTACCAAAACAATTTTATAGATCCTTTTCTCTTGCGAGGAATTAAAATATTTGGTCTATAGTCACAAAGGAGGTGTACTTTGTATTAAATGTTATTATTGTTTCTGAAAAGAGGACCCGCATTTGTGAAAAAGAACCCAGATTTTTTTAAGTGTTTGGGTCCTAAAGACCCAGGCAGTGATGGAAATTTGGAAATAAAAGGTAGGCGTCAAATAACGACTATTGTAAAAATCTTAGGTGTCAAATTAAAAAATTTAGTTGCAATTTCAAAAATTCATTTTTAACATTACTCTAATATTTTATGCTACTTTTTAGAAAAGCACAAATACTTGTTTTTATTTAAAATTATTGAAGTTCTTAATCCCCAAGATTATATTAATTGAAGCAACTGTAAAACTGATGTAAAGCATTTTTAATTATTGCTATATTTAGAAACTAATAGAAAAATGCACTTAATCATGTAAAATAAAATTAAAACTTGATTACTTGAAAACTTTCTTAGCAAAACAAAAACAAAATTTTAACCAGTGTTCATAATTACAAGTGATTTTAGTAAATATAAAAAAAAAAATATATATATATATATATAATGCATCTACATTTGAATCTTGTAACATAAAGTCTAAAGGTGCACTAATTTTGTGTGTGTGTGTGTGTTAACTGTTAAAATAGTTTATATTAGCTATATATAATAGTTTATTAGTCGAACACTGGACCCAGGATACCAAAAGCCTGGTGACACCACTGGTATTAATTTCATTTAAAGCACAAACCTTTCACTCATTTCCTTTAAAATTTATAACTTAATTTAAAATACATATAGAGTAGACTCCTTTAAATCTGTGACCCTAAAATCTACATATTTTTTCAGATGTAGACAGTGAAATTTGCAGTTAAGTTCCAGGAATAAAATTCAAGAAAGCCCTCAAATCAGCAGTGATTGCAATGCTCTTTTTTACTAATTTTTTTGTTAATCATGCTCTTTTGGCTATTACAGCTGATTAATTGCTAAATAAACATACATTATTATTGATTTTGATGTAAATTATCATATCTATAGCAAACATTCACCCTATTGCAAGTCCTGCACAATATTCACAAGTGTAAACTATAATCAAATTGTTTGTTTTATTTTTTTTCATTCGTTTACACATATGTTTACTTTTTTGCATTCATTTCAGTTTTAATTTGTAATGATTTTTACTTTTTCGTGATTTCATATGTAATTCTGGCTATTATGACTGATTCCAATATTTCTATTGAAAAAAGACAGGAAAAAAAAATGCGTTAGTTTGACAATAATCCAAAAAGGTAGAAATCATAAAAAAGCTTGATTATGCTTTTAAAGCAAAATTTTTATTATTTTACATAATTGTGTTATGTAAAATTATTAATTAATTATTAAATTAGTTTATTAATTTACTTAATTATTTTAATAATTTACTTTATTGTAAGCATTCATTATAATTTCACATGCTTTATTACAAATTATTGTTGAAAAATGTATAAACAAAACAGTGACAAGAAATCTGCAAAATTCTAAAGTCTGCACATCTCCTTGTTTCAAAATGTGCGGATTTGAGGGAATCTACTGTACTACATACATTTAAAACACACACCTTTCACTCATTTAATATGAAATAAAGAAGAAACAAAACTAAAGAAAATAATAAGAAATAAAACCATAAACCAAGACATTTTATTTCTACATTAATGCTGTGTTTCTAATTTATACACATAGAAAATACAGCTGCTACCTGCAAGAAAAGAAATGCTATTGGCGAGATTTGCACCCAGCTAACATAAAAGTACACAAATTTTAATAAATTTTCTATAAACCCTAAACCATAGGTCATCTTATCTAAAAACAAAAGTATTGATTTAGTTGAAATTTTTTTGTATTTTGTAATACAGTAGACTCCCTCGAATCCGCAACCCGAAAATCCGCACATCATCACAATTGTAAACAATGAAACTCTCAGTTAATATGAAAGGACAAAAATACAGAATTTTTTAGTTTTATATCATTCTATGGTTTTTCATGAAGGAAGTATAAATTTATTTCTACAAAAAAATCCAAGATATTGCTGATATCACTGGTAATCACCATCTTTTTACCAAATATATTTATGCATTAATCAAACCTTTTTGGTTATTAAGGCTGGCTAAACCTGAAATAAAACTTCCTTACTTTATAATTTTGATGCGAATTAATAGGGTGTCTTTAAGAGGAAAGTTTTATTGAAAAATTCAAGAAGAATGTATCTCATATTTATTATGCATACTTAATTGTATATTGTTAATTATCTACTTGACCTCTTAATAATTTAATTATTTAAAAAATTATTTTACTTTTTATTATTTTAGTTTATTACTTAACTATTTTAATATTTTACTGTATGCAAGCATTCATTATAATTTTGATTGCATTATTACATTCAATTTACCGTTTCAAAAATTGTAAACAAAGCAATGACCAGAAATCTGCACAACCGCTGGTCCCAAGCAGTGTGGATTTGAGGAAGTCTATGTATTACAAAAGCTATGTCTCATGTGTTGAATTCATTAAAAATTTCTTTGTGCATTTATAAATTTCTGCAATGCTGGTTTGTTTTTCTCTGCCTTTTCTGCAATTTGATCTGCCTGTATGTCCATCCTCTTTACTTTTGTTTTTATATCACGTATCTGCTCTTCTGTTTTTTTATTTTTTATAAATTATTTTCTTGTTATGGAGTTAAACTTAATATTTTAAGTGCTATTAATATACATATAAACAGGGCCATCACTAATAGTGGATGGGAGGAGCCTCATCCGCCAAACATTCATGAATGTTGTTACACTTGACAAATTTACAAACATAGTTGACAAATTTGTTGGGAAGACAGGACCTTTGAGTTTGTTGAAACGATCGAAAGCATCACCTTTTTCAAAGTACCAAAATACAAATAATATGCAATTAAGATATTTTTTTCCCTTTCTACCTAAAGTATATATTCTTAACTATATTATACAGAAAAGTAAATGCTGTATAATGCAAAATTAATATTTAAATTTTAAATTTAAAAATTCATCTCACTAATGCGTGAATTATAATCATTAAATGCTGCATGTATGATTAAACTCTAAATTATGCACATAGAAAAATTTTTTTGAACAAAGTAGAATCGTAACACACCTATTTCTAAATTAAAACCAAAATATATGCAAAAAGTTTTGTTTAAAATTTAATTTTACCACAAAATATGAAAAATTACAAAATAAAAAAATCAAGTTTTTCTGCAAAAAAATAAATAACCAAAATATATGAATCTTTTTTGTTTTAGCATGAAGACTACATAGAAAGGCATATTTGGTTAATTTTTTAAAGCCATAGCTTATATAGTTTGAGAGCGTGCAAACTCCAAATTTACTAATCTGAGGAAGCGCGTTTCAAAGTTTCAATATCAACGGACTTTCCATTATACTCACCATCTATAAGTGATTATAACTCAAGAACTAATGCAGATTTTTTAATGCAGTTTTTTGAATACTGTTAAGGAATTTTTAACTATTAAGAATAAATCAAAATTTTAAACCTGATTTTTTGAAAGTTTAAAGGTCCTTGCCCCCTTAATTTTAATAAAAACTATAATACACTTTCTATTTCTGATAGATTTGACAAAAGTTACATATCTAATTGGGAATATTATTAAACTTTTTTACAAATATGAACTATAGTACATTTTCTAATTGTGGTAACTTGGCAAAATTATAAAACTAGTTGGCAAACATCGAGATCTATTTATTTTTACTTCTCAGTGAGTTGGAAATTTCTGAAATTTGATTTGGCAATTTAAGATCTTATCGCCCCCCCCCCCCTCTCCCCAATAAAAAGTCTTAGGTATGGCCCTGCATATAAAAGAATATAATATGTATAATAATAACAGTATATAATAGACATTTTATGCTGTTACTAAACCCTTTGCTAATTTTTATAAGTCATAGTTTACGCAATGAATATTAAAAAAAGTAACTAATGCTGCTTCTGCCTCATCTACTGTCGTTGAGCTTATAATATTGTGACCTTTTGATTTTCTCTGCTCATAATAAAGAAAATTATTCCATATAAAAACTTGAAAACTGGTAGTTTGATAGAAAAATGTATTATAATCATACTGACACAGACTTATATCAAATCAAAAAATTATTTTAAGCACTGTTCAATATTAAAAACAGTCACAATATTTCAGTTAAAATAGTATTATCAGCAATTTAATCATTTATTGTAGGCACACTGATTAGATTGGGGTGTGCAATCCTTTTTTAAATTTGTCTAATTGTTTAAGTTTTCAAAATTTCCAGGGTTGGAAAAAAAACCCACAAAACTGGTTTATATGGTTTAAATCAGTTTTTTTTTTTGTTTGAACCGGGTTTTTAAAAAAATATTTTTCCCTATTACATATACATGCATATTTATTGATAAAAATGAACATTGTTGGATATATAAGTAATATAACTTCATTTAAAAATAATTTAAATTAAATAATTACAATCAGTTATGTAGAAAATTGAAATCATGTAAAATGTAAACATTTTTTAGTAAAAGCTCTGTCTTATGTTCCATGAATAAAATGCTCTACATAGTGAAACATTGATACCTTGAAAATCTTTTGATTACTAGTACAATAAATATACATATATGATGTAGATTCATGAATGTAATATACTTTCCCATGGCAAAGTAATTTCTTTGAAATATACTTGTTATCTGGGATTCTGATTTTTCTGTTAGAACACATGAACAATTACATGAACAGCTACATGAACAATTATTATCTTTTATTGAAAATAAAGCTTTTTATAAAGAATTCCTGGAATGATTTGAATTTAGCAGTAGATAGCCTTTACATGTTTCAAGAAGGATTGTGTATTATCGTTTGACACTTCTCCTCTGAAACTGCCAGGTTAAAAAAAAAAAAAAAAAGAAAAGTGACAGTAAAATGAACAAAAATACTTATTTACCAGCTTTTTAGACTACTTAAAACATTGATCTTAAAATGGAAAGTAGTTTTATAAACGTTGTCATCCACTAAAACATTTAAACAGCCATCAGACTTAATACACAAGCTTTTTTCCTCAGCTATGTTATAGTACACATTCCTTTTAAATGTCTAAACTAAAAATTAATACTATATCTTTTTAGGCATTTTTATGAGACTTTTTTTCGATTATGTCTCAAGCAAACCTTATCTTGATTCCCCCTCCCCCCATTTTCTTGTCAGATCTAAATAGTGGGTTCGATTATGCAAAACAGGATTTAAATATATCTTATTACATATTTTAGTTAAAAGTAAACATGTGCTTCACTAGCACCCAATTTTATCAATGTTCTCTTATTCGGCTTCATATCTTGAGTTTCTTTTTTATTCTTAAAAGATAATCTTCCCAATTCCGGTAGCAGAAAGTTCCAGACGGGAGACGTGCGTCGCAGTTTTTCTTTTCCCTTTTGCAGATTTTTTTTTTTCCATTGTATCTTTTTCCAACTTTATATTATGTTTAGTTCTTTATTATTTATTACTAAAACTTAAGATTATTATTAATAAAAATGAGTAAAATGATTAAAGACATTAAAAGTAAATGATTATTTAATTAAAGGTTTATTTGTAACATTTTACCTGCAGGTTATTTTCAGTCCCTGAAAGATCTGTCACATACACTTGGAGAATTTTCTGCTACTGGGTTCCCAATCAAGAAAATTTTCTTTTACAGCTTGACTGAAATCTTAAAGGTCATGTTAAGTTATCAATTGTAAATAATCTGCGTTTTCTCAAAGGAAAATATTTTATTCTAAATATTGAATATTTTTAATCTATTTTATCGTTGCTAAATTTGCGTTTCAAATTTTCTCTTTAGAGCTTCAGATAGGTTGATCAACACATGCAATTTGCATTCTACATGCACACAAATATGACCTAGACTCACTATGTCTCACTGTGACTGCCGAGATAAATCTATTAAAAGTAGAAATTATTTACAGTAAAACTTCTTTTAAAGGCCACCTAAGGGTCAATATTTTTAGGAACGAAAAATTTTCCCATAGACAATGTTATATTTACTCCTATTAGGGGCCACACCTACCCCTCATAAAATCCATTTTTTTTCACATGTGCCTTAAATCCTAAACAGGTGTATTGAATTCCTGAACCAAAATATAAAAGTTCAGCAAACAACTGCACTTGCAACAAAGAAGGCAGGGAAGATGGGGAGGATTTAGTAACATAAACTTTTCCAAAAGTGAGACAAACAAGTGTTCCTCACACTTTGTTTGACCGTTCAACCTGTATGGGTTGGGTTGGAGGGGAAACTTGACTGTTGTGGGCACACAAAGGATAACAGGTTATCTAGAAAAACTTATTCCACATTTACTAAAACTGTGAATGCACATTGAAGCACAAATTTTACACGAGAAATTTTATGCTCAGGCTTATGTAAAATTTAAAATTATTTCAGCTAAATCAAGCCAAAGAGTACATTTGGATTTGAATGACAAAATCAAAGTCCTTAATTGTCATGATGAAGGAACATTTGCAAGAAAATTGGCTTCACAGTTTAATTGTAGCAAGATTCAAATAAAAAAATATTGTTAAAAACAAAGAGAACTTACTGAAAGAATATGCAGACTTTAAAAATCGCGGGATAAAAAAGAATGAGAAATGAAAAATTTGATCAAGGGCCAATTTTCAGTGGAACGGCAGGTGGCCCTTACAGAGAGGTTTCACTGTATATCCAATAATTTGAAACACTTAAATTACAAAAATTAGAAAATATTAGATTTGTTCTACAAAAACCAACTGGTATTTTTGAGAGAAAAACCAGTTGCTTAACGAATTGGTTTAAACCATGCCAACCCTGCTGGTAACAGAATAAAGTCATAATGCAAAGTCCCAATCCTAAAGTAGGAAAAAAAAAGGTGCTTACTAAACCCAATAGCCATAGAGCAAAGAAAACTCGCGGCCAATCATTCATTAGCATACAGAACAAAGAGTAACCAATGGAGAGAATTATGATTAGAGTCCAGCCCCGATTATCCGCGGAATTGGGTGGCAAGGGCACCGCGGATAACCTGAAAAAGACTGAAAATGGGGTGCAAGCACGATAAAAAGAAAATTCAACATAAAAACTATGTTTTAGTGTACAAAAAACATAATAAAGCGTTTAAAATACATACATATGCACAGTACAGCAGAAACCTTTGTTTTATGTGTAAATTACTAAAATAAAGAACAGTAAACAAGAAACAATGCCATATACACTGTACAAAAGGTGTTGAGTTACACCTTTTTAAAAAAAAATCAGTCACTTGTTTTTGCTTCTTGCTTTGGAAACATCTTTTCTATCTTAAAAAATGATATGCTCTCCTGGAATTTATCATAATAGTCTTATTTAATTGTTAAATATTTTAATTGCTGTGCTTACGTTTTGTTAATCAAATCAAGAAAAGACATCAAGACTTTATATCTGATATTTTAAGCATGGCAACAGGATCTAGAAATATTCTTCTATTACTTTCGAATACATGATTTTTGTCTGTTTATATTCATTAGTAGGGCTTATTGTATTTTCCTTACTGTTGACTTGAATAATAATAATAATGATGATGATAATAATAATAAAATTGCTTCGCGGATAAACCGCACCGCGGATCAATCGGATAATCGCGGATAATCGGGGCTTTATTGTATATCATCATTGAGCCAGGATGTAATCTTTAGTAAATCTTAACTAATCAAGTAATCTAAGTAGTAAAAGTATATTTTTAGCTCGAATCTGCCATTTTGATTATTTTTAAAAATAAAAGGATTAAAAAAAGAAGAAAAAAAGAAAACTCCTTGTTTTTTTCTCCCCAGCTAATTTTAGAAAAATTAGTTAGTCTGCCATGTAGATTTATAGCTTATAAGAAAAGTTGGATTGATTAAAAATGTTTGTCACTTTACAAAGTTATTAATTCATCATTTTTCGAAAGCTTTGCTTGTAACTTCTGTATAACTTGGATTTTGCCTTTTTCCATAATGTGTAAAATAAATGAAAACATTTGGAAAAAAAACCCAGCATGTTTTGTTTGTTTTTTAAACCATTCGGTTTTGGTTTAAACCAAACAACCCTGAATTTTAAAATTTGAATAGAGACTTAATTCATAGTTTGAAATAGCCAGTTTTTATCTGTTGTTGCCAGATTTTTAAAAGGTTAAATTATATTACAGTCGAACCCGGGTAAGACGCGTTTCAAGGGAGTGGACAAAAGTCGCGTATTAAACGTGATTTGTATAATGTTGCAGGAACTAGGTTTCTTTTAATTATATGTTTCCGATCGAAAATTGTGTATTTTACGTATTTTTCGATAAAAATTTAACAGTATTCAATTCATTGTTTCTTTTTCTAAAATCGACTGGAATAATAACGGAAAATAAATGTAAATTCAAACATTGCTTTATTGTCGATGAATAGGTTGCAACCAACAATAAAACAACAAAAATAATTTTCCTACTAGACTAATTTTGTTAAAAAAAAGATTATAAAAAAAAAGAAATTGTAATTTAATAGATTACAACGACCATTTGGATTTTTTTTTTTTTTCCGTCGCATCCTCTTTAACAACAGATCGCAAAGATCAAACTTCAGACGACCAAAACCTCCATCGATAAACTCTCCAAGCCACGTTTCGAGAAGAAAAACAGTTTACAAATCGAAAGCAGTTTCACCGAATCATCCACAGATTGCGACAAATTACCTACGTTGAGCTCAATTTTTCCCGGTTAGAATCGACCTATTGTAAAACGCCGTGGCTAGTGGATTGGAGCCCCTCGAGACACGGCCTTTTACTATCGATCGATTAAACATTAGATTGTTTCATTTTTCGCGTTCGTCTTTTATTCTGTAATCGATTTTCATGGGCTACATAATCAGTTGAAGACCTCGATTTTCATGGCCTACGTAATGAGTTGAAGACCTCGATTTTTTGCTTTGCAAGACGATTTTCATTTCGGCGTCGCTCTTTGGCTTTGGATTTTTCCATATTTGATAATTTGCGCCTACCCATTTTGTAACTTTTTCAATTTTTAACGATTTTATGCCTTTCGATTACCTATTCAAACAATTTTTAACGATTTTATGCCTTTCGATTACCCATTGAAATAAAAATTCTTCTAAAAATAAAGAACATCGTTGAATTTCGTTAAAAAAAATAAAATGCAAGCATCATTTGGCCCCATCCTCGACCGAAAACAACAACCATTTCCAAATGGTTAAAAAAATTAAATCTTTGAAGCACAAACCAGTTATAAAATGATATTTAGCACTTGTAATAATGAGTGCCATTATAATCCGTTCTTCTTTTGAATATAAGAAAAAAATATCCCTATTAATCTTTGTGTAAAAATTATTGTTAGCATAGCAAAAAGTAAAGAAAACATAAAAGAATTATCCAACTGCGGACGTATTTGCTTAATCTTTACGATTTTCATTTTTTGTTGCCTATAATATACATTATAAAATATAGTAGTGATATAACGTACATTTAAAAACTCACTAACATGTATGATGATCTCTAGTCATAAGATTATTTATGGCGTATCCGAGTAACCTGAATTCGTCTACATCACTCTACTGCACTAAAAACATACACGAAGCGAGAAACAAAGGATATGAGCCGGGAGCAATGAAGAATTGCAGTTTTTCTGATTTATGCTGGTTTTTGTTTTATTCAAATATCTACCACTATTTCCGATTAGCAATTTTCGCCTTAATTAATCTGTTATTAAATAAAGTTAATAATACAATTCGCAAACAGTGTGTTATCTGTGTAAAAAAAATCTGCTAAATTGGCAACGCTCGAGAAGAGAGAAGGAATTCGCATCTTGATCAATGAATTCGCTTCTTAAGCGTGATTTTTTCCTCGAAGGACCGAAAGTGCATCGCGTAATAAGCGGGATCGCGTATTAAACGTGATATTTTTGCATTAGCCTTATGGGCGAAGTCCAAGTAATCGGCAAAAATCCGCGTATTAAGCGGGATCGCGTACTAACCGTGAGTGTCTTAACCGGGTTCGACTGTATTTATAAAAAAAAATTCAATCAAAAAATATATTGTGTCCAAAAGGCCTTGACACATTTTAAAATTCAATATAAAATCCAGTAATTGCCATACAGTAATGTGGTTTAGACTAAAATGCTTCTCACGATGAAAAGTTTTCTTCGAGCAAATAAAAAAATAGTTCCAAAATTCGATCATAGATGGCGCCGCTTGTCCATATGTTTGATTTCAAACATGCATTTTTTCTGATTCTCAGATCAGTAATGATTTGGTTTCGAAGTACCAACCTATGCTTTTTTTGCTGAGATTCGTCATTTCTGTGTCCCAGCGTCAAAACTAATATGAAAATTAGAAAAAGCGCACGTTTGAAACCAAGCAGACAGACAAGTGGCGCCATCTATGATCGAATTTTGAAACTACAGTGAAACCTCTTTATGCGACCACCTCCCTGAACGATAATTTTTTCATGGAACAAAATTTATTCCAACAGGCTCGATACTGATTTAACCTCCATTCATCGACCATCCCAGTTGAACTCCCTCCATGAGCGATCCATTTCTTTGAAGAAAATGAAACAAATTCTGTTTTTTCCTGGTCGCTTGAAGAAGGTTTTATTAGAAAAATAATTAAGGAGAGTGCATTATTCATCATACTTCTAAACTAAGTTTACATTTTTTAAATTATTCCGGTAACTTTTAACTGTCTAAACCCTTTTGTGCCTTTTTAAGCAATGAATTTAACTCTGATGCAAATTAAGAATGATGGTCAATAAACTCACCTGCCCTATTCTGTCAGGAAATCCCCAGAGAAATAAATAAATTAATGAAATCGTCATTATTTGTTCCCGTCCAAAAAAAAAAAAAAAAAGAAAAATGCATTTATTTACTGAACTTCGAAAGGACTTGGAAATACTAAAAGTTATAAAAGATAAAACCGTAAAATCAAAGCAAACGTCAATGTATTCATTTTTTAAACTCTGCAGTAATTAACTTATGTAATTAACTTTTGTTTTGATACTTAAATTTTCATATTTTGTCCTAATGTGAAAAATAAATTTTAGTACATTAATTGCAACTCTTTTTCAACAATTAAAATCTAGATTTGAACATGACAATCATTAAAAGACCACCTCTCGGAGCGATCAATTTTTATTGGAACAGAACGTGGTCGCTTTAGGGAGGTTTTACTGTATTTTTAATTGGAATATCTATTTACATGTGGATATTGTAAAAGAAAGAAAACTTTAAAATATTTAAATTATTACATGCAAAAAGCATTTAATGGTGAAAATTACGTCATAGTTAAAAGGTTTTTTTATAGCATCTAAAAGAAAACTTTTCTTCTAAATGTTATAAAAGTCCAGAAGGCATCACCTTTTTTTAATTACCTTTTTTCCCAAGCTGGTTTTCAAATGTGTAATTCAGCTTTCTTCATCAATCACGAAAACAGCTGTCAATTGTCTTGACAACAGTGGATGCGGCCTTGGGCACCAAAAAATTACCCGTCAAAGCAAAATGAATGGCAGCTCAATTACAGAAGTTCACCGCTGGTTGTGATAATATCATTTAATCATCTGTAATCTGGTAATCTTTTTAAAATAGAGCAATTTAGCCTGTTTTTAGAGTCTGAAGGTTAGAGTCCTGCATGGGGTTGGGTTACCTGCTTTTACCCAACTCGACCCGAACTGCGGGTCGGGTCAGGTTGGGTCTATATTTTCCCGTTGCGGGTCAGGTTGGCTTTCATTGTTTCGGGTTAGCTTTTTGACTCTTGCGGGTCCGATTTTTTAACCCTTTCCGATGCAGTGTGCCCGGGTCGGGATACCTAATTTTAATTCCAAACTAACAAACGGTACCAAGAATATTTTAATAAAATTTTTCATTAACAATGACAGTAAAAAGTAACAGGTTTTAAATTTCTAAAAAAGTCGTATATAAATTCTGGTGTCAGCCGAAGAGTTCCTCATTTTGAACAAAATATGTCTGTGTCGGAAAGGGTTAAAAGAATGTCCAAAATATTTTTTCGCGTTAAAAGTCCATATAAACCACAGATCAAAGTTTCACAAAAGCAAAATGCGTGCCTGTCTTTTTTGTCTACTTTTAGAATTCGTTTCTGGAAGTTAATGTAAACATACTTTTTCAACTTAATAATAATTAGAAAATAAAAACATCCCCCCCTCCCCTCTAAAAAAATCTAGCACAGAAACCCCCCTCCTCGAATTAAATACAGTAGAGCGTCCATTAACCGGGTTGTCCAATTAGCCGTATCGAACAAGGACCATATGTTTTTTCCCACCTTGCCCAAAATGTTTGAAATGAAACTTTTTTAGGTGCAGTAGGGTAAATTTGGCTGGATGCCACGAAAGTTAACCTTTAAATAACCCTTTCCTAATCCCAGGGGTGATTTTGTTCCGAATTTTCCGAAAAATTAAGGCAGTCATTTCCGAAAGTTTAAAAAAAAAAAAAAAAAAAAAATCAGTCATAAATCCGAAAATTCGGACATAAAATATATCGCCACTTTTGACAAATGGTCTCCAAAAAAATCAATTTCGTCAATCGTTCAAAGAAAAATAGCCAATTTCGTCAAAAAAGCGCGAGAAAAACACAAATTTCGCCAGAGGATCGCGAAAAAACGCGAATTTCATCCAGAGATCACGAAAAAAAAAACGCGAATTTCGTCAAAAAATTGCGAAAAAACGCCAAATTTCGTCAACAAAATCGCGAAAAAACGCCAAATTTCGTCAACAAAATCGCAAAAAAATGCCAAATTTCGTAAAAAGATCGTTAAAAAACGGCAAATTTCGTCAACTGATCGCGAAAAAACGCCAAATTTCGTCAAAGGGGCACGAAAAAACACAGTGCCGGGAGTTAATTCCCCCCCCCCCCTCTGTTGTACCGTTTCAGAAAATTTGCTGTCGATTTCAGAAATTTTTTCTTACTCAGAATCACCCTTGGTTAATCCTGAAGTAATAAAATCGCCTGCAAATACAAAGAAAGGAATGCATAAAATGAACTGCTTCTAGAACCTAAGAAGTTTCACTTCTAACGTGCGAGAGTCCCACGCATATTTTTTTCCACCGGAACATCCCTTTTGAAATTCTCTGAAGGGGGTCGAAAAATTGCTTCTTTTGTCCCCTGGTGTCCTCGGAAAGAGGGACTCCCCCCCTCCCCGCTCACGTTTGTTCGTACAGTGTATGCATATACACATGCAATAATATCTATGTGTACTTATATGTATGACTTTGTACCAATTTTCTAGAAAATAAAATTTTAAAAAGTAAAAAAAAAAACTTCTAAACACGCCATTTGTCAACATTCTAAAATGTACACTACTACAATTGCCAGTCCTAAGCCTGGAAAAAGTGTGAAGGGGAGTAACTTAAACTAGTTGGATGTGCCAATCCCAAAACTTTCTTCTGTCTTATACATCTTAATATTTTAAGAACTAGTTAAACATGTTACTTCAATATTATTAGTTCAATACTATACCAACTTTGATTTTCATCTTAAATTTCTGCTTCAGTCAATTAAACGAACTAAAAACGAGTTAATCTATATCATGATATTTGTTAAAATTAATAGTTTTTCCTTATTCTGTTGTTATCAGATGTTTGCGAATAGCCGGCTTAGCCGGAAGCGAGTTCCCGCCTTTGCACGAGCCGCCGATGGACAATAGAACTACGAAAAATCAAGAAAAGTATACAAAAATCGCTATGACAGAGCCCCTTTACCGTGCAATATTTCCAAATTCAAGAGGACCTGTTGGCTAAAGCCAAAAACATGCACAAAAAAATTGGTTCAATTTTATGCATAATTTATACACTTTTAAATTGTACAATAAAGAAATGGCATAAACATCGTTATAACAGCGCCTCCCTTCGGGCAGATTTTTTTTCAAATTCAGGGAGGACTTGTTTGCCATAGGCAGAAACATACACAAAAAATTTGGTTCAATTCTATGCATAAATTCATACACTTTTCGATGGTACAATAATGAAAATGGCACAGAGATCCAATTATAGCGCCCCTTCTGGCGGAGTTTTTTCAAGTTCAGGGAAGACTTGCTTGCCATAGCCAGAAACATACACAAAAAAATTGGTTCAATTATATACATAACTTCATACACTTTTCGATGGTTCAATAATAAAAATGGTACAGACATCGCAATTATAGCGCCCCCTTCCGGTGGAATATTTTCAAATTCAGGGAGGACCTTCGTGCCATGACCAAAAACAAACACAAAAAATTTGGCTCAATTCTATGCATAACTTCATACACTTTTCGATGGTACAATATTCAAAATGGCACAAAAATCGCTATTACAGCGCCCCCTACTTGCGAATGTTTTCCAAATTAAGGAAGGTCCTGCTTTCCATAACCAAGAACTTAAAATAAAAATTTGGTTCAATTCTATGCATAACTTCATACACTTTTCGATGGTACAATTTTCAAAATCGCTATTACAGCGCCCCCTACCAGCGAATTTTTTCCAAATTCAGGAAGGACCTGCTTGCCATAGCCAAGAACTTAAAATAAAATATTTGGTTCAATTCTATGCATAACTTCATACACTTTTCGATGGTACAATTTTCAAAATCGCACAAAAATCATTATTACAGCGCCCCCTACCAGCGAATTTTTTCCAAATTCAGGGAGGACCTGCTTGCCATAGCCAAGAACTTAAAATAAAAATTTGGTTCAATTCTATGCATAACTTCATACACTTTTGGATGGTACAATATTCAAAATCGCACAAAAATTGCTATTACAGCGCCTCCTACCGGCGAATTTTTTCCAAATTCAGGGAAGATCTGCTTGCCATAGCCAAAAACTTAAAATAAAAATTTAGCTCAATTCTAAACATAACTTCATACACTTTTGGAGGGTACAATATTCGAAATCGCATAAAACTCGCTATTACAGCGCCCCCTACCAGCGAATTTTTTCCAATTCAGGGAGGACCTGCTTGCCATAGCCAAAAACTTAAAATAAAAATTTGGTTCAATTCTATGCATAACTTCATACACTTTTGGATGGTACAATGGCGACGGACAGACGGACAGGCAGACATTTTCTATAAACATGTTTTTTGGGATCTCTGACCCCTGAAACGTATAAATCCGACGAAAACCGGAAGTCGAAAAAAATTTCGATTACAATACTTTCTTCTATTGAAGATAGAAGAAAGTAAAAACATTGTCATGGCCGTTTTTTATACGCTGTCCAATTATACGGATTTTTCCTTACAAGAACCTCTTCCATTAACAAGAATTCATAAGCGTTTAAAATATGGCTTTTTTTACGTACATTTTTAAGCTCTTTTTTATTAATATTCAAAACAAATTTCGGAAATTTTACTTTCATTATAATTTTAATGTGTACTCCTAAAAAACTATTGTTTCACCTTTTTTTTATGCTTTGCTGGTATTGCGTTCCAAATTTAATAGGTATTTTTCGTTATTCTGTTACTAAATAATGAACTGTAAAACAATAGCATTGTTATTTATCCCAATACGCTTAATAATGCCCATCTCTAGTCTGTGATAAATTTTTGTAAAGCATAATTAAGAAAAATGTGCTCAAGATTTTCATTTTGTTGTAACTAAACAGATATCTTTTTGTTCTTGAAACAAATCCCTAAGTTCGCACTTTTATTTGAAATAATTGCTCAAAGCGATTTTCTACAAAAAATTAACTAATATATATATACATTTCCATCCCATTAATATTTAAGTAAATTCTATTATGATAGTTACAAAAAATCAGATTAATATATTTCTATTATCTAAGTATTTAACCATGAATCTTTTTTACAATAATACAGTAGAACTTCGATTATGGGACCGACCATGTTTCGGAAAATCGAAATTTTCGGAATGCTTCAATTTTAAGATTTAAGACAAATACATGCGGTAATTCTTATTATGATAACAAGTGGTTAGAAAAAATAAAGCAATAGCAAAATAGAAACAGGTATGAATTACCTGAATTTTAATTTTGAAATTAAGTATCTTTTACATATTTCACAAGGGTTTGAAACAAAGTTTTGTTTGTCGCAGTTTCGATTGCCTTTGCTTTGCAGCTCTATCACTAAGTTTTTTTATACTATTATTTCACCAGTATCACAGTCTTTCTGCTGCTCCAGCCATGCCAAACCTTTTTAAAAACATCCAAAAGCTTCAAAATGGACTTTAGCCATGTGACGTCAACTGCGGGTAGACAGAAGAAAAACACCAATAGGCCAGAAGAACATTATAACACTGCTTCCCCTTCCTCCAATAAGCAGTCTTTTTCGGAGGGTATTGACCCGCAGAAGTGTGGCTGTTGCCATTCGTGGGTAAAGTCCATTGCTAATTTGTTCGTTTTCTTCGCCTGCTAGACCACATTCTCACATTCCGGTTCTCCCTCCTCTTAGTTTGCTCTAGTTCAGTCCGAAGCTTACGGGAGCTCAAGTTAAATTCAAAGGAATTCTAAGAAAGGCATCCAAAATATGTATCTGTACTTGTAGTTCGAAAAGGACTGCTTGCAAACAAGAAATGTGATAGTAAAAACAAAAAAGCTTTAAAAGTGGATTTCGGTTAACCGAGAGTTTCGGATAAAACAGGTTTTACTGTGCTAACTTTTATGATGCTATAAGCAATATACGAGGGTAAGCTGAAAAGAAATGCACACATGTTTCAAGAATACTAATAAAAACAAATAGAAAGATCTGGCACAAAGTACATTAAAGTACAATTGTTAAGCTTCAAAACCATATATTTATTTTTCGACATAGTCACTGCTAAGGCTAAGTGGGAACAATCAAGGAATTTGAGCACCTTATGTGTCACATATACGTGATGCTCGTCGTCAGGGGGTTAAAAGTAAAGAAAGGGGGATCAGTACAGCATACACTATCAGAAAAAAAGAACATTCCATACATTTTATTCAACATATTGTTTCAGAAAAAAATAGACTGGCATTTATGCCTTCTTTCAATTTATGTTTAACCCTTTAGTGCGCAGCTTTGCATATATGCAAACACTAGTATTTTGAATTTAATAGATTTTTTTTATTTGTATATACCCAATTCACACCAGAAAATTAAAATAGCAGTATTTGCGCCAAATTAACCATTGAAACTTTCTGGTGTAAAGTCAGATTCTCTGAATATGTAATTTCTAGAACGTATTTTATCATGGGAATTAAAGAGTTAAAAGTTAAGTTTTATAAAATAAATAATTATATAAAATAATCTATTGGGAGGCATACTTATTAAAATATTTACTAATTGTAATATTTTAGCGTAAAAAAAGCCACACGACAGTAGTTTTTGCTTGTATTGCAAATGTAAAACAGAAGAAAAGATTGACGTATTATATGAAAAATGTACCTCTGATTTTTTTTTTCCTTATTTTTTCTGTGTAATAAACCTTTCAGAGAATCATATATAATTTTTTCGAAACAAAATAAAAAATCGCTCATTTAAGGGTTAAGGATCTTAGAAATCGTTTTCATACTAAAATTGTACCAAACTCTTTGCAATGATTACAAATGAATTTTAAGAGTACGAGTTCCAAATTTTAAAACTCTATAGTTCCTAAACTACTGTAGTGAATGACTCGCCATTTGGTATCTTAGAGTAAAATAGATGAAAAAGCCAAATAACATGTCAAAATTAGATATTCGTATTGAAAATTTCAGAGTTTGGTACAATTTCCGTTTTAAGATGACCCCCTACGCTATTTTTTTTAACATAAATTGAAAAAGACAAAATTTTCAGTCAAATGTCTATAGCTTTTTTAGATATCTGCATGTATGGGCGTATGAGGTGCTCCCCCTTTTTTTTGGGGGGGGGGGGGGTGTCAACTATATATTTAATTCTTCAAAGGATTTGTGAGAAATTAAAATTTCTGAATTGCTATAAACAATCTTCTCTACGTAATGCTGAGAAAACTTTTAAAAATTGCCTCATCTACAGATTTCGTTGCAGAAATTTTCTTACATACTTTTTATAATTATTTTTATTAGCAACCCATCTTCTGTGTAATGTTGGGAAAACAATAAATGTCTTGTCTGTAGATTTCATTTTCAGATTTTTTTTTTTTTTTCCATTTTCATTCAAACAATTGCAATATTTTCCAACAAACCATCTTCTCCACAAAATGCTCGGAAAAGAATAAAAATCTGCCTCATCTGCAGATTTTATGGATACTTCTGCAATTGGTATCTGTGCAAAATAGACCTTTAAAATAAACCCGACTGTCAGCCATATTAATGAGATTTGTCAATAACACAGTTCTTTTATACATTTTATGTTCCTGGTCCTATTTTTTATACTAAAATTATGCATAGTCATTCATTACCTTGGACTAATTGCAGTAAGCCTGGATGTTTGGACAAACAACTGGTCACTTACTAATTACCCTAAAACTGCACAGGTTCATTGCAATGAGCTTGAAAAAAAAAATCAGGCTCTCAGAAACAAGTGGTCATTTTTCAAATAGCCTAATTATGTATAGGCTCTTTGCAATAAGTCTAAAAAATAGCACATTTATTGAGAAATAAAAGGTTATATTTGAGTTAGCCAAACGTTCTCTAGAATCTTTGCAATGAGTTTGAGAAAATCTGGCTGATTCAGAAACGAGTGGTCATTTTTCTAACAGCCTAAATATGTATAGGCTGTTTGCAATAAGTCTAAAATATATCAGGTTTATCTATACTTCTATACTAATATTATAAAGAGGTAAAAATTGTTTATTTGTAGGAGGTAAGCTCTGGAACTACCAAACCGATTCCAAAAGTAATGGTATCAAAATGATGGTGTTAGTCCAACTTAGAACATAGGTTATATCTTATGTCCGTGCTACTGGCCAAAAGGGGGTGCAAGAGCAAAAAACGTTCTAAAAATGCGATTTTTGGTTTACTGAAGGACCTAGAAACATGAAATTTAGAATGGTAGTTACTTATAAGATACTAATGAACTTTAAGGACATTTCTTAAAAAAATCGAAATTAAAAAGGGGTGAAAAGGCGCGAAAAGCGTTCTAAAAAACGTTCTAAATGGCGATTTTTACGCAATTTCAGAAAGTACCAAACCGATTTAAAAAATAATGGTGTCAAAATGATGGTGACAACCCTTGCTCCAAAATAGGATACATTTTATGTCGGTGCCACTACCCCTAAAGGGGGTGCAGGAGCAAAAAAACGTTCGAAATTGCGATTTTTGTGTTACTGAAGGGCAAAGAAACATGAAATTTGGAATAGTAATTACTTATAAGATACTAATGATCTCTAAGGACATTTCTTAAAAACATCGAAATTACAAAGGGGTGAAAATGCGCGGAAAGCGTTCTAAAAAACGTTCTAAATGTCGAGTTTTACGCAATTTCAGGAAGTAGCAAACCGATTTAAAAAATAATGGTGTCAAAATGATGGTGACAACCCTTGCTCCAACATAGGCTACATTTTATGTCGGTGTCACTACTCCTAAAGGGGGTGCAGGAGAAAAAAACGTTCGAAATTACGATTTTTTTTTTTTTTTTTTACTGAAAGGCCCAGATACATGGTATTTGGAATGGTAGTTACTTATCAAATATAAATGATCTCTCAGAACATTTCTTAAAAAATTCGGAATTTAAAAGGGGTGAAAATGCGCGAAAAGTGTTCTAAAAAACATTCTAAATGGCGATTTCTACGCAATCTCAGAAAGTACCCAACCTATTTCAAAAGTAATGGTTGGAAATTGATGATGACAGCCCTTGCTCCAACATAGGAACTATTTCATGTCGGCATCACTACCACCTTGCTGCTGCATTTTAAAAAACGTTCTAAATTGTGATTTTTGTGATACTGAAGGGGCTAGCAACTACAAATTTGGCATGGTAATTACTTATGAGATGTAAATACTCTCTGAGAAAAGTTCCTTAAAATTTTGAAATTTAAAAGGGGCTAAAACGAACGAAAAGCGTTCTAAAAACGTTCTAAATAGCGATTTCTACGCAATCTCATGAAATATAAAACAGTTTCAGAAGTAATGGTTTCAAACTGATGCTGACAGTCCCCCTCCATAATAGCCTATATCTTACGTTATTGTCTCTATCACATGGGGGTTACAGGAGCAAAAAATGTTCTAAATTGCGTTTTTTTGTGTTACTGAGGGGGGTTTAACATTTTAAATTTGGAATGGTAATTATTTCAAAGATGCAAATGCTTTCTAAGAATTGTCGAAAGAAAATTCCAAATTTAAAAGGATGAAGTGAGCGAAAAGCGTTCTATAAACGTTCTAAATTACGGTTTTTATGCAATCGTATGAAATACGAAACCGATTTCAAACATAATGGTTGCAAATTGATGGTGATAGAACCTGCTCAAACATAAGCTATATTTTATGTCGAGGGTTGCAGGAGCAAAAAAAAACTTTCTAAATTGCGATTTCTGCGGTACTGAAGAGGCTAGAAACTTTAAATATAGTACGATAGTTACTTATAAAATATAAATGTCCTCTAAGAATAGTCGAAAATAAATTCGAAATTAAAAAGGGGTGAAGCAAAGGGAAGGAGCGAAAAGCATTCTAAAAGAGTCCTAAATTACGATTTCCATGGAATCTCAGGAAATAATAAACCGATTGCAGAAGTTATTGGTGCGAATCAAGAGGGATAGTCCCTGATCCTATGTGGGCTATATTTTATGCCGGTGTCACTACCACCTGGTTGGCAGGAACAACAATAAAGCCTTTAAAAAACATCTAAATTCCGTTTTCTATAGAATATTAGGAAACACCAACCGATTTCTAGGTTAATGTTACAAATTAATGGTGACAGTCTCTATTTCAATATTTTTCGAGACATTCTATTTCAACTCTATTTCGACATTTTATGTAGGTGCCACTAACACCAGAGAGATGGTAGACTGTTAAATAAGAAGCTTGGAATTTGACATGATGGTTAATTTTAAGATGTAAATGTGTTAAGATGGTTTCTAAAAAATTCAAAACTTCAAATGAATACTGAAATGAGCGTATGAAATGAGCATAAAAGTCTCAAAATACTTTCAAAATTATCATTTATTTGGAATTAGTTTTAGTTCTTCTTATTAATTAAAATTTCATTTCTGCCTATTACACTTTTATAATGAAGTTTAGTCAAACTGTGGCTTAATTTGTAATTTTTAAATTATTTCAAAAGTGTTCTTCTAATAAAAAATAGTCATGCAAATATCACTTGCCATATTTCAACTATTACGCGAGCAAAGCCGCGGGGTTTGCTAGTTGAGAAATAAATAGTTATACCATGCAGGGCTCTGTTTAGAAAAAATCTGGGTCCTATAAAGGACCCTTCACAAAACCTTTTGTCTTAAAACAGGACCCTTCACAAAAAAATTTCACAATAGAACAGGACCCTTCACAAAATTCTTTGTCTTAAATATAGGCTTTTCATATATGGGACATTCTCACAATCTTTTGACTTTTATGTCCCTGAATAATAATTTTTATTTTAATACATTTTTGTGTTTTTTTATTTCATATACTGGGGAACATCCCATTGCATCATTGCATAACAATATTAACGAGGTAAATAAGTTTTGGACGATGTTGGGGGTCCAAATACCAGGAAAACTCCTATACCGTCCCGTGTCCCTGATGCTGATTTTTAAATTTGGAGCTGTCTGTATAAAATTGTTTCAATAAAAGTAATTTGATGTAATTTTTTCCGAAACTGGGACAATTGTTTTATATAAATATGTAGCAAAAAATTAACCTGCACACATTTTTACGATTGATATTATTTTTTGAACTCTGTTCTGGGTTTTTCATCCTTACCGTCCCTCTTGCTAAACTTATACAGAAAATCAGTGTTGGGTATGAACGCGTTCACTGAACGAAAGTTCACGAACTTAGTTCACTTTCTGTGAACTTTGAGTTGAACTTGATTCAATTTTTGATAAACGAACGTGAGCTGAACGAAAGTTCAAAAAATCCGTGAGTTTCAACGAAATTTCCAACTCAAGCTCAATTTTTTTCATATTTTATTTAAATTTTTTCCAGCCGTTAAGAACACGTTTTTTCCATTCAAATGCAATTCAGAGGTCTACACAAACTCGGGACGGGTCGAGTCTGATCATTAGTTTTCTGGGTCGTGTCTGGCTCTTGCTTTCGCTGGAAGCTCGGACCAGGCCGAACTGGACTTATTTCTGGGCCTGTGCTTTATTCTTCATAGAAGTTTGCAAATTTTCTGACCGAAAGAAAACCGAAAATTTCTGGTCCGGTCACAACTCTACTTGTATGAAAATCATTGACCCGTCCCTGAAATCCCAAAAATCTGTTTAAGGAACAACCTCCTTAGGTCAGCAATTTTTGCCGAAAATGCTTTTATTTTTAAATTACCATTATTCTACAATTAAAATTATCCTTAAAGAATAATAGTACACTTACAGAATAACAGTACACTTTTAGGGTGGGGGTGATACAGTACTGTAAAACCTGTTACAAGAATGTGTGTATGACGGAAGCCTGTTTTAAGCGGAAAAATTTCTTCATCGGTGCAAAATGGATATAATAATCCGTTTGAAAATAAATAATACATTCGAAAGAGACGACAGACTTGGTATAAAAGGAACTTAACTATAAGGATTTTTTATCTCCTATGTGATTCCGTCATAGAAGGTTTTTCGATATAGAATTTTTCAGATTTTTAAGTCTCCAAGCCATGCAAATGGATTAATGGTATTAATAATAATCAGATATATTTACATACAAATAGTGATTAATTAAAAAATCAACATGGTTTACAATAGGATAGATAAAAAGAAATGTAGGAGAAACAGTATTTTGGAACGGAGGTCCTGTACTATGCAGTCTATGGCACTTTTATTTAAAATGAAAAATATAAACATGGAAAATAGACTGTAATTTTTTTTTTTTTTTTCAGAACTTCTAGCACAAGACAAAATTTTCAACATATCGACTTAAAAATAAATATCTGTACAGAAAAATTAACACTACACAGTCTGTTGATGCATTTTATGCGTTATTTATAAAAACTATCATTATGAAATTCCAAATTCTTCCCAAAAAGTTTAAATAGAACTTTTTGATTATTATAAGTATATTTCGTGAATAAAATGAAAGAAAATTAGTATTAAAAATTTTATGGTGCTAACTCGAATTTTTTGAGTAAAAAATCCGCCAGATTTAGCAACACTGTTTTTGACCTGTATAGTGGTTAAAAAGGCTAGCGGAGACTACTATTTAGCAAACAATTTTCAATTTTTTAACACAATTATATATTTACTTTGTACTGCTTTTACCGCTGAATACTGGGCTGGACATCTTACAATCTACATACATAATATGTCTACCTGTGCAGAAACTATCACAAACATTATATATGTGTTTTGTGTGTGTCGAAAAAAATTGTTAATGATATTTTTTATATAAAGGAAAATTTGTTCTTAACTGTACCGTAAAGAAAGAATAATCTATGATTTCATTTCTTATATACATTTTATTTCTCAAACACTAAATTGAATATATTCTCAATTTTCTTCTAGAACATAACTCTGCTCCAATTTTTTGAAGATCTCAACAACCCGATTAGTAAACAATTTAAATTTGACCGATAAGAATTATTGAAGAGTGAGCCCAATCCACAGTCACTCTATTCAACCATCCCGAGGTGTCTGCTATTCATAGGTTTCACTATATTTGAATATTAAGGAAAATAGATATGAACATTTTTTATATAAAGGATAAAATTTGTATTAGATGATTGTAAAACATGATTTACTCTCCTTTCATTTCGGGTTCTGTTCGGGTTGCGGGTTGAAGTATTTCGGTTTCTAATCAATGGATTAATGGCGGATTGAAATATGTCGTGTTGTGAGTTATCGAAAATTTTTTTGTCGGGTTGTGATACGAAGAATTTTTTTTTTTCCGGATTCGGGTAGGCTTGATGATTGACTTCAAATGGAATTTTCGGGTTCGGGCCGGGTACAACTCGATTTGCTCAGAACTGTACTTGGCCTCCTGAAATGAATATTTAAAATAAATTTCGAACGGATAAACGCAAAAAGAAAAACACAAATAAAAATTGTCTTCCATGGGGTGCTCAGAGTGTAAAGCGTGTCGAAAACTTCACATTCTTGGTTTTCTCGGTGTTTAACATTTTTGCGTCACTTACGACGAATAACGTTTACTATTTTTTCATATGTATAGAGATAGTCATGCGCGGGTCAGGTACAGCTCGAACCGAATCCGAAATTCCATTTGAATTCAACCCAAAATCCGAACCGAACCCGACGAAAAGAATAAGCTCCACTCGCAACACTACCCGAGCTCGAAATGAAAGGAAAGTAAACTATGTTTTAATCCAATTATGAAAAGTAATCTACAATTATGTCGTTAATACAATTTTTTTTATAGAAAAAAAAAACAAGTCTTTATTATTCAAATATTCATAAAATTCATTCTTTAATATTCAAGTATAGTAAAACCTTTGTATAGTGGACACCTCGGGATCATTGAATAGAATTCATCGGATCAGGTTGTCCATAAATTTCTGTTTTCGGTGATGTTCGTGTTATTTACGACGGCCGATTATCTACACGGGGATATGAGCCGGAAAAAGGGGGTGACCTCCGGGGGCGTCTTTCTAAGGGAATCTAACCCGTATTTACGCAAGGAAATCCAAAGTTCGAAGACCACGGAAAACTCTGAACGATTAGGCCAACGGGCGCGATTGGGTTCGAAACCAGCACCTTCCGTCTACCAGCTTTGAGAGAAGAACCTATCGGCTACCGTCTGTTTTCGGTCTTAATAATTTTAATTTTCTTTCCATAGTTGGTTTATTTTCAAAGTCGGGTTGTTTGGATTTTCACAAAAAAGTTTGAGCACAACTATGTTTCAGATGAAAATAAATACGTTTTTGAGTATCAATGAGTATATATTCAAATTACAACATGAGAAATAAAATGTGTAAGAAATGTGATCATAGATTATTTTTTCTTTACTGTACAGTTAAGAACTTTTTTTTCTTCTCTCGGAATATGAAAAATATTGCCAGCATTTCATTTTTGATACACACACATGTATCGTATTTGTGATAATTTATGCACACACACATGTGTGTTACATGGGCTTGGGCGCAGGAAGGGGAGTCCAGGGGGGGGGATAATGAACCCCCCAGATTTCGGACTGCACACCTAAGAAATATTTTATTAGTTAAAATATGATGAATTTTAAAAGAATTAATTAAAGAGCAATAATACTATAAAGACAGGGCCGAAACTAGCCTTTTTTACGACCGGGGCAAACAGGCATTTTGCCGCTACAGACACTTCCGCTAAGCTTTTTTCAAAGAGAATTTTACTGTTTCTAATATCCGATTTATTTTAAAATTTAAAATAAGTAATCATAAAATACGCAAAGCTGAACTACGTAATCAGTTATCTCAAATATTGATTCATTAAAACCTTGAAAACGGAATCGAAAGGAACTGAAAAAAAAAATTCCGCTTTATACAGGATCCTTATCCCATATCATTCTTGGATTTTTCTATTCTTTGATGTACCCCAGAAAGGACAATTTTAACAATCGTGTTAAACAGTAAACATAGACGTGAGAAAACCGACAAACAAAATTTTTATTTGGAGCTTCGCCTTCCGCAGGCGCCTGGGGTGCGTGCCTCCTCTTCCCCTTCCCCTAGTTTCGACCTGATACCGAATCAAGATTAGAAAAAAAAAACGCAACTTTTATCCCATCGCAATCCGTTTTGGTCGCATTTTTATGGCCCTTTTTGAAAAGGAACAGAAGAAGAAAATAAAGAACCGGACGTTGGCTATTCAGTACTATTAAATAATGTTATCTCATCTTTACCTAAAGTGTACTATGCCACTTACAAGGAGAGGGTCCGAGGTTGGTCTCACGGAATCCAGCAATCCTTTGTACATTGATAGAGTATTGTCAATAGATAAATATATCAATAGGATAAAGTGCAATATTCAGGGGGGCCGATAAAAACGAGCCCCAAAGTTCACCCAATTGACTCTTTAGTATATAATCGGATAAATTAAGTTCATTTGCGACAGGCTCGATAGCACAGTTGGCAGCGAGCCAGACTTCTAATTTTCATTTTTACGGATATCTGCAGGTTCGATCCTCCAACGAGGATTTTTTTTCTCCCGACAAAATAATGATAAATTATTTTTGAACCACAATTAAAAAAAATATATATATAACTATTTAAATGTAAGACAAATATAAATATTGGCGCATTCACACATATTTATTTATTTACAGAGAGAGACAGTTTTATTGCATCCTTATGGATATAATGAAAAAAAAGCAAGAATCTTATGCAGTATATACGTATTTTTTTGCATTCAACATTTTTGTAAATTTTATATTTAGTTTTATTTACAATCATTTATATTTATTTTACAATTACTTACATATATTTCACAATGATGTACACTTATTTTACACTTATTTAAATTTATTTTACATTTCTGTCTATACTATGTACTTAAAAAATAAATGTGTTCTATTAAAATTGAGGTTCTGATTACGGGCAGGAACCGGGATGATAATTATCATAAAAACATATGAAACAGAAACTTTTGCGACAGCGTGCACGAATAATAAAAGAAGTGTTTTTACAGGAACAAGGCGTTTTAAAAAAGATCATTTGGAAAACACATTTCATTGACATTCATAAATATTATTCTTTTATGTGAAAGTTTCCATGCATGCCAGGCGTATTTTATCATGTTACAAAATATAGGTGAAGAGAGTTGATAATGCACAATTGAATGAATTTTTATACAATCCTAGCGAGAATTAATTTCTCTTTTCCGTTCAATTAAGCAATTACAATTTTGTAACCGCTTAATCATATTTTTCACCTGCCTATAAAAATAAACGTCGCCTAGTTTTACCAAAGCTGTGCTTCAACTATAAGTTTTTCTATCACAAAGTAGTTCTAGATTATTGTGAAAAAGTTCATTCCCGATAAGCTTGGCTTCACAAGAAATAGCGTCTGAAGACTCCGATGAAATTAAATTATTTTCAGAGAGTAACTTTGTGTAATACACGACTACATCTTTTAATATCAATTTTGATGATTTGCTATGAATTGTGTATTATGAAATTCGCTTTTCAATATTTGTAAATTTAGAAGCTTCTTCATTAGACATTTTTTACAAAATAGCTTTTTTCATTTTAATTATGACATTATAATAAAGAACAACGTCTAATCACTTCAAAACTTTGAAAACAAAATGCCGTACTCATTCGCTCTGCGGCAGATGGGTGCTTAAATTTCAACAAAAGAAAGGTAAACATTTTAAACCCACCCTGTTCATTTTCTATAGCGTACTTGTTTTGCTTAAAAACCACCTGCAAATCTCCGTTACAAGGTTTTTAACCGAAAACAGTTATTCTAATTCCAAACATGAGATCCCATGATAAAAAATAATTATGTTTTAAAAATTAAAAAAATTAAAAAAAAATTAAAAATGATAACATTTTAAAATACAAGATAAAAATAAAATAGCATATTTTAATTTTATGTAGCGTATTTTAATTTACTTCGCTGAAAACAACAGATATCTATTCATAGAAAAGTCTATAAATAAATGTGAATAAAATTAAATTTTGTCGACTGAATAATTCAGTTATTTTCCCTTTTCCCCCCATTAGATGCATAAAGCGGCAATATCTCTGTAAATTAATAAGCACATAATATATATATGCACATATATATATAGTGTGTGGCAGAAGCATATTTTTATGAATATTTGTCTAACTTTAAATAATTAGATATATTTTTTTAATTATGGTTTGAAAATAACTGATCATTATTTTGGCTGAAAAAAAAAAAAAAAAAAAAAAAAAAGCTTGTTGGAGTACCGAACCCGCAGACGTCCCAGAAGGAGAAAATAAAAAGTCTGGCGCGCTGCCAACTATACTACCGAGCCTCTCGCAAGCGCGAGTAATTTATCCGGTTATATACTAAAGAGTCAATAATGGGTGAACTTTGGGGCTCGTTTTTTACGACCCTCCTGAATATTGCACTTTATCCTGTTGATATATTTATCTATTAACTATACTCTATCAATGTACAAAGGATCGCTGGATTCCGTGAGACCAACCTCGGACCCTCTCCTTGTTAGGGGTGTGGGAGGGTGCCTGCTAAAAACATGTCAGAAGTGAGATTGATTCTTTTATGGTCTGTTTAAGGGGTATTTCGGATCCTGTAAAGTCTGGATAATGCCTGAAGCGCGAAGAGGAAATATTCTGAGGCAATTGCACTTTTTGTCTGATCCTTTGCGGTAGAAATCTTTAAAATAGATTCTAGGAAGCTATATATCTCTGTCTCCTCTCAAAGACATTATCTGATACAGCATTTTGCTTTGTTTAACATTCTCTTGTACAAAGACTGATTATGTATGAGAGAGTAAGTAACATTCGAAAGTATATTTATTTTTATTAATAAAAAATTTAGATTTTATTTTACAGAAAGGAAAACAGTTTTATTGTTTCGATGATATTTCCATGGGGAGGGGGAGAGGGGAGATGCTAAGTTATCAGTAATTCCGGTATATCTATTTAGCAATATGTCTATGACTTTCAGTTTTACGTATTATTATTTACTCAGTTTGTGAACGCTTGTCTTTCAATTATCCTATATGTACCTTTTCAGAAATATTTTGCAATCATATTGATTTTAGAAAATTTCTAATATGAAATAAATATTCATTTCCTTTCGGATATTTCTTAATTCTGAGAAGAGGAAAAGGGTGGACGTCTGAATGGACACGAAGCACGAATTTGTGCTAATTTTCTATCATTTGATTTGTGACAGGGCTGGGCATAATTGTTCCGAAGATTCGAATAGGGCTTAGATTTAATTTTTTCCGTGTTGGACCGGCCCCGGGCCTTAGATTTTTTTATGCAGATTCCGAGACTTTGTTTGTATGTTTGTTTTTTATAAACAAAAACAATAAAACATTCCTTTATTTCATTTTCTTCTTTACCTCAACACTTCTATTTAGCGAACACCTTTTCAATCCCATAACAACTCTATATATTTGTATGCTTTAGTTTTTATTTCTAAATAAAGGCCCCTCCGAATGACAGCCGAATTCATGGGTACCGAGGTGTCCGCTATTCGGAGGTTTCACTATACAGGGTGTCCACTCTCAACTGTTTGCCATAGCTAATCCCTAAGCGTAAGGCATAGACATATAGTTCCAATTACAAAAATGTTTTAAGGCTGTTCTGAACTGCTCTGCTCAACAAGTGCAAAACATTTTGACACATTTACAAATTCATTTTTTAACGCAAAGATATAAAATTGGTAAAACCTGACCATTGAAGCGATTTCGAATCGAACTGTGTTTTCCAATTTTTTTTATCAATAAGTTACCTATTGAGTTATAAGCGATTTTGATCACGTCACAAACACGTTTTTTCGCCCTTTCTTGAGAGGTATTCTATTTTCGCGCGGAAATTTGGTTCTAAACGTCCACTTTGACACCACTTTCTGAAAGATCTATTTGCGTTTACAAAAAAAAATACGGAAAGAAACAGCTCGATGACCTAGTTTTTGAACAACAACACCTGCTAGTTTCATGCATTTCCGAATAAAAATAAATTAAAACTTGTGTCATAAAGTTGCCCTCTTGGACTTGAGAACAGTCTTAAATGAGATACAGAAGTATTTTAAAAGTGATTTGGTTCAATAAAAACATATCTTAAAATAATATGAAATTAAACCTTTTATATGGTTCCCTCCCCCCCCCCCCTCCGGTCCTATAATTTATATTTAGTAAAAATATCCTAAGAAGTAAGACAAAAAAAAAGTTTGATTTTTCTACTATTAAAACTGTAATAGTAAGTTTAAAGTTGAAGCATCTTTTTTGCTGTGAAATACGAGTCATTCACGAATTTATTAGGAATAAAAATGTGTATTGTTATTGTGAAAACTGCAAAATATTATCATAAATGTATGAAAATAAAAAAAGATCAAAATGCAAATTTTGTAATTTTTTGATGCCAATGGAAAAAGATCAAAGTCCGAATTTTTTAATTAATTAAAACATGGGCTGGATCCTTCAATTTTTTTTCCGGTGGGGTGGGGGGGGGGGGGCATTTGGTATGCAATATTTGTAAAAGTTTTTAAATATTTTTAATGTATTGTAAAAATTTCTACTGATTACAATCAATATTGTATTCTTTTGGAGTAGAATAAGAAATAAAAAATAGATTGATCTAAATGTTTATTATGTATTCGTATCTGAATTTTAAGGAAGGTTCCGGAAAAAAAGTGGTGACATTAAAATGCCACAGCTTTTTGCTGTTATGTTTCACAACAAAGTAATGAAAAATCCATAATAAATACTCCGAAAACTTTCATATCAAAATATTTTCATATTTTCATATGAAAGGTTTCGGAGTATATATTATGGAATGTTTCTGAAAAATTGGAATGTAAACGTAACAGCAAAAAGCCGTGGCATCTTAATGCCACCTCTTTTTGCCGGAACCTTCCGGATTTTTTTTACAATGCATACAAATGTGTAACTTTTTGGATTCAAAAGGAAAGAGGCCTGGCTTTAAGAAAATGATGCATAGGTCCCGATTTATCTGAGGGCAAGCCATGGGGCCATCACAAATTGCTAGTTTTGACAATTTTTTCTTTAATTCGAAATAGGAAGTTTTATAAGTTATAAATAAATTATTGTTTTTAAAAAGAATTTAACTTCTAAAATAATACATAATTTTTCAACCTATGTTTAATTCATTTTCATTTATAAATTCAAAAAGTTTGCATAATTCTAGTTAAGACAGCAATAAATTGTACAGTTTTCATTTTTTTTTTCGTCTTACCATTTAATATACATTTGAAATGCACGAACTCAAATAAATAAATAAAATTTTTCTTTTAGGGGATTAAGGGATAGGCTGAGAAGTAGAGATATCATGACAGAAAAATTTTTTACTATTCTTTCTCGTTGTGTTTAAATATTTTAAGTTATTTAAGGTGAATAAAATTACCTTTTTTTTAACCATTTGGAAAAATGGTTATTGTTCTCTGTCAGGGTAGGAAATCAAAAACATATCTGAAGAGTTTTATTGGTTGAATCCGCATTTTATTCGTTTTCTGATTGGTCTATACAGTAATCTGTATTTCCCTTTACTTTCAACAGAGATGGATACTTCTGTTGCCACTATGACAAAAAAGTAATAAAAACTACAAAAAAAAAAATAATAACTCAGAAACAAATTGAGGTACAGCTTTCAAACAAATTGCATTTAAAAGTACATTTTTTTCTCTATACGACGGTGTAAAAAGTAATATTGTGGGATGTTCAGAAGTTTAAGAATGAAATTTCATTTAAAATTGGTTGTCAGATTTCTACGATGGAAAGGCCTTTTCCCGAACAGCCAATGAAATGCTTGGATAATACGTAAGTTTCAGGTGGATAATACGTAAGTTTCAGGAAATCTGACGAGCCGCAGGCGATTTTTGTCGCTAGCAATTTTTACGTGTAATAACACTGTTAATGTTTAATTCATGGCGTACGTAATGTATGATCAACTCCGTGCGATATTTTATGTCTTAAATTTTAGTCTTTGAAAAAATCATTTTCCAAATGGTCGTTGTAATTTGTTAAATTACTTTTTTTTTCAAAATTAGTGACAAATAAAATGTAATTGAATTTCAAAATAAAGATGGCCGGCATGATCCCTCCGAGACGGTGTTTGTACATATAAAATACTACTTATTTGTACACATAAAATAATAAATGAAAACTAATTATTACACTATAGTAGCAGAATATTCCCCCAAGTGACTGCGACAGATACTTCAGAGGCAAAAAATAATCGGCAGGTAAAATAATTTACAATTGAAGTTTTAATTAATCAAACAATCACTGACCTGTGATGTCTTTATGCATTTTATTCATTTTTATTAATAATAATCTTAAGTTTTTGTATTAACCCGGGAGAATTCGCTAGTGAGAATTTCTCTCACGGTGCCCAATTGCTTTTCTTTTACTTTACATTCGCTTAATATATTTTTTTTGCTTTGCTTAGTACTTTTACTCACAAATAGGTAAAATAATTGAAATAACATTTTTAAATTTTAATTAAAATGAAAAACGGTTTAAATAAGAGTCTTAAAAAAAGTACGACGGTGAGAGAAAATCTCATGTAGCGAGTTCTCCCGGGTTAAGTACTAATAGAAAGGGAAACAAATGTTCGATGGAAAGTTAATCCGCAAAATAGAAAAGCAAATCTGCGACGCCCACCTCCCGTCTTGAAGTTTCTGCTACCGGGTATTACACCATCGCCATTCTGTAAGAATGAAAAAATATAAAAAAAAAAACGAAATGATAAAAATAAATTCTTAATACCACTGAGCGTTTGAAAATATATCTCCTGTGCTCGTTAGATTTAAATTTTATTTTTCTTTCTTTTTATATACAATTAGTTCATTAAAAAATAGAAATAGAAGTCTCTGCGGGCGGAAAGAAATTTTCAAGCCAAGTGCGATCAGTAGACAATTTTTCTTTTAGCTCGGTATAAAAGTTTAAAGTTCGGCCAGAACTGCTCCGAGCCGAGCTTGGCCCGTTCAAAAAAATTATTGACCTAGCTATTGAATAAAAATTATTGATCCAATTATTGAATAAAAGCTAAAAGTTTGGCTCAACCTGCACAAAAAATTAATCGACTCGGCCCGACCAAGCTGAACATGTATTTTTTACACCTAAAAGTTTAAAAATTAACCTAAGGTTAAAATTGTCTTGTACGAGAAGTTCTAATAAAAATACATATTTTATCGTTTAATTTCATGTTTATATTCTTCATTTTTAAAAAAGTGTTAAAAAAGTTTTTTAAATGCATCGGATTATATGTAAATGTCACAGTTATCCTTAATATAAATCCACATCATTCTATGGCTTGGAGAATTAAAAATTTTAAAAATTCTATACAATATAATCTTTTAAGACGGAATTGCATAGGAAAGAAAAAAAAATCCGTTATGGGCACGCTCCCCCATGAACAGGTTCATCGTCTGTTGTAAATGCATTATATTCTTTTCGCAAGTAGTGTTATTCTTAATTTACATAGATCAACAATTTTTTTTCTTAAACACGGGATTCCGTCATATCCGTTCTTTTTCCACTGGTTTTATCATACGTTAATTTTATTGCCTAAAAATGCATCTACCCATCTTAAAAAATAATAAAAACAAATTATATCAATTTTAATTGGGGAATAACAGCGATTTAAAAAAACATGTATTTTTTGAAAAAAAAAAATGTTGTGCCTGTCCAAATTTTACTGATATTTTTACGAGGCAGACCAGATTCTTGCAGGTCCAATGATTTTCATATGAGCTGAGTTGGAAGCGGAACTGAAAATTTCTGCTTGTTCAGACCTCAAGAAGAATGCATGCAGTCCAACCCCGACTTGGGCCGGGAAATAAATGTAGTCCTGGCTCATCTCGGTCCGAACCCCTAGAAAATAGAAAGCCCCAAACGAAGTTCGAGCCCAGTGTCCAGAAGGAAAATTAGGCCGGCCCCATGAAGACCCTTACATCGAATAACCAAAAGATTAGTTCACAAAATTTTGTAAATTTTGACGATGAAGTTCTAGTATATTAAAAAAAGAAAACATGAAGGGGGAAAAAAAAAAAAAAAAAAAAACGAGTTTTTAGTGAACTTCGTTCACTTTCATAAGTGAGTTTGAGTTGAACGAGTTCGTTTGAAAATTTTTGAATTTGAGCGTGAACTTGACTCATTTTTGAGAAACTGAGTTTGAGTTTGAATTAGTTCGTTTTTTTTGTGAACGTGCCCAACACTGCAGAAAATCACTTCAGATGCAGCCACAGAATTTTTTTCAAGTTTTTTCTCATGCAGAAGTATGCTAGATCAAGAATATCTAAAATTCTTTGACAGGAAATTTACTGCAGAATTTAAATCAGCATTTAAATATCAGTTTCAAGGTCGTGGCTTTATTGGTAGTCTTACCGTCCCCAAGGTTTATTCCTGCACTTTTCAAGGTAAATTAAAAAAAAAATTTAATTTAATCCAATGTTAACAACTGTTTCTAAAAATCAATGAACATTGTGGCTATCACTTAGTCTTAACATGATTTTCCTAAAAATAGGTGGTCATTTTCCTTACCGTTCTATCCTTACCATCCCTTTTTTTCCCATTTCGTCCCTTTTTTCCTATACCGCCCCCTTACTTCTTTAACACCCCTTTAAGACAATGTTATACAAAAATCCTGTATTAAAAGTACTACATTTTTATTATTTCTTATTTGAATGTCCTGTGGGTACTATGCAAATTCATTATAAGTAAAAATTTAGAAGAAAATAAAAAGTTATAGTGGTAAAATTGTAAGGAAAATTAAACTCGCAAGTTTAACTTAAACTCAGTTAAATAAAAAAAATTTCGCTGCTGACCTTTTTTCCTTTATTTTGAATCATTAAGTCATTCGTCTATCGGATTAAAATGTTATCTTAACAAGTTTAATTTCATCAGATTTTTATTCCCGAAAGTCAAAAGATTGTGAGAATGCCCCATATTTTTTCCATTTCCAAACTGAACTTTTCAGAAATTTAATAATTTTTAAATAAAATCTGACCTTCACCAAACAGATAAAGTTGCCAAATAGCCTATTATGTAGTTTTTTAACACATGCACTATCTTGTTAAAAATAGATGAACAGGAACCTGCATGTAACGATTATTTCAAATTCACAAAATTATCACTTAGCTTTTTCACAAATAGAAAAAGCTTTTCATAATTTCACAAAAACAGAAAACTCCGGACAGAACCCTGCCATGGAACTAACTATTAATAAAGAGTAACTCACATATGCCTAAAATTGTGAAGTTTCAACTGGTAACGTTTTCGCAGCGGTCGATTACCGCTAGTGGGAACTTCCCACCAGTAAATTTATATAGAAATTTTTTGCTTATTTAAACGCCTTATTAACGCAAAATTTCAGTCATAAGTAATGGCAGAAACGGATTTTCATCTGTACTGGTGGAAGTTTACATTGGCGGTAGTCAAGCCCTGCATTTCCGCCATATTGTGACAATCAGTGAAACGAACTGACTGTTTTACCAAGCAAACTGACACCAGCTAAAACAAATAGAAATTTTTACCATATTTGTGAGAAAATATTTCCATGAATAAGACGAAATTTTCTATTCAATTTTACTGGTAGAAAGTTTGCACCAGCATTAATCTGCAGATCCCATTTAAGGGGTCTCGGGACTCTTAACCCTCTCGCTGCGCAGCCCGAGATATGCTCGGGCATGCATTTTCCCGTCTAATTAATGCTATTTGGTTATTCCAACCAGTTCTTTTTTAGCGAAAACTTTTTCTGATTTAATCAGAACATTTTCCCCGATTACGGTAGTCAAAAATTTCTGCTTTAAAGAACCGGTGATAAAAGATTAAAAATTCTGTAAAAGACGCTCATCGCGAAGAATTACTTACGCAGCAAGAGGGTTAAAGCTTCAAAATTTAAAATTTTTTAATTTTTTTGGATGCTAACCTTCTATTTTTTTTTTAACATTTTGGTATGATTGTTTCCTTGAAATTCTCATTAGAACAGAATATATGGCTATTAGAATTATACCCAATTACTAGCTAAAGCGGCGTTTCCCGAACTTTCAAGTCATTATTCCCCAAATGACGTTTTTGGGTATAACGCGCACGATATCACAAAAACTTCTGAATATTTTTTCATGAAATTTTCAAAACATATGTTTCATGTTAGTCTGTATAAATTGAACCTAAAATTTCATTTTTATTGTTAAAAAAAATATTTTTTTAGGTGATTATACTGTTGATTTTTTCAAAATTTCATATTAGTTAAATACAACTTTCCATTAAAAATACAAAAATGCTTTAGATACAAATTTATTTAGGTTCAGGGTCATTATTACAATCTGAAGTATAATTAGGCGCAAAAAATTTTATTCTAGTTGCAAAATTCATTATGTAATCCTGCGCGTAAGCTGTTATACCAATTTTCTGTTCGAAAAATGTCTGACAATTTGGAGCACCCTATAAATACTAATTCTGTATCTTGCAATTTTTTAAATAGATGAAATGAAAGAACATACTTACATCTTTTAATCCCAATAAAAATTGTGTTTTTAAATCCTATAAATTTTAAGATGTTAATTGTTCAAAATTGTCTTTTTTTCCAATTTTAAATGTGCTGAGACCCCTTAAATAAAGCAGTGTAGTGCGCGTCACCCGTTTCAAAAATAGACTTTACCGGCAGTCACGTGACCGGCTTGCGTGAGCTCTGCCGAATGAGAATATGCTGTGTGTTCGTTAGAAGTCTGTTCTGTTTTGAGTTGTGGAAACATGTAGAAAGTTATTTGCGCTTTTATTATTTTATGTGTGCGTGTGATGTTCTATTTGTGATGTGTTGTCTTACCAAGATTAAATAAAAAATATTTAAAAAGCTACTCCGAGAAATTGTTATCTTGAAATTATGTGAAATTTCTGTGTGATTTGAATCTGAGCTTGCCCGACGCAGTCTCCATCTTGTGACAACCTCTTCAGTTACTTCACTCGCAACTGGTAGACAGTAATCTATATGCCTCCTCCTCTTTTTTCGTAACTCCATTGGTTATACAGTAGACTCCCTCAAATCTGCACATTGTTGCAGATGTAAACAGTGAAACTTATAGTTAAGATATAGCATGGAAATTCAAAAATATTTTTTTCATTTTTATATCATTCCATACACATTTTAATATGTTATTCGGATGACATAATATCACTGAACTCTGATTTCTCATTAAAAAAAAAAAAAATTAAAGATAGCTCTGATAGTAGTGGTGATCACAATCTTTTAATCATATTTATGTATTAATCAAGTTTTTTTTAGTGCGTTCGTAATTTTATAAATACGTAGCACGTAAAATCATCATCTAGTCCGTCCGTCTGTTTGTTTGTCTGCATATAACAACGCAAAACTTGCCCAACCGAATGGTTTGAAATTTAATATATGGAGTCGTTCCAGAATTGTGTCGAGTCGTTTCAAATTTCATGAAAATCGAATCCAAACTTAGAAAGATATTATTAATAGTTTCTTTTATTCTTTTCTATTAAATCATATCAATATTAAATCCATCAATTAATTCTGTAATATTCCATGATAGGTAATGATTCTAGGTTGCCATGGTGGATGTAATCACCATGGCAACCTAGAATCATTACCTATCATGGAATATCACTGAATTAATTGATGGATTTAATAGAAAAGAATAGAAGAAAACAATATATTTTTAAGTTTTGATTGCATCCTATTTAAGATGGAGTCATGTTATTTCCGTATGACTGAATTCAATATATGGAATCGTAACAAATTTTGTCTTCATGCATTTTTGCGTAAGAGTGCGACAGCTATTGCACCAAATCTGAATATCTATAAAACTAGTTATTGTACGAACGCACCTTATTTGCCATGTTTGACGTACAACTTATGACTTGTTAGGTTATTAAGTGTGTCTAAACATTATTTTACGATTTTGATGTAAATTATTAATGTACAGTCCTGGAAAAAAAAGTCAACACCCCCTACTAACTCATCAATAAATTATCATAGACAAAAGTTACTGGTACCGAACGATTGGAAATAAAGTCTACTTTTAAATGATGTATATAAAATTGGCTTGGGGGGTCATCTACATATTAAAACGAACCCAAACCTCATTTTTTTTTCAATGGCAATACCCAATTTTAACGAGATATTTCAAATCTTCGGTTCAAACTATGCCTAGAAACCAAATTTCAAGTCATTTGAATGATAAGTTTTTGAATTATAAGCATTCAAAATTTAGTGCATCTAATGTTAAATTACATTTTCATATTTTTATTTATATCTCCTGAAATTATGCTCCTAATTTGCTAACTTTTCGTGTAGCAATAAAACTAATGTGCCCAAACATAAATACGCTGAATTTGCAATTTTTATAATTTTATGATATGAATTATGAAATTAATATTCGGAAAAAATTATGAATTGCAACCTACAATTTTTTTATGTATTTAGATTTATTAAGTCCTGCTTTATGAAAATCCAAAATGTCACACTTTTCTTCCAAATAGATTTCAAATTATGCTTAAAAAACGGCAAAATGATGGTTTAAAGATAGAAGTGACTAAATATTTTGAAATTTCTTCTGCTCTAGCAGGCTTCATTGACTGCTTGAGTGGAGCTTAAGGTGCCTTGATCAAGAAGGTGCTCTCTCGTTTAACAATCGAGTATTGAATTTAAATTTGGATACAGCCCTTAAAATATGCTCGTTTTAAAATAATTAATTTCTCGAAAACTTAAGGTACGAATTGCATAAATTTTTTTGGGGCTAATTGAAGGGTGTAGAGTTCATTTATTCTGTCAGAATTATGTACTGCTATTGAAAAAAACAAAGTTATGGTTCGTTTTAAAAAGTAGATGGCCCCCTAAGCAAATTTTATATACATTATTTAAAAGTAGACTTTATTTCCAATCGTTCGGTACCAGTAACTTTCTTCTACGATAATTTGTTGAGGAGTTAGTAGGGGGTGTTTACTTTTTTTCCACGACTGTACCTTTATGAGGCGAGTTTCATTGAGTAAAATTATTGATTTTTCTTATATAAATTTTACTTTGTAGATTGTTAAAAAATAAAAACGTTTGTTCAATCATAATAGCCTTGAGAAATCCTTTTATAGAAAAATGTTGAAAATATTTGATTAAATTTTTGAAGCAATCCAGTGAAAATTGTTAAAGTTATACTGAAAGTAACTTACAAATACACGTTTCGAAGTGCTGGGTAAAATTTTCCGTGAAAATTGTCTCTAAAAATCATAATAGTGATGTTAAACATTGATGAAATAAATACATCCAAACCAATTTTATACCTGATGTAGTTTTCTCAAAAACATTATGTGACAGTCAGTGATTTTTAAGTCATCATACGTTATTTCCCCATAAATAGATTGAAGATGCTTTGTAAATCCTTATTTGTTTTCTGTTATTACGACGATTTCATACAATAAAATATTTTGAATGCATCTAGTAATTGAATTTTTTTTATCTGTTTATTATCAAGATGTGAAACTTGATTACCGTAATTTCGGGTGTATAGCCCGCAGATCAAACAATTCAGTTTGGACCCAGAAATTTTATTCAGTATTTGAAGACCAATATTTACCTAGATCTACTAAGTTACATTTTATTTTTAAAAAATTCTGGGTCAAAACACGATTTTTTGATCCGCGGGCTATACACCCGAAATTACGGTAATTTGAATTTGTTGATAGAAAATAAAAATGATAAATTAATTAAAAGGTTTATTCATCTATTGCAGATAAGTTGGCTTCTGAAAACAGAGAAGAACTTGAGATTTTAAGAAAGTTATGAGTGGCATTTAATAGTAGAGAAATATTTTATAAATACTACAAATAAACAGAATCGTTTTAAATTCCTATTCGTGTATGGATCTCATTCAACTTCTTCAGGCAACTTCATTAACATTACTAACTTATTTTGTTATGAAATTTTTAAATATTGAATTAAAATTATAGCATGTTGTTGTTTTTTAACGCTGTGTATTAAAACATTATCATTGTTTTCTGAATAGTTTTCAGTTCAAATGTAACGTGGTAAGTGAAACTTCCGTGTATATAATTGTACATCTTTAGAAGATTTCAATGGAGCAATACACCAATAAGCACTCTATTCCAAATTCATATGAGAAGTCATTTGATTGTGAAATGTGTAATAAAAAGTTTTCTCGGAACTGCAACTTAATTACACATTTGCGCATCCATACAGGTGCAAAACCCTTTGTTTGTGAAGTGTGCAACAGGGGTTTTTCTCGAAAGAGTAGCTTGAATACACATTTACGCCTGCATACTAATGAGAAACCTTTTCTCTGTGAAATATGTAACAAAAGTTTTTCTGAAAGGGGTCAATTGAATACACATTTGCGCATCCATACAGGTGCAAAACCCTTTATTTGCAAAGTGTGCAACAGAGGTTTTTCTCAAAAGAGTAGCTTGAACACACATTTTCGCATCCATACTAATGAGAAACCTTTTCTTTGTGAAGTGTGTAACAAAGGATTTTCTCTTAAGAGTAGTTTGAGTACACATTTACGATTCCATACTAATGAGAAACCTTTTATTTGTGAAGAATGTAACATGTGTTTTTCACAAAGGAGTCATTTGACTACACATTTTCTCATCCATACTAATAAAAAACCCTTTGTTTGTGAACTATGCAACAAAAGTTTTTCTAAAAAGTGTAACTTGAATACACATTTACGCATCCATACTAATGAGAAACCTTTTGTTTGTGAAGCATGCAGCATGTGTTTTTCCCAAAGGGGTCACTTGGATACACATTTTCGCATCCATACTAATGAAAAACCTTTTGTTTGTGAAATATGCAACAAATGTTTTTCAGAAAAGTGTAACTTGAATACACATTTACGCATCCACACTAATGAGAAACCATATGTTTGTGAAGTATGTAACAAACGTTTTTCTCAAGGCATCAACTTGAATACACATTTGCGTATCCATACTAATAAATGATAGCAATTACCAAAAGGTAAATAGCAAAAGATAATAAGAGGATGCAAAGTATTTACGTATGTAGAGCGTATATGCTGTGAATTTTTATCCAGAAACTTATCAATAGAGAAATCAAATAATGTAAAAATATGAAGAGTATATTGAAAGAATAACTAAGCAAACTTAAAAACAAATAACAACTTTATTAAACAGATTTAAATAAAAATAAAAACTTGATTTGCTTGACATAAGTTCTTTACTCAACATTTTGTGCATAATGTAGGAAGTATAACTCTATTTCATAATGTTTATTTACTGGAATTAACTGGAACACCTAAAAGGAAAACTATTTCATAGTAAAAATATTTAAAAGACCATATTTCATATTATCTAAGTAGCCTTCTTTTATTAATACAAATACAGGGTGTCCCACAAGGTACGCAGCGTCTGATATGTCCAGATTCAGATAGAGCACGTCAATATGAGTATTTTGATTGGTAACATGTAGGGTCCCCGAATATAGCGTGATAGTACAATTACGCTATAGTAGCGTACAATTACAATGAACGCTATTGACGAATCCGATAGTGGGTGTCCCACAAGATACGCAGCGTCTGACATGTGCAGATTCGGATAGAGCACGTCAATATGAGTATTTTGAATGGTAACATGTGGGGTCCCCGAATATAGCGTGATAATCTAATTACAGGATGAACGTTATTGACGAATCCGATAGAGGGTATTCCAAATGACGATGTGTACGACGAATGCACAACATGAAAGATTCCCCAGATGACTGCAAATTTGTGGCAACCAGTGAGAGGAAAAGCGCGTCTGGCAGTGAATACGCAACATCCCTCCGCGGCATACTATAAAGCTAGAGAAGAGGTTTGAAGAGAATGAGTTGGGCGTTACTCGCTAGGAAAGTAGGGTTGTATCGTTATCGTTTCGTTTTTGTTGTGTTACCGTTTCGGTTCTGAAATGAGCAAATATTCCATTGAACATCGTGTTTTCATGGTACTGACTTAACATGAATTGCAATCCCCAGCGGCTGTGATCAGAAAATTCAAGAAAAAATTCGGCAATCATCACAACATAAGCGATACAACGATCAAACGAGCGTACGACAAATTTAAGGAGACCGGGAGTGTGTTGGACAATGTGCTAGCGATGGGGACCAAAGAGTTGAGTGCTCGAACCGAAGTTAATGTTAAGAAAGCGACAGAAGTGTGCGAAGAAAGCCACAGAAGTATGCGAAGAAAGTCCATCAGCTTCGATACGACAGGTGGCTCAAAAAGTTGACATGTCCGAAAGCACGGTACATCGGATAATGTGGAGGGGTGTGGTTTTGTTCCCTCACAAAATCCAAATCAATCAACCCTTGATGGAATTGGATGGTTTAAGGAGGTTTGATTTTGCAAACACTATGATTAGTAAGGTTGAAGATGGCGAAATGGATTTTAATCGGATCTGGTTCAATGACGAGGCGCACTTCCACCTCCAAGGATATGTTAACAAACAGAATTGGAGCTTCTGGGCCAACGAAAATCCTCCGTGCAATAGTTCGGCCACTGCACCCACTGAGACTAACAGTTTGGTGTGCGTAATCTGCTAAAGGCATCATTGGACCAATTTTTTTTCACCGGAAATGTCACCGGTGACGCTTATTTTGAGGAGTTGCATGACTGTGTCATCCCATTCTTGCATGGCATGGATAAGATAAGCAATTATTGGTTTATGCAAGATGGGGCTAGACCTTACCGCACCCAGCGTAACTTTGACTTCTTAACGGAACATTTTCACGATAGAATCGTCGGATTGGACTTATAGGTGCAGATTCCCAAAATTTTTAAGGAGCCAGTGGCTCCTAAACCCAAATAATCCAGTGGCCACATTGTGAAAGAAACCAGTGGCGTGGCGTCCGGTCATCGCTGGATGCGGCGATGACCAAGCAATATTTTAAAACTCTTAAGCTTTTAAAACTCTACGATCCAGTTTTAGCAGAACATTTGGAGTTCATGTATAAGTGAAGGTAAGATTTAAAGTTTCTTTTTTTGAACATTCAACCATTGAATTTTAGAGTTAATAATTTTTCACCACAAACTTAAGTAATTGCGATGACCACCGAAAATTTTCACGCCACGCCACTGAAAGAAACCCATAAAAATAATAGCGTTTACATGGGAAAAAATCAGAGCTCAAATTTCGTCAAAGGATCGAAAAAAAACCCCTGCAAATTTTATCAAAGGATCAGGAAAAAACCCGAATTTCGTCAAAGAATTCCAAAGAAACATTAATTTCGTCAAAGAATCGTGAAAAAACTCGTATTTCTTCAAAGAATCGAGGAAAAAATGCGAACTTCGTCAATCTTCGCAGAAAAGCGTCAACGTCGTCAAAGGATAACGAAAAAAACCCTCACACTAATTTTATCAAAGGATCGCAGAAGCAACGCGAATTTCGTCAAAAGATTGCAGAAAAAACGCTAATTTTGTCAAAAGATCACAGAAGCAATGCGAATTTCGTCAAAAGATTGCAGAAAACGCGAATTTCGTCAAAAGATTGCAGAAAACGCGAATTTCGTCAAAAGATTGCAGAAAACGCGAATTTCGTCAAAAGATTGCAGAAAACGCGAATTTCGTCAACAGATTGCAAAAATAAATGAATTTTATCAAAGAATCGCAAAAAATCGCAAATTTCGTCAAAGCATCGCGAAAAAAAACGCGACATTCATAAAACAATCGCTACAAAACCTGAAATTCATCAAAGATTTGCGGAAAAAACGCGATTTTCGTCAGAGGGTTGCGAAAAAAACGCGATTTTCGTCCAAAGATTACCGAAAAAAGGCGAAATTCGCCAAAGGATGGTGATTTAGAACCGAAAAGTAGTCGCCAAAGCAAAAAATTTAGTCGCCACGTGGCGACTGGCGACCGTGTGTCTGTACCTATAGTTGGACTCCATTACGAAAACAGGCAATGGTATAGAGTGGCTGCCGTACTCCCCGGATCTTAACCCGTTTGATTTTTTATGGGGACATCTTAAAGACACATTATATCGCACACAGCCCGGCTTGAGAGCAGCAATTGAAAACAAGATGAAGGAATTTGGAAGAGATCTGTTGCAAAAAACAATTGCGAACTTCCATTCCAGACTTCAAAATCTTATTTATTCGAGTGGCGGACATTTTGAAAATCTGTTGTATTCAAAGTTTTCAACTAACATTGATTTTCACTTGTTTTTTTTTTCTCATTTCTTGTGTTTTTCATATGACAAGCTTCACACCTTACTTACACTATCACGCTATATTCGAGGACTCCACATGTTACCACTCAAAATACGCATACTGACGTGCTCTATCCGAATCTGTACATATTAGACGCTGCGTACCTTGTGGGACACCCTGTATATTTAACGTGTAATTTTTTAAAAGTAAATACTTTCTTTTTAATTTACCATATAAATATAAATGGTTAAATAAATAACCATATATTTATATGTACTATCATTTTAAATTTTAAAAGAAAAGTTTAATCGATGTATCATATGATAGGGGGACTAAACAATTGTTGCCATTGGGAAATTATTATTTTAAATTAATATTCTTCATTTGTATTAGTTTATACCAGGGTTTTATTTCTAACAAAAAAAGTACCGGAACCCTAATATTCTGCAGTACTAAGACAGTAGCATGAGAGGTTAAGGAAAGGGTAATTTAGGCTTCGGTTTTTCGAAAGCGCTATTCCACTGGACTCCGGAGCCCTTATTTATGTGCTCCGGTGAATTCTTACCAATATTTACTAAAAATAGAGAAGTACCGAAGCTGAGCTCTGGTGTGTTCCTGCACAACCCTGGTTTATACAGTGCAAATTACAAGCATTTGCTAATTACAGGTTTGTGTATTAGTGGCACTGTATAATATTTCTTTGTGTTAAATGCACATCTATATTCCTAGACCTTTGCTTATTTCTTTAAAAACTTTTTAAATGCCTATAGCCTAAAATGTGAATATACAAATTCTGTATCTGAATCTTGATCGATTTAGAAATTTCACAGTTTCACAGAGCCTTTGTTATTTTGATGAAAAAAATGATATTTTTATTTGTTCACATAAATAATTTTTAATATGTTTAAAATCCACTTTTTGAAGTTCAAATATGTTATGAAAAAATACCTGTAATCCTGCAAAAGTTTAATTTTCTGTGGAATTTGCTGATTATGTACAGTGGTGCCGGTGCAGCCATAAAACATACACTGTTAAAAATTTGGTACAACGTTGAACCAATTTTTAGTGCTGCAGTAGCTGCCACCATAAGATGGTGAAACATTGTACCAACATTTGGTTCTAAGGATGAACCATAAGTTGGTGAAACCTTGAACCATAAATTGGTGAAACATTGAACCATGAATTGGTGCAACGTTGAACCATAAATTGGTGAAATGTTGAACAATAAATTGGTGAAATGTTGATGAAGCACTGAGTTTTGTCCCCCCCCCCTCCTCCTTCATAGGTAAAATATTTTGCTTTTTTTTATAAAGATATTCTGTTTTAACATAATTTAAGGCGAAATATTTACGGTCTCTTCATTTTTTTTTTTAAAGATAACTTTCAAGATCAGAAACCTAAGTTTATTTAGCAAATTTTAATACAATTTAGTTATACGAGTTATTTTAAATATCACACTATAATTTACATATTAAAATACATAAGAAAGGCTACGATGATGTTATGTGGCTTTATATATATATATAAACTTATCAAGTTGGGGTAATTGAAATGCATTATAATTTCCTAAATAAACCTATAAAATTCATTTTGTATGACGCATGCAAGCAATCTTCAAACAAAAATCAATCAGAGAAAGAGTAAATATAAATCCTAAATTCCATTAAAACAATGACAGCATCTAAAAAAAAAAAAACCTATGTCAGACGGGGAGTGGGAGCAAAAAGCATTGCTTATCAACTCACATCTTCTTTTAATAAGTTCTAAGAGTGATCTAAATATTAAGAATGTGTAATTTTTTTAATGGTGATTTGTAATTGTTTTATTAAATGTAAACATCAACACGGAGTCTAAATTTTTAAATTGTACGAAATATGTATATAATTTTCTTTTAAAAATATTCCTTAATTATTCTTATCGACCTATCGACACGATAAGCCATATTAAATTTTAATTTTTTATTCACATATACATTGTATTTTATAAATATAAGCTAAATACATTTTATATATTTTATAAGAAAAGATTGATCTAGGAATTAGAAAAAAATATACTGTATGTACTGTTCTTCATTGCTTGATAAACATTTTGAATGTAAAAAGTAGTTATTAATCTCTTTAATAAATATTCAATTCAACGTTATATAAATAAAATGTAAGTATAAACTTATAATATACTAAAGCAGTTTTATACATAAACTTTATATCGGCATAAACAGCATTTTATTTAAATGCTTAAATATCACGTTTCCTTTTTTAGTGCCAAAAGTTACTTGTATCATAAACGTAGAAAATGCGTTTGCATAGTAGGAAATTTAATAACTGATACAAAATGGCACTAATTAAATGTTTTGATATTACTCAATCTTAAAAAATTAAAATCATAAACCGCAAAAAAAAATGCTTGCATACAATTTAAAAAAAATTATATACCAATTTAAAACACACTAAAAATAATAATTAGTACTTTATAATTATACTGTTAAACAAATTATAAACTACAATATATTAATAAATGCAGTATTTGATTTACCAACGGGTCAAAAATCGTGCCATAAGATTTAAGAAATTCCTATATATTTCAGAAATTAGGTAGATGCTAAATAAATCTGAAACATTGGGTATGAAGATTTAGGATTTTAAATAACAATTTAAAACATTATTATTAATAAAAAAAATCTTTCAAAAGTTTCACCTCTTAAATTAAAAGCTGTAATATGTATAAGGAAATTTTCCCAGTACTATTTTTCAATCTGAATCCTTTTCTTATTATCTTAATCATTGAATATCATGTCTTACTCCAAAATATTAATAATTATAAATACTAATTCATTTACTATTAGTGTTTATAATCAGGAAACGGTAAAGAACTAAAAAAATCTAATATAAAGAAATAGAATCTCAAATCATTGCAAATTAATGTTTACATCTACTACTATGAATGCAGCCATGAATCAACATATCTCGGTGTCAGCATTTTAAAACTAAGATAGTACTTCTCGTTTTGTCTTTGCTTTCGAGCTGCGACAAGTTAAAATACTCACATCTCACTATTGAATAGGAAGAACGAAATATTTACTCTCATTTTTTTTTTTATTCAAAAAGACAAAACGAATGAAGTCGTGATTAATTTTTGCTAAGAACTGTTTGTTATTTAATTGTTAATATTTCAAACCGTTACATAAAGAACGAATATAACACACAATCGCTCGTGAAATCAGGGAAACTAAATCAATCTTTTTTTTTTATAAAACATGAAAACTATTTAACTCTTACTTATAAAATACAAAATCTACAGGAATGAAATATTACAATTAAATAAGACTTACATTTACGTTCCAAGAATAATCCTTTTAATATCCCTTTCGTTTAAACTTTAAATGGCGGACGAAATGCAACAGCTTCACTTATCTTATAATGGCATCGTAGACGAAGGCGTGCTGTTCTGATTGGCTGATAAGTAGCTCGAAAACTTGGTTCAACTTACTACCAAAATGTGGTTCAATTCAGCGTAACTTCCAAGGTTACATCATGAAATGGAGTTTTTGAAAATTAAGAAGTACCATATTTTGGTAATCCACATTATTTTACTCCATATTTTGGTTCAGCGTTAAGCGGAAATTTTTAACAGTGTACCAGAGGGTATATTCTAAAGGCAAAGCATATACGATGATGTAGCAATAAGTTTTTGTCCCCACATAGAAATAATTGAGTGAAATTTATGAAATTGCTACATTTTATTAGTCCTTTTCTATATAGTCAGCGTGCACAGTAACACATTTGTGCAACCGGTATTTGAAAGAGGGGGTGAGGATGTATTCCAGGAGGGCGCGATAGTAGACCCAAAGGGGGGCATTTTTCTAACTTTTGCCGACTTCCACACGTGACGTATTGTTGGAAAGGCCTATGACCACTTTTTCATGCTATGCTCCTCCCGAGCCCCTCCCCTCAAATTTGCACTCTGGCGGTACTTTCCTAAATTTTTCGGACATCATTCATGTCCCCGGGAGGCAAATTTGGATGGAGGGACTCGGGAGGTGCATAGCATGAAAAAGTGTTCAGAGGCCTTTCCAACAATATGTCACATGTAGGGTCGGCAAAAATTAGAAAAATGACCACCTTTGGGTCTACTATCGCGCCTCCTGGAATACATCCTCCCCCTTTCTTTGAAATACCGGTTGCACAAATGTGTTGCTGTGCACACTGACTATATAGAAAATGACTAATACAATGTAGCAATTTCATAAATTTCATTCAACTATTTCTATGCGAGGACAAAAACTTATTGATACACCCTCGTACACCAGAGTGTATTGCGGTTGCTAAGGTATATAGTTTCTTTTAAAAATCCAAATGGTATATTGCATATACCACTGTGTACACTTCACTACATCTCTGAATGTGTACAAACAGAGCTGTAATTAGCAGTATGCAAGACACGTGTGGCCAGTGTTAAATTCAGTGTTAAATTCCACTTTTCTCCGGGTGGGATTTCTGGGGCTCCGGGGGGGGGGGCATTATAGAGTTACGGTACGGAATTACATTTTTTGACCATTGAAAACACAAATTATCAAATCTCCCGGGGGGGACATCTCATTGCTTCCGGGGGGAATGCCTCCCCCCGGGACACTCCCTGAATTAAACACTGAGTGTGGTCACACAGGGCCTTGCGGTCATAGGAGACGATTTTCTTTTAAATTTAATAAGAAATATTAAAATATTAGCTGAACTACACAACTTTGTCTTCTTAACCATGATGGCTTTCTGTATAAAATAATTAATAATGCAGTAATACAGTGATCACAATATAGGAGCGCTGTGCATTCATGCCCATAAATCGCTAAAAAGATAATTTAAGAAAGTATGTTATTCTGACACAATCATAGTAAAATCGCTTAGCTTTATAAATCAAAATGCGTACTTTCTTTAGCAGAAAATAACAGAAACATAAATGATTTCTCTGACAATATTGAAAAAAATGTGCAAAAAATTCAACCAAATGGTATAGCATTTAGTGAAATTCTATTTTGTCTTGCATTATTTTTAAATGAAGACTTAAGTTTTCATTCATAAAAACTAAATCTACAACGACTGCATGAAAATGACATAATTCTGTATGCGCTTTCCATTGTGGCATCAGCAAGGGCAGATCCAGTCCTCCATTTAGAGGGGGGGGGGGGTCACATCACTTCATGATCAATTTTTATATTGAAGACTATTTTTAAATTAAAACTATTTTTCCGATACTTTCGCGAATTCATTTTCATTTTCAAGTACAAAAAATTTGCATCAGTAGTCGTAAAAATACATAATTTACCGATTTCATTCAGATACCGAGAAATTGAAGCGCTTGCCATTTTCTTGTAAAGACAAAGAATGATTCAGAAATGTTGTCGAAGTTAAGAGTCCATTTTTAGAACTTGACAGCCACAGAATTGTCGTGAGAGAGCAATGAGCAGTCTCGTTCGGAAATTCCGCTTTAAATGCCAAATTTTATGTAATTTTTCGAATGATTCTTTGCTTTTATTGAAAAATGGAAAACACTATTTAATCACATAGTTTATGAATAAGTGCACTTGCAAATTTCTTGAGATTAAAAAGTTATTTTACGGATGTGTCAGCAATTACCTAATTTTGATTTGAGTAGAGCTTTAAAGAATCAGAAAGATTCGCTTTGTTGAGCGGGGGGGGGATGTGAACGAATTTAACATACATATTTCCTTTTTAAAGTGATTTTTAGCATTTTTTTTTTGTTGTTGTTGTTCTGTAGGCGGTCATGACTCACGTGACCTACCCCTTGGATCGGCCATTGGACATCAGTCACGAAGATTTCTTTAACCCTTCACTGGACCACCTGCCATATCTGGCACATACCTAAAAACATTATAATTTTCATTATGTGCCATAAATTTGGCTAATATGATCACTGTAACTGATCATGAACAATCCAAAGAATGAAATAACACTTATTTTGTCCATGCCAGATGGCTGCATTAGATATAAAATTAGAATATGTTCTACGGAAACAAAACAAAAATTCGATCAAGCTATTAAGATAAGATTTACTTTCATTATTATTACTGAATACTTAAAAATATTACTATAAAAAAGTTGCAGAGTGTTAAGCAGGTAAAATTAAGTAATTTAAGCTCATTTAGTTGCAAAGTATAGCAATACAGTATTTTAAAATCCTAAATGTGTGCATATAGCGCACAGCTTAAAATATCAAATTTTAGCTGAAAATTTGAAAATTATTTTTTTTTTACTATTTTTCCCATTGTTAGACCCATATATAGATTTCAAAAACAATTTTTCATAAAAATAGAAAAATTCATGCATGAAGGGTCAAAAAGAGATAATTACTGACTGTAAATAAAAGTTGCTATGTTTATTTTCGTATTTAATATAAATCTTCAGAAATGCTAACATTGCACCTAAAGTATTAAAACACTTAACTATAAGGTATAGTTATAGGATACAGCTGTAGTAAACAAACGAAATAGGAAATAAAACATTGCAACCATTTGTGTGACATCACGCTGAAGCGTCTCATACAAAGTAATGTCATAGTTAAGAGATTATTAGCCCCCGGTACGGTATGCTATTTCTTTCTCCCAGCTTATTTTGTGTCGCTTCCAAAAAATAACGCTACCAGAAGCCAGCCGTAAAACAAAGCAGTACGATTAAATACTCTATAGCAATTTTTTAAACTTTTAAGCATCGCACATTTTCAATTTTTATACCGTCGTAGTGAAAAAAAGATGTACTTTTAAATGCAATTTGTTTCAAAACTGCATCTCCATTTATTTTTGAAATATTATTATTATTATTATTATTATTATTATTATTATTATTATTTGTAGTTTTTAGCGACATTTGTTTAATTTTGGCAACTCAAGTACTCCATTTCTGTAGAAATAAATAAAAAAATAGTTGGAAAATAGCATTTCATCTTTTTGTTGCCATTTTCTCATAAAAACTGAAAAAAAAAAAAAAAAAAAAAACGTAATTAAACTACGTGTTATTTTGAAAAAATGGTGAAAAATATTTTGAAACATATATTTGAAATAATATGAAAAATATTTTGAAAATCACCTAAAAACAGTGAAAATACAAAACCGTGATAGCAGTAAATTAGATTGTAGTGACAAATACTATGAAGCAACAGCAATTACGTTTATCGAAAGAACAGTGAAAGTACAACAACAATAACGGATTTTTTTATGATTTCCAAACAATTTTAATTCCAGCTTCCACTATCAATCTGTAGCACACTTTTTTGATCTCACAAAAAGCTCTCTTTATCACTCTCTCAAAAAGAAAGAAAAAAAAACTTGTCTTCATTCCTTTTACGACGATTTTATCAGAAATTGTTATACTTTTTTTCAACCTGAAAAACACAAGAAACATTTATCATTTTCATAATTGGTGTTTTCGTTTCAGTGGGTGGATGCATAATTCCGTTAATGGGTTTAAATCATGAAGGAATGAAGACTAAAGCAGACTACATAAATGACGTCACTTGGAGCTGTTCCTACCCCTGCTTCCGCCATATTTGACCGTGGTGAGCTGCGCTGTGAACCAGTTCGTCTCGCTGCGCAAATCAACTACGGAAAAATCAAATATGGCGGACGCTGGAGAGGGGGGAAAGAATCCGTCTTTCAGCTTCAACACTCTGCACGGGGCTAGATTGATATGTCGTCTCCTTTTAATCTTTATAGCTCCATGGTTTAAATAAACTAAAAAAAAGTTGGAAATTGCTCGTCAAACGTGGCAAATGAGGTGCGTTCGTATTATAACTAGTTTTATAAATATTTTTTGCACCGCATATTGTACTGTATGTATATTTTAGTGCACTTCATAAGTGCATATTAATTTCATTCTGTTCGAAAGGCTGTCACATCATTAAAAAGCACTTGCAATAATTTTCCCCATTGGCCGTAATGTAACGGAAAACTTTTGACTGTCCCTGTCATTAAACTATACATCCGATTTTCACAAAATTTTAATGACTCGACAAAATTTTACAACAATTATATACTTAAAATTTCAGACCATTCGGTTGGGTAGTTTTTGCTCTATTATATGCAGACAGACGGACGGACCGAACGACGACTATAGGTGCTACGTATTTATATAATTACGAACGCACCTAAGAATTGGAGTTGTCAAAGCTAAAAATTTATATTTTTACCGACCACAGCGTTAAGTCCACTTTACTTAGCTGTAAAACGTGCAGATCGACCCAGTAGTTTTGGTGGTGCTAATGGATCCTATTCAGGTGGCGTCAGACGCCAGAGCTAGCGGTATGATGATCTGTTATTCTAGTTACTGCACCGGCAGAATACCAGTACGCGCAGGCGCAAACACCGCTAGCAGACGACTTTAGCCTTGACCCAGGTTGAGCACATACATTTTCATTGAAAATTTGCAAACTTAGGGAATGTTCTCGTATACAGAACGACATTTTGAATTTAGATTACAATATATTAAGTATATGCTGCTGCATCAAAGAATTTTTTTTGCGGTATTTTTAGCAAACAAGCATTAATAACTCGCACTCCATAGACTGCTATGCTAAACACCGTCAGTAAATACCGCCAGCAGACGAATTTTAGCCTCGAACTCAGGTCGCGTGCATAAGGTCCATTGAAATACTATATGGCGATTTACTGCCTGCACTCCACTAAAAGAAAAGTACCAACCATCCAGAAAAAATTACCTAACAGTGTAAGGTACCAACCATGCCGAAAAAAAATTACCTAACAGTGTAAACCTTATCAAAATCCGTTTAGCAGAACTCAAGTTATAAATGGACCGAATAAAATAGAAATTTGTATTATATATATATGTGTGTGCGTAAATATAGCTTTCATAATCACATTCACCTGATTATAGAAACTTCCACACAGCTCTATAACGAAACAACATAGAACAATGTGTTATACACTAAAACCTTCTAAAAAAATTACCAAACAGTGTAAATACTATCAAAATATTATAAACGATCAGATTCAAGTGCGAATTAGCATTTTATACATAGTAGTTGATGATATGATTTTCTGCAACAGAATTTGACTGAATGTTCTAAGTTAAAAAAGTTCAAAGTTACATATTGTGAGTGTTAAAATTCTTACAAATTAAAATAACTTAATTAGTAAGTCCTGTAAATATAACAGTCTTATTTTTGCCACTTTGCAAAGACCTATTTTTGCGTGTGACTCACACTACTTAACGCTGAAACCAAATGTTTATCTTTGCTATGATTACAACGAAAACACCTTGTTTAATGAGACCTTTGATAATTTTTTTATCACATACAAATGCAAACAAAAAACTTTTTACTAGAACAAATACTTAAATCAATTTTGAAATGGGATTTCTGTGAAAATCTGTTACTGTACATCTTGCAATCGTGAGGTTTCTCTTTAGACGTTGTGAGACAGTGTCTATTTAAGGGTCCACTTCAGTCACGGGAAGAAAGGAAAACGCTAATGTTAAGTTTATGGGGAAGTTAATTTCGAATTTCTCGCTTTGATTTTAATATTTTTGAATGATCTTTTTTGCATAGGATAACTGAGGACGATTTACAACAGGGCTAGTTTTTACTTTTCCGATTTTGGTTATAGTTTTTAGGTGCGTTCGTAATTATACGGGGCATTCTCACAATCTTTTGACTTTCATGTCCCTGAATAATAATTTTTATTTTAATACACTTTTTTGTGTTTTTTTATTTAATAAACTTGGGAACATCCCATTGCAGGATTTCACAACAATATTAACGAGATAAATAAGTTTTGGACGATGTTAGGGGTCTAAACACCTGGAAAACTCCTATACCGTCCCGTGTCCCTGATGCTGATTTTTATGTTTGGAGCTGTCTGGATAAAATTGTTTCAATAGAAATAATTTGATTTGATTTTTTTCTGAAACTGGAACTATTGTTTTATACAAATAAGTAGCTAAAAATTAGCCTGCACACATTTTTAGGGTTGTTGTTATTTTTCAAACTCTGTCCCTAGGTTTTAGATTTTTTACCATACCTCTTCAAAAAATATACAGAAAATCCCTTCAGATGCAGCCACAGAATTTTTTTGAAGTTTTTTCTCATGCAGAAGTATGCTAGAGAAAGAATGTCTAAAATTCTTTGGCAGGAAATCGACTGTAGAATTTAAATCAGCTTTTAAATATCAATTTCAAGCATCGTGGCTTTATTGGTAGTCTCATCGTCTCCAAGGTTTATTCCTGCACTTTTCGAGGTAAATTAATCTTTTTTTTTTAATTTAATCCAATGTAAATAACTGTTTCTAAAAATCAATGAACATTTTGGCTACCACTTAGTCTTAACATGATCTGTCTAAAATACGTGGTAATTTTCCTTGCTGTTCCATCCTTACCGTCCCTTTTTAAGTTTCGTTCATCTGACGAAACCCTATTCGTCTCGCTCCCCTGTCTGTCTGTACGTCACAGAGCCCGTTCTCAGAAACTACACATGTTGGAAACTTGAAATTTTGCATACTTATAGCTGAATACAACACATAATACGACAAATCATAAAATTTGAAAAAGTCGTACATTTAACCCTTTGGGCTCCCACATGTGTATTTTAAGCAATTCTTTCTAAGTGAGGCCCTAATTAGGTTGGAGGCGTGAAATTTTACATACTTATAGCTGAACACCTCACATCAAATGACAAACCATAAAATTTTGAAAAAAATCGTGCATTTAACCCTTTGGGCTCCCACATGTGTATTTTAAGCAATTCTTTCTAACTGAGCCCCTTATTAAATTGGAGATTTGAAATTTTACATACTTAAAGCTGAATACCACACATAATACGACAGATCATAAAATTTGAAAAAGTCGTGCATTTAACCCTTTGGGCTCCCACATGTGTATTTTAAACAATTCTTTCTAAGTGAGCCCCTAATTAAGTTGGAGGCGTGAAATTTTACATACTTATAGCTGAACACCTCACATCAAATGACAAACCATAAAATTTTGAAAAAATCGTACATTTAACCCTTTGGGCTCCCACATGTGTATTTTAAACAATTCTTTCTAAGTGAGCCCCTAATTAGGTTGGAGGCGTGAAATTTTACATACTTATAGCTGAACACCTCACATCAAATGACAAACCATAAAATTTTGAAAAAATCGTACATTTAACCCTTTGGGCTCCCACATGTGTATTTTAAGCAATTCTTTCTAACTGAGCCTCTTATGAAATTGGAGATTTGAAATTTTACATACTTATAGCTGAATACCACACATAATACGACAGATCATAAAATTTGAAAAAAATCGTACATTTAACCCTTTGGGCCCCACATGTGTATTTTAAACAATTCTTTATAAGTGAGCTCTATTTAGGTTGGAGGCGTGAAATTTTGCATACTTATAGCTGAACATCTCACGTCAAATTACAAACCATAAAATTTTGAAAAAGCCCTACATTTAACCCTTTGGGCTCCCACATGTGTATTTTAAACAATTCTTTCTAAGTGAGACTCTAATTAGGTTGGAGGCGTGAAATTTTGTATACTTATAGCTGAACACCTCACATTAAATGACAAACCATAACATTTTGAAAAAATCGTACATTTAATCCTTTGGGCTCCCACATGTGTATTTTAAGCAATTCTTTCTAACTGAGCCCCTTATTAAATTGGAGATTTGAAATGTTGCATACTTATAGTAGAACACCTGAGGCCAGACGACAAATCATAAAATCTTAAAAAGTCTTACGTTTAACCCTTTGAGCTACCACATATGTATTTTAAGCAATTCTCTAAGAGAGCTCCTAATTAAGTTGGAGACATGAATTTTTTGCATACGTATAGCTGAATACCTCAGACCACTCGGCAAATCATAATATTTTCAAAAAGTCTTATATTATTTACCCCTCCGGGCTCTAACTTGTGTATTTTATGCAATTTTTCTAACCTCCGCCCATTTCACCGGGGAGCACTTTTCCAACTTTTGTCGACACCACTTTGACCATTCTTTCATATTCACTATAGCCTTACATATTTTAGTTCCACTTTTTACCACCAGGGACGGCTACTTAAATCGGGTGCAATCTATCCAATCCCCTCGACTAATATATCTACGGATAGTACATAAAACGTAGTTTCATTCGGATAGAGGTTTGTTTAGAATAGAGTGCGCCGGTGGTTGCGAAATGTGGAACTAAGAGATTTTTCAAAAGGATAAAGTGTTTTAAAAAGAATATTAAAAGAAACCCTCTGTGCAATCTGTGATCACACTTACCCACTTGTTTTCCCGTTTCGTCCCTTTTTTCCTTTACCATCCCCCTTTTTAGGTGCGTTCGTAATTATATAAATACGTAGCACCTATAATTGTCGTTCAGTCCGTCTGTCTGTCTGTCCGCATATAACAGAGCAAAAACTACCCAACCGAATGGTCTGAAATTTTAAATATATTATTGTTGCAAAATTTTGTCGAGCCATTTTAAATTTTATGAAAATCGGATGTATAGTTTAATTACAGGGACAGTCAAAATTTTTCCGTTACATTATGGCCAATGGGAATAAAATTATTGCAAGTGCATTTTAATGATGTTAAAGCCTTCCGAATGGTCTGAAATTTTAAATATATAATTGTTGCAAAATTTTGTCGAGCCATTTCAAATTTTATGAAAATCGGATGTATAGTTTAATTACAGGGACAGCCAAAAGTGTTCTGTTACATTGCGGGGAATGGGAAAAAAATTATTGCAAGTGCATTTTAATGATGTTACAAACTATGCACTTATGAAGTACAATATGGGTTGCAAAAAATAATTATAAAACTAGTTTTAGTACGAACGCACCTCATTTGCCACGTTTGACGAGCAATTTCCTACTTGTTTACATTACCGCCCCTTCTTTAACACCCCTTTAAGACAATATTATACCAAAATTTTGTAATAAAAGTACTACATTGACATTATTTCTTATTTGAATGACCTGTGGGTACTATGCAAATTCCTTATAAGTAAAAATTTACAAGAAAATAAAAAGTTTTAGTGGTAAAATGGCAAGAAAAATTAAACTCGCAAGTTTAACTTAAACCTCAGTTAAATAAAACTATTTTCGCTGCTGACCATTTTTTCTTTATTTTGAATCATTAAGGCATTCGTCTATCAGATTAAAATGTTATTTTAGCAAATTTAATTTCGTCATTTTTTCCCCCCAAAAGTCAAAAGATTGTGAGAATGCCCCATACACTGGTGTGCAAAACTTAAGCAACAGATGGTTTTTTGACATAACTCCACGATAAATCATCTGAGAGACACGAAATTCAGATATGAGAGACAGCATTTTATACTTAAATGATGACGAAAGCATAGTTGTGCTAAAATGAATACAATGCATGCAGTATGGGATCAACAAAAAAAGGCTTTATTGAACTCATAGTATCGTTACACATCATTATTTGTCCAAGAGCAAGAACAACAAGCAAATGTTCCTCTTAGTATGGAATAGTCCCTCCCCTTACTGCAATGGTTGCTTCGCACCGTCTATCCACACAGATTATCCAACAGTCCTTGAGATAAGAATGCCCATTCCTCAATCAGCATCTGTTTCAGTTGCTGAGTGTTCTCCGGAGAATATAATCGTGCCGCAAGGCATCTCTCCAAAGCATGATAAATGGGATTTAAATCAAGGGAATACGCTGGTCAATCCATTCGTGTGATATCTTCACTTTCCTGTATCTCCTGAATAGCAGGAGTCCGGTGTGGTCGGGCATTATCATCCATAAAAACGAAGTCAGATCCAATTGCACCTCGGAACAGACGCACATGGGGAAGGATCACCTCCTTACAATAGCGATCTCCGGTTACAGAACCTCTGTCGAAAACGTGGAGATCAGTCCGCCCGTTCAGCATTATGCCTCCCCAGACGAGAACTCCAGGATCACCGTAACGGTCTCTTTCCACGATGTTACTGGGCTGAAACTGTGTCCCGACCTCTCTCCAAATCAACTGATGTTTAGAATCGCTTGTGGTACTGAAACGACTCTCATCTGTAAAGAGAACATGACTACGATGATGAGATGTCCAGTTTTTGTGCTCTTTGCACCACTCAAAACGGTGCTGCTGATGGCCATCTTTTAAAGGGATGCAGCGTTCAGGACAGCGGGCAAATAGGCCACTTTTGTGAAGGCGTCTGAACACAGAAAACCGCTACACTTGTCGCCCTGTTGTTATACACAGTTGCTGAGCAATGGCGCTTACTGACTGGTTTCGGGCTCTTTTCGCCTGCAAGACTATATATCGGTGATCCACTGCAGTTGTTTTCCTAGGTCGGCCACCACCAACCTTTCTAACAGCTGTACTTGTGGTTTGGAAGACTTTCCAAGCGCGCGAAACGATACTTTTGTTGATTCCGAACTCTTGAGTTACACTGGTCACACTACGCCCCTCCTCCAGTTTTCCGACCATTCTTCCCCGTGTTAATCCAGGTGATTTCTTCTAGCCATATTTCACGAAAAAACTCACTTGCACTTGTACCGAATGTTTTTAATTGTGTTTCAATCCTTCCTTTTATTGTAGTCTTGAACTGCGCGCCGACCGCACGCGTTTTGCGTACGCTCACGTCGCCTGTGACGTTTTGTTTCAGACATTTGCATACGCATGACCTTTCTACTGAATTGTGTGTTCATTGTACTGATCGCAAGAACCTCTTTTCTGCAATTTCATGGCCATCTGCTTAAAATTTACATTGTTGCTTAAGTTTTGCACATCAATGTATAAATACGTAGCACTTATAGTCGTAGTTCGGTCCGTCCGCATATAACGGAGCAAAAGCTACCCAACCGAATGGTCTGAAATTTTAAATATATAATTGTTGCAAAATTTTGTTGAGTCATTTCAATTTTTATGAAAATCGGATGTACAGTTTAATGACAGGAACAGTCAAAAGTTTTCCGTTACATGACGGCCAATGGGAAAAAATTATTTCAAGTGCAGTTTAATGATGTTACAGCCTTTCGAACAGAATGAAATTGATATGCACTTATAAAGTGCACTAAAATATACATTCAGTACAATATGCGATGCAAAAAATATTTATAAAACTGGTTATAGTACGAATGCACTACATTTGCCACGTTTGACGTGCAATTTCCAACTCGTTTTATATTAGGATAGTTTCAATTTCAGAACCAATTCCGAAAGTGAAAGTAATTTTTTTTAAAATCTGAAACCAAAATGAAAAAAGTAAAAACTAGCCCGGCTGTAGATCGTCGTCAGCGATCCTATGCAAAAAAAAATCATTCAAAAATATTAAAATCCAAGCGAGAAATTTGAAAATAATGCCCCATTCAACATTAACATTTCCCTTTCTTCCCGTGGAGCCTACACTAGTCACTCAAAAAGACCCGGATGATAATGTTAATCCTATAGGGAAGTTATTTTCAAATATCTCGCTTAAATTTTAAAATTTTCGAATGTTTTTTTTTTTTTTTTTTTTTTTGCACAGGATAGCTAAGGATGATCTACATCCGGGCTAGTTTTTACTTTTTTAATTTTGGTTTCAGATTAAAAAAAAAAATCTTTTGCTTTCTGAACCAGTTTTAACCGGCTCTTAAGAGCCTACATTAGTCATTCAAAAAGACCCGGATGATAATGTTAATCCTATGGGGAAGTTATTTTCAATTAACTTTGAATTTTCATATTTTTTAACGATTTTTTTTGCATAGGATAGCTGAGGACGATCTACAACCGGGCTAGTTTTTACTTTTTTGATTTTGGTTTCATATTTTAAAAAAATTACTTTCGGAACCGGTTCTGAAATTGAAACTATCCTAATATTTAAAAAAAAAAACTATAACCAAAATCGAAAAAGTAAAAACTAGACCGGTTGTAGATCATCCTCAGCTATCCTATGCAAAAAAAAATCATTCGAAAATATCAAAACTCAAGCGAGATATTTGAAAATAACTTCCTCATAGAATTAACATTATTTTCCGGGTCTTTTTGAGTGACTAGTGTAGGCTCTTAAGGCTGCTTATCTGCTAGTTACCCAGCTTCCGAATTCTTCTCACTAATACTACGTATATGGGCGTTTGATGCATTCGTATATTTAAAATATCTCCTCGGAAAATTAATATTTTTAACATTTTTTTTCTGTGTATTCTTCTTAAAGGATGTCTGCTTTTTTCTTAGTTCTCAAAATATTTCTAAAATATATACTTAATTTAATATGAAGTGTTAAAATCTTATTCACAATTCATCAGTTTTTAACACTTTAAATATTAAATTAAGCATAAATTTTAGAAATAGCTTGAGAACTAAGAAAAAGTTAAACATCTTTTAAGAAGAGTACAAAGAAAAACATTTATTTCTAATTATATTATATTTTAAAAACATTAATTTCCTGAGGAGATATTTTAAATATACGAATGCATTCTACGCCCATAGACTTAGTATTAACGATTAGAATTCGGGAACTGACTGATTAGCAGCCTTAAGGTAGACTTCTGAAAGAAAATCCTAGACTGCAAACACAGTTTTTCATAAATTAAGTTTTTAACCCTTTATCTACTGACGGTACTTATAAGTACCATTAAAATAACTTGTTATAAAATTCATTTAATACATCATTAGTTGTAATACAGTTTAGAATGAACTATAGATAAATTACTTTATCTTGTTCCAAAAGCATTATAGGTTACACGAAACAAAAATATTTTTAAAAGGATGATTACTTTTGCTTTTGCATCTTTTCAGCTTGCTTGGCGTTGGGGGGGGGGGGGGATTTTCAATTCGGAAATATTTCTATTGTAAGAACATTATATTTGTACATTTCCTAATTCTACAAAATACTAAGAAAAATATTTAAAATAAAAGATTTGAGTGCGGTTATAAATATTGCACAAAATCCCTATAAATTCAAATTTAATTAATCTTTCCATCCTTCTAAAATTTATTAAACGATTATGTAAATTTTCTAATTTAGTTTAAACAATTAACGGAAAATGCTTTAGAAGATAAAATTTTCATGAATTCATAATTCAGTACATAAAGGGTTAAAGAAAATCCTTTATTACATACCGTTACAGGAGGATTTCTCTTGACTATAAAATGAAAGGCGATCATTTAAGATAGATGTGCCAAGTTCCCACTAACATTCCGTAATATGTGGGTTAGTTTGACCCGGGTTTAATAAAACCCGGCTTTGCAAAAGAAATTCTTTGATGAAATGAAATGAAATAAATTCTACTTAAAAACCTGAAATTAAATGAAGAATCATCAAATAAATGTCCTGGTCCAAAACGTTAATAAACTAGGTCAAATTAATAAACATATTATGGAAGTTTAGTTGGAGCTTGGCAGCTTTGCTTAAGATATAAATCCACACTGCTCACCGCTGAAACCAAAGGTTTTTCTTTACTACGATTACAGCGAAAATGCCTTGTTAAATGAGATCTTTGATAAAATTGTTTATCACATACAAACAAAGGGCTTTTCATCAGAATGAATGCGTAAATGAATTTTCAAATGAGGTTTCTGGAATAAATTTTATTGCAAATCTTACAAATACGAGGTTTCTGGGAAATTTTTTATTGCAAATCTCACAAATATGAAGTTTCTCTTTGGATTGTGTCTACTTCAGGAAAGCTTCTCAGAAAATTTTTGATTGCAGACAAATGAATGGTTTTTAATTGAGCGAGGAGACATTTGCATAAGTTAGGTTTTCAAAGGAAATCCTTTATTGCATATCTCACAAGAGAGTTTCTCTGGACTATTAATTGAAAAGTGAACATTTAAGATGTTTCTTTGGAAAAATCCACACTGCTCCCTACTGAAACCAAGGGTTTATCTTTACTATGATTACGACGAAAATGTCTTGTTAAATTAGATCTTTGATAAAATTGTTTATCATATACATTACAAACAAAGGGCTTTTCATCAGAATGAATTTTCAAATTAGTTTCTGAGAAAATCTTTTATTGCAAATCTCACAATTATGAGGTTTCTGAGAAAATCTTTTATTGTAAATCTCACAAATATGAGGTTTCTGAGAAAATCTTTTACTGCAAATCTCACAAATATGAGTTTTCTCTTTGACATTGTGTCTATTTAAGACAAACTTCTCAGAAATTTTTTTATTGTAAACAAATGAATGGTTTTTATTGAGTGAAGAGATGTTTACATAAGTTAGGTTTTTAAAGGAAATCCTTTATTGCATATCTCACGAGAGGGTTTCTCTTGACTATAAATTGAAAGGCGATCATTTAAGATGATTCCTCGAAAAAATCCACACTGCTCCCTGCTGAAACCAAAGGTTAATCTTTACTATGATAACGACGAAAGTGCTTTGTTAAATTAGAGTTTTGATAAAATTGTTTATCACATACATTACAAACAAAGGGTTTTTCATCAGAATGAATGCGTAAATGGACCTTCAAATGAGGTTTCTGAGAAAATCTTTTATTGCAAATTTCACAAATATGAGGTTTCTCTTTGGAATGTGTGAGACTGTGTCTATTTAAGGCAGATATTTGAGAAAATCCTCGATTACAAGTCTCACAAACAAACGGTTTTTCATTAGTATGAGTGAAAAAGTGTTTACGCAAGGTAGATTTTAAAGGAAATCCTTTACTGCATATCTCACAAGAAAAGGGTTTCTCTTTAGTATGTGTTATAAGATGATCGTTTAAGGTACTTCTCCGAGAAAATCTTCTATCGCATGTTTTACAAACAAAAAGTTTCTCATTAGCATGAATTCGAACATGCGAAATTAACTGTGACTTCTGACAAAATTTTCTGCTGCAAACTTCACAGGCAAAAGGCTTTTCATTGGTATGAATGCGAAGGTGATCAGTTAAGAGACACTTCCGAGAAAATGTTTTATTGCATATCTCGCACGTAAATGACATGTCTAACACACAAATATTAAAAAGGGTCTTCACGGCAGAATTCAGCTGTAAAAATGTTTAAATTAGCATGCATATAAAATGCACGGTTTAATCAGTTTTTTGGGCAGCATATCTTGCATCAATATAGTTTGATAAATTTGTTATTAGAATCAAACCATCCACATTCCATTAAAATATTTTATAGCCTTCCTTTACCGTGCATTTCACAAACAGGAATCCTTTTTTAAGCATTAATTCAAAGATGCAAAGTTAATTGAGATCTCTGAAACGATATTTTACTGCATATCTCATACAGAAATTATGTCTCTTAGACACAAATAATAAAATGTCTATGATAAAATTCACCGATGAAAAAAGTTTAAATCAGCATGAAAAACGAAAACTAGAAGCCTTGCATTCATATAATTAAAAAATATATTAGTACTAAGCTACCTAAATTAATTTTTTTACACATTTCCTTTATTGTGAATTTCATAAACAGAAGGCTATCGCTTAAACAAATAATTCAAAAAGATATAATTAATTAACACTGAAAATGTTTAATTAAATTTTTTTGTACTGCATTCCATGCACAATTAGTCAAATTTGTTATTAACATAAACCAACGACATTCGATTACAAATTTTTACATCCTTCTCAAACAGAAATCGCATCAAACTTCAAACCTAGATAGTTTAAACGTTTGAAATAATCCTTTATTGCAGACTTCACAAACATGACATTAAAAAATTTTTATACTTTTTCCAGTAGATTTGGAAAAGGATTCCTAAATATAATTTCTTCACAATTCCTTATGATGGTTGCAGAGATTTTCTTCGGGATATACTTTTTAAATATATAGACCTGCAATAAAGGAATGTTTATAAGCATTACATAAGTAATTACATTCATATAATATTAAGAAATATAATACAGGGTGTCCTCCATAAAAGAATGTCCCAGTTTCAATTGTATATTATAACTGTTTAATTTAGATTATTTACAAGAAATCATGCATCAAATTGAAGGTAAAGTAACCTAGTTTTTCTAACAAATGTCTAATATGTGGGCCTTTAGTTATGCGGCACACATCCAACCAAAAGTCCAATTCTTTCCACAGTTCGGTTAACAAATCCGGAGACATGGAAGCAATAGCCTCTTCAATGGACCTTATACATGTGACCTGAGGTCGAGGCTAAAATTAGTTTGCTGGCGGTATTTAGCATAGTAATCTATGGAGTGTGAGTTATTAATGCTTGTTTGTTAAAAATATCGGAAAATAATTCTTTGTTGTAGCAGGATATACTTGATATATTGTAATATAAATTCAAAATATTGTTCTGTATGCGAGAAAATTCCCTAAGTTTGCAAATTTTCAGTTAAAATGTATTCACTCAACATGGGTCAAGGTTAAAGTCGCCTGCTAGCGGTGTTTGTGCCTGCGCATACTGGCATTCTGGCGGTGCAGAGGCAAAAATAACAGATCAATATATCGCCAGCTCTGGCATCTTGACGTCACCTGCATAAGGTCCATTCTTTGTCTCAACTTTGGCAAATCACTAGGTAGCAACAGAACGTAGACACAATCTTTTAAAAAGACCCAAAGGAAAAAAATCACATGGCTCCAAATCTGGCTTTTAAATCTTCAGCTCAGCAATAACGCTTTATGCTCAGGAGTCGCCAATTTGTGTATATGGGCACAGCAAGTGAGTCCATAACAAAGTACTCGCCCATGCGCTTAAATAAAACTGTTTCAGTTACTACCAACACTCTACAACGCTTACAGTTGATACTATAGACCATATTCTTTCTTTGGGTTCGAGTCTACTAAAATTCGTCTGCTTGGGAATAACATTCATAATCGCGCCATTGAAATGCATTGTGTTTAGAAAATTAAAAGCTTATATTTTATTTTTATATGGAGTTTTAGGCCTTTTTAGGGGCAGGTATGGGTTATACATGAATTCTTTTCTCTATTTTAAAGCAACTGCATGTATATATTTTATTTTATTTATAAAATGAAAATTTAAATTTTTAATTAATATCTAAGTATATATGGATTTTGATTAATTTGTTTATAAGTATTTATCAAAAATAATTCGTACAAAATAAATCTGCAGTATTTTGTGCATGCATTTACCTGTATTTACGTTGCATCAAATGACGCAATAAGGCAAACAAACACGCTAGCCGCTATTTTTACACCACGTGATTCCCCGAGGCTAACGAAAAAGACAGGCTACCGCGGTGCGTCTCACGTGTCTTTTTTTTTTTTACAAACCACTAGAGTGACGTGTTGGTCTTTTCGCACACCTTCATTGGTGCATTCTAGTATCACGTGACTCCAGCGGTCTGTAAAAAAAGATACGTGGAATGCACCGCGGTAGCCTGTCTTTCCCGTTAGCCTCGGTGATTCCCACCGTGACGTCACAGGATTACTGTCCATTAAAATTTATAACTGGAACATACTTTTGTGGACAGTCTGTACAATAGCATAAAACTTTGGCATATAATAACATTTTTTAACCAAATCAGTGGTTTTCAACGATGTTACAAAAATGGGGTACTTATGTAGATTTCGATCGGCCATTTTCTGTCGCCAACAATGACAAAAGTGGTTAAACGTGAGGTCAAAACAGAGTCGTAAGATCTCTACTTGGTTTCATGTAATTCTGATTAATTCATTCTATAAAATGACAGAAGTTTACCTGCCTGTGTACTGTGTTTTGAAAGACTGCTGCACGCACAGCTACAAGATCTGGCAGAAAGGTACAGTCGTGGAAAAAAAATAAATACCTCCTGCTAACTCTGCAACAAATTATCGTAGAAGAAAGTAACAGGTACCAAACGAATGGGAATAAAGTCTACTTTTAAATGATGCATACAAAATTTTCTTAGGGGGCCATCTACAAATCAAAACGAAACCAAATTTTGTTTTTTCAATAGTCATACCCAAGTTAGACACCATAAATAAATTCTACAACTTTTTATTAGCCTAAATCCAAATTTTCATGAAATTCATACGTAGTTTCGGATAAATTAATTATTTAAAAATGAGCATATTTTAGGGGAAATTGAAGTTTGGTACTCGATTGATGAAATGCTACAGAATGACTATGTCACTTCTATTGATGTATTATTTCTTGCCAATAGAACCCTTTCACTCGCTTAACATGTTTCGACTACTGATAGCCAAAATATTTCAATAAAATGACTAAAATACATTTTTTCAAGTTATGCTTTTCTCCACACCCTTAAATCATTATTCTGACTTTTTTTAATCATAATTCGAAAATTACTTGAAAGAAAAATTTTTAATTGAGAATTTGGATAAAGCAGGACATAATAAATATAAATCTATCAAAAAAATTGTAGGTTGCAATTCATATTTTTTTTCGAATATTAATTTCATAATTTATATTATAAGATTTCAAAAATTAAAAAATCAATGTATTTACCTTTAGGTCAATGGCGGATCTAGGGGGGAAGGGGCGATGCCCCCTCCTCCTTGGGCTAATAAAGGGTTTGCAAGAGCCGCTAGACCCACCCCGGGTCGCGGCAGTTTGAATCCACGAGACACGGGCTGGGTCAATTCTTCTCTCTTTTACAGCCGGCCGGGTCCTGATTTTAAAATTTTCTGCAGCTTCGGGTCAGGCGAGACTTTTTTTCTTCCAGGTCGGTGCTCGGCCCGGAATAAAAGCTGAACGTAATAAAAAACCTATTTCGTCAATCTAAAAATAACTTCAATTTCGTCAAACGATCGCGGAGAAAACAGGAATTTTGTCAGATAGCACCGAAAAAAAAGCGAATTTAATCAAAGGATCGCGAAAAACAAATGCAAATTTTATCAAAGAATCGCGAAAGAAATCAAAGGGTCGCGAAAGAAACGTGAGTTTCGTCAAAAGGTCGCGGAAGAAACGCGAATTTCCTCAAAGAGTCGCGAAAAAAACTCAAACTTCGTAAAAGGATTGCGTAGAAAACGCCAGAAAGAAAACAAATTTCGAGAAAGAATCACTTATAAAACGCAAATTTCGTCGAAGGATCGCAAAAAAAACGCGAATTTTGTCAAAGAGTTCTGGAAGAAACACAAATTTCGTCAATGGGTCGGGGAAGAAATGCGAATTTCATCAAGCTGCTGCGAAAAAACGCGAATATTATTAAAGGGCTGTGAAAACATGCGAGTTTTGTCAAAGAGATAAGAAAAAACGCAAATTTCGTCAAAGAGTCAAGGAAGAAATGCGAATTTCATCAAAGGGTCGTGGGAAAAATACAGTGGTCTCTTTAGAAAACAGCACACATACATACATCTATGTTTATTATTATAGGTATAGTTTTTAATCTGAAATAATAAACTGAACTAACTTTTGTAGAAAACGGCTTAACCCCAACCCTGCCTGCAGAAATCTACACTCAGCCTGAAATCGACCTGAATTGAAAACAGCTAACCCGACCTGCAACAAAAATAATTAGTGCCAGGAGGGAATCCCCCCCCCCCCCCCGCTGTAACCTTTCAGAAAATTTGCTTTGAATTTCAGAATTTTTTTTTACAAAAAATCACCCCTGATCAGGAGTTTTTTTTAACTGCCATTCTTGATTTTAGTTTAAAATAGCAACGATAGATGGCGCTGCAAGTAATAGGCACTAAATCTGTGCCCAGAAGAGGAAGGCCAGAAATTGGGCCCCGATTTAACGACTATTGTTTGCAGCGCCATTTCTCGCTGCTACTGAAAAGTAAAAAAAGAATTCCAATAAAAAAATCTCCTGACATCTTACATAACCTTCCTGCAAGATTTTTTTAAATTGCTGTCACCATTTACAAGTTACTGAATTTTAAAATCAGTCAGTTCATTTTAGGACACCCGATATGTTTTTTAATAAGTTTCAAAGCATTCTTTACTGAATTACAACTGATCTTAGATATAAAGAGACAAGCAGTCTTACACCAAATTAGTCTTTTTTATATAATCCTGAAGATTAAAAAGGATTCCCAAATAAATATTTGGACGTGTCCGTTACGGAGTTTTTACTGTATACAGTTTTTATCTTCAAAAATATTTAGACTTTCTTTTCAAAAATCCTGTCAACCCGAACTCTTCACGGAAAAGTGAAAACACAATCCGAAACTGACCCAAACCCGAAATAATGTATGTCAATCTGCGCCAAACCCAACGAGCTAGACCCAAATAAAAAGTAGAAGTCAACCCAGCTCGCAGCAGAAGAGTAGAAGTAAATCGGACCCAAACCCTACCCGCAGCAAAAAAGTAGAAGTTAACCCGACCCGCAGCAGGAAAGTAGAAGTCAACCGGACCCAAACGCGGCCCACAGCAAAAAAGTATAAGTTAACTCGACCAGCAGCAAAAAAATAGAAGTTAACCGGACTGGTTTTTTTCACTGGCCAGTTTTTTTTTAACCACTAGCCTGTAACAAAGTTATGTACACTCCATACAACATTGTGTTTTTTCTAACTATCAACATTGTAATTTATTAATATCCTTCACTTACCATTCGATATAATTACATTCAACTAAAAAAAAAAAAAAAAAAAAAAAGGGCATTAACTATAACAATACAGCATTAACAATAAACAGAAAAATATAACCAAGAAATTACTGCTTCCAAAATAAAAGTCAAACACATATTTGACGATTTTTAGACAAACTTAATGCAATGTATAAAAGAGACAAGAAAATTAAAATATATTTTATGAATTATTTTATTAAAATCTTGAATATTTTATTTTTACTATTAATTGCAATGAAATAAATTCATAGCAAATTTTAAGAAAGGTTACAGCAGAGGTGGAACCCCTCCCTCCCCTCGGCACTAACTATGCATTTTTCTGCGACCATTTAACGAATTTCGCGATCTTTTGATGAAATTTACGTTTTTTCGCGATCTTTTGACGAAATTCGCGTTTTTTCGCAATCTTTTGACAAAATCTGCGTTTTTTCGCGATATTTTGACAAATTCTGCGTTTTTTCGCGATCTTTTGACGAAATCTGCGTTTTTTTCGCGATCTTTTCACGAAATTTGTGATTCTTTTTCGTGAAATTTGCGTTTTCCCACGATTTTTTGACGAATGTTGCGTTTTTTCTGCGATCTTTTCACGAAATTTGCGTTTTTTTGCGATCTTTTCACGAAATTTGTGTTTTATCTGCAATGTTTTCGCGAAATTTGCGATTTATCTGCGATCTTTTGACTAAATTTGCAGTTTTTCCGCGATCTTGTCACGAAAGGCGTTTTTCCCGCAATTTTTTTCACGAAAATTACGTTTTTTCTGCGATCTTTTTCACGAAAATTGCATTTTTCCGTGATACTTTGAAGAATTTTGCGATCCTTTGACGAAATTTGCGTGTTTTTTTCGCGATTTTTTGACGAAATTCGCATTTTCTGCATGGTCCTTAGCCGAAATTCACGTTTTTTCGATATTTTTTGAAGAAATTGGTGATTTTTTTGCGAAATTTGCCGTTTTTCCGCGATCTTGTCACGAAATTTGTGTTTTATCCGCGATCTTTTGTCGAAAGTTGCGTTTTTACCGCGATTTTTTTCACGAAATTTTCGTTTTTTCGTGATACTATGAAGAATTTTGCGATTCTTTGACGAAATTTACGTTTTTTCGCGATTTTTTGACGAAATTCGCAATATCTGCATGGTCCTTGGCGAAATTCACATTTTTTCGATATTTTTGACGGAATTGATTTTTTTCGCGAAATTTGCGTTTTTCCCACGATTTTTTGACGAAAGTTGCGTTTTTTCTGCAATCTTTTCATGAAATTTGCGATCTTTTCGCAAAATTTGTGTTTTATTCGCGATCTTTTGTCGAAAGTTGCGTTCTTACCGCGATTTTTTCACGAAATTTGCGCTTTTTTGACGAAATTCGCATTTTCTGCATGGTCCTTGCTCGAAATTCACGTTTTTTCGATATTTTTTGACGGAATTGGTGATTTTTTTCTGCGAACGATTGACGAAATTGATTTTTTTCGTCAACCATATCGAAATGAGCGATACTTTTTATGTCCGAATATTTGGACTGATGACCGAATTTTTTTAAATTTTCGGAACCGAAGACCTTAAATTTTCGGAAAATTCAAGACAGAATCGCCCCTGCTACTTTCTTATCTTATGTTCGGGAATCGCCGATCTGGACGCCGTAAATTCTGAACGAATTCACCTCTTTCCTCCCTGGCATCGATGTTTCAACCATCGCGTTTGGCAAGTGGTGCCCATTGAGTTTGGCGAGTGAGGTCAATTAAGTTAATCGCCACGTTTTAAGTGTTACTCGACGCTTGGCGAGTGGCGAGTGCTAATTTTGTGCTATAACCCAAACGCGACCCGCAGCAAAGTAACACGACCCGCAGTGGAAAAAATTAACCCCAACCCGCGCATCAGATTGGAGTCTCCAAATTTATAAAATTGCCCCCCCCCCCCTTTGAGGACTCTCCATATCGGCCCTTGCTTTAGGTTTTTACTACTATAACCGCACAAAAAATTATTACATTAGGATTATAATTTCAGGAGATATTAATAGAGATATGAAAATGTAATTTAACATTAGAAGCTCTAAACTTTAAATGTTTATGATTCAAAAAACACTCATTCAAATGTCTAAAAATTTCCCTTCTAGGCATAGTTTGAGCTAAAGATTTAAAATATAGTGTCAAAATTGGGCGTTGCCATTGAAAAAAACAAAGTTAGGTCTAGTTTTCCTTTGTAGATAGCCCCCGAAGCAAATTATATATATATATATCATTTAAAGTAGACTTTATTTCCAATCGATTGGTACTAATAGTTTTCTTCTATTATTAATTAGTTGCGGAGTTAGTAGGGGGTGCTTACTTTTTTTACGACTGTACCTCTATGTCTATAGTTATGCACATAGGGTGCAAGTTTCGTAAAAATCGGTCGAGCTATTTTAGATATCATCAGTAAATGGGAAAATTGCTCGCTCGTTTAATATATATATCGAAAATCCCTTCTGTGGACGTCCCTACATCTAAAACACAAAGTATAATTTTACTGATATTTAAACAATTTAAATTTCAATAACATATACTGGACAATTGCACCATAAAATATAATAAATAAAGACACACAACCTTGCTTAATAGTACACAAAACACGAACTTTAATAAGCTAAAAGATAAATTCTACGTTTTGAGTTATGTCTACAGCCGTCTTCAGGAAAAATACGATGGTTAAATGGTTAGAAGTTCAGAGATGAAGGCTTCCTGTGCGAGAGACAATTTGTCGAACATTGACTAAAGGTATGAAAGCAAAAATGTAGTGGTGCCATCCAGTGAAAATAAGTACTTATTAAAGAAATGAGTCCAAATAAATCTAAACTTCGGTTGAAGAAACCACGAGGGTCGCCATCTACGCATGAGGGCCAGAACCACATTCAACAAAATTTTCATTCAAGTTCTTGGCAATATGATTCAAGTTTAAATTGAAATATTGCAATTAGATACAGAATTATGATATTATGCCAGATTTTTGGAATATTGTAGGATAAATTATCGTTACAAGGCTCATTCTCATGTGCAATGATTTCAACTGATTCTCTAATTTTACTCTCAAAAGGGTCATTGCACGGAACTATAATTTTTGCTTCATCAAAGTTAATATAGCAGACTTCATTAGCCAAGTAGAACCTAGAAAGAGCTGTATTCTGTTTACGTTGTTTAATGTCCCTGCGATGCTCCATAATCTTTACTGAAAACTTACGTTTTCTCATGCCGATGTAGACTTTTTTAACATTATTAGATAAAGTGATAGGGATTTCATATGTACCAGATTTTTGATCCATTGGGATCCTTTATTAAAGTTCGTGTTTTGTGTACCATTAACCAAGGTTGTGTGTCTTTATTAGCCCCCGGTACGGTATGCTATTTCTTTCTCCCAGCTTATTTTGTGTATTCCAAAAAATAACGTTACCTTACAGAAGCCAGCCGTAAAACAAAGCAATACGATTCAAAACGCTATAGCAATTTTTTAAACTTCTAAGCATCGCACATTTTCGATTTTTATACCATCGTATTGGAAAAAAAAAGTTCTTTAAAATGCATTTTGTTTCAAAACTATATCTCCATTTATTTTTGAAATATTAATTTTTTTGTAGTTTTTGGAGCCATTTGCTTAATATTGGCAACGGAAGTACTCCATTTCTGTAGAAAGTAAAGGAAAAATAGTTCTAAAATATTAATTATATATTTTTGTTGCCATTTTCTCATAACAACCGAAAGAAAATGTAATTAAAATAGGTGCTATTTTGAAAAAAATATAAATGAATGATTTCTGTTAAACAATGGAGCTATTATAAACTATATTTAATTTTAAGCATCTATGAATCATTAGATAGCCGTTTTTTTGGTCGATTTTCTTGAATGGCGGCATCTTTTTGCTGCATTTGTGCATTATTTCGCGATAGTGATGTGCTATGCATGCTTTACTGTAGATGTTTAAGAGTAGATCGTAAATGTGGAATTCTTAAGCGGATGCGAATGACGTCATTTTACATAAAATAAAATGTGTGCTTTAAGTCTTAAAATTGAAATATGTTTTGTACTGCAGCAGAGTCCCGCTTAACCGAGTTATTTTCTTCTGATGGACTGGTGGCTTCTATTATTATGAAATAGCCATTATAAATGAAGTGTTAGGTGAAGATGAAAGAGCAGCCGTAAAAAGCGAGAACTCTGATTTTCTGAAAAAAATTATGGCCATTCCCCCCCCCCCCCCCCGTTCTGACCAGAAGATCAGAGTTCTAACTTTTTACGGCTGCTCATTCATCTCCCCCTAACGCTTCATTTATAATGGCTGTTTCATAATAATAGAAGCCATCAGTCCATCAGAAGAAAATGAAGTAATGGAAATGCCGGAGGCGACACTAAATTCTGAAAAAGCAGAATCCCTGTTCTCTAGTATCTTGTTTATTATATTTTATGGTGCAATTGTCCAGTATGTGTTAATTTAAATTTCATTATAATTTTTTTCAACAATAACTAGTTTTTAGTTACGTTCTAACTTAATATTTTTCAAAAATGATTTTATTTTTACTGAGGAACTAAGCGTAGTGTTGACTCCAAGCCGCTTTAGCAGGGCGCAGCGCCCGGCGGCCCTTTTTATTTCTTTTTTGTGCCCGGCGGATCTTTTAAACCCTTCAAATGCGCCCGGCTGCCCTTTTTAACACTTCCTATGCGCCCCGTGGCAATTCGGTTGATCCGGGGAAAATATCGTAAATTCTAGGGACTCTTAAACAAACCAGTTCGAAATATTTTTTGTGAACATGGTACGGTCCCCTTTTTGAAAAAAAAGTGCCCTTTTTTTAGAATAATGTTCCCTTTTTGAAAAAATGTACCTTTTTTTAAGAATAGTGTTCCGTTTTTGAAAAAATGTACCCTTTTTTAAAAATAGTGTTCCCTTTCTGAAAAATTCCCGCCCGGCGACCCTTTTTTTCTAGAGTCAACACTATAAGCGGCTACTTCACTCATGCGAAAACACCCGCTCACAAATGTTAATCTATAGGACATATTTTTTAAAAACATCTCGTTTGCATTTCAATATTTTTAAACATTTTTTTTTTTTTTTTTGCATTGGATAGCTGAGGTCGATCTCAACAATAGCTGTTTTTTACTTTCTTCTATACAGGCTTTACTTTACAAGAAGAAAGTATTGGATTCGTGAAAATTTCGACTTCCAACGGATTTTCCCGTTTTAAGGGGGATCAGAGATTCCGAAAAACATGTTATAACAAAATGTCTGTCAGAGTCTGTGACTCTGTCTATCTGTATTTGACACAAACTTTGCGGGCGCTCTATCTCAAGAACTATGCACGGAATTTAATAAAAATTTATATTCAGTTAGACCCTGATAAAAATTGGGGATGATTAGTTTTTGGTGTAAATCGCCCAACAGGTGGCGCGGCTATGCTGTATTTTTTACGATTTCTGCAATAGCTCTATCTCAAGAACTAATGCACGGATTATCATCAAGCTTCAGGTTCAACTAGTTCTTAATAGGAATTGGTGCTGAATTCGTTTTGGTGTGAATCGTCTAACAGATGGCGCTGCTATGCTGCATTTTTCACGATTTCCGCAATAGCTTTATCTCGAGAACTGATGCATGAATTTTCATCAAACTTTAGATTCAGGTATACCTTGATAAATATTGGTGCTGATTATATTTTGATGTAATTCACCCAACAGGTGGCGCTGCTATGCTGCATTTTGCAGGATTTACACGATTTTACGACAGACATATCTCAATAACGAATGCACGGAATTCCATATATTAGAATCCTTACGATGGGCATAGATTGTCATTTAATTTTGGCACTGTGATAGTGCGTATCTCAAGAACTAATGCACGGAATTCTATATATTAGAATCCTCATGATAGGCATATATTGTCATTTAATTTTGGCACTGTGATAGTGAATTTTAAAGTAAAGTGGAACTTCGATTATTCGAAGTAATTGGGACCGACTATCTTTCGGAAAATCGAAATTTTCGGATAATCGAGAATGCCTCAATTTTAATATTAAAGAGAAATACATGCAATATTTCTTATTACGGTAAAAATTAAGCAATAGCAAAATAGAAACAAGAACAAATTAGCCGAATTTTAATTTTGAAATTAAGTACCTTTTACATATATCACTAATGTTTGAAAAAATGTTTTTTTTTTTTTTTTTTTTTTTTTTTGTCGCAGTTTCGATTGCTTTTCCTTTGAAGCTCTATCATGGAGTTTTTTAATATTATTAGTTCGCCAGTATCACAGTCTCTCTGCTGCTCCAGTCATGCCAAACCTTTTTCAAAACAAAGAAAATAAGTTAAAACTGGTGTGAATGAATAAGAAAAAAAAATCTTCTTAAAACACCACCAAAAATTGTTAAATGCGCTAGGCCTTTCAAAAGACCTGAGTCTTCCTTTGTCAGGCGCAACGAAGACGTGCTTCTACTATGAAAGCAGACGCAAGACTGAAATGAGAGATAAGGGAAAGGAAACAAGCTGAAGAAACAGCCAATAGGAAAGTAGAAGACAACAGCCAATCACAGAAGAATATAATCAAAACAAAAGAACACCGAGTAGGAGGGGCAAAAATTGGGAGGGACAAAAAAATACATATAATTAAATATGGGAGCACATGACATTAAGAAATGAATGAATAAAATATAAAAAACAGACTAATATTAATAAATACAAAAATAAATTAAATGGTAGTACTGAAAAGATTTTTCCAAGCTGCAGAGAGCATTGTGGAATCATATTTATCATTAACAATAACATCACGATTAAGATAAATAGCTAGATTTTCAAGAAAGTCCAATTCAGAGATACTATTGGCATTAGAGATAATTTTAGCATTTTGAAAATTAAAATTATGGCCGGAATCCCAAGAGTGCTTGGTAATAGAAGATTTAGAAAATTCTTGATTGATTACATAACGAGAGTGTTCTTTTAAGCGTTTTATAAAGTTCCTTGTAATGGTTGTGATTTATTTTATATTGGTCAAACTAAAAGAAATCTCGAAATCCGCTTAAAAGAACACTCTCGTTATGTAATCAATCAAGAATTTTCTAAATCTTCTATTGCCAAGCACTCTTGGGATTCCGGCCATAATTTTAATTTTCAAAATGCTAAAATTATCTCTAATGCCAATAGTATCTCTGAATTGGACTTTCTTGAAAATCTAGCTATTTATCTTAATCGTGATGTTATTGTTAATGATAAATCTGATTCCACAATGCTCTCTGGAGCTTGGAAAAATCTTTTCAGTTCTACCATTTAATTTATTTTTGTATTTATTAATATTAGTCTGTTTTTTATATTTTATTCATTCATTTTTTAATTTCATGTGTTCCCATATTTAATTATATGTATTTTTTTTTGTCCCTCCCAATTTTTGCCCCTCCTACTCTGTGTTCTTTTGTTTTGATTATACACTTCTGTGATTGGCTGTTGTCTTCTACTTTCCTATTGGCTGTTGATTTCTAATTTCCTATTGGCTGTTTCTTCAGCTTGTTTCTTTTCCCTTATCTGTCATTTCAGTCTTGCGTCTGCTTTCATAGAAGAAGGACGTCTTCTTTGCGCCTGACGAAGAAAGACTCAGGTCTTTCGAAAGGCCTAGCGCATTTAAAAATTTTTGATGATGTTTTAAGAAGATTTTTTTTTTCTTTTCAAAACATTCAAAAGCTTCAGAATTGCTAATTTGTTCATTTTCTCCGTTCCACTCCGCAGCTTACGGGAGGTCAACTTAAATTCAAAGGAACTCTAAGAAAGGGGATTGAAAATATTTATGTGTACTCTTAGTTCGGAAAGTACCACTTGCACAGAAGGAATATGATAGTTAAAAAAAAAAAAAGCTTTCAAAATGGATTTTGCACACAAGGAATGTGAAAAAAAAAAGGAAATGGATTTCGGTTAACCGAGAGTTTCGGATAAAAGAGTTTCTACTGTATTAACATGTATGAGATACAAGAAAGTTGTGGGATTGGCACATCTTTCTAGTTTTATTTTGTTTGCAATTTTGTTTTATGAGGACAGTTTTACTTTCGAAACCGGTTCCGAAAGTGAAAATATCCTCATAAAAAACCTGCAAACAAAATCGAAAATGTAACTAGTATGCTGTGGCCATACATTAACCCCTTAACTTACGATTTACTTTCAACAGCTCCACGGTTTGGCAAATCCATAGCTACCACTAAAATTTAACAGAGATTTTCGCCTTGTTTAAACATGGAATTTCGACGATTAAATTAAACTATATTTATTGGGAAATTTTAGTGGTAAGAAAAATTTACATTTGGCTCGATCATCGTACGCGGGCTATGCCCGTCATTGTAGGTTCAGGGGTTAACATTGAAGCGTTGTTATGCGGCTCGTGGTCAGATTTCGTGTGGGTTGTTGTCAGTGTGATTCATGTTTATCGCACACTCGGCATCTACAATCAGGTAGCCACACGTGCCGACCTTGAGAACTCGTGTACAATGCGACCTATTGATTTCTGCCCATGCTTTCCTGCGTAATTATGGTTCCTAACTATGTTCTCTATCTCCCCTCCAAGTTTGCACATGAAGTTCTGGGACATCCTGTATGCAGTGCCCGATTAACCGTTGAAGCTATGGGAAGCACAATGTCGTTTTGGGGCCCCCTTTCATTCGAGAACTTTAACTCACCAATGCTACAAATATTCCAAAGAGTGGCTCAGTTGAGTTTACATTATACTCTATTGAACAACTCTTATGTTTCCCCTACACAAAAATTGGATACAATCAAGAAAAATGTGCAAAAGTGATTTTGCATAATATTAGCATAAAAATGTAAGTTCGATAAAAAGGTTGAATTCAGCATATATGTATGACATAAAATTACAATATTTTGAAATACTTCCCTCAATTTTGGCAGCACTTTAAATTATTAATATTTGATGTTGTGCATACAAGCCAGATTCGATAATATTAGAATTCAGTATGTAAAATAAACATATATCTAACATTACAATTACATCTCAATAAATTCGGTATAAAATTTGGGCCCCTTTGTTTTCTCAATTTTGGTGCCCCTTCAAAATTTGGAAGAGAAGCACGTGCTTCTTGTGCCTATACGGTAATCAGGGCCTGCCTGTATGCAAGTGCTTTAGAGACTATAGGTAAATGCAGTCTTACATTCTAAGGGGGGGGGGGGTGAATGCAGAGTATATCCTCCTGAGACCCAAGCAAAATATAATACATATATTTTTTTTAGTATGAGTTTTTTTCAACAAATAGGCATCAAAAATGATGTTTTTAAAGAAATTAATAAATTTCGGTTTTTTAATTTCGTTTTACAGCACATCCATCAAAATGGATGTTCAGGCCACAACTCGCTTTAAAATAATTAAAAAAATGCTAAAAGTATGGGAAAAAATAGAATTTATTATAAAGAACATAAGGCAAGTATTAACATCTTCTATTAAAATTGCAAAAAAAGTAGTTTAAACAAATTAAAATAACATAAAAACGAAATTTACCAGCAGAACGTAGAATTCCAACTTGACTCATTTATTACGCCATTTTATAAACAAATTACTTACCGTTGCCAAAATCCAAAAGCTGAATGTTGATTTTTGATTCATATATTACCATGCCAAACTGGTTTTAGATTGCTACAACGAAATTTAACTCAATAGAAGGAGAAGGCAAAACATCCATTTAAATGGATGCCAGATCTCAGGAGGATATACAAAGAGGGACTTTACGGTACTTATAAGCTAAAAAAACGGCTGTGTTAGAATATGGATATTATGTAAACAATCCTACCTAAAAAAACTTTACAAAGCATACTTCAAAAAGAAAAATTTTCCCCTTTGTATGTGTGAAAATGTGCATATATAAACAGTTCTTTGTGGCAAATTTTTTGTTGCATACTTCACAATTTTTTTTTTTATTTATGCATGTGAGCATAAAGTTGCATAGTGATGCAACGAATAACGGTTTGGCCGAATAACTAGATACCTAATATTCGGACTAGCTATGGCCGAATAATCGGCCTATTTGGCCACCGAATAATGAACTTATTTTTGTATAAAACCAAAATATAGTATGCACTATATGCACAATTCTTGTATATTTCACAAATAAAATGCACTATTTTCTTTTTAAAAAATTATTTATATGCAAATTTAATTTTATAAAGCATTATACCTTATTCTGAAAAAATATTCGGCTATGTTCGGCCTAAAAATTGCCTCAATAATATAAATCCCCACCCACCCACCAAAAAAAATGTCCCTGCCGGCTCGGGCCTACAGGCGGAGGTAGTTTTCGAAGTTAAGTACTAAATTCACCAACAAAACTTAAATCAACATTAGAGATAAACCCAGTTCCTTCATTAAGAATGAGCTCTAGGGAGCTAAACATTTTGTGAAAATTCTAATATACACGAATACACACACGCATGTATATGGAATAGGTTTAAAAATGACTAAAACAAATTCAGAAAACCTCAAAGTGTTAAAATATGTTAATATTTCCATAGTCGGGTTTTTATAATGTTTTAATGCGTTTCTTCAAACTCACATGACGTTACATATTCGCCTGCTGATGTACATTATATTTCCAATATGACGTAATATATATATATATATATATATATTTAATTCGTCAAACTATTTATTTCATTTTGAGTTTTCATTCTGAAATCTTGCTCTAGAAAACTTATGACGTAATATTCAATTTGTTTTCAATTCGTAAAACTATTTATTTAATTTATTTTTTCACGTGAGAAATCTTGCAATAGAAAAGCACTTGTTGTGGTGAGAATTTTATTGTTTTTTTTTAATTGTTGGCAACTGCTATAATGAAAAATATTTTTTTTTCCCTGTCATTGTTTGTGTAAGAGATGGTTTTATCAGAATCTTGCTAAGACGGTATTCAAAATTTTTAACCCTCCCCATTTCCATTCCCTTGGGCCGATTTTGCTCATTTTCAATCCCCGCCGAGATATTAGCCATCTCAAAGTTGTTGGCGAGTTTGAAGACGATCCGTGCATAATTGCAACTTTTATCGTGCGGACAGAATTTAGTACATACATACATATATATATAAACTTTTTAGGTGGGGGTGGTTTTGCGTTCTTGGGGTCATGTAAGGAAAAGTTATGAAGGAATTTTTCAAAAGTCGCACCATGGTAACGACTGCAATAGGTAGTATTTCTTACGAAATCTACCTAAGAAATCTTAGCAAAAGTTCGTCATCAGGTACTGTCTAGTTACATTTTAGTAGATATTATGTATGTTGTTGTTACATTTTAAAATAATGACAAAATTTTAAAAGTACTAGAAAACATAAATTTCAACTTTTAGATGGAAGAAATTAAAAAAATAAGGAATCTTAATATCTCAAGGCTGTTCTCAACTGCTCTGCTCAACAAGCGCAAAACGTTTTGACATATTTACAAATTCATTTTTTAACGGAAAGGTATAAAATTGGAAAGCCTGGCCATTGAAGCGATTTGGAATTGAACTATTTTTTCTATTTTTTGATCAATCAATTACCTATTAAGTTATAAGCGAATTCGATCACGTGACAAACACGTTTTTCGCCCGCTCTTGAGTACTCTTTCTCCCTTCGCGCGGAAATTCGGTTCAAAAGTTCCACTTTGACACTATTTTCTGAAAGATATATTGCGTTTGCAAAAAAAGAGGAAAAAACAACTCAACGACATAGTTTCTGAACAACAACACTAGCTAGTTTCTTGCATTTTCGAACAAAGATAAATTAAAACATGTCAGAAAGTTGCCCTTTTGAATTTGAGAATACCCTTAAGAAAAATTACTGATAGAAACGAGTATCCTCTAAAATGGTGGAAAGAAATCAGCGTAGACTTTATAAAGCTCACAATTAATAAAAAAGGCCATGAATTTTTTTCTTTTTTTTGCAGACAGCAACTATTAAAAAGTGTATATAATAATAGATGTTTTCAGATTTAGATGAAGAAGTATCTGTAAGGAAAATAAATTAAAAAATATTGACTATGTAGTATCTTAGCTACTATACTGTTACAATTTAATAGATATTATGTATGTATGTTGCTGTTACATTTTAAAATAATCACAAAATTTTAAAAGTACTAGGCAACATAAATTTAAAATTTCAGATTAAAGAAAATCTAAATTAAACAGTGATGTAAAACATACATGCATATTAATTAAAAAAATGTAGTGCATACATTTCTTTCATTATTTAATAAGAAATAGTAACACACTTTAAAAAATAGTTAAATTATATTTAACTTTTAAGCGTATTCTGCTCAAAAAAAAGTATTGCAGCATATACGACTTAAATATTTATATTATACCTAGAATACACCTATATCTAATCTATCATATATATTTATGTTTTTTATAGGTCTAATTAAAAGTATTGAAAGAAATATTTTTTTATGTAACAAGGGATAAATATTAAACTTCCCATCATGCTTAAAAAATTAGAATTTGCTTGTAAAGAATTTGCTGTTAGGTAAATTTTGAATGCATTAATTTTAAATTTAACATATTAAGTTTGCTTATTACAGATAGTTTTTGTACTTATTGATGCAGCATAAAAGTTTTAGCATGATTCCTAAATTACCCTCTTATACAGGGTGTCCAGCGAATAAGACCCTGATTTCAAAATTAAATATCTCAAAAACAAAAATCAATAGAATTATGCGGTAAACGGTTTGTTTATTAGCTAAGCTGTAAAAATGTTATACAGAAGTTTCAAAAATTAGTTGCAAAAACCGCTAACAGATGGCGCTGTAATCGCATTGCCTATAAATTGTGTTTTGAAGTCCCGAGCACTACCGTCTCATTCCTAGATGACTTCCTATCGAAGAACGAAAATTGGGAAAGACCACTTTTTCGTTGGGGTGATGTACAGAAGTGGTGACATCTGTTCAATTAATAGAATTTTCAATAAAAAGTTTAGCAATCATTATATAAGAATTTATTAAAATATTTTATTTGGGTAATGTGCAGAAGCGGAGCCATGTGTTGACAGAATTGAGATTTGTTTCAAATTTTGTTATAAGCTACTTCGGTCCGGATACCAGTATCCCTGTGGTATGTCTTTTCTCTCCTAATTGGTAGATCGTGGAATCGAATCTAAGTAGAGGAGGATTTGAAAAAAATGGAAATCTTTACTTTTTAATATGTATTTAAACTGCGAAAAAAGTTTGAATAAAGAAAATATCCAAAGTTTCTGGTTTTAAAATTTAATTGAGCTAAAAGAAACCCCTTTTTTAAATATCATTGAGCATTTATAATAATGATTCATAAATCATTTTTTTTATAATTGTAGAGAATAGTTTGAATGAAAAAATACGAAGTTTTTATTTTTAAAAACTTAATTAAGTTAAAAAAATAATTTTAATTTTAAAAACTCGTTTTTATTTTTTTTTAACTATTTAGAAAAATGGTTATTGTCCTAAGTCAAGGTAAAAAATCAAAAACATATCTGAAGCGCTTTATTGGTTGAATCCTCATTTTATTCGTTTTCTGATTGGTCTATACAGTAATCTGTATTTTTTTTATCATTGAGCACAAAAATATGGTGCAGCTTCTAGTGATAGGATCCGAAGTGTTGGAAAGGAATGCAGCATCCAAAATACTTTTGCTTTGACGTTGATGATATGACTTATCATCAATTCCTTTTAAAAAAGAAATAATTTAATGCATAATTTCTCTCTCTAAAACTTTGTTTACAAAGAAAAGAAATATAAGTGTTGTGCTAAAACCAAAATACTATGCCGTGATTTAAAAATAAATGAAAAGTGCGAAATTACTTTTTTATTTATAATAATTCAGGTATAAACAATAATACCAAAATATTATGCCGTGATTTAAAGATATAAAAAATAAATAAAAAATACAAAATTATTTTTCTAAATATATGCATTTTGATTGAAATAATTATATGTCATTAAAAATTGAATTTAATAAAATATTTTAATAAGTTCTTATATAATGATTTCTAAACTTTTTATTGAAAATTCTATTAATTGAAATTTTCTAAAATTAAAGCTCATGCAATAATTCTGTGACCAGATGTCACCACTTCTGCACATCACCCCAATGAAAAAGTGGACTTTCCCAATATTCGTTCTTCCGTAGGGAGCCATCTAGGAATGAGACACTAGTGCTCTGGACTTCGAAGCGCAGTTTACAAGTATTGCGATTAGAGTGCCATCTGTTAACGGTTTTTGCAACTAAATTTTGAAACTTCTGTATAACATTAGCTAATAAACAAACCGTTTACCGCATAATTCTATTGATCTTTGTTTTTGAGATATTTAATTTTGAAATCAGGGTCTTATCCGCTGGACACCCTGTATAAAAATGAGTAGATAAAAGCCCTTCAAAGGATGGAAGTTAAAGGAAAAAACGTGTTAGTTAATTTCAAATAAAATTTTCATTATATATGATGAATATAAATTGCCAAATTAAAAAGTTTTACTGCGCAAATAATATAAAAACACTTCTTACAGTAATGAACTTGATATTCGGCTGAAGCCGAATATACGGCAGATTGGTCGAATGGGTCGATTATTCGGCTAATCGTTGCATCTGTAATAGGGGCCACAGGAAGAAGTCAAGGATGGGGCAAGGTTTGCCTGTAGACCGTTGGCTTATGTGTGACTAAATGTCTGTTAAGATGGACTTACGCATATCACACATGAAAATGATTTCACACCAGAATGAAGAATAAGATGCGTGTTAAAGTTACTCTTTTGAGAAAATACTCTATTGCAAATTCACATAAAAGAGGTTTCTCGTTTGTATGCGTGCGTAGATGTTTATTTAACTGATCTTTCCGAAGAAACCGCTTGTTGCATAATTCACAACATAATTGCTTATCATCTGTATGAGCGACTAGGAGTGCAGTAATATTACTCTTCCTAGAAAATCTTTTAAAACGTATTTCACATACAAAAGGTTTATCTTTTGTAAGTGTCAACAGATAATACTTCAAGAGTTTATAACTAGAAAATTTCTTAGTGCACATCTCACAGGAAAAGTGTTTCATACCAGAAAAGAGAGATTTCTAATCTGTATGTGTGAATAAGTATTTAACTGATCTTTCTAGGAAAATTGCGTCGCATAATTTAGGAGAAAATCTTTTAATCTGCATGAATAAATAGGTGTCTGGTTAGACATCCCTTATCAGAAAATTTTTTATTGCATACCTCACAAGAGAAATGTTTCTCACCTGTATGGGAGAATAGGTGTTTGTCTAGATGAGCCTTCTGAGTAAATTTTTTATTGCATATTTCACAAGAGAAACGTTTTTCACCTGTATGAGTGAAGAAGTGTCTGGTTAGATGAGTCTTCTGAGAAAATGTTTTACTGCATACCTCACAAGAGAATGGTTTTTCATTTGTATGACAGAGTAGGTGTATGGTTAGACTACACTTCCGAGAGAACTTTTTATTGCATACCTCACAAAAGAAAGGTTTTTCATTTGTATGAGCGAGTCGGTGCATGGTTAGACTACGCTTAGAAGAGAACATTTTATTACATATTTCACAAGAAAAAGGCTTTTCCCCTGTATGAGTGAGTAGGTGTCTGGGTAAAGAAGACTTGTCAGAAAATCTTTTATTGCATACACTACAAGAGAAAGGTTTCTCATTGGTATGGATGAGTAGGTGTCTCTCCAGATTACACTTTCGGGAAAACCTTTTATTGCATATTTCACAAGAGAAAAGCTTTTGATCTGTATGAGTGAGTAAATGACTTGTCAAAGAACTCTTACCAGAACATTTTTTATTGCATATCTCACAAGAGGAAGGTTTCTCACCTCTATGGGATAATAAATGTTTGTTTAGATGACTCTTCTCAATAAATTCTTTATTGCATATTTCACAAGAGAAACATTTTTCAGCAGTATGAGTGAAGAAGTGTCTGGTTAGATGAATCTTCTGAGAAAAGTTTTTACTGCATATCTCACAAGAGAATGGATTTTCATTTGTATGAGAGGGTCGGTGCATAGTTAGACTATCCTTAGAAGAGAACATTTTATTACATATCTCACAAGAAAAAGACTTTTCACGTGTATGAGTGAGTAGGTGTCTGGGTAAAGATGACTTGTCAGAAAATTTTTTATTGCATATCTTACAAGAGAAATGTTTCTCATTGGTATGGATAAGTAGGTGCCTATCTAGATTACACTTTCGAGAAAATTTTTTATTGCATATTTCACAAGAGAAAGGCTTTTCATCTGTATGAGTGAGTAAGTGAGTTGTCAAAGAACTCTTACAGGAAAACTTTTTATTGCATATCTCACAAGAGGAAGGTTTCTCACCTGTATGGGATAATAAATGTTTGTTTAGATGAGCCTTCTGAGTAAATTTTTTATTACATATTTCACAAGAGAAACGTTTTTCACCTGTATGAGTGAATAAGTGTCTGGATAGATTAGGCTTCTGAGTAAATTTTTTATTGCATATTTCACAAGAGAAAAGCTTTTCATCTGTATGTGTGAGTAAGTGTCTTGTTAGACGACTCTTATCAAAAAAAAATTTATGGCAAGTTTCACAAGAGAAAGATTTCTGATTGGTATGAGAGAGTAGGTGTTTATCTAGATAACACTGATGGGAAAATTTTTTATTGCATATTTCACAAGGGAAAAGCTTTTCATTTGTATGACCCAATAAGTGTCTGGTTAGACAGTTCTTAGCATAAAATTTTTTATTGCATATCTCACAAGAGAAAGGTCTCTCATTTGTATGGGATAATAGATGTGTGCTTAAATGACTCCTCTGAGAAAATTCTTTATTGCATATTTTACAAGAGAAACGTTTTTCACCTGTATGAGTGAATAAGTGTCTGATCAGATTAGTTTTCTGAGAAAATGCTTTATTGCATATCTCACAAGAGAAAGGTTTTTCATTTGTATGAGAGCGTAGGTGTATAGTTAGACTACTCTTCCGGGGAAACTTTTTATTACATTTCTCACAAGAGAAAGGTTTCTCATTGGTATGGTTGGATAGGTGTCTATCTAGATGACACTGATGGGTAAATTTTTTATTGCATATTTCACAAGAGAAAAGCTTTTCATTTGTATGAGTCAGTACGTGTTTTGTTAAACAGTTCTTACTAGAAAATGTTTCATTGCATATTTCACAAGAGAAATGTCTCTCATTTGTATGGGATAATACATGTGTGTTTAAATGACTCTTTTGCAAAAATTCTTTATTGTATACTTCACAAGAGAAAGGTTTTTCACCTGTATGAATCAATAAATGTCTGATCAGATTAGTTTCATGAGAAAAAGTTTTATTGCATATCTCACAAGAGAAAGGTTTTTCATTTGTATGAGAGAGTCGGTGCATGGTTAGACTACCCTTAGAAGAGAACATTTTATTACATATCTCACAAGAAAAAGACTTTTCACGTGTATGAGTGAGTAGGTGTCTGGGTAAAGATGACTTGTCAGAAAATTTTTTATTGCATATCTTACAAGAGAAAGGTTTCTCATTGGTATGGATAAGTAGGTGCCTATCTAGATTACACTTTCGAGAAAATTTTTTATTGCATATTTCACAAGAGGAAGGTTTCTCACCTGTATGGGATAATAAATGTTTGTTTAGATGAGCCTTCTGAGTAAATTTTTTATTGCATATTTCACAAGAGAAACGTTTTTCACCTGTATGAGTGAATAAGTGTCTGGATAGATTAGGCTTCTGAGTAAATTTTTTATTGCATATTTCACAAGAGAAAAGCTTTTCATCTGTATGAGTGAGTAAGTGTCTTGTTAAACGACTCTTATCAAGAAATTTTTTATGGCAACTTTCACAAGAGAAAGGTCTCTGATTGGTATGAGAGAGTAGGTGTTTATCTAGATAACACTGATGGGAAAAATTTTTATTGCATATTTCACAAGGGAAAAGTCTCTCATTTGTATGGGATAATAGATGTGTGTTTAAATGACTCCTCTGAGAAAATTCTTTATTGCATATTTCACAAGGGAAAAGTTTTTCACCTGTATGAGTGAATAAGTGTCTGATCAGATTAGTTTTACGAGAAAATGCTTTATTGCATATCTCACAAGAGAAAGGTTTTTCATTTGTATGAGAACGTAGGTGTATGGTTAGACTACTCTTCCGGGAAAACTTTTTATTACATTTCTCACAAGAGAAAGGTTTCTCATTGGTATGGTTGAGTAGGTGTCTATCTAGATGACACTGATGGAAAAAATTTTTATTGCATATTTCACAAGAGAAAAGCTTTTCATTTCTATGAGTCAGCAAGTGCCTTGTTAAACAACTCTTATCAGAAAATTTTTTATTGCATATCTCACAACAGAAAGGTTTCTCACCTGTATGGGAGAATAGGTGTTTGTCTAGATGAGCCTTCTGCGTAAATTTTTTATTGCATATTTCACAACAGAAACGTTTTTCACCTGTATGAGTGAATAAGTGTCTGGTTAGATTAGGATTCTGAGTAAATTTTTTATTACATATCTCACAATAGAAAGGTTTTTCATTTGTATGAGAGAGTAGGTGTATGGTTAGACTACACTTCCGAGAGAACTTTTTATTGCATACCTCACAAGAGAAAGGTTTTTCATTTGTATGAGCGAGTTTGTGTATGGTTAAACTACTCTTCCGAGAGAACTTTTTGTTACATATCTCACAAAGGAAAGACTTTTTATGTATATGAGTGATTAGGTATCTGTGTAAACTAGAATTATCAGAAATTTTTTGATTGAATATACCACAAGAGAAAGGTTTCTCTCTGGTATGGGAGAGTAGGTGACTATCTAAGTGACACTGCTTGACATTTTTTTGATTGCGTCCTTCACAAGAGAAAGGTTTTTCGTCTGTATGAGTAAGTAAGTGTCTTGTTAGATTACTCTTTTGGGAAAATGTTTTATCGCATATCTCACAGACAAATGACTTTTGTTTTGAACAAATAAGAAAAGTTATCTTTATTTCATCCTCTGAGAAATTATTTTGCTGCATACTTTGAAGTTCTGCCTGATTAAGCATTCTTCTTTCGAGAAAAATGTTTGGTGATTAAAAAACAACAAAAACAATCACATCAAATTTATTGTTGCACCTGTCTTTTTTCACACAACTTTTTACTACGCAATATCAGAAATTACAGATTTTTCTTAGAGTGATTTTAGGAGACACTATCTGCAATGAAAGGGTATATATTAATATCTTATTTCTTTTATATCAATTAATTATTTAGAATAAATAAGCTGACAGATGTTACTGTTTTTGTGACTTTCAAATGAAATATACAGCTGCATATATTCAAAGTACTTTTAATATAAAATAGGGAAAAGCCCCTTAAAACTGTTCTGGAAAATTAGTTGATAAATGTTTCGAAATGGTTGTTGCAATCTTATCCTGTTTGGTAATATGATTGGGTAAATTTATAAATAAATTAAAGCATAAATAAATATAAATAATAATATAATATAATATAATAATATATATTATTATATTATATGTATATGTGAGTACGTAAGTTTCAAAACTCAGTTTATCCAGAAAATGAAATGCTGAGAAATCCCAAAATCCTCTGTATCTATTGGTTTTTATTGTAAACCAAGATTTTAGAAGCCAGAAATATAGGATAAAGCTAGTTTTTTTGAAGGTTGTATTATTTTTTCTTATGCAGGTTTACCATTAGAATAGATTGATAGAGAAGACATATTCTTTTTATATTTTGGATAAGGTGTATTTTGCAACTCCATATATATATATATATATATATAAGGTTACGTGGGGCAATTGGGCCATGATTTTACAATGTGCTCTGGAGATTCTGGCGATCCAGCTTCCAAAAGCTAATGTTCATTTGAATTAAAATCTGAACCTTTGTAAATGTGTTCAGTTAGGTTCATTCTATCAGACAGAAATTTTCAAAATTACATTTTAATGTCTAATATATATATATATATATATATATATATATATTTCATCTTTCTTTCTCATGGGTCCAGTTGCCTCATAAAAATGGGGCAATTGGACCAGGTAGGTCTGTGTTCCACACGCGTTTGTTTTTTTAATATGGGGTATCACCTATTTAAAAATGTATAAATAACTGAAAAAAAATTAAACCAGGGAGATCATGTAAATTATATATCAACTATAGAGCGTTGTAATGGAAACCTTTGCTGTCAAGGTGTCTAAAAATAGCACCAAGTGTGAAATTAATTAGATTTATTTATACAAAAAACATAAGAATTAAATACTTATGTACTTTAGTATAGGTACTAAGTATAAAAGTTACATGGGTATTTTAATAAAAAAAGAAACAAGATAAATCTATGAACAAACGAGTACGTAAGTACTTAAGTATCTCATATTTTCTTTTTTATTTACCTCAATGAAAGCTCAATAAGTCCAATAAATCTGCGAAGAATGCAAAAATGTTTTAATATCGGAAAGAACTATTTTTTATTCGTTTCGATAATTTTCTAATAATGTCACTTTGTCTTATATACGCCTCTTCATCTGTATCGTAAAATTTCGAAGTTTGGCAATCTCACTTAAGGAATTTGGTTTGATAACCGACAACATGCTTTAAAAAAATTTATTATGTAATTTTTATAATGTATTATAAAATTTTCTTTATTGCAAGCAAAAAAACAACGGAAAAATTAATTTCCCATATTAAGAGAAACTCCAATAAATTATTTATAACTATTGGAGTAACTGGATCCCACGTAGTCCAGTTACCCCATTCTTGAAAAAATTATGGGGTAACTGGAACACAGGCCTTAAATTTGAAGCATGAAGTAAATATGCATAGATACCTAATAATATTAATGTATTTATATGCCTAATATTTTTTAAAAAGTTTGTTTAATAAAAGTACTTACCGTATTTTAATAAAAAGCCAAGGAAGTTCCAACCAAATCGACGTTGTTTGTAAAAAAAGAAACCTAAATTCCCGATAACCTATCACAGCAAAGACAGAGTTATGATTGAGTTGACACACGTTGTTTTAAGAAGTGGAGATGGAGGTGCGATGTTCACAAAAGCTAAAACTTAAAAGACATCAACGATTTGTTATAAAATAGCTATGGCCCAGTTAGTTCGTGGATCCAGATATTCTAGCATACCTTATATATATATATATATATATATATATATAATGTAAATAATATAAATTAAATTAAAATTTGGTACGATGTTAAAATGGTCTTTTGGGACCATTTTGGATTTTTTCGCCAAGTACGCCAAATGACCAGGATAGAGATAATTTCTTCCAAAATAAAATTATAATACATACGACTCTGAAATTCAGCACTGTATAATCTGCAATTCTCCCAAATATGCCATTTACTTTGTGATACAAACAGGGGAAATCACATTTAACCCTTTTACAGGGTCACAGAGGGAGATTGAGGGCCCTGGCAGAGATTAGAGTCCTGCACTGGTTGGATCATACCCGTCCCAAATGCAAAAAAATCCCTGCCGGCTCAGCTTACAGGTGGAGGTAGATTTCGAAGTTAAGTACTACACTGGTGTGCAAAAATTAAGGAAAATCACAAAATGCTAATTTTCAAATACGCGAACACTCAAAAGGAAATAACATAATTCGAGTAATTACTATCTCTACAACACAGCTAGTCTATATAACATCTCATTCATGTCACACATGGTCACAAGTGTCACAGTCACTACGGTGAAGCAAAAAAATAAGAAATTCCCTACATCTCATTATGAGTCTCAAATGATCACTATATGTGTCTCCACTGAGACGTCAATGTGACTGCTGCTTTGTGACGAGTCACCAGGTGACTTTATAATGTAGTTAAATTGTGACTCTCATGTGACTGCCATCTGTAGACTCAATTTAAAGTCATCATGAACGTTGCATTATGATGTCACCAAATAATATCACATTATAGTCACATTGAGACTTTTCCCAAAAGCGCACAATGGTGACTTCACAGTAGTCTCTCTGTCACCTGAAAGTCATCATGTGACTTTAATGTGACATTATTTGGTAACTTATCACAATGCAGCGTTCACGATGACTTTGAAATTGAGTCTACAGGTGACAGTAACATGAGAGTCACAATTTAACTACATTATAAAGTCACCTGGTGACTCGTCACAAAGCAGCAGTCACATTGACGCCTCAGTGGAGACACATATAGTGATCATTTGAGACTCATAATGAGATGTAGGGAATTTCTTATTTTTTTGCTTCACCGTAGTGACTGTGACACTTGTGATCATGTGTGACATGAAATGAGATGTTATATGGACTAGCTGTACTGTAGGGATAGTAATTACTCGAATTATATTATTTCCTTTTGAGTGTTCGCGTATTTGAAAATTAGCATTTTGTGATTTTCCTTAATTTTTGCACACCATTGTAATTTCACCAACAAAAAACAAATCAAGTTTGGAGATAAACACAGTTAAACAATTCTATCTGGCCGTTTTTGACGAGTTTTTAGTTTCATTTTTCGGTAAGAGCTGGTTTTATCAGAATCATGCTAAAGCGGTATTCAAAATTAGAACCTCAAAATGTTAAAATATGGCAGTATTTCCATAATCGGGTTTTTATCACGTTTCAGTACGTTTTTTCAAACTCACATGACGTTACATATTCACCTGCTGACGTCCATTATATTTCCAATATGACGTAATATTAACTTTTTTTTAAATTCGTCAAACTATTTATTTCAATTTCATTTTTCACGTGAAAATCTTGCTTTTGAAATGTTATGACGTAATATTCACTTTTTTTTAATTCTTCAAACTATTTATTTCATTTTTCACGTGGAAATCTTGCAATAGAAAAGTAATTGTTGTAGTAAGAATTTTATTGGGGTGTTTTTCATTGTTGGCAACTGCGATAAATGTTCCGTCATTTTTCTGTAAGAGCTGGCTTATCAGAGTCATGTTAAGGCGATATTCAAAATTCTTAACCCTCCTCATTTCCACTCCCTTGGGCCGATTTTGCTCATTTGCAATCCCGACGAGCCATCTCAATGTTTTTGGCAAGTTTGAAGAATCGTTTTCGTGCATAATTGCGACTTTTATTGTGCGGACAATTTTTAGTAAACACATACATATCCTTCTATATATATATAAAAATCCCTGTCGGCTCGGCCTACAGGCGCAGGTAGATTTCGAAGTTAAAAGTTCAATTTTTATTTTAAATAACGAAAGAATAAATAAATTAGTATAACATTAATAAAACTACAAATAAAACGTCGAATTAAAAATCACTTGATGACGTAAACATGTGTAATTTGCTTAAAGCCAAATAAATCTGACATTTACGATTAACCATTATTGGCATTTAATCTTATAGTTTGGCGATAGATTTTTGGTCGACGGGATAGCCAAGTAGTATACCAATATTAGTTTTTGTTGCATTAAAATATCTCAATTTGTTGATTTTCTGTAAGCAAGTAAACCCTATTGGTTTACAATGGAAGTCTATGGGAATTTCGCGAAATATTAAAGATATCGACAGGTTGACGGCAATTGGCGACAGAACAGGGTTCTCCCTACGGTAACCCCCTTATATGTGTGGAGATACGATAGCATAATATTCATATAGATTTTTATTTTTCACGTGTAAATCTTGACATACAAAAGTAATTGTTGTGGTAAGAATTGTATTGTGGTTTTATTAATTATTGGCAACTGCTGTAACGAATTTTTTTTTAAATTTTCCTGTCATTTTTCTGTAAGAGCTGGTTTTATCAGAATAATGTTAAGGCGGTATTCAAAAATTTTAACCCTCCCCCATTTCTACTGCCTTGGGCCGATTTTTCTCATTTGCAATCCCCGCCGAGATAGTAGCCATCTCAAAGTGTTTGGCGAGTTTGAATACGATCCGTGCATAATTGTGACTTTTATTGTGTGGAAAAAATTTAGTACATACATACACACACACACATATATATATATCCTTCTATATATATAAAAAAAGTTTTGATTTGGAAATGGACCAATGAAAATCTCCGTAGATATTCCCGGCGTATCGGCATCCAATTTGAATGCTTAAGCATGGCCTTTCTTCGTTAATATTAAAAAACTGTTGCATACAAAAATATGAAAATCGGTAGTAATATAGAGAAATGTTTGATAAACACGCTGATGAGGACAGTTTTCAAATCGAAGAATTATTTTAAGAGATATTTAATGCCAAAGTTGGACAAAATCGTTCCACTAAAAAAGGTTTAAAGGAGCAAAAACTGTACATAGGAATTTAATCATTTTTAGATCATTTTATGCGTCAAAATTTCCCGGTGTGGAGACTGAATTTAGTTTTTTTAATTTGACTCATTTTTTGAGGTTTTATTTCTATTTTAAATTCAAATTTTCAGCATTTCGAGAGATATTTTTTCCCTATTTTAGAAAATTGTATTAATTTAAACTGTTGCCAACTGTATAAACAGCGCAAACAATAATGTTTGCTTCAAATTAAAAATTTATTTTACACGTGACTATTATAAACAGAAAATATAAAAAGCAGGAACTCATTGAAAATTACGTCATAAAACTATCTTTATGCGTGAATTTTAAAAGAGAAAGAATATTGTAAAATAATAAATTCATTAACATGCGATAGAAGTCTTAAAAAGAAGAATTTACGTCACATTACACTTATTACGTAAAATGAACAAAAAATAATATTGCAAAACAGTTTAAATTTAAAAATTGCGCGAGACATTTATTTGATATTTTAAGATGATCATAATATTTCATTTCTAACAAAAGTATTTTTACGTGAATATTAAAAAGAGAAAGAAAAGTTTGGTGAAAATTACGTCCGATTATAATTGTCAGAATCAAATTATAATTCAATCTTCCGAAATCTTTTTAAAGCCGATCAAATTAGCGTGCTGTTAGAGTCTGCGGTGTCTGAACGGGGGTTGACGAGCGTAGCTCGTAGGGGGCAGAGCCCCCTAGTACATATATATATAAACTTTTTAGGTGGGGGTGGTTTTGGGTTCTTGGGGTCCTATAATGAAAAGTTATGAAGGAATTTTTCAAAAGTCGCACCATGGTAACGACTGCAATAGGTAGTATTTCTTACGAAATCTACCTAAAAGTAACACTTTGGAAATGGACTAATGACAATCTGCGTAGATACCACGAAAAGCATCTCACTGGTCAAAGCTTTCTGACGCTGCAAAGCGTGTTAAAAAGGGGGGGGGGGACCGGCTCTGTCGCCAAACGTCGCTAAGTTTGTCGCCAACTTGACGCTACTTCCTGTATTTCGCTAAATTTCCATAGGCTCCCATTGAAATCCAATAGGGTTTACTTTCTTGCAGAAAATCAATTAATTGGGATATTTTAATGCAACAAAAACTAATATTAGTTTAGGAATAGAGCTTAATTGAACTATTTAAATTATTTTAAAGCACAAACACTATTTACAATATTCGTATAAAGGGATCGCGAAGCGATCGAACAATTACGTCTGGGGTTGGCTAGAAAATATTGATTACTTCGCGATACCGAATGGAATCGCGAAGCGATTATGTGGAGGATTGGTAAGCGTAGCGAGCAGGGGGCGGAGTCCCCCTAGCATTTATACATAAACGTTTTAGGTGGGAGTGGTTTTGGGTTCCTGGGGTCATATAATGAAAAGTTAGAAAGGAATTTTTCAAAACTCGTGCCATGATACCGACTGCAATAAGTAGTATTTCTTGCGAAATCTACCTTAAATTCTACTTAAAAATAAACCCAAACGCGGAAAAAAGAAAATCATCAACCGAAATCTCACATAATTCAACGCAAACTTGAAATGTTCAAATTCAAACCTTAATGAAATAAAAAAAAAGAAACGGTACTTTTCTCTTATACCAACACCATTGTCATCAAGTGTAACAGTTGGCACAAAATGAAATTCACGCGAAATGAGATATTAAATAAATATAAATGTAATATTTTTTAAACATGCTTTCATTAAAATTCACAAAAATGTAGAATATATATGTTTTTTTTTAATGCGCTAAAAAGTAGAAATGGTAATTTCCCCCAAATTAGCCAGCTATCGCCAAGTTGGCTTCATCTATGACGACTTATTTTTCGACAAGTTAGCCAAAAATTGGCGCTATTATGCTGACCTTCTCATTAGCACATTTCAACAAATACTCATTGTTGAAGCCGATACTAATTTCCCCATAGGAAATCAACCGTTTCTACCCTATTGTCTCTTTCAGGGATCGAATTTTAAACTAATATGTTGTGGTCATCACAAAACTTTCTTCTACATAAATCAACACTTTTCAACAAATACTCATTGTTGAAGCCGATACTGATTTCTGCATAGGAAATCAACCGTTTCTACCCTATTGTCTCTTTCAGGGATCGAATTTTAAACTAGTATGTTGTGGCCATCACAAAACTTTCTTCTACATAAATCAACACTTTTCAACAAATACTCATTGTTGAAGCCGATACTGATTTCTCCATAGGAAATCAACCGTTTCTACCCTATTGTCTCTTTCAGGGATCGAATTTTAAACTAGTATGTTGTGGCCATCACAAAACTTTCTTCTACATAAATCAACACTTTTCAACAAATACTCATTGTTGAAGCCGATACTGATTTCTCCATAGGAAATCAACCGTTTCTACCCTATTGTCTCTTTCAGGGATCGAATTTTAAACTAGTATGTTGTGGCCATCACAAAACTTTCTTCTACATAAATCAACACTTCTCAACAAATACTCATTGTTGAAGCCGATACTGATTTCTCCATAGGAAATCAACCATTTCTACCCTATTGTTTCTTTCAGGGATCGAATTTTAAACTAGTATGTTGTGGCCATCACAAAACTCTCTTCTACATAAACCACGTCAATTAAATCATTTAACCCTTAAATGACGGGTGTTGCTTTTCGGCAACATACCCAATTTAGGCTATAAAATACTAGTAGAATAATATTGAAGCTATAATGTCTAATGTTGCCAATAAAATACATTCTGAGAATATTATTAAATCGATTTTCAACATGTAGATGGCAACACTTGCGCTGTTTAAGAATAAAGATAGATTTATTTTTTTTAAATTGTTGCTACTTGTTCTTTTTGTTTTGTTTGGAAGCTTGAGAAATACGCTATTATGTTTTGCAGTGATAAAGTAAAATTTATTTTTTATTATAGTTCTTAAAATTCTTGTGTGTTTAATATTATAGAATTTTATCAAGGAAAATTGTTTTTTCAATTAAAGACCAGTATTGCCGATTAGTAACAAACTGTTTTTTAGCCGTAAACCATACTTAAAACAAAATAGGATTTTTTAAAGTATTTTTCCCATGATTTATGTAAAAAATGAAAGCCGAAAAACATTATTACAAATGATTTTTGAAAAATCAGGCATTTAAGGGTTAAATAGTACAAGAATTTACATCAATTTAGCACGAATTTATATCAAAGTATATCTGAATTTGAAGTTTGGTGAAAATTCGTGCATTAGTTGTTGAGATAGAGCTATCGTGGAAATTCTGAAAAATGTAGCATAGCAGCGCCACATGTTGAGCGATTTGCACCAAAACATAAACAGCACTAATTCATATCAAGGTATATCAGAATCTGAAGTTTGTTGAAAATCCATGCATTAGTTCTTAAGATAGAGCTATAGCGGAAATTGCAAAAAATGCAGCATAGCAACGCCACCTGCTGAGCGATTGACACCAAAATGTATAAAACGTCAATTCATGTCAAGGACTCACTGAATCTGAAGTTTGATGGAAATCCGTGCATCAGTTCTGGAGATTGAGCTATTGTGGAAATCGTGGAAAATGTTGAATAGCAGCGCCACCTGTTGAGCGATTTACACCAAAAGTCTAATCAGCACCAATTTATATCAGGGACTAACTGAATATAAATTTTATTAAATTCCGTGCATTAGTTCTTGAGATAGAGCGCCCACAAAATTTGTGTCACATACAGACAGACGGACGGAGGGACAGAGTCAGACTCACAGACAGACATTTTGTAAAAACATGTTTTTCAGAATCTCTGACCCCTAAAACGTGTAAATCCGTCGAAAACGGAAAGTCGAAATTTTCACGAATAAATACTTTCTTCTTGTACAGACAGAAGAAAGTAAAAAGTGGTAGAAGTTTCCATTATACGCGCCAGCAGTGTTCATTTCGCGCTTCTCATTGTGGACTGTGATGATCAGTTCAAACGGTATTATCGATAGTGTGAGAACCCTGTTTTTTCCAGAACTTTTTGTGATGTTATCACATTTCATACAAAATAAGGTACAGTCGTGGAAAAAAAAAAGTAAACACCCCCTACTAATTCCTCAACAAATTATCGTAGAAGAAAGTTACTGGTACCGAACGATTGGAAATAAAGTCTACTTTTGAATGATGTGTATAAAATTTGCTTAGGGGGCCATCTACATATTAAAACGAACCATAACTTTGTTTTTTCAATAGCAGTACACAATTCTGACAGCATAAATGAACTCTACACCCTTCAATTAGTCTAAAAACAAATTTTTATGCAATTCGTACGATAAGTTTCCGAGAAATTAATTATTTTAAAACGAGCGTATTTTAAGGGCTGTATCCAAATTGAAGTTCGGTACTCGATTGTTAATCGAGAGAGCTCCCTTCTTGATCAAGGCACCTTAAGCAGTCAATTTAGCCTGTTAGATTACAGGATAGCATAAGAAATTTCAAAATATTTAGTCACTTCTATCATGACGGTCCCTTAAACCATCATTTTGCCGTTTTTTAAGCATAATTCGAAAACTACTTGGAAGAAAAATGTGAAATTTTGGATTTCCATAGGGCTTAATAAATCTAAATCCATCAAAAAAATTGTAGGTTTCAATTCATAATTTTTTTTAATATTAATTTCATAATTCATAATTCATATTGGAAAATTATAAAAATTGCAAATTCAACATATTTATGTTTGGGTATATTAGTATTATTGCTACACAAAAAATTAAAACATTAGGATCATAATTTCAGAAGTTATAAATAAAAATATGAAAATGTAATTTAACATTAGAAGCCCTAAATTTTGAATGTTTATAATTCAAAAACTTATCATTCAAATGACTGGAAATTTGGTGTCTAGGCACAGTTTGAACCAAAGATTTGAAATATCTTGTTAAAATTGGGTATTGCCATTGAAAAATATGAAGTTTGGATTCATTTTAATATGTAAATGACTCCCTAAACAAATTTTATAAACATTATTTAAAAGTAGACTTTATTTCCAATCTTTCGGTACTAGTAACTTTCGTCTACGATAATTTGTTGAGGAGTTAGTAGGGGGTGTTTACTTTTTTTTTTCCACGACTGTACAAATCGTTACATATTGACTGCAATGTTTTTATTTCCTGCAAAATTATTACCGACAAGTCGACTACAGTTAGGGTGAAATATCCTGTATTTTGTGACTCAATATGTGATTTGCGACCCCGTGCCTTATGGTAATTATTACTCGTCTGGATGGGTAGTATCACCCCTGTTATCTTGTAAAAACAATTCAGAAACCCCCTGTATATACCAAATTTCAAAACTCTATGTCAACAGGAAGTGGGAGAAAAATGAATCACAAGATTTGACTGCCACATACAAACATAATTGTAAGTTAAAAGGAAGCATGTAAACAAACTAGAGAACAGGAATTCTGTTTTTTCAGAATTTAGTGCCGCTCCCGATATTTCCATTACTTCATTTTCTTCTGGTGGTTTGGTAATTTCTATTATTATGAAACAGACATTATAAATGAAGCGTTAGGTGAAGATGAAAGAGCAGCCGTAAAAAGTTAGAACTCTGATTTTCTGGTCAGAATGGGGAAAAAATGGCCATAATTTTTTTTTCAAAAAAAATTATAGCCATTTTTTTTTTCATTCTGACCAGAAAATCAGAGTTCTAACTTTTTACAGCTGCTCTTTCATCTTCACCTAACGCTTCATTTATAATGTCTGTTTCATAATAATAGAAACCACCAGTCCATCAGAATAAAATAACTCTGTTAAGCGGGACTCTACTGTAGTGCAAAACATATTTCAATTTTAAGACTTAAAGCACACGCTTTTATTTTATGTAAAATGACGTCATTTGCATTAATATAGATACTTAAAATTAAATGTAGTTTATAATAGCTCCATGTTTTATCATAAATCATCCATTTATATTTTTCTCAAAATAGTACGTATTTTAATTACATTTTCTCAGTTTTTATGGGAAAAAGGCAACAAGAAGATATAATTGCTATTTTTTCTTTACTTTCTACAGATATGGAGTAGCCAAAATGAAACAAATGTCGCTAAAAACTACAAAAAAATTAATATTTCAAAAATAAATGGAGATGCAGTTTTCAAACAAATTGCATTAAAAAGTACTTTTTTTTCCAATACGACGGTATAAACACTGAAAATGTGCGATGCTTAGAAGTTTTAAAAAATGCTGTATAGTATTTAATCGTGTACAATGAAACATCGGCTTTTGTTTTATGGCTGGCTTATACAAAGTAACGTTATTTACTGGAGACAAAATAAGCTGGGAGAAAGAAATAGCATACCGGGGGCTAAAAAAATAATAACATTGTTGGTAGAAAAGTAAATATTTAACAAATACAACATTTGAAAATTACAGACAGTCACAAACTATTTTACTGAAGTAATACTTAAATTTATACTTAAAAGTACAAATAAATGTTATACAATAAAGTAATAAAAAAACCCTTAAACTGCAAGCATGAAATTGTAAATGTCTCTGAGCACTGCAACAAACATTTCATTTTGTCAATGAAGACATTCATGGTTTTTTGAGCTACACTTTTTAACACTGAAAAGTGATTATAAATTCGTTTATCTGTCTGTCTGTCCATCTCTAACTTGAATAATTTAGATCGATTGCCATGAAATGGATATATGTTATTCGGGTTTACTATGGCACGTTTTCTGCATTGAAAATGAAGTGTGTAGCATTTTCAGTTCATTTACAGGTCAACTCAAAAGAATTTCGTAACATTACGGCCTATAGGGAAAAATCATTTGTGGTGTATTTTAATGATATTATACTATATTAAATACAGTAAACATCCTTTAATCCGGGATTCTAAGCTCCGGTATGCTGGATAATCAGCGCGCGACTTTCGGAAACACAACTGAATCGAAAAGAAGTTGGTTGAAACAGATTTTGATGAGCCGACAAAGGAAATTTCGACAGGTAAAGCCAGCATTCAGAGTGTTATCAACCCAACAGCCCCCAATGACGTTGACTCTGGTGAAAATCATGTGATGAGTCAAACAACATCAGTTGGAATCAAACAGCTGATGCCTTGAAAACATTTATCGCGTTTTCTGAGCGCAGCAATTCGTTCAACGATGCGGAAATTATGAAACTCTACTCATGCGAAACGACTTGGTAAAAAACAAGTAAGAAAAAATCATAGTAATCACTGGATGGCAATCACAAAAAAGCATAGATTATGAAACACTTTCCAACACATTCAGAATAACGTAACAAAACTGCACTGTTTAAAAAATTAAAATATTACGTCTAATTCAACCCTATGGAAACGCATAATACATTTCAGAACCCAATTTCAGCTGTTCCTATCTATTACAATCGGAAAATTATTCGAATTGCAGCCCTGTATATGATTTATAGATTTGAATCTATTAGCTACATGCAAGCCAAAATTTAGTTCTCTTAAGAACTACATACAGTTCAGTTGAAACTTTACCTTCAGCAATTTCCTCTAATAAGGAGAACGGTGAGTGAATACTTTTGTGCAGCCCTATATTTGAGGCATAGAATTTATGTACGAGGGCATTTCGAAAAGTAAAGATACAATGGCTCGCATTCCTTTAAAAAAACATTTATTTAGAAAATGTAAGTTACATCTTATTAACTAGATTATTTATTATTTTTCGACACAATCACCCCCCGTTATCCAAACATTTGTTAAGGGTGTATTCCGATCCAAACTGCTTATTTTCTGATTCATTTTAAAATTCATTTTTGCTCTCAAACGCATCAAACTGGAAAATTCTCTTATTTAGAAACTACATAATGTGCCGTGCTTCATAATTTTTTGATAAATGCAGAAAATACTGCAAAAAACGCTGTCAAAGTGGGCGTTTTGAACCGATTTTTCCGAAGCGGGCGATCTGGGAATGAAAAAAATGGTCATACTGAGAAAATAATTGTTTAAAAATCAAATTCTAATTAACTGAGCTGAAAATGAAATCACACGGCATGTTAAACATGTCTTCAGAAATCACCCCAGCAAGTTTCATGTTTTTACTTTTAAAAATGAGTCTGAAAATGTATCAGAAAATTTCGAGCTGTTGAGGGTGGAAAAATGTTTTTTCGAATACCCCTTAAGTCGGGGCACAAGCTTTTGATTCCCACAGTCATAGAAGGTTTCCGCCTGTTGTCGGAACCACATTTCAACTTCCTGTACCCTAACTTGACAGTCACAACATCATAAAGAGTTGTCATTGACACTTCCGGTATGATCTGATGCAATTCTTTCAATTTGAGACGTCTATTCGCACGAATTGCTTCCTCCGCTCTCTGTAGAAGGACATCAGAGATCACAGATGGCCGACCTGTTCTATGTTCGTCATGAACATCGGTCCTACCTTCAGAGAAATGACGGCACCATTTCGTTACATTTTGTCGATTCATAACGTTCCCATAAACAGAAACAATTTCTTTGTGAATATCCGCTGGTCGCTGACCTCTTGCATGAAGAAAACGTATGACGGAGCGCACTTCGCATTTGGCGGGATTCTGAATCGGCGGAACCATTTTAAACACGACCTACTCCAACCAGAATCAACGTTGAAATGCCGAACGACCGCGAGGAGAAAGCTAACGTTTCAAGGTTAACACCTGTGTTGCCAACTTGCTTGCCAAAACTTTTCTTTTCCCCCGGCGTACGGTGTATCTTTACTTTTCGAAATGCCCTCGTATAATGGGTAAGATGCAAAAAATTAATTAAATTTAAAAGCGCATACCGAATTGTAAACCGTGCACTCCAGCAATTATGACTCAAAGACAGTACTGTATTGTAACCGATTTCTTTTGTGTGTCCCAGTAAATGAATAAAAAATGCTATGAATGTCCTGTTCTAACGTGATCGTAGTGAAATTCAGTGATTTATATCAGTTTCAATATATTTGAAATACCATAATGTCATTAAAATACTCTGCAAATGATTTTTCCCCCTATACCATAATGTAATGGAATACTTTTGAGTGCCCCTGTAAATGAAAGATTAATCCTACATACTTCATATACAATACCAAACATGCTTTGGTGACCTTAAATAACCTGTATCAATTTCATGAAAATTCGAGTCTATTTATGGGAGTTAGAGCGTGGACAGACGGCCAGACAAACCGAATGCATAAACACTTTTCAACTTTGTTGGAAAGTGTTAAAAAGATTACATTTATATTTATTTATTTGTCTCATTTCACGTGAATTTCATTTTGTGCCAACTGTTACACTTGATGACAATGGTGTTGGTATAACTACTACAAAACAAACTGATATTCGAGATTTTTATAAGATGGCTTCTGCGAGTTGGCCTACTGTAAAGGCTTACAGTGCACGTTTTCCATTTATAGTCATGTACATATATTATGCGTTACACTATTGAGTTTTTTTTTTATTATACTCAAGCTGTTTAAAGAATCATACTTTACTATCACTTTTTGTTTAATTTTAACTTCATCACGTTTTCCCTACATTCATCCTGTAATCCGGAAAATTTCCCAATCCGGCATGCTTCAAGCCCCCAAACGTGCCGGATTAGAGGATGTTTACTGTATAATGAAATTTGTATATATCACTGAGGTGTACAAGGCACTTACAGTACAATCTGGTGAGCATATAATTTACCGTTCATTTACAGGGACATACTAAAGTATTTGATTACAGTACTGCCTATAAAGAATAATTGCTGGAAATGCGTTTCAGTTGTGATAGACGTTTTAAAATTACCTATTTTTTTTGCATGTTACTTGATGTATATAAATTCTACAGACGCTATACAGGATTATACAAAAGCTCTCAAGTGTATTTCTGTTTATAGACAGAAATTGCTGAATGAGAAATTTAAACTGTGTGGGGACTGTATGTTTTTTCTGCACCTGTTTGACAAAATTCCCGTTTTTACAAGATCTTTTGACGAAATTTGCGGTTTATTGCGATCCATAGACGAAATTTTCGGTTTTTTCGCGATTTTTTGACGAAATTTGCGGTTTTTTCGCGATCTTTTGACGAAATTTGCGGGTTTTTTTTCACGATCTTTTGACGAAATTTGTGGTTTTATTCGCTATTTTTTGATGAAGTTGGGGGCGGGGAGGGGTTGCGATCCTTTGATGAAATTTGCGGTTTTCGCGATCCTTTCACGAAATTTGCGGTTTTTCTACGATTCTTTGACGGAATTCGCATTTTTTTGACGAAATTCGCATTTTCCCCGTGATTCTTTGATGGAATTGACGATATTTCTGCGAACGATTGACGAAATGGATTTCTTTCGGCGACCATTTGTCGAAATTCGCGATATTTTTTATGTCCGAATTTTCGGATTGATGACCGATATTTTTAAATTTTCGGAACCAAATGCCTTACATTTTCGGAAAATTCGGAACAGAATCACCCCTAGCAGCCAAACCTACTCCAGAAAATAACAGATTGTGTTCGACTAATTGAGCATAATCAATATATATTTCAAAATGTCTTGCCACCAATTGACTAAATGTTCTAATAGTTTTATTAATATATTAATTTTTCGTTACAACTTCTACAGACTATGAACTTATTCTCCTATGAAGAAAATAACTATCTATACAGTTCATAAACTTAGTAAAACTTTTCCAGGATACAGTAGACTCCCTCAAATCCGCACAGCTTGGGACCAGAGAGGTTATGCACATTTTAGAATTTTGCGGATTTCTGGTCTTTGCTTTGTTTACATTTTTTAAACAGCAATTTGAATGTAACAATGCAATCAAAATTATAATGAATGCTTGCAATTTAGTAAAATATTAAAATAATTATGTAAAGTAATGAACTAAAATGATAAAAAGTAAGATAGTTTTAAAAATGATTAAATTATTAAAAGTAAAGTTGAAGTAAATAATTAATAATTACATATGCATAATAAAGATACATTTTCCTTGAAATATTCAATGAAACTTTCCTCATAAAGGTACTTTATTAATTCACGTCAAAATCATAAAGTAAGGAAGATTTATTTCAGGTTTAGCTAGTCTTAAGGCTCCTGTCCCTGCCGCCAAAGGCACTCACGAGCTAATGCTAATCCTATGGGGAGGGATTTTTCTAATATCTCGTTTGCATTTCGACATTTTTAAATATTTTTTTTTTTTTTTTTTTTTTTTTTTGCATTGGACAACCGATATAGTCTCTACATCGCACCTTTTTTACTTTTTCGATATTGGTTGCAGATATTTTTTAGAATGACACTTTCCTTTTCAGAACCGGTTTTGAAAGTGAAAGTAACTTTATAAAAAATATCTGCGACCCAAATCTAAAAAGTAAAAAAGGTGCGATGTAGAGACGGACCTCGGCTATCCAATGCAAAACAAATTTTCTAGTAGATAACTAATTCTTATTGGTTCAAAGGTCATGCACCTTTCTCTCCTGGAGGGGGAAGGCAGTAATTGCACTTTCGGCCATCCATATCGTTATTTGATTTGTTAGAGAAACTAAAAACTGATAAATTCAAAGAAAACAAAATTCTAACAAATGTTTTTGAGATTTTGATAACAATTGCTTCAAGCGAAGCTGAAATGGAGAGAATGTTGAGCAGTGCAAAAAACCCTCTAAAGGACAAAAGTTTATCTATAAATAAAGACACACTGCGTTAAGCCTAAGAGTTAAACAATCTAAAATTCAAATAACACGTTCACGCCGGCACGGTGGGTCACACTCGACTGTCTCAGAGTTGTCAAGTCTCCGGCTTTTTGCACACCACTATTAATTTAGAGAAAGTGTTGTTCCTTTAAATCACTCAACTGTTCTAATTAAATAAAACAACATTTTCTGTATTAAAATACTGGTATCCAAAAAATCAGAGACTAGTCAGCTCTGAGACAGTCGAGTGTGACCCACCGCGCCGGCGTGAACGTGTTAAATGAATATGATCCTGCTGTAGCAAAAAAACTTTGATCGGAAGACTCTGTTAGATCAAAGACCTAATGCAAATGATAAACATTAGTGTCAAAAATAACACTTTTTGCAATTAATAGGGAAAATGAAATATTCAAGATTTTATTAAAATAAATCTTAAAATATATTTTATACATTGCATTAAGTATAGTGTCTAAATATCTTCAATGATGCGTTTGACTTTTATTTTGACAAATTACAATGCTGATACTTAGAAAAAACACAATTTTGTATGAAGTATTCGTAACTTTGTTACTGGTCAGTGGTTAAAAAAAATCTGGCCAGTGAAAAAATCAGTGTACTGGCCGGTGGCCATTGGGTAAAAATGTTAATTTTGACATATAAATAAGGTAAACAAACGTGCTAGCAAGTATTTTTACACCACGTGATTCTCTGTTGGAAAGTAGTATCGGGGATGATCTACAAGAAGTTTTTACTGCTATGTTTCCTGGTGCTGTACATAATTTTTAACGTGGAGGAATCAAGCTTACTTACTTCATAACTGAAAAATTAAGGCCTTATTTTCTGGATAACTTGCTTTCTCATTTGAAGAAATCACGTTATTCTTTATTCAGTGATTTGAGCAGAAGCATAAACTGTGAAGTAAGATGTGAACATTCATAAAGTCCTTTCAGTTGTTATTTATACCTTTATTCTTCCCTTTTTTTAAAATGGGTGTGCGACTATTTCGGGTACTATTTTCGAACAAATACTACTATTTTTTTCGTTGGAGGCTACTGAAACTACTATTTTCAGTGTCATTCGGCAGTGGTAGCACTGGGCCCTATGTGAAAATTAAAAGTTCAGCCCGAGCCCGTTTATATTTTCACAGTTCAAGGCCCTGCCCGGCCCGTAAAAAAACTCAATGTAAACAGGCCTGGGCCGTGGAAAATTCAATTAAATCAGGCCTGATCCAGCACGACTCAATTTTTACAAAAAAAAATGAGATTTTTCTTAACATACAATTAAGTTTCTTTTAAAGAATACTGCATATATTTATGGGATAATTTTAAAGTATATTTTAAAATTATAATGTATTCGAGAGACAGAAAATACACAATAACAACATTAATGATTGCTTCGAGTTTTAGAAGTTTCAACGTTCAAATAAGAATTCATTAAAAAATGAATGTAGTTTAGAATAAAAGAAAAAAAGGAGGGTTAAAAACATAACTTTTGAAGCTGTATAGTAAAAAGTGGATTTGTAAAAATATTTCTCTGTCATTTATTAAGGCTTTACTTTCTGACGCATTTCTGAATTCATTTCTTTTTGGAAACGCATAAGATTGACAGGTGTTCTTATTCAGAAACTATGTAAGCGAATGGAGTTATTCATTTTTTTAATAAAAGCAATATATCTTTGAGAAAATACTGTCAAAATTAGCGTTTTGAATCGACTTTCCGGAAGCGATAGCACGGGAAAAGAGAAAAACCTGCAGTCACGTGACAAAAATCTCTTATATCTCGATGTCATTTACTTATCAAAAATGGAAAACTCTATTCGATTCCAAATTCCTTCAGTAATTAGGCGTGTCAATTTTATGCCCATTCAGTTAAAAATGTGTCAGAAAGTTTCGCATTGTTGAGCAGTGAAGTTCAGAACCACCTTAAAATACATTTTCAAAGAAGTTCATTATCGCTATTAATATTTTTACAAAACATATTGCCTGCCCTACGCATCCTGACAACAATTAAGTCCAGTTCCGGTCCGACTCAACTATATAGAAAAAAATTCAAGCTTTATCTGGACCCGGCACGAGTCTGCTGAAAAATTCAGCCCGTGCTCAGACACCATGTAACTGTCCGATGCCAATCTCTACGCTGGACTGGCTGGACATGTTAGGCAGTCCAGCGTAGCGACAAGTTGTAGCGTTCAAACTGGTTTTTAACAAAGAAGTAACCGGTTTCAATGCTACAACTTGTCGCATGTCGCACGCTTGTCTGTTCGGTGTGAGATCTGCCTTACACTTCTGTATTGATGTTGTCAAACTAGCATCGGCTCGTGATGCACATTTATACTTATTCTCGCGAAAGTCATATTCATTGAAAAAGGCTTATAGTTTATCGGCCTCGTTTAAATTTTAATATCGGACCGATAGGGCCGCTTAATTTTGTTTATCGGCTGACCCGGCCCGTTGAAAAAATTGTTCTAATTCTGCCTGCCCGGCACGGCCTGTTTGAAAGTTCGCCTTCATTCCGCCGGACCAGGTACGGGCCTTGGGCCGTTCAGACCTCTAAGTTGTCATATATTTAAAAAAATTATTAAACTTTTTTTCCTTCTCTTTGAGAGAGAAGACTAGATGTCTTTAGAATTATCTGACAAAATTTAAGGCATTTTTTTTCACACATTTGGTTGCATGAATGCAAAACTAAGTTATAAAACTTTGCCTAAATATGAATTATGCTTTATAAATTTTTAAATATGGGAAGAATTGCTTTAGAGATTCTAAGAAGACTTTTTTTAAAGAAAAGCCCTTGTTTCAACCTCCATCTAGAGAAGAAAAAAAGGAAATGTTAAGAATTTAAAAATCCCTCCCAAAATGTACTTTTTCTCTAAATTCCTCCCCAAATATAAATTGTATGATGCACTTTGTGTCACCAAACCCCTCTCTGGGCACCAGTCCCGGTAGCAGAAAGTTCAAGATAGGAGACGGACATCGCAGATTTTCTTTTCTCGTTTGCAGATATTTTTCTATTGAACCTTTATATCGCTTTATATTATGTTTGACTCTTTATTACTTAATACAAAAACTTAAGATTATTATTAGTAAAATTAATAAAATGCATAATAACGTCAAAGGTAAGTGATCGTTTGATTAACGCTTCTATTGTAAAATATTTTACCTGCAGATTATTTTCTGCCTCTGAAATATTTGTTGCAGACACTTGGAGAATTTTCTGTTACTGGGATTTAATTTTTAAAATATTCAGGACTTTTTTTTTAAATGTAGGGTCAACCCTGTATCAATTAGTATTATTCTAGAACACTTATAGTTCATTATTACTAAAGTTATTTATTAAACATATAAGAAATTAAGGCAATATATATACATAGTAATTACTAGATCAAAGCTACATCTTACAAGCAACATTGCGGGCTACATTTTATGAATAACAACACAACACTGTTGTTGCCACTTACACATAACAAAACAATAGAAAACGATTACGATTAAAGTTTAAATACATGTGTCACATCCTCCCTTTTATTCAACATATCCACTTAAATAAGCAGGAGGCTTACTTATACGACCAGATTTAGTTTTATAAATATTTTCAGTAACACAACTAGTACTCGGTAAAACCTGATTATTATTATCATTACATTTATCATAGGATGAACAGTCACTTGAAAAATTATCCTGTTTATAATTATCATCTAAATCAAAATCAAAATTTACAGTTTCATTTAGAGGTTCATCTACTGTTGAAAGAGTTAAATATTTTCTATTTCTGTAATAAATACTACCTGAAACCGTTTTGATTTTGTAAGATCTAGGATTGTTAGCTTTTGACAGTACTATGGCAGGTTTCCAGTTTTTGTTTTTGATATCTTGTACAAATACTCTATCTCCTTTTTTTAATGGTTTAAGTTCTTTAACATTTCTATCAAAATAATATTTTTGCTTGTTTTGTCGTTGTTTAAGTCATCAATATCCTTTATCCTAATCAATATCCCAGACAATATTCTTTTCAATTTTAGGATTTAGTAACTTTTTACAAATGGGCAACTTAGTTCTTAATCTACAGTTAAATACAGTACAGAACCATTTATCTGGAATGCTTGGGGTCAGATGTATTCCGGATAACTGGTTGTGCATGAAAGCAGCATCCATTTGATAAGTTTTGAGGAATATATGTGGCTGTGGCATTATTTCTGATATTAAATTATTAAATTACTTGGATTAAAAATCAATGCAAGAAAGATCAAAAGTTAACCAGAGTTAAAAAAGGTAAATTATGGGAATCCCTTAGGAACAAAAATTCTTCTGTTTCCTATGCATGAAAATTAAAACATTTAAAACACAACTAAATATGTTTTCATTTTCAAATACTAGATGTTGTCACCAAATTATATATTTGTTTAAGCAAAGCCTATGTCAAACTGGCAGTGTGTGATACTTTTTTCTGCAAAGATTCTGAAATCAGTCTGTCAGAAATATCATTCCGGATAACTGGTTTTCCGGTTAACTGGTTTCCGGATAAATGGTTCCATACTGTAGTAGTTGAGCTGGTGATAAACCTAAGCCTGTTATAGGACTATTTCTATATTCAAGCAAAGCTACTGTTAGTTTTTTGTTATCCTCATTTGCCTTTTTGAGTAAAGTTTTAGCAATGCCCACAGCTTTCTCTGCCATCCCGATACTTTGAGAATGATAAGGACTACTGAAGGATGGTTCTATGTCAAAATTCTTAAACTTAAAACTGTTAAATGGATTGTTATCACAAACAATTGTTTCTGGAATTCCAAATCTGAAAATAACATTCTTCAGAATTGCAATGATATCACTCACATTTTTGCTATTAACCTTTTCCATCTCAATCCACTTTGAAAAATAATCAACTATAATGACATAATTTATCGCATTGAAAAACATTAAATCCACTCCTATTTTCTGAAATGGCCTATCAGGAATACTATGAGGATGCAATGGTTCATTAGGTAGAGTTTTGCAAAATTTCATACATATCTCACATTTTTGTACAACATTTTCAATGTCTTGTGAGAGACCAGGCCAAAACATAATTTCACGGGCTCTATTTTTGCATTTTTCAATACCTAAATGAGATTCATGAATTAAGGACAGCATTTCAGGTCTTAGTGTTTTCGGGACAATTATTTTTGTCATTCACAAATAACAAACCTACAATAAGGCGCAAATCATTTTGTAATTTGTGATATTTCTTTAAATTACTTGCAATTTTCTTTTTATGTGGCCATCCCTCCTTACAATAACTCATGATTTCTTTAAGTTCCTCATCCTCCTCAAGTGCCTTTTTAAATTGTTCTACTCTGTGAATACTCATTGGAAGATACTTTGCAACTGAGTGTACTGTTTGAAACATTTCGGGGTCATCTTTAACAGCATCTTTGATAAAAGCTCGAGATAATGTAGCTGCGATATACATATCTTTACCTGGTAAGTATTTAACCTCATAGGTATACTTTAGCAATTTAAGAAGCATTTTCTGGAGATGATTAGAAATTTTGCTAATTGGCTTTTCAACAATTGCTGTCAAAGGTTTGTGATCAGTTTGGACTATCACTTTATGACTGTACACGAAATTGTGGTATTTTTCAAAGGCAAAAACTATAGCTAAAAGCTCTTTCTCAATTTGTGCATAGTTCTTTTCAGTATCTGTAAGGCTTCTAGAAGCAAAAGATACAGGTTGACCTTCTTGTAATAAACAGACACCCATCCCATCTTTAGAACTATCACACTGTATTGTTATTTTTTTTGAACTATCAAAAACTTTTAGAACAGGAGATGAACTAATCAACTTTTTAATGTTCTTAAATGCCTCCTCTTGTTCATAAGACCAATAAAAATCAACATTATTTTTAAGCAATACCCTCAAAAGAGCTGTAATTTGGGATACATTTGGAATAAATTTTGATAAAAAATTGATCATGCCTAAAAATCTCCTCACATCTTTTTTTATTTTGAGGTTGATCTAGTTCATTAATTGCCCTAACATGAGATTTATCAACCGTAACACCCTTTACTGAAATAATTAAGCCCATATATTTCACTTCCTGTATTCGAAACTGAAGTTTATTAGGATTAAACTTAACATTATTGGCTTTAGCTCTCTCTAGGACCTCAATTATTCTTCTATCATGTTCGGACTTAGTTTTATCTCTTACTATGAAATCGTCAAAATAAATTTCTACTCCCAGAATGTCACTAAATAATTTTTGATTCCGTTTTTGAAACACCTCAGGAGCTGATGAAATACCAAAAGGTAGCACATTAAATTTGAAACGCCCAAATGGAGATTTGAATGTGCATAAATAAGAACTCTCTTCATCCAATGGAACCTGCCAAAACCCGTCTTTTAAATCCAGGAGAGTAAAATACTCATTTCCTTTCAATCAACTAATGATTTCCTCACCTGATGGGATTATATGATGCTCTCTTTTAATAGTTTTGTTTAAATTTTTCGGATCTAAGCAAATACGTAATTTCCCATTAGGTTTTTCTACAACAATTAAGCTATTTACTTAATCAGTAGATTTGTTTACCCGTGATATAATACCTCTTTTCTCTAAATCAGCTAACGTACTTTTAACTCGTTAATTATAGCTAGGGGAACTCGTCTGGGAGGGTCAATAACAGGCATTACATTTTCTTTTAATTCTATATGATAAGGGTCACCTGGAAACTTGTCAAAACCTTTAAACACTTCATCATATTTAGACAAAATTTCATCTTTACTAGAAATTTCAATATTATCAATTCTCTGAATTAGATTTAACAATTTACAAGCATTTAATCCTAAAATAGGTCTAGAATCAACATCAACAATAACAAATTTTAACTTAACATTTTTACACTTATCTGTTGAACATAATAAACTTATCTCGCCTTCCGGCTTTAGTTTGTAGTTACCATATGATACTAGAACAATTTTAGTTTCACTTAAATTAGAATATTCAAACAACTTAAAATTATTAAATACAGATAAAGGTAATATGTTGGCTTCTGCTCCAGTATCTAATTTAAAGTTAATCAGTTTTTTGTGAATGGAAATGTTTTTACACCATACAGTCTCACTAGAGTTTTCTTTGCTTGTTGACACAGAGTCTATATATAAACTCGACAGTTCTTGGGCACACTCTGTAACATTATGACCATCTGATCAACTTTTCTGTGTTTGTTATTGGCAAACTTTTTTTTAGTTTTACAGCACATTGCGGCAAAATGGTGTTTTCCTTTGCAAAGATTGCATAACTTATTATAAGCTGGACATTCACGTTTTTTATGAGATCTTCCACAATTTGAACAATCAAACACACCACTCTTTGCAGACTGAAAACCTCGAGCAGCACTCTGGAAACTATTTCTTTTAACTTTTACTGCATCTACATCAGATTTTTGATCCACAATAGATTTAATTTGCTCCTTGCTGGCTTCTGACGCGCGAACAAACTCTGTAGCTCGTTGAAGGGAAAGTTGAGGCTCTCTGAGAAGTCTTTCCTGGAGGGATTTGTCTTGTATTCCCAGAACAATTCTGTCACGGATGAGAGAATCTTCTTGATCTCCAAACTCACAAGATGAAGCCAATGTCTTTAGTTGAGTCAAGTAGACATCCAAAGTCTGACCCTCTAATTGGGTGCAACTGAAAATTTTGTAGCGTTCAAAAACCACGTTTTTTTCTTGGTATACAGTGATCCTCAAACTTTTTTACCACTGGATGAAATTTCTTTTTATCAGCTTCATCATCAAATTTAAAGGTGTTAAAAATTGAGACACCTTCATCACCTAGAAGATTTAGCAGAATGGCGATTTTCGTCGGATCGTCTTTACTGGATTTCTCAGAAGCAATCAAAAAGTTCATCAATTTCTGGTACCATTTATTCCAATTGTCTGCCACATTACAACTAGAGAAATTTATTTCTCCTGGAGGCCTAAATATCTCCATGATTTTTGCTGATATGTGAATACTAAAAGTTCCACATTGTAGAGAACACTAAAGTTCTATTTCAGGCCGTTACTGACAATCCTTATCCATCGGTGCGATTTTTAATTATCTGACACCATGTTTCAATTAGTATTATTCTAGAACACTTATAGTTCATTATTACTAAAGTTATTTATTAAACATATAAGAAATTAAAGCAATATATATACATAGTAATTACTAGATCAAAGCTACATCTTACAAGCAACATCGTGGGCTACATTTTATGAATAACAACACAACACTGTTGTTGCCACTTACACATAACAAAATAATAGAAAACGATTACGATTAAAATTTAAATAGATATGTCACAAACCCAAACCTAAAACATTTAAAGTCAACCAAACCTGAATCCGACCAAAATCAAGAAAAAAATTAACATCAACCTCACTTGATGCTAGTGTCAGGTTGTGGTAAAATTGGGTAACCCAATCAGATGCAGAATTCTTGTAGAGTTTAGAACAAGGGACTTTAAAAACCACGTTTGATACTAGTAAAGAAAAAATACTGAAAAAATATTTCTTAAAAATAATACACATTTACTTCAAATTTAAACATCACCACATAACAAAATAAAAAAAATAAATGTTCGAAAACATCACCTAGATGCAATTTTTTTCTGAGAAATTCATCTTTGGTGAAATTATTCTGCTGCATACTTTACAAGTTTTGGCATTGCATGATTTGGGAGATGTTGATTTAAGTTAACATTTCAGTAAAAATGTTAATTCATAAAAAATCCTCAGAGATATCAAATTTATTGCTAAATCTAACATTTTTCGGATAGCTTTTCACTATACAATGTCAAAAGTCACAGGTTTTTAATATGATTTTAGAAACCAATATACCTCCAAAGAAAAAGAATACAGTGAAATTTTATAATTTCTTTTATATCAATGAATTATCTATCAACTAAATATATAAAATGCAAATGGAATTTTCGTACTGCTGAATGGATTTTGAGTGTAGAATTAAGGGAGCAAGTTCTATAATCAGTTGAATGTGATTATGAAAGATTAGCCTTTTTATGAAATTTTATTGGATGGATTTTGATAAAACTTGCTCTGTTGGTTAGACAATTTTTCAGATGGTTTAAGTATATTCCATTGGTGGTTAAGTGTATTTTCATTCTATTATTCTTTTACAAATTCTATTGTAAATGACCAACTAAAAGATCTTGTTTATAATAGCCTAAATTTTATCTGGCACATTAGAAAGTGTAATAGTGCAATGACGTTGGTATTGTTTTCAGCAATACAGAAGTACATTTTAGGTAAATCCCCACATTTCTTTAAAACACAAGGTCAAATTCGCTGATATACTTCGTTTGATTCAAGGTTCATTTTTAAAAAAATGGAAACCAAATTGTTAGTTTAGAATAAATAAGATCTGAGAAAACATAAATATATTGTTGTTTTTGAAATATTGCATTTATTCGAAGTTACTTTTAACATAAAATTTCTCTTTGAAACTAAACGTAGTATAAACTGTACTTTTCTCAAATCAGCCATTTAGTTTGTGATTACAAACAGTGGAAACCACAGTTAACATCTTCACAAGGTTGTAGCAGGGCCAAAACTAAGGGGGTGCAGGGGTCGCCAGAACGAAAGATGAAAGGGGGCACCAAATGAAGATTTTGTTTGTTGTTAAGAAAAAGAGTGATGAAAAATGTAATATATATATATAGAATAGAAAAATGTATATATATATATATATGAAATACAAAGAAACTCACAATCTAATATTAAACATATGTGAGGGTTCTTTTCAAATTTGTGAAAGTGAAAGTCAATTTATATTAAAAAAAAAATAATCTGCTACCAAAAATCGAAAAAATAAACTCTAACCCAGTTAGAATTCAATCTCAGCTATTTTAAGTAAGAAAAAAAATCATTTAAAACTATTAACATGCAAGTGAGAAATTTTTAAAAGAATGCTCCAATAGGTTTAACAATAGCGATCCAGTTTTTTTGCTCAATTAGTGTAGGCTCTTAACGCTCAAGCTAATGTTAATCCTATGGGAGCATTGTTTACATATTTTTTGCTAGCATTTTAATTATTATTAAATGACTTTTATTTTTTAAGGATATTTATTTTGATTTTTTGGCATAGGGTACCTGTGGTCGATAACTTTTATTGTGCTTAATGAGGGGGGGGGGGGGAGAGAGAGAGAGACAAAAATCCTTGTTTGCTGCTGGTACAAAAAAGGCTGGTTTCGGCCCTAGGTTGTAGAGAGACTGTTAGCCCTAACAAGAATTCGAACAACTTCCCTCGGTACTAGAAAATAAACTTGTAAAATAATTACTTTTAAAGAAGCAATACACATGTACTTGAAAATTAAGCATCACTATATAAGAAAATGAATAGACAAAAATATAAATGTGAAAGCATCACAGAAGCATACCAATTTTTTGGAGGCCCCTGGCATTTTGTCAATATTGCCAATTAATAATAACACACATGCACAATTTATCCAACTCAAATTCTGATTTTTAATGATATTTTTATGTTAGCCGGGTGAAAGTGATAAATCCCCAAATATGTATTGTTTGCATTGCCATCATTCACTTTACATTCCTTTCATTTAAAATACAAAACTTTCAATCATTTCATTTAAAATACACAATCATTAAAAAATATATTACATACATTTAAAATACAAGTATTTCATTAATTTAATTAAAACACAAAATAAATAAACAAATAAGGAAAAAAAAAGCAATTTAACAAATTACAAGGACCATTAGGAAAATGATTTTTTCGAAGACTAAAATTTAAGAAATAAAAATCGCACGGAGTTTATCATATGTTACGTACGCCATGAATTAAACATTAACATTCCTGGACCCATCACGAACAAATTTTAAAAGAAATTTCAGTTTTACACTTTTCGGTACTGTAAATTTTTAAACTTCTATGGAGCTGGTCATACATTACGTACGCCATAGATTAAACATTAATATTCCTGGACCAATTTTAAATGAAATTTCATTCTTAAACTTCTAAACATCCCACAATATTACTTTTTATATCGTCGTATAGAGAAAAAAATGTACTTTTAAATGCAATTTGTTTGAAAGCTGTATCTCAATTTGTTTCTGAGTTATTAATTTTTTTTTTTGTAGTTTTTATTACTTTTTTGTCATAGTGGCAACAGAAGTATCCATCTCTGTTGAAAGTAAAGGGAAATACAGATTATTGTATAGACCAATCAGAAAACGAATAAAATGCAGATTCAACCAATAAAAAGCTTCAGATATGTTTTTGATTTCCTACCCTGACAGAGGACAATAACCATTTTTCCAAATGGTTAATAATACAATAAACCAAAACATTTTATTCTAATGCCAAAGCATTGTTTCAAATTTACACGCATGGAAAATAAAATCTCTCGTTGGCAAGAAAAAAAGTGCTACTGGTGAGATTTTTGCACAGCTATCATAAAAATACCTTTTTAATTTATTTAGCTTGTTATAACAAGCTAAATAAATTAAAAAGGTATTTTTATGATAGCTGTGCAAAAATCTCACCAAAAAAAAAAATCATGCGTCCAGCATAGATTATGTAACACTTTCCAACACTTCAGAATACAGTATCAAAATTTTGCATTTTATTAATAGGAAATATGATGTGTAAAACAATTTGAAAAACTCATAATGCATTTGAAACCCAATTTCCGCTATTGAAATCAACAGCCAGAAAAATATCCATTTTTTGGGGAGACCTGTGTATGACCTATGGATTTGTATATATACCACATAGTAGGCTAAAAGTTAGTTCACTGAAACAAATAGCACAGTTTACAATTTCCATTCATTGATTTCCATGAATAAACAGAAATGTACTTAAGAAATTTTGTGCAGCCCTCTATACGATCTATAACATTTATGTACACCAAGTAATATTTTAAATTAAAAAATAGTTCAATTTAAAAATGCGTACCACAAGTGAAAACGCACTTCAAGCAATTATTGTTTATAGGCTTCAATAGTTCAATTTCTTCTGAAGCCAAATACTTTTGTGTAAATCAATGATATATTCTATGCACACCGTATTCTACAGTAAGCTGGTCAGAATGGGGGAAAAATTGGCCATAAAAATTATAGACAATCCCCCCCCCCCCATTCTGACCAGAAAATCAGAGTTCTAACCTTTTACGGCTGCTCTTTCATCTTCACCTAACACTTCACTTATAATGGCAGAAATTCACTTAAGCGGGACTCTACTGAATATTGAAGACGCTTGATGTAATTGGAGTTCCTTATAGCAACTTTGTTATTATAATGAATGATAAAAAAATTCGTATCTAATTCTTCATGCAGAATTATTTTTACACCCAATAGAAAGAGCCATTAGACCAAACATTTAAATATAGCAAGCTTTTTCACAGAGTATACTCCATATAAATAAAAACATACATTTATTTTACTTAAATAGGTGTCACAAATAAAAATCAAAATATGTTGACATGTTTCGGTTTAATAGTAAAAACCATAAATACCGTTTACGGTTTTTACTATTAAACCGAAACATGTCAACATATTTTGATTTTTATTTGTGACACCTATTTAAGTAAAATAAATGTATGTTTTTATTTATATGATAAGAAAGGGTGAAGTAAATTTTGTTTGAGTTTTTACGAAAACTTACAATGGTTTTTGACATTGAGGGTTTAAAAAAGGACAGGGTGCTAATAGTGAGAAAAGGGCCCTTTTTAAAAATCTCTTTTCAAGATAATATTGAATTGCTGCCACAGATGACTATTCTATTTTGCACCCCTTTTCCAAAACAAAAATCTTTTACGTACACTTTGGCCACATTTGCAAGAGAAATATACGACAAAATGTATTTTTTAAAAATAGTCGTCTATGGCAGTCTTGTATTGGGTCAGGTATTTTACAACACATGCAATTTTTTCAATGCAAAAAGGAGAAAGGAAACTTTTTTTACTGAAGGGCAAAGTGAGTGCTGAATTTTTGGATGAGAGGCAAGAATAACACTAATTTGTAAATGAAAGGGCAGGCACCTTGCTGAAAGTTTCAGGGGGAAATTCTGCTTTCCACCTTTTCTAGCAATAGTTGTGATGAGATGATGGAACATTCTAATATTGTATAAGAATCACAAATTAAGTTTTAAACAAGGATCAACGCTGTTTCCTTTATCCACACAAACTTTGCAGTTATGCAAAATAGCAAAGGAATACGAATCAGGCAAAATCTGCACGTGAAATGTATCGTTATTGTATACAAGGACATGTCTGTTAGCTGAGAGTTGATTTAGTAATCTATGTTTTCCAAGAATGGAGTCGAAAGAGGAGTGTCTGCATACACGCATGTACAAGTTTTATGAAAGAAATATTCATTATGGGAACAAGTTTAATGTGAACCATTTTTTTGCTTAAAAAATCATATTATATTAGGTGATTATATATAGGCTATTATAAAATTTTATGCAAAAAATAATTAAACATTGAAAACAAAATTTAAATTTAAATGGCAGATGGACATCTCTCCTTAAAGCCGAGGAGAGATGGCCATCCAATACAAAAGAGAAAAAGTGAAGTTAAATAGCAAAAAAATAACACATATCATACAGTTAATCATGAAAAACATATAGCAATTTGTAAAGATGCAGTTATATGATAGAAAATAAGTGAATAAAACTCGAATAAACAAAATTTGAAGTATAATTTCAATACTTCACTAAAATACTTCGTAAAATCTTACCACATGCTTGGCAAAGGTCTTGATAATTTGTACACGTTTCATGGAACCACTTCAGGTACCTTATGTATTGTATCCAGACATTCTTTTTGGATGTGATACTATATTGTTTTGCACAACCAACACAGTGATCCTAATCCAATTCTATTTACTTGGAATCTGTAGAATCTAATAATTTAAATGTATTTTGTTTTCTTCGCTACTGGAAGTGTCGTGTTTTTTTTTTCTCGCGTTAATTGTAGGCTTATTACGTTAATTTAGTTTATTTATCAACTTTATCAGTTTCTGTTATGAAAGTTTCCGACGTTTTTCAGTATTTTCTGAAACAAATAAATTGTTAGGTCTTATTATATTATCATTATTATTATTAAAATATTTATATTAGTTAAAATTTATATAATTATATCAATTAATATATTTATAAATGTTAATTATATAATTGTTTAATTATATATTTATTTTAAATTTAATTATGTTTAGTTAAAATCACCACTAAGTATAATTTTGAAATATTTATTAAAGGTGGCCATCTCTCCTCGATTTCATGTGGCCATCTCTCCTGAAATTGAAGGACTGGTGGTCGCCCAATTTAAAGCATCAATATCTATTGTACGTCTTTGTTTTAGTCTTAGAAGTAAAGATTAGATTATATACGTGCCTTAAAAGTCCATATAGTAAAAAATATATATAAAGTACCTAGTGCAAAACATTCAGATACCTAAGTCAAAAAAAATATTCAACCACCTATTTAATTGACATTAAAATTACACTTACTTTTTATAATCGAAAAACACAACTGCATGTCGCAATAAATAAACTCGTTGAACCATTTCAAAAGAACAATGTTTATATTGCAATCTATGATCAAGTTTTGGAGATATTTAGACCGGCCATCTATCCTAGAGTTATTCTAAATATATGCTGCCAAAATTGGGTGTTTTAAGTAGTGAAAAGTTTAGTGTTTGGTACAATTTCTGCATTAAAATGACCCCGTAAGCATATTTTTTGAAAATAAATTGAAAGAAATAATTTTCAGTTGAATGTCAATTTCCGTTTTTTAGGTGCGTTCGTAATTATATAAATACGTAGCACCTACAGTCGTCGTTCAGTCCGTCTGTCCGTCCACATGTAACAGAGCAAAAACTACCCAACCGAATGGTCTGAAATTTTAAATACATGATTGTTGCAAAATTTTGTCGAGCCATTTAAAATTTTATGAAAATCGGATGTATAGTTTAATTACAGGGACAGTCAAAAGCTTTTCTTTACATTACGGCCAATGGGAAAAATTATTGCAAGTGCATTTTAATGATGTTACAGCCTTCCGAATGGTCTGAAATTTTAAAGATATAATTGTTGCAAAATTTTGTTGAGCCATTTTAAATTTTATGAAAATCGGATGTATAGTTGAATTAGAGAGACAGTCAAAAGTTTTTCGTTACATAACGGGTAATGGGAAAAACATTATTGCAAGTGCATTTTAATGGTGTTACAGACTATGCACTTATGAAGTGCAAAAAAATATACATTCAGTACAATATGGGGTACAAAAAATAATTATAAAACTAGTTATAGTACGAACGCACCTCATTTGCCATGTTTGACGAGCAATTTCCAACTTGTTCTAGGATAATTTGGTGATTAAAATGTATAGGGTATGTATCTTTTTTTTTTTTTTTTTTTGGCTGCTTGTACATCAACATGACAAAATACAAAAACAATAAAAAATAAATTAAAATACATAAATAATATAGAATCTAATCAAATAAATTACTTTTTACTACTTACTGATTTGATCACCACCATTATGAATCATACATGCAGTCAAAAACTCAACATGGATGAAAGTTAATTTGATTCATTCTGTAGACATCAAAGGAAAAACATCTATATATAAATTTATTTTAAAAAAAAATTAGTTCATGGAGAAATGAAGTATGATGCATAGGAGAAAAATACACCTAGTAAATAAAATTTAAATAAATATATGAATATTAGTGTTTTATTTATTAAATATCAAATAAAACATAACGTTACCTATAAAATCCCAAGTTAATCAAAATAAATTGATGTTTAAGACATTTGCCTTTTTATAGTTGCTTAACCCTCTGAGCGGTTTGCCCATATTTTTTCATTTTCCCAAAACAACTTAAATCTGTTGTAGACCCGGTAGCAGAAACATTGCAGCACAGCAGCGGGCGCTGCAGATTATCTTAAGCCTTGCAGATTAATCCACCAACTTAAAAAGAAATGCTGGGATTAAAAAATAGTTGAAATTTGCTTTAAGTCTCTAGATTTATGGTATTTGTTGTATCCTTATAATTATATTTTCTTTATAAATGAAAAATTTGGCTTACTTTAAGTGTTTCTGTTATTTCTTATGATAGTAGGCTTATTGGTTTGCAGATAAATTTTAGTTTGCTGCAGACTGATGCAGAAAATTCTGCTTCTGGGTTGTAGACAAAAATATTTTAAACAGAATTGTATTTTGAAATGTATGTCAAATGAAGGGGCATGAAGTGTATTTTAGAAACAAGCAGGGAAAGAAAATTTAAATTAACATTATTCTTATAAGCATTTTTATGAAAATGCAGGAAAGCCTTCAAGGTGCTCGGAAGGTTAAGCGTAACTCATGAAAAATGAGTTCTGGTTCTTTTTTTGAGCCAGAGCCTGCTGATTTGAAATCTGAGCTCAAAAAATTGTATATCATCAGAGCCTGAGCCTGATACTGAAAGTACACCATAGAAAATTGTTAATAACATTTTCAAGTTGTTTCCAGATTATTTTTCTCAATTAAAAATATCTTCTTACATAGAAATAAGAATTAATCCTAAATACTTTATACGGCAAAGTTCTTTAATCCACACAAGTTGGTACCAAAGGTTGTGCAGATTATGGAATATTACGGATTATGGAGTATTATGGATTACATTTCATTTTCTTATTTCTGGACACTATTTTAATTCAATATTCAGTATAACATGAAAAGAAAACTATGAAATATAATAATTAATTTTTCTGGACACTATTTTAATTCCATATTCAGTGTAACATGAAAAGAAAAATGTGAATTATAATTAATTAATTTAATATGCTATCTCAAAAAAGGCATTTTTCAAATTCTTGTATTAAAAATTGATTATATTCACTTTTATATTTAAAAATTTCAGATATTTCTTTTAAAAAATCATTTTTGGATCAAGAATTTGTAAATTTGTTTAATTGTTTACATTCATTAAGCAATGCGAATTATAGAAAATTGCGGATTATGCGTGTGCGGATTATAGATCCTTGACTGTATAACTTGATTACATAATTTAATGTTGACAAAATTATGTGTGTCCTGTAAATCTGCCTAAAATACTACATTACTTATTTGTACCCAACCACTGGCAGAAATCTGCAAAGTTCACAATTCTTATATTTTTAAAATATTATTGTACAACTATGGCAGAAAGATACAAGTTCTTTTTTCCAGTCATTCAGGAAAAAGACTTCAAACTGAAAGTGAGGATAGACAAAGGATATCAAACATCTTCTTTGGGTCCTGCTATCAGAATCACCAACTTTTCATGCAATTTTTGAGCCGGCTCTTGATTTCTTCCAACTTTTCACGAAATATTGTCTCAACTCTCAGTGTGATAGCAAGCAGCAATATTCTCAACTTTATATCCACAGCTCTAAAAAAGTCTGTGCTAGTCATGACTTTTCCACCCCAACTTTCAACATTTCAGCCAATCAGAGATAAATGATTGATATGAATAGGCGAAAAATATTAATAGCTGGTACTAGTAGTACTGGTTTTCCTCTAACTTTAAGCAATGACAATTGTAACCTTTTTCTCCCTTTGAACAGGAAAAACTTGGGGTTAAAATCGGTTGAAAAGTTGGTAAATCTGATAGCAGCTTTTCACTGACTGTGCGGTTACAGAACCAGATAGAGCACCTCATCAGAATTTTCCCCCCAGACAGTTTTAGGAAGGGGCTGCACCCTTCTGCCCTAGTCAAGAAAGTGGCGAGAACTCTCCTCGTCCTTCTCCCAAAAAAATTGTTCCTTTACCATCTTTAGTATTGAAAAAATTGCTTACACATCAAAAAGTGATTCATTGTGTCTTGAAAAGAGTTCCCTGACTTTTAAATATTAAAGCTGCCTTTAAAAATAAAAAAGTGTTCCAAAGACTCAAAAATTGTCTATAAGAATATATAAAATACCCTTACAAATCTAAAAATGGCCTTTTCCCACTAGAAACACCCTGCCTTTTTTAGGTGCATTTGTAATTATATAAATACATAGCACCTATAGTTGTAACCGTGTCTGTCTACATATAACAGCACAAAAACTATCCAACCGAATGGTTTGAAATTTAATATATATAATCATTGCAGAATTTTGTTGAGTCCTTTCAAATTTTACGAAAATATAATGAAAACTTAAAAAGGTATTAATAAAAGTTTTCTTCATTCTATTAAATCCTATCATACATCATTAATTCAATGATATCCCATGATAGGTAATGATTCTAGTCTGCCATGGTGATGATGTCCTATTATTTTTGTATTACTGAATTTAATATATGTAATCATAATGTATTTTGTATTAATGCATTTTTGCATAAGGGGCAATCATCGTAACTAACGTAACATTTTATCATCGAATTTTGTTTTCAAAACTACGTAGAAAATTTATTAATAAAGCTAGAAGAATTTTTTACAATTTAAAATATTTCTTACTAAGGACTTAATACCCAAATACCTGCAGATTATTTCAATCTCTCTTTTAGTCCCCAAAATTGCGATTCAAAATTCCATAACTGACATAACATAAAATAGACAAACGTTTTTTTCTACCTTCATTGAAGTGCAAAAATTAACAAAACTATCCCGTTAAAAAAAGTGATTTAATGTTCTCAACAACACTAAGTAATGCCAAATTATGGCAGTAACTTGTTTAATTATTTTCTGAATAATAAAAAAGAAAAAAATGGCATTTACACGTGTAACTGACGTAACTTTTATTGTGCAACTGACGTAACATTATGACTTTACAAAGGCAATAATGGTATAGTCGTGGAAAAAATAAAGTAAACACCCCCTACTAACTCCTCAACAAATTATCATAGACGAAAGTTACCGGTACCGGACGATTGGAAATAAAGTCTACTTTTAAATGGTGTGTATAAAATATGCTTAGGGGGCCATATACATATTAAAACGAATCCAAACTTCATTTTTTTTCAATGGCAGTACCCAAATTTAACAAGATATTTCAAATCTTCGGTTCAAAATATGCCTAGAAACCAAATTTCAAGTCATTCGAATGATAAGTTTTTGAATTATAGACATTCAAAATTTAGTACTTCTAATGTTAAATTTCATTTTCATATTTTTATTTATATCTCCTGAAATTATGCTCCTAATGAGCTAATTTTTTGTATAGCAATAATACTAATATACCCAAACATAAATACGTTGAATTTGCAATTTTTATAATTTTATGATATGAATTATGAAATTAATATTCGAAAAACTTATGAATTGAAACATACAATTTTTTTGATGGATTTAGATTTATTAAGTCCTGCTTTATGGAAATCCAAAATTTCACATTTTTCTTCCAAGTAGTTTTCAAATTATGCTTAAAAAACGGCAAAATGATGGTTTAAGGGGACGTCTATGATAGAAGTGAGTAAATTTTTGAAATTTGTTCTCCTATCCTGTAATCAAACAGGTTTCATTTGACACTTAAACGTGCCTTGATCAAGAAGGCGGCTCTCTCGGTTAACAATCGAGTTCGGAACTTCAATTTGGATACAACCCTTAAAATACGCTCGTTTTAAAATAATTAATTTCTCGGAAACTTATGGCACGAATTGCATTAAAATTTGTTTATAGGCTAATTGAAAGGTGTAGAGTTCATTTATGCTGTCAGAATTGTGTACTGCTATTGTAAAAAACAAAGTTATGGTTCGTTTTAATATGTAGATGGACCCTTAAACAAATTTTATATACATCATTTAAAAGTAGACTTTATTTCCAATCGTTTGGTACCAGTAACTTTCTTCTACGATAATTTGTTGAGAAGTTAGTAGGGGTGTTTACTTTTTTTTTTCCACGACTGTACTTAACTTAGTTTGTAAACAGTCATTTACAATGCCTTTTTATTACGATTTTATTATAGAACATAAAAATACTAAGTTTTCCAATCATATCCTTAAATTAAACAAATTATAAATTTTATTCTGCCCCACAAAATGATGATTTTCTATGGAATTACCCTAAGAGCAGAACAACTATTGCACCAAGATTTGAATATTTATAAAACTAGTTATAGTACGAACACGCTTTATTTGCCATTGTTGATGTACAATTTTTGACTTGTTTAAACCTGGGGGAAACTCTGTTCTTCATACCCTATCAATAGTAATAAAATTCCTTTTCAAACTGATTTTAAAACACCTTAAAAACCCAGACTTCATTCGTGTTTCTTAACCCTTTAAGATTTTTGGTAGAAAGTTTTGGTTGTTTCCCCTAATTAATAGGATCAAATTTGATTTAAAAATATATTTAAAAAAAATACCCGATGTCAGGTTATGCGAAGGAAGGGTCCACGCAATTCTGTGTGTGCAGGCTCGACTTTAAATCACAGAAAAAGAGGAAAATGTTTTCTCTTTTCTTTAGGATCACCTACACAATTATGTCGGCCAGGGCATGAAATTTCAGTTGAAAAAGCACTAGCCAAACTAAAATTTTTGTTTGCCACTATTTTACATTCATTCAGACAGCAATGTCGGCCACCACACCTGCCCAAAAAATGAACTATTTATGACAAACTGAATTTAAATTGACCATTGTTAGAAGGAGCTGTCTGTTAAATCCAGAATATTTTACATTCATGAAAAATATGAACAATTTTTAAAATGTTAACAGATGTAGTATGAATAACTTTCTGGTCACCAAAATTATAAAAGAATGTAGAAATTGAAAAATCGAAACATATTTAAAGCAAATATATATATATATATAAACTCAAAGTAACGTTTCAATAAGGTTTCAATGGTTACAGAAATTGTCACATACCACTAAAAAGTTCCTGTACTTTTAGTATACTTCATGTTTGTGTACCGCTGTCTTTCTGCACTGAAATACCACTTGTCAGTCGCAGCTGTAGGGCCAAACTCTGTCAGGGTGGTTCCATTAACAGAAATTCTGAGCAAATCATCCGGTGTGTCTTCAGAGAGCTCCTGTGTGCATCTTGAATACGTTGTGACAGCTAAAGCCTCTCTCACACGAAGCTGTGCTCACTGATAGAACAACACAAAATTTTAGAATCTTGCTGAACACTTTTCACTGTAAAACTTCTCAAGCATATCTTTCAGTGTTAGTGAAGGGAACAAACTTCAATTCTGCCCACTCTCACTTTGCTAATATCCACTTTTTCATTAAAGAGACTTGGGTTCAAATACATGAAGACCTTCTTTATTTCTTCTATCTCGAATTCAAGAATTTTTTCTTTGGGAGGTGTCGCTGGATTGAGGCATGATATTCTGAGCGTATATGTATTTTGATTTGAAGCACAACATTTTAAAAGACGAAACTTCCTCGTCAACTTTAAATATTTGCTCGCCAATGGCGAGCTGGCGAGCAGAAATTTCGCGCCCTGATGTAGGCTAAGTCTTAAAGGGCTATATAGGGTCAGGAGGGGTAATTATGACCATCACCATATTTCAGCAAACTGTGTATGGTAAAATATTTTATTTCAATCTTTGATATTAACCTCATAATGTGTATTTCATCTTAGATATTCTTTATCACTAGTTTGAAGCCTTTCTGAGATCCGAATAGCAATTTGAAACTAAGTCTATCAAAATTTTGATAAACGGATTTGTCACTTTGGAGTTCAAAGTGGTTTCAATTACCTCAACAAACAAATGTGTATAGGCAAGTATAAAGAGAAAATATAGTGGTCATAATTTCCCCACTAGTGGTCTTAATTACCCCAAACTTTTCTGATTGTTAGTTTTTGATGGAGTAATTATAACTATCATTTTAACTTAAAAAAAAAAAAAAAAAAACAGCAATGACAAAACTTTTATAAGGTGGTTCTTAAAGGGTCAAAGTTACTTCCTATGTACTAAAAATACCACTTTCCCAAATAGAAAAAAGTAAAAAAAATAACAATGGTGAAAATGTACAAAGTGGTCATAATTACCCCTCCAGACCCTAGCACATTTTGTTTTTCTTTTTTCAATTTGTGAGTAAATAAAATTTTCACTCTGTGTCCAAACCTGGTATAAAAATGCAGACTGGCTGAACCTATCTCATCTCTAAAGAAGAGGAATTTGTTGCCAAATATTACAAGAATACTCGGTAAATTTTATGTTCTTGGCTAAAAAAATGCAAATAAATCAAGTCAACCATGAACGTTTCAATAGTTTGACTTTTTTTTTCAACTACTACATTATGCACTAGTTTAAATAATAATAATAAAAAAAAACAATATTTAAACTAGTTGGATGTACAATCGTGGAAAAAAAAAGTAAACACCCCCTACTAACTCCTCAACAAATTATCGTAGACGAAAGTTACTGGTACTGAACAATTGGAAATAAAGTCTACTTTTAAATGACGTATATAAAATTTGCTTAGGGGTACATCTACATATTAAAACGAATCCAAACTTCATTTTTTTCAATGGCAATACCCAATTTTAATGAGATATTTCAAATCTTTGGTTTAAACTACGCCTAGACACCAAATTTCAAGTCATTTGAATGATAAGTCTTTGTATTATAAACATTCAAAATTTAGCGCTTCTAATGTTAAATTACATTTTCATATTTTTATTTACAACTTTTGAAATTATGATCCTAATGTTTTAATCTTTTGTGTAGCAATAATACTAATATACCCAAATATAAATACGTTGAATTTGCAATTTTAATAATTTTCTGATCTGAATTATGAAATTAATATTCGGTACCAGTAACTTTCTTCTACGATAATTTATTGAGGAGTTAGTAGGGTGTGTTTACTTCTTTTTTTCCACGACTGTATCAATCCCAAAACTTTGTTCTATCTCATACATGTCAATACTTCAAAATTCGTTATCACAGTGCAAAAATTAAATGGCAATCTATGCTCATCATAAGGATACTAAAAATATGAAATTCCGTGCATTAGTTCTTGAGATATGACTATTGCTGAAATCGTGTAAATCCAGCAAAATGCAACCTAGCAGCTCACCTATAGGGTGATTTACACCAAAACTTAATCATCGTCAACTTATGTCAATGTCTAACTGAATATGAAGTTAGGTGAAAATTCGTGCAGTAGTTCTTGAGATAGAGCTATTGCGCAAATCATGACAAATGCAACATAGCAGCATCACCTGTTGAGCGATTTACACCAACACATAATCAGCAGCAATATTAATCAAGGTATACTTGAATCTGAAGTTCGATAAAAATTTGTGCAGTAATTCTTAAGATAAAATGCAGCACAGCAACGCCACCAAATGGATGATTTACACCAACACGTAGGTCAGCATCATTTCATATCAAGAACTAACTGAATCTGAAGTTTGATGAAAATGTGTTCATTAGTTCTTGAGCTAGAGCTATTGCGGAAATTGTGTAAATCCTGCAAAATGCAGCGTAGAAGGGCCACTTGTTGGGCAATTTACACCAAAACGTAAACAGCACCAACTCATATCAATGACTAACTGAATCTGAAGTTTTATAAAAATCTGTGCATTTGTTCTTGAGATAGAGCTATGGCGGAAATCTTGCAAATGCAGGGAGCATAGCAGCGCCACCTGTCAGGTGATTTACAGCAAAAACTAATCAGCAACAATTTTTATCAGGGACTACCTGAATATAAATTTTTATTAAATTCCGTGCATTAGTTCTTGACATAGAGTACCCACAAAATTTGTGTCACATACATACAGACAGACAGACATTTTGCAAAAACATGTTTTTGGGGATCTCTGACCCCTAAAACATGTAAATCCGTCGAAAACCGGAAGTCGAAAATTTTCACGAATCCAATACCTTCTTCTTGTAAAGATAGAATAAAGTAAAAAAAAAAAAAAAAAAATTAAATTTGTAAATGTCGTTATTACTTGATCTAAACTTCAAATTTATTAACTGAAACCTTTGTTTTTATGAATTGGAAAGCTTTAGAGTAAAGGAAACGGATATGTCAGTATATTTCATTTCTCTATTCTTTACTAGCTGACATGCTCAGCCCATTAAAATTTTGTGTGAAACATGAAAAAAAACCTCTATAGGGTCATTCCATAGTAACTTATGTTACATTTAGAACAATTTACTTCAGTAAGTTTAGCAATACAGCAAACTTCCTCAAATCTGTTCAGCTTGGGATCAGAGGTTGTGCGGGTTTTAGAATTTTGCAGATTTCTGGTAATTGCTTTGTTTACATTTTTTAAACCGTAATTTGAATGCCATATTGCAATCAAAATTATAATGAATGCTTGCAATATAGTAAAATATTAAAATAATTATGTAAAGTAATAAACTACTATGATTAAAAGTAAGGTAATTTCAAAAATGATTAAATTATGAAAAGTAAAGGTCAAGTAAATGATCAATAAAGTATAATTAAATATGCATAATAAAGATGAGATACATTTTCCTTGAATTATTCAATGAAACTTTCCTCATAAACATAACCTATTAATTCAAGTCAAAATCAGAAAATAAAAAAGTTTTATTTTAAGTTTAGCCAGTCTTAATAAACCAAAAAAGCTTGATTAATACATAAATATATTTGGTAAAAAGATTGCAATTGCCAGTGATATCAGCAATATCTTGATTTTTTTCAGAAATTTATGCTTCCTTGAAAAACCATGAGTTCAGTCATATTATAGAAAATTACATATTAAAACACATATGGAATCCTGTAAAACTGAAACATTCTGTAATTTTGCCCCTACATTTGAACTGAAAGTTTCATTGTTTACATCTGTGATATTGTGTGGATTTTAGGTGTTTGCGGATTTGAGGGAGTCTACTGTATCACACCAAAACAATATTCAAAATGTAAAAGAAGACATAATTTGTTAATTAAACCTATTCAAAGCTCAATTTAAATGAAAATTACCTAATTTCAGTATTATTTCTTGAACTCTGGCAGTTATATTTATTAAGGTAACTGACATCACGGAAAAAAGAATGTAAATTAGCATAAAAATATAATTTTTAATTTAATTTTTTCGGCAATTTTCATCCAAACTGACCTTTGGATAGGTTTAATTAAGAAATTATGTCAACTTTACATTTGAATATTTTTTGGTGTTGTATTACTAAAATTATGGCAGTAAGTTATTCTAAATGTAATGTAAATTATTACCATGGAATGACCCTATAAATCATAATAAAAATTAAAATATTGTTGCACTAATTCCAAGCAAACTTTGTTAAAAAGAGAACAAAATTTTACTATTTTAGACTAGAAGATATTATAAACCTAATTTTTTTTACGAGTGTGGAAAAATCATAATTGATTTAAAAAAAAAAAAAAAAAAAAAAAAAAAAAAAAAAAAAACCACTAAAATGTCAAAAATCGCAGAGGACAAAATTTATTATATTGGACTAAGAAATTAAAACAGGATTTCTTTTATGAAAGTTGAAAAAATCGCAGCGAAACATGTAAACTCTAAAAATCACATAATGTTCAAAAACTGTTGCACAAATTCCAAATAAACTTTATTAAAAGCAATAAGAATAATACCTTTTTCAAAAAAATACAACCAAGAAGGAGGACTCTTCACATACACATACATTGACAACATAAAACAGGACCCTTCACAAAACTCTGTTTTAAATACAGGCTTTTCATAAAACTTTTCCATCTCCAAATTGAACTTTTCTCAAATTTATTCATTTTTAAATAAAATCTGATTTTCACAAAATAGCTGAAGTAGTAAAAAAAAAAAAACCCATTATTTAATTTTTTTACACATACAGGATCTTGTTAAAAATAGATAAAGAGGAACCTGCATATGATATACTTAGGTTTTTCACAAATATAAAAAACTGTGAGAAAAATCAGGATAGAATCCTGAAAATGAATCCAAAAACTTTGCATTGTTGAGCAGAAGGGATTTTTTTTTCTTTTTAGAATGCCCTCAATGCTTTATTATTATTATTATTATTAATCCATCTACATTTGATCAGATTGTTCATTCTGTGAAATTTTAAAAACTGAAATAAAATAAAATAGTTTTATCACAGAAATTAAATTCAGAGCAGTCTGCTTTGTGGAAAAAAATACCAAAAGAGCCACTGGAAAAGAATTTGATGTAAACAAACCCCTTACTTGATACTGTCATAAACAAAAAAGAGACAAAATCTGAAAAATTCTTTGAAAAGAGAAAAAAATGAAATTTATGAAATATCGGTACTTTCATGTCAGACAGGTGTAAAATGCAAATCTTGCCAATAATATTTTTTTTATCACCAATGGCAACTTCATCCATTATTTGCATATGTAAAACAGAAATTTGTAAACAAATATGTAAAACAATTATTTGATGTTGTGATAAAAAGTTCCTGTTTCTGATGTTACTATTTATTTTGATTTAAAAAAAAAATGAAATCATTTAACGCACATATTTTAAATGTATGCAATATAAGTACTTTTAATGTATGCATTTTAAATGAAAGTTATATATTTGAAATAAAATGAGTGAAAGAAAGGTTTATACTTTAAATCAAGTAAATGCAATACAGTAGACTCCCTCAAATCCGCACAGCTTGGGACCAGAGGTTGTGCGAATTTCAGAATTTTGCAGATTTCTGGTCATTGCTTTGTTTACATTTTTTAAACAGTAATGTGAATGTAATAATGCACTCAAAATTATAATGAATGCTTGCAATATAATAAAATATTAAAATAGTTAAGTAAAGTAATAGACTACAATGATTACAAGTAAGATAATCTTGCTAATGATTAATTTATTAAAAGTAAAGGTCAAATAAGTGATCAATAATGTACACTGCTAAAAAAAATTAGGAGAGCAAGCAAAAAAGTGAAGAGAACAGTGCAAAACAGCAATGTATGGGCATAAAATGGATAGTACACATGTAGCAATGTGCAATACATAAAAAAAGACGCAAAAAAATGGTAAGGGAGCTTTTATTTTTTGAAAAGATGAAAAGAACATGAAAAGATGGTTTAGGGAAACAATTTGGTTTCATGTAAATCATAAAAAAAAAAGTATTGTTTAGAAATGATGCAAAATTTTTAATATGGTCTGTGTTCTCCTCGAACAGCTAAGATTGCTGCACACCTGTTTTCCATGGATGCGATGAGGTTATCGATAAGAGTTTGGGGAATATTGTTCCACTGCTCAAGAATTGCAATCTCCAAGTCCCAGACAGTAAAAGGAGGCCTCGGTCTTGCAGCAATGCATCATCTGAGTATGTCCCAAACATGCTCGATCGGATTTTGGTCAGGAGAGCATGCTGGTCATTCCATATGCTGTATTGTTTTAGCTTCAAGCATGTTTTCCACAAGATGAACTGTATAAAGTCTGGCATTATCATGCATGGAAAAAAAGAAATCACTAATTACTGCAACATAAAATATGACATGAGGTCTCAGTATCTCGTCTATATTACTCCAGACCGTCAAAGTGCCATTCCAAATGATATGCAGGCCAGAATGTCCACATATGTTGATTGCAGCCAAGAGCATCAACCCACCTCGTCTGTAATGTGATCTTTCACGAACGAATGTGGGATTATTTTGAGTGCCTCTTTCTCTCCATGCCAAAACACATCAGATGTCACATCCAGACTGAATCGGGACTCGTCTGTAAACAGAATTTCACTCAAACAACGTTGCCTCCAAACTCGATGTTCAGTTCCCCACCTTTTTTGGGCCGCACAGTGGCTTGAGGTCAACGGAATACAGTCCATTGGCTTACGTGCATAGAGACCACCCTGATGAAGCCTATTTTGGACTGTTTGGGTGGACACGCTTCATCCTTTGGCCAAGAACAACTGTGTTTGCAGCTGAGTAGCATTGACTGTTCCGTCTCTACGGGCTGTTAACAGGATATATCGGTCATCAGTTTCTGTGTTAACACATTTTCGACCTTGCACTTGTCAATGATTACCATTCCATGTGTCTTGGAATCGATTCCACAGCCTTTCATGGACACTTCTTGCGACTCCAACAGCGTCCACTACACTTCGTTGTGTTTCCCCAAATTCAACTGTCCCGATAACATGCCAAGCCATGGATTGCGGTAAATCATGTTGTTGTGACATTTTCAAGCCACCTTTTCTCAAAACACAAGCTGAGGATTGAATTTTACAACTGAGGCTGTGAAACAGACATTTCTGCAAAATCCTGATTTTTGCACTTATGACCTTTTTCCAGTTTTTGACGTCATAAACTTTAATTTATGTGTGAAGTTTTCTTTATCTGTTTTCTACAGCACTTTAAATTATGGATGCTTTATTTTACGTTACTTATCGGTGTAAATATTTACGTAATTTCATTAAAACCATGTGCTCCCCTAATTGTTTTGAGCAGTGTATAATTGTCTGAGCGAAGCGAAGGCTAATACTCAGTGAAATATTACTGTCCGGACACTTTACTACTACGATGGATATTAACGCCTTGTCCTACTAAAAAAAAAAGCCTAATAAAAACCTTTCGTCAAGCTTAACTCAAAAAATATTTGTCGTATTTCATTTCTGATTGCACCAGAAGGTACCTTGAGGGTCGCCTACTGAATGCACCTACTATGAAAAATAAGTTCCAAACCGTTTAAAAATTATATAGAAAAAACTCTTTAAAAAGCACAATTTATCTGCATACGTCACAGAAATTTGGTGTGCGTCACTTTCACCGGTTGATGTTTTCGTAGACAACTGGTTTGAACACATGGAGCAAATAAAAAAAAAAAAAATACGCACGCAGTAATATTGAATAGATCAGTTTCAACCACGTGATCACAAACCTTGCAACAACCCGTGGCAACCAGTTTTGGTGGGCAAACAAATAATAATACAGTATTCCGTACCACGGTGATCGTTTTTTGCCTGTAGTATAAAATCTGGCATGTTGTATGACGTACAATTGTGGATGATTAAAACAAAAGACATGAGTGTTTATTGATCCGGAGGTTATCTTTCTCTGGATGTCTGTCTGTCTATCATACAGCATGCAATTTTCTTGTAAAGGATGATATTATTATGCAGTAAAACCTCCATAACGGACACACCGATTAGTGGACACCTCTATTTAGCGGGCATTTTTTCGATTACCAACCCTTAAATAACTGTACATTTTTTACTCTCAGTAGCGAACACCTCCAAATAGAGGACAAATTCTGCCCTCCCGAGGTGTTCGCTATTCAGAAGTTTTACTGGTAAAACCTCCATAGCGGACACACCCGATTAGCGAATACCTCTATTTAGCGGACATTTTTTCGATTACCAACTCTTAAATAACTTTACATGTTTTACTCTCAGTAGCGGTCACCTCTAAATAGAGGACAAATTCTGCATTCTCGGGGTGTCCGCTATTCAGAAGTTTTACTGTATATAATATTGATAATTATTTTACAGGGCCGCACAAAAGAATAAGAATATATGAAACGAATATAAACTAAATTCGGGATTGGTAGATAGCTGATGGTAATGTAATTTTAGGATGTTGTTACAGTCATCCGCAGCATGTTTTTAGAGTTTCGTCCATCTAACGAAACCCTACCTGTCTCACTCCTTTGTCTGTCTGTTTGTCCGTCTGTCACAGAGCCCGTTCTCAGAAACTATATATGTCGGAGCCTTGAAAATTTGCATACTTATAGCTGAACACCACACATCAAACGGCAAATAATAAAATTTTGAAAAAGTCTAATATTTAACCCTCTGGGCTCTAACTTGTGTATTTTAAGCAATTTTTCTAACTCAGCCCTTAATTTAATTAAGTTGGAGACATGAAATTTTGCATACTTATAGCTGAACATCTCACATCAAACGACAAATAATAAAATTTTGAAAAAGGCTTAATATTTAACCCTTTGGGCTCTAACTTGTGTATTTAAAGCAATTTTTTTAACTCAGCCCCTAATTAAGTTGGAGACATGAAAGTTTGCATACTTATAGCCGAAATACTTATAGCTGAACACTTGCGATAACACGATAAATCATACTATTTTGAAAAAGTCATATTTAACCCTCTGGTCTCTAACTTCTGTATTTTAAGCAATTTTTCTAACTCAGCTCCTAATTAAGTTGGAGACATGACATTTTGCATACTTATAGCTGAACACCTCACATCAAACGACAAATAATAAAATTTTGAAAAAGGTCTAATATTTAACCCTATGGGCTCTAACTTATGTATTTTAAGCAATTTTTCTAACTCATCCCCTAACTAAGTTGGAGAATTGAAAGTTTGCATACTTATAGCTGAAAACTTGCGATAACACGATAAATCATAAAATTTTGAAAAAGTCATATTTAACACTCCAGTCTCTAATTTCTGTATTTTAAGCAATTTTTCTAACTCAGCCCCTAATTAAGTTGGAGACATGAAATTTTGCATACTTATAGCTGAACACCTCACATCAAACGACAAATAATAAAATTTTGAAAAAGGTCTAATATTTAACCCTCTGGGCTCTAACATGTGTATTTTAAGCAATTTTTCTAACTCAGCCCCTAATTAAGTTGGAGACATGAAAGTTTGCATACTTATAGCTGAACACTTGCGATAACACGATAAATCATAAAATTTTGAAAAAGTCATATTTAACCCTCCGGTCTCTAACTTCTGTATTTTAAGCAATTTTTCTAACTCAGCCCCTAATTAAGTTGGAGACATGACATTTTGCATACTTATAGCTGAACACCTCACATCAAACGACAAATAATAAAATTTTGAAAAAGTCTATAATTTAACCCTCTGGGCTCTAACTTGTGTATTTTAAGCAATTTTTCTAACTCAGCCCCTAATTAAGTTGGAGACATGAAATTTTGCATACTTATAGCTAAACACCTGACATCAAACAGCAAATAATAAAATTTTGTAAAAATCTAATATTTAACCTCTAATATTTTGTCTCGCGCAATTTTTAAATTTAAACTGTTTTGCGATACTATTTTTTGTTCATTTTGCATAATAAGTGTAATGTGACGTAATTTGTTTTATTTCAGATTTCTAACGCATGTTAATGAATTTATTTTACAATATCCTTTCTCTTTTAAAATTCGCATGTAAATATAGTTTTTATGGCGTAATTTCTAATAAGTGCCTGCTTTTTATACCTAATTATTTAATTGTAATTTGAAGGTTTTTTTCTGTTTATAATAGTAACGTGTAAATATTTTTTTTTATTTGAAGCAAACATTATTGTTTGCGCTGTTTATACAGTTGGCAACAGTTTAAATTAATACCATTTTCTAAAATATGTAAAAAATATCTGTCAAAATGCTGAATATTTGAATTTAAAATAGAAATAAAACCTCAAAAAATGAGTCAAATTAAAAAAAAAAAATTAATGAAATCTGCAGTCCGGGATCTTCTGTTGAATAAAATGATCCAAAAATGATTAAATTCCCATGTATAGCTTTTGCTCTTATAATTTTTTTTTTAATGGAACGATTTTGTCCAACTTTAGCATTAAATATCTCTTAAAATAATTCTTCGATTTGAAAACTGTATGCATTAGTGTGTTGATCAAACATTTCGCTATAATACCACCGATTTTCATATATTTGTATGCAATAGTTTTCTTAATATTAACGAAGAAAGACCTCCGGTCACAAAAAATTCAAAACCGGCGGCGGTGACAGCGTTAGTTACTTTTCATAGAATAGAGAGATATATAAAAATGAAAACTTGTCTATCTGTCTGTTTGTAATTTTATAAAAAATACATTATTTGGAAGCCAAAATTGTGAAGGGATACGTACATGTGTATTAAAACATGGCCGAGACAACTAAAGTAATCCGGAATCGAAATAACTTATAGTTAATTTTTAATTAATAAAAAACCACCAATTTAACAGCAATTTCTTATCAAATTTAAACATTTTTCGTTATAGCAGTTTCCAACAATTTCAAAACACAATAAAATTATTACTACAACAATTAATTTTCTACTGCAAGATTTCCACGTGAAAAATGAAAACTAAATAAATAGTTTGCCGAATTTAAAAAAAAAGGTGAATATTATGTCATAACTTTTCTATTGCAAGATATTCACGTGAAATATGAAATTGAAATAAATGGTTTGACGAATTTAAATGAAAGTGAATATAACTTCATAACTTTTCCATTTCAAGGTTTCCACGTGAAAGAGGAAAATATTACGTCATATTGGAAATATAAAGGGCATGGTGGATATAGTATAACGTCATATGAGTGTGAAAAATGTATTGAAGCATAATAAAAACCCGATTAGGGAAATATTGGCGTATTTTAACATTATTGCTCCAATTATAAATTGAAATAAGTTCATTTATAGCTGTATTTTTTTGCGTCTGTTATATACATTTATACATTTTTATATAGCGTTTTCATATGATTCATTCAACAACATTTCGGCTGCTTTCTTTAATGTTTATTTTGTGTTGTATGTTAAATTTTGAAATTGATTTTTCAGAACAAACATCCTTCAAATTCTGGGCAACGCCGGCACTTTAGCTTGTAACAGATAAATGGCTTTTGTATCTGTACATCTAATGCTAATATTATAAAGCGTTATAATATTATAAAGTATATAATATTATTAATGCTTGTACGTTTGTGAGGTGTTATCTCTGAAACTACATAGCCAACTTAAAAAAATGTTGGTGGCCATCTCTGCTCCGAAAAAAAGACTATTTTATGTCAGTGCAAGAACCTACATCGCTGCAGGAGCAAAAAAGTTCTAAAATTGTGATTTCTGCGATATTAATTGGGTTAGAAACTTTAAATTTGGTGCGGTAGTTACTTTTAAGATGTAAATACTCGTAATGAACGCTCCCTAAAAGGTTCAATTTGACGGATAAACGTAAAAATTTCTAGAAAGGTTCTAAACTATGATTTATTTGGAATACTGAAATTTTTGGGATACTGTTGGGGTTAGAAACAAGAACTTTGGCATGGTAGTAATTAATAAGATGTAAATGCTCGTTGTAGAACGAATTCTAAAAAATAGAAAGACTAAACAAAGCGGAAAAAGATCTAAAGATGATCTAAGTAACGAAGAACATGGAACTGTTAGGAATATAAACATGAAAATTGACATGGCTGTATTTATCATGACGTAAATTCTCGCAATAGAACAATTTCTAAAAATGTCGCTATAAAAAACAGTGCAGAAACAAAAAACTTTCAAAAATTTTCTATTTCTCTGTTACTGCTGAGCCCAAAATCTTGAAATTTTGCTTCGGGTTAGTTTTAAATTATACAATTGTCTCTATGAATGGTTTCTAAAAAAATTTAAATTTAAAAAGATGAAATTAAAGGAAAGCGATCTCAATTACCATTAATTTGGAATTATTAGGTACAGCAACTTTAAATATTTCATAATGCTGCATTTCCTCCCAGGCCCGTAGCTAGGTGGGGGCCAGGTCGGGCACTGCCCGACCTGGAAAAATATTTGCCCGTCCTAGCACAATTGACTGGACGCCCTGATCGACACAGTAAATTTCCGAACTTTTCTTTGCCTCATTAAAAAAAAAAAAAAGAAAAGAAAAAAGAAAAGAAAAAAAAACTTTTTTAGCATAGACTGTAACCTAACTAACAGACACCCATCCCTAAAACTTCTCAATTCAAACAAAACAATTTAATAAAAAAATTCATTTGTGAAGATTTTGTTTTTCTGTCGTTCCAAGAGCTGTGAGACATTTTTCGCTTTGTTGCTTTGTAGAAATTTACCTTACGGCCTCCCTAAAGAGTCAAACTACAGACTTAAGAGAATAATGGGGTTTAGAGATTATTCTCTAACTCCTTTCCTCAAACTGATTAACTGATGTCCGCGAAAATTGGTTTCTTTGTACAATTGCCATACATGAAATTTATTGTTATCAGGTAAGGGAAACCAAAGGTATGGATTTTCAGTTGCAGTTGGCTACCTATTTTATGGCTTGACAGGACAGGTTGTACAAAATGTGCAACTATCATGTGTTACAATCATGTGGTTTTGTCATTGTTGACTTCACTAAGTTGCTTTTGGGGGCTTTTGAACAAAAGTGGAAAATGTTCTTTAACAGCTTTTTTGACACTATTGCAAATTATAAAAGTTTGTAAAATCAATCAGTGTCACACGGAATTGCAATATCCAGAAAGAGTTTTTCAGAGTAAAAGGGTTTTATAATTACATTGTAAATTTACAATGATGCTATGGGGCAACGAAGAAAGATTTCCAGTAGGTAATAATAAAGACAGATATTTCTCTATCCAATTTTTTTTTTTTTTTTTTGATCAGACCAGATGGTTTTTGTTCAGGACAAAATTTGACAAGAAGGATACCTATATGCCTAAAATTATGCATCTCGATACAGGTGTTTAGTTTGTTTGTTTAAATATTTTTTTTATTTAATTTTTTATGCTATTTCTGTGTTTTTCCCCACATTCATAAAAGGAAACCATTTTCAATCTATCTTTCCATTTTAGCCGAATATAGTAAAGTAGTCTTCTGCGATTTTTGAAATTTTGTTAAATTTTTTATGCGATTTATACTCTTTTTTCGCGTTTTGCGTAGACTTTTTGACAAGGTTTTCTGAAACCGAAGAATTATCCAGTAGATTTTGTTGCTATCATGATTAAGTTGAAGGGGGGGGGGGGGGAATAACAAATTGGCTCCTGTAGGAACGTGAACGACGATGCTGGAAAATTACCTGGAAACTTTTACTTTTATCGAACGAAACATTACAATAATTCAAAGATTGCTTGATTCACGATCAGATTGGGGATATCCCGAACGGGTTTACACTACGGAAGGCAGTGAGGCCCACAAGGGGGAACCCCCGAAATAGGTTCTTTTTGGAAAAACCAACCACCGAAGCAAACAAAGATTAAATAATTACAGAATATAATTTATGTATAATTAACATTGGTAATTTATCGAGAGAAGAGAAATGAAACGTTAAATAAACAATTAAATTTAAAAAATCAAAAAACCCGACTGCGTAAAAAGTGAACTAATCAATTATTTCTCATCAATGTGAAACTATTTTTTTTCCCAATTCCTACTATTAGCTCACACTCTCGCTATATATATCTTGTTCAAATTTTCAATCGTAAATAAAATACGTTTTTTTCAAATATTAATTCATTAATTAAATTAAATTAATTAATTTTCAATAATCGAGAGAGCCCTCTTCTTGATCAAGGCATTTTAAGCGCAACGCTAGAGGAAAGAAGAATGGGAGAAAAAAAAAATTCTCTTATTGACCTAAGTAGGAATTGACTTAAAATATTTTTTTATATTACTTGTTTATATTACTAACCTATTTTTTTTATTTACTTGTATTGATGACTTTTAAGTTGTGTTTAATTGTTAGTTCCTATCTATAAACACTGTTTTGATGAGATCTATAGATGTCTATGATGGTTAGAGTTGTAGTAAAGCTAGAGATCCTACCTACACAACTTCCAGGTTGTGTAATATTTTAACTGAGCTTTTGACTGTAAAATAGTCAATGAAACATAGTCTTCATTTTGAAAGACCTATCCAATGATATGCCACTCAATAGGGTGCGTAAAAAAAAATTTCGTCTCTACCACCATTTTGTATTTTACGGCCGCCATTTTTAATTTATAAAAACAAAACCTGGCCTATAACCATCGGGCCGTTAAGACGAATTGATAGCGACATCATTCATTAAAATCCATCCAGCCGTCGGGATGTTTCGAGGGTATAAAGAAATTCACATACACAGATACGCGTGAAACACATAACCCTTCTTTTCAGTCGGGTAAAAAGAAACAGGTCGAACATAAGGGGATAGGTGGCAAATGCATAGCACACAGATGCCTGCTTATTGGGACCCCCAACGAGATTAATAAGCACATTTTTTTAACATTTGAATAAAATAGAGGCCTAAAAGTTTTGAATCTTGGCTTCCAACTTTTCCTTACTTTTAATAGGGACCCCAAAAAAAGATATTTTAAAAAGTATTTAGAACTTGCAAAATTTCTTTCATCTAGGCGGGCACCTTTAAAAAGAATGGTGGCTATAGAAAGAATCGCATGTCTGTTTTGGTTAAAGAAAGTAATAGTATTAAGGAAGTTTTAAACCTTATTGGAGCCCCCAACGAGATTAAAAAGCACATTTTTTATACATTTGAATAAAAAAATGGAGGCTACAAGCTTCGAATCCTGGGTTCCAACTTTTCCTCACTTTCATAACCCCCCCCCCCCCACACACACACACATACTTCCCCCAATAAAAGACAATTAAAAAAAAATTTAGAGTCTGCAAAATTTCTTTCATCTGGACACCGTTAAAAAAAAAAATTGTGGCTACAGAAAAGAAGTACATGATCTGTTTTGGTTGAAGGAAGTAATAGTATTAAGGAAGTTTTGAAGCTTATTGGGAACCCCAACGAGATTAAAAAGCATATTTTTTAAATATTTGAATAAAAAATATGGGGTCCAAAAGTTTTGAATCTTGAGTTCCAACTTTTCTTCATTCTTATAGAGCCCCCCCCCCCCCCCCCCCCGCCACCACCACCAAAAAAAAAAAAAAACCACAATTCAGAAAGGATTTAGAGCCTGCAAAATTTCTTTCCTCACCTTTAAAAAGAACGGTGACTATAGAAAGAAATTTTTTGAAGGAAGTAATTGTATTAAGAAAGTTTTTAAACCTATCGGGGCCCCCAATAAGATTAAAAAGCATCGTTTTTAAAAATTTGGCCTAAAAGTTTTGAATCTTGGGTTCCAACTTTTCCTTACTTTTATAGAAGGTTCAATTCTTACTTTTATAGACGGTTCAATTCAAACAGAATTTAGAGCCTACAAAATTTCTTTCATCTGGGCACGTTTAAAAAGAATGGTGGCTGTAGAAAGAAAGTGCTTATCTGTTTTGGTTGAAGGAAATAACAGTATTAATGAAGTTTTGAACCTTTTGTTTCACCTTTTTCTCCCATTTATAGGGGGCTCCCAAAAAGACTAAAATAGTTTATATTTTAAAAATAGAATTCAGAGCCTTCAAAAGCTCTTCTATCTGGGCAGAAATAAAGAATAGTGGATATAGAAGGAAAGCGCATATCTATTTCCTAGATCTGACCAAGATCTTTGACAAAAAATCAGTTTGGATAAAACAAATTAAAATGTTATTAAAAAATACATTAAAAATAATTATAAAAGTTAAAAAAAACATTATTCGGCTCAAAGGTACAATTACTTACTACTGGGCCACTTACTTTGCTCACCCCCCTCCTCAAAAAAATGGGGAGGAGATGGGGGCGGTTCCTACGGCCCTGGTTATGCCAAATATCTTATTTAACTTTAATATATTTTTTTATGTCTCTGAAGAAACTTTAAAAATTTTATACTGACTTTAGAAATATCTTATATTTTAAATGAAAAAAATTCCCTAAAATCGCAGTACATGTTTTTGAAGAACTACGTATAAGACTAGAAAAAAATTGATGAGATAATCTGCCACCCCTGGAAAAACCTTTGCCCTACCTGAAAGTATGGTCTAGCTACGGGCCTGTTTCCTCCGCAAAACATACGATTTAAATGCAACAAAACTGATAGATACCCACCTAGCATTAAATAAATTGTGAAATATTGAATAAAGACCTGTATGAAACAGTGAGTAGGTTGCCCGAAAGTACTTGTTAAAGTGTTCCTTCTCTAGGCTTTTCTCTCTTTCGCCAAGGCCACTAACAGAGGGAAGTGCCGTTTTAAATGTGATATGAATTTTTTATCCGATTCATTTTTCTAGACATTTTATCATAAGGTCATATTCTCAATTATCATTAGTAGATTTTTTATATATTAACTTATTCTGGTGAAATTTTGTAATCAGGTTCATATTGGCGTATGTTAGCTTGCATGATTTGCTGAATAAATGTGTATGGATTTGTAAATTACTTCAAATCACACTTTGACAGCTTAAAAGTTATGCAGACGATATATTCAGATCTTGTGTCATACTTTATGTTGTAATCATTGCCGATTTCTTTTATTTAATACATGCTAAATACAGCTCAACTTGTGCAGAATATGTTTGAAAACAAAACAATACAGCGTATGTAGTGGCCAGCATACACTCATCATTTAAATCCTATCGAGCATATCTAAAACACACTCTAACGAAGCATTGCATGCCACTTTTGATTTATTCGGTACTTTGATACTATATTAGATTTTGAGAAGAGAATTCCTTAAATGTTATCGACAACCTCATTGCATCCCTGGAAAACAGATATTGTACAATATTAACTATTCCGGGGGAGCACACACCATATAAAGTATAGTCCATTCTTTTTAAACATCATATATTTGTCATTTAAAGTTACTCAAATTGGTGCGGAGCGTCTGATTATGCTCTTGACATCATTTTACACAGTTAAAATTCCGATATAAGTAAATTAGTGTTTCATTTTCTATTTTACTTTTAATATATTGCGTACTTTCAATTTTATATCCATGCATGGCTGTCTTGAATGGTTTGATTTCCCATTTTTTTAAACAGTGTATACGAATTTATATATAAGATTTTGTAATTCTACAATTCGTTTATTTTCATCATTTCAATTTTTCGCAGTATATGGGCAATTAAAGATAACATCTCATTTTGTTTGCTTCCATATGTTATTATTAAATCTATGTTCTCAGTAATATCGCTCAGACTAATCCCTCTGAGGGAAGTCCTAGTTAAATATGCATAATAACGATAAGATACATTTTCCTTGAATTATTCAATGAAACTTTCCTCATAAAGGTAACCTATTCTTTCAGATCAAAATCATAAAGTAAAAAAGTTTTATTTTAGGTTTAGCCATTATTAATAAACCAAAAAAACTTGATTAATGCATAAATATATTTGGTAAAAAGATTGGGATTACCAGTGATATCAGCAATATCTTGATTTTTTTTCACAAATAAATTTACACTTCCTTCATGAAAAACCACGAGTTCACTCATATTATAGAGAATTACATATTAAAACACATATATAATCATAAAACTAAAATATCCTGTAATTTTGCCCCTACATCAGAACTGAAAGTTTCATTGTTTTCACCTGTGAAAATGTGCGGATTTGAGGGAGTCTACTGTACAAATGATAGCGATGGAGACAATATTTGGCAATTTATCACGTGCACCCAGCTAACATAAACATACCAAAATATCTTGAGAAAATTCAAAATGATAATTGTGCTGTATCATCAGAAATGGAACTACAATGGACTTCCTCAAATCTGCAAACTCCTCAAATCCGTAAATCACCGTAGATGTAAACGAGGGAGCTTTCAGTTCTGATGTAAAGACAAAATTTCAGACTTTTTACTTTTATATCATTATGTATGTATTTTTAACTTTAATTCTCATTAATATGACTGAACTCATGCTTTTTCTTGAAAAAAGTATAAATTTATTTCTGAAAAAAATCAAGATATTGCTAGTCATTGCAATCTTTTTATCAAATATATTTCGGGACTGGTGGCTTTTACACAAATTTTATTCGGTTGGCACCACTTTTAAAAAAAAATTTACCTTTACTTAAACAATCCCGAAAATGCTGTAATTAAAGAAACTAAATATGACTTTTCTTTTTTACTGGTGCCAAAAACAAATTCTGTATGATCTTTTTGAGGTGCATAGCATACGTGCACCCATGGTCCCGATTGGGTCAATCAAGTATTTTTGGTTATTAAGACTGGCTAAACGTCAAATAAAACTTCCTTATTTTATGATTTTGATGTGATTTAATAGATACCTTTATGGAGGCAAGTTTCTTTGAATAATTCAAGATAAATGTATCTCATCTTTATTATGCATATTTAATTATACATTATTAATCATTTACTTGGCCTTTACTTTTAATAATTTTATCATTTTTAAAACTATCTTAAATTTGATTATTTAAGTTTATTACTTAACTTAATTATTTTAATGTTATACTATATTGTAAGTATTCATTATAATTTTGATTGCATTATTGCATTCAAATTACTGTTTAAAAAATGTAAACAATGCAATGACCAGGAATATGCAAAATTCTAACTGTGGTTTCAAGCTGTGTGGATTTGAGGGAGTCTAATTTGAGAAATTTATTTTTAATATTGTTTATTTTATTATCATCTTAAAGAAAGCCATTTCTTTATTTATTCTTGATTTTCTGGACTTTCTTTAAGGTTTAAAAAGGGGCAGGCTGCTGTAGGTGAGAAAAAGGTACTTTTTAATTCTTAAGGACGTGTTTCAAATTCTTCAAAACACTTTCTTTTTTACTTTTTAAAGGCATTTTGGGTATTTTTAAAGCTACTTTTAGCAATTAAAAGCCAGAGCCCTCTTCTGAAGACAACATTGAGCCAATTTTTACTATACAAGCAAGTTTTTTTAATGTAAAAGGAAAACAGGGTATTTTCTTTTATTGAAGTGCAAAAAGGGTGCTACTTTGTAAACACAAATTAAATTGGGAAGCGGCTGCATAAACATCACCTCATAGAGTTGTCGGCTAAAATTCAAGGATTAGTTAAAATTCTATTCACATATTAATATGCAACTGGTCTGCCAAGTCATATCTTGGTGGAAAACAATTGCAAACCCATTTTTAGTGGTTGACTGGTAGGTTTACCATCGTGTTTTTCTGCTCCCAGTCCTCCATGTTTTCATACCTTTGGGCGCAGGAAAATACAATGATAAACCTACCAATCAACCACTAAAATAGGATCTGCAGGAATTTTCCACCAAGATATGATTTGGCAGATCAGTTGCATTTTAATATGCTAATTGAGTTCTGTCTAATCCTAGAATTTCAGCCGTCAACTCGATAAGGTGGTGGTTTGCACAGCTGCCTCCTGGTGTAAAAGGACAAGCAGGATGCAGGAACCTGCTGAAACTGTCTGGGGGTAAACACTGAGTTTTCCCAACAAGAAATTTAACATTAATACTAAATATTTTTAGAAAATTTGCACTTTTTTGCATTATCTGCTTTTGACATCAAAGGAATAGGGAAAAAAGTGTGCAAAATATACAAATAAATATGGTAAGTTCAACAAAATATCTTATTATTAGCAATAATATCAATGTTTAAATCTATGAAATTATATCTTTCAAAAGTAGCATAATATTTTTTTGGTGTTAGTTAATGAGAAATATCGTTAAAACACTCAAAGTTGTGATATTTTAATGACTTCTCCCCCTCCTTGCTGCCCCCCCCCCCAAAAAAAAAAGAGAAATTGATATGACAAAGTTTAATTTGAAACATAAAAGTGCGAGGAGAATCGATTAAAAACCATTGACTTACATCCAGTGGTGTATTCAGAAGCTGGGCTGATGGGGATCCAGCACCATCTGAAATTTGTAGAAAATATCAGTTATGAAAGTTTAGCAAAATGTAATGAAATTCAAAAGGAACCAAAATAGCTTCCGTTTTAGACAGGTTTTCATCTTAGAAAGTGTGTTATTTTGCAGAGGCCACGGAATAGCCATTTCAGTAAAGTATCTGTTATACACAGGCTCTCCTTACATGCATTTTATTATGTGAAAGGTGATGTGTGGTGATTAAAGGAGCATTATTAACCTTAAATAGTTTTAAAATCATTAATAAAAGGTTTATACACTTGCTATTTATCATTTGAAAATCTATGATTTAAGGTAATGCATAGATTGAGACATCTTCTCTGAATGAACTGCAAAGCCTGGAACCTTTTTTTTTTAAATTGCGCAGATGTCATATACGCCCCCATATTGGTGCGATTTTTTTCTGATGCCAATTTGAATAAAACATCAACAGCATAAACAACAACATCCGGGTTACCATATCAAGCAAAATAACGACACTTTGGCGCCAGTTAAGTACCCGCTGCATATATGACATTGGCGGCAAAAAAAAATCGCGGCAATATGGGGCGTATATGACATCTATGCCTTTTAAATTTACATACATGCTTGTTACGTTATAGCTTGTTATTCAGCTCGTTACAGCACTGTGATGTCTTATTTTATTTTCATAGCATTACAAAATATTGACAAAAAAGGTTGTTTTATAGTTGTGTAACTTTTTAATTAGAAATAAGCTTTATAAACATTTAAAATACATCATAAATCTAATTGAGTGATTCTGAATCTCAAATACACAAAAAGCTTCTTATCAACTACAATTTATGATTAAAAGGAATTCAGAAATTGCTGTCAAATTTGGCAGTTTAAGCCGATTTTCAAGCAGTGGCAGTCTCAGACTCAGGGAGCTGCTATTCTAAATGTATCCCATTTATGAGAAAATGAAAAACACTTATTCAATACTTAAATATTGCAAACGTCATGCATGTATGCTTCAAAATGAGTCCTAGAATGTATTGAGGAAGGAGGGGGGGGGGGTATGTCAGAACACTCTCAAATAATTTTAAATTCTCTCTTTATTTTGGTTTTATTTACTATTTATTGATATATCTTTTAGTGGATAATTTTCTGTATTCCGTTTAAAAAAATGTAGCATAACCATGGAATTATAATTGTGAAGATCAAAATCTGCCTAAAACAAAATTTTCCCCAGTCCCATGCGATTCCATCTTTGCAGGTTTGATTGTATAATAGTTGTGTTACCTGCTATGATGAAAACCTGTTTAAAGCCGAATTTTTCCTGTTTCTTGTGATTCCCTCTTCAAAATTTTACTATATTTCAACCGCTTCGAAATGATAAGTCTAGATATGCCACTGCTTACATGAATCATTACAATAATTTTACAAAGCTATTCAGAAAATCAGAATGACACTTGTCTGTTATAGGAGCCTAAATTATCTTGGTGAGAAAAAGAAAATTTTCATACATATTTTCGGTCAACCTATTCACTTTTTCATATGCACAAGCAATTTTTTTAATATTTATACAATTTATTTTATAAACAAAACATTTAACCATTTTTAAGCACAACCAGAAATAAAAAATGTTAAAAAATAATAATATAAATAAAATGATTAAATATATAAAGAAGCATAAAATTTACCCAAGTTTGTTTTCAAAGCTGTTTATATTTTTTGGCAGCAAATCTCATTTTTTGAAGGCCAAATTGTACCAAGCTTAAATAAACAAGTACTATCAGAAGTAGCTAAAATAAAAGTTTCAGATGTTTTTAGTTGTTCAAAACAGTTTAGTTTTTGGATTTTTTAAAGTGTAAATAATTTAAAACATTTTTTGGCTGAATCCTAGAATAAGCAAGACACTTGGCGATGTTGAATTTGGCAAGGTGATAAATCACTTATTCTTGAAATACCATTTTGTACCGTATTTTTGGGTATGTCTATTGCAATGTGATTGTGCAATTTAACTGGTTTATTTGGATCATTGGTTGTTTTCCACCACGGAGGAAGATATGGGTATTTCATTAAGTTGTTTTTTTATTTTGCTGTTTGTGATGAAGACAAGTTGATGGTTTGAAGCTTCATTCAATGTTTACGTTCATTCGACATATGTTTTGTTAAGATGTGTATTTTATTTTTGTTTTTATTTGCATATTTTGAAATATATCTTCATAAGCAGTCTATAAGTGCATACAAAATATCAGGAATAGAAGTATAAATAAATTTTTATTTATTTTATTTGATAAGTATTGTGTTTCGGGCATAAATATAAGTATATTGTGTTTCATGTGTTCTACAGATTTCTGTAATGAATTCGTGTATTTTTAAGATATCGAATAAAGAAATTTTAATATATTGTGAAGATTAATATCAGAGCTAGACAAATTCAAAAATCCTGAGCTTATTGACAAATTTTAAAATTAAAAAATCTGGAGATTATTGACAAATTGAAAAATTCAAAAATCCAGAGCTATTTGATAAATGCAAACTTCAAAAATCCAGAGCTATAAATTTTAAAACTAAAAAATTTGGAGCTATTTGACAAATTTAAAAATTAAAAAATCTGGAGTTATATGACATATTTAAGAATTCAAAAAGCTGGAATTATTTAAAAATTCAAAAATCCAGAGCTATTTGACATATTTCAAAATTCAAAAATCCATAACTATTTGACATATATTAAAAAATTCAAAAATCCAGAATTATTTGATAAATTAAAAAATCTGGAGCTATTTGACAAATTCAAAACTCTGGAGCTATTTGAAAAATTCAAAATCTCGAGTACAAATTTCAGTATATTAGAGTAAAAGTTTGAAATTGAATTTCTTTTACGAATGTTAAAAAATTATCATAGAACATGAAAAAACACTAATGATATTAAAAATTGTGAAAGAAACAAATATTTATACCAGGCTAAATGTTTTAAACTAAAATCCTTTGAGAAGTTTTAAAAATTCGCTGCAGAACGGGACAAAACTAGCATGACAGAATGATTGTCTTAGCAAGTTGATCAAAAATCAAACTTTTTTGCATTCATGGTTTGCTTTGTGAATGAGTTTCTCACTAAGTCTAAGTAATGAATCGTCTGCTTGCATTGCAGCCAAGAGCCTCGCTAAGGGGGATGATGGGGGGAGCCCCCCCCCAAAAAAAATAAAAATAAATAAAAATAAATTAGCGAATGCTGTTACACTTGGCAAATTTACAAATTTAATTGGCAAATTTACAAATTTAATTGCCAAATTTGTTTAAAATTTTAATAAAAACTATAATATACTTTCTATTTCTGATAGATTTGGCAAAAGTTACAAATTTAATTGGGAATATCATTAAACTTTTTACAAATAAGAACTATACTAGGACTTCCCTCAGAGGGATTAGTCTGAGCGATATTACTGAGAACATAGATTTAATAATAACATGTGGAAGCAAAGAAAATGAGATGTTATCTTTAATTGTCCATATACTGCGATAAACTGAAATGATGAAAATAAACGAATCATAGAATTACAAAATCTTATATATAAATTCGTATACACTGTTTAAAAAAATGGGAAATCAAACCATTCAAGACAGCCATGCATGGATATAAAATTGAAAGTATGCAATGTATTAAAAGTAAAATAGAAAATGAAACACTAAATTACTTATATCGGAATTTTAACTGTATTAAATGATGTCAAGAGCATAATCAGACTCTCCGCACCAATTTGAGTAAATTTAAATGACAAATATATGATGTTTAAAAAGAATGGACTATACTTTATATGGTGTGTGCTCCCCCGGAATAGTTAATATTGTACAATATCTGTTTTCCACGGATGCAATGAGGTTGTCGATAACATTTAAGGAATTCTCTCCTCAAAATCTAATATAGTATCAAAGTACCGAATACATCAACAGTGGCATGCAATGCTTCGTTAGAGTGTGTTTTAGATATGCTCGATTGGATTTAAATGATGAGTGTATGCTGGCCACTACATACGCTGTATTGTTTTGTTTTCAAACATATTCTGCACAAGTTGAGCTGCATTTAGCATGTATTAAATAAAAGAAATCGGCAATGATTACAACATAAAGTATGACACCAGATCTGAATATATCGTCTGCATATCTTTTGAGCTGTCAAAGTGTCATTTGAAGAAATTTATAAATCCATACATATTTATTCAGGAACTGATGCAAGCTAACATACGCCAATATGAACCCGATTATAAAATTTCACCAGAATAAGTTAATATATAAAAAATCTACTAATGATAATTGAGAATATGACCTTATGATAAAATGTCTAGAAAAATGAATCGGATAAAAAATTCATATCACATTTAAAACGGCACTTCCCTCTGTTAGTGGCCTTGGCGAGAGAGAGAAAAGCCTAGAGAAGGAACACTTTAACAAGTACTTCCGGGCAACCTACTCACACTGTTTCATACAGGTCTTTATTCAATATTTACACAATTTATGGTACAGATGTCATATTCACCCCATATTGGCGCGATTTTTTTCGGTTGCCAATTTGGCGAAAACATCAACAGCATAAACAACATAATCCGGGTTACCACATCAAACAAAATAACGACACTTTGACGCAAGTTAAGTACCTGTTGCCTATATGATATTGGCGACAGAAAAAAATCGCGCCAATATGGGGCGAATATGACATCTGTTCCCAATTTATTTAAAGCTAGGTGGGTATCTATCAGTTTTGTTGCATTTAAATCGCATGTTTTGTGGAGGAAATGCAGCATTATGAAATATTTAAAGCTGCTGTACCTAATAATTCCAAATTAATGGTAATTGAAATCGCTTTCCGTTAATTTCATCTTTTTAAATTTTAAATTTTTTAGAAACCATTCACAGAAACAATTGCATATTATAAAACTAACCCGAAGCAAAATTTCAAGATTTTGGGCTCAGCAGTAACACAGAAATAGAAAATTTTTGAAAGTTTTTTGTTTCTGCACTGTTTTGTATAGCGACATTTTTAGAAATTGTTCTATTGCGAGAATTTACGTCATGATAAATACAGCCATGTCAATTTTCATGTTTATATTCCTAACAAATCCATGTACTTCGTTGCTTAGATCATCTTTAGATCTTTTTCTGCTTTGTTTAGTCTTTCTATTTTTAAGAATTCGTTCTACAACGAGCATTTACATCTTATTAATTACTACCATGCCAAATTTCTAGTTTCTAACCCCAACAGTATCCCAAAAATTTCAGTATTCCAAATAAATCATAGTTTAGAACCTTTCTAGAAATTTTTATGTTTATCCGTCAAATTGAACCTTTTAGAGAGCGTTCATTACGAGTATTTACATCTTAAAAGTAACTACCACGCCAAATTTAAAGTTTCTAACCCAATCAATATCGTAGAAATGGCAATTTTAGAACTTTTTTGCTCCTGCAGCGATGTAGGTTCTTGCACTGACATAATATATAGTCTTTTTTTGGAGCAGAGATGGCCACCAACATTTTTTTAAGTTGGCTATGTAGTTTCAGAGATAACACCTCGCAAACGTAAAAGCATTAATAATATTATACACTTTATAACATTATAACGCTTTATAATATTAGCATTAGATGTACAGATACAAAAGCCATTTATCTGTTACAAACTAAAGTGCCCGGCGTTGTCCACAATTTGTAGGATGTTTGTTCTGAAAAATCAGTTTCAAAATTTAACATACAACACAAAACAAACATTAAAGAAAGCAGTCGAAATGTTGTATGAATGAATCATATGAAAACGCTATATAAAAATGTATAAATGTATATAACAGACGCAAAAGAATACAGCTATAAATGAACTTATTTCAATTTATAATTGGAGCAATAATGTTAAAATAGGCCAATATTTCCCTAATCGGGTTTTTATCATGCTTCAATACATTTTTCACACTCATATGACGTTATACTATATCCACCACGTCCTTTATATTTCCAATATGACGTAATATTTTCCTCTTTCACGTGGAAACCTTGAAATAGAAAAGTTATGAAGTTATATTCACTTTCATTTAAATTCGTCAAACCATTTATTTCATTTTCATATTTCACGTGAATATCTTGCAATAGAAAAGTTATGACGTAATATTTACCTTTTTTAAAAATTCGTCAAACTATTTATTTCATTTTCATTTTTCACGTGGAAATCTTGCATTAGAAAATTAAATGTTGTAGTAATAATTTTATTGTGTTTTTTAATTGTTGGCAACTGCTATAACGAAAAATGTTTAAATTTGATTAGAAATTGCTGTTAAATTGGTGGTTTTTTATTAATTAAAAATGAACTATAAATTATTTCGATTCCGATTACTTTAGTTGCCTCGGCCATGTTTTAATACACATGTACGTATCTTTTCACAATTTTGGCTTCCAAATTGTAGATTTTTATAGAATTACAAACAGACAGATAGACAAGTTTTCATTTTTATATATCTCTCTATTATAAAAAAAGTAACTAACTCTGTCACCACTGCCGACGCCGCCGATTTTGAATTTTTTGTGACCGGAGGTCTTTCTTCGTTAATATTAAGAAAACTATTACATACAAAAATATGAAAATCGGTGGTATTATAGCGAAATGTTTGATCAACACGCTAATGCATACAGTTTTCAAATCGAAGAATTATTTTAAGAGATATTTAATGCTAAATTTGGGCAAAATCGTTCCATTAAAAAAAAATTTATAGGAGCAAAAGCTATACATGGAAATTTAATCATTTTTAGATCATTTTATTCAATAGAAAATCCCGGTGTGCAGATTTCATTAATTTTTTTAATTTGACTCATTTTTTGTGGTTTTATTTCTATTTTAAATTCAAATATTCAGCATCTTGACTGATATTTTTTACATATTTTAGAAAATGGTATTAATTTAAACTGTTGCCAACTGTATAAACAGCGCAAACAATAATGTTTGCTACAAATAAAAAAATTATTTACACGTTACTATTATAAACAGAAAAAAACCTTCAAATTAGAATTAAATAATTAGGTATAAAAAGCAGGCACTTATTGGAAATTACGCCATTAAAACTATATTTACATGTGAGTTTTGAAAGAGAAAGGATATTGTAAAATAAATTCATTAACATGCGTTAGAAGTCAGAAATAGAAGAAATTGTGTCACATTACACTATTATGCAAAATGAACAAAAAATAGTAATGCAAAACAGTTTAAATTTAAAAATTGTGCAAGACAAAATATTAGAAATTAAATTTTAGATTTTTTCAGAATTTTATTATTTGTCATTTGATGTGAGGTGTTCAGCTATAAGTATGCAAATTTTCATGTCTCCAACATAATTAGGAGCTGAGTTAGAAAAATTGCTTAAAATACACAAGTTAGATCCCAGAGGGTTAAATATTAGACTTTTTCAAAATTTTATTATTTGCCGTTTGATGTGAGGTGTTCAGCTATAAGTATGCAAAATTTCATGTCTCCAACTTAATTAGGGGCTGAGTTAGAAAAATTGCTTAAAATACACAAGGTAGAGCCCAGAGGGTTAAAAATGACTTTTTCAAAATTTTATGATTTATCGTGTTATCGCAAGTGTTCAGCTATAAGTATGCAAACTTTCATGTCTCCAACTTAATTAGGCGCTGAGTTAGAAAAATTGTTTAAAATACATAAGTTAGAGCCCAGAGGGTTAAATATTAGACTTTTTCAAAATTTTATTATTTGTCGTTTGATGTGAGGTGTTCAGCTATAAGTATGCAAAATGTCATGTCTCCAACTTAATTAGGGGCTGAGTTAGAAAAATTGCTTAAAATACAGAAGTTAGAGACCGGAGGGTTAAATATGACTTTTTCAAAATTTTATGATTTATCGTGTTATCGCAAGTGTTCAGCTATAAGTATCCAAACTTTCATGTCTCCAACTTAATTAGGGGCTGAGTTAGAAAAATTGCTTAAAATACAGAAGTTAGAGACCGGAGGGTTAAATATGACTTTTTCAAAATTTTATGATTTATCGTGTTATCGCAAGTGTTCAGCTATAAGTATCCAAACTTTCATGTCTCTAACTTAATTAGGGGCTGAGTTAGAAAAATTGCTTTAAATACACAAGTTAGAGCCCAGAGGGTTAAATATTAAAACTTTTTCAAAATTTTATTATTTGTCGTTTGATGTGAGATGTTCAGCTATAAGTATGCAAAATTTCATGTCTCCAACTTAATTAAATTAGGGGCTGAGTTAGAAAAATTGCTTAAAATACACAAGTTATAGCCCAGAGGGTTAAATATTAGACTTTTTCAAAATTTTATTATTTGCCGTTTGATGTGTGGTGTTCAGCTATAAGTATGCAAATTTTCAAGTCTCCGACATATATAGTTTCTGAGAACGGGCTCTGTGACAGACGGACAGACAAAGGAGTGAGACAGGTAGGGTTTCGTTAGATGAACGAAACTCTAAAAACATGCTGCGGATGACTGTAACAACATCCTAAAATTACATTACCATCAGCGATCTACCAATCCCGAATGTAGTTTATATTCGTTTCATATATTCTTATTCTTTTGTGTGGCCCTGTAAAATAACTATCAATATTATATACAGTAAAACCTCTGAATAGCGGACACCCCGAGAATGCAGAATTTGTCCTCTATTTAGAGGTGACCGCTACTGAGAGTAAAACATGTACAGTTATTTAAGAGTTGGTAATCGAAAAAATGTCCGCTAAATAGAGGTATCCGCTATGGAGGTTTTATCAGTAAAACCTCTGAATAGTGAACACCTCGGGAGGGCAGAATTTGTCCTCTATTTGGAGGTGTCCGCTACTGAGAGTAAAAAATGTACAGTTATTTAAGGGTTGGTAATCGAAAAAATGCCCACTAAATAGAGGTGTCCACTAATCGGTGTGTATGGAGGTTTTACTGCATAATAATATCATCCTTTACAAGAAAATTGCAAGCTGTATGATAGACAGACAGACATCCAGAGAAAGATAACCTCCCGGAGCAATAAACACTCATGTCTTTTGTTTTAATCATCCACAATTGTATGTCATACAACAGGCTGAAAACGGTCACCGTGGTACGGAGTACTGTATTATTATTTGTTTGCCCACCAAAACTGGTTGCCACGGGTTGTTGCAAGGTTTGTGATCACGTGGTTGAAACTGATTTATTCAATATTAATGCGTGCGTATTTTTTTTTTATTTGCTCCATGTGTTCAAACCAGTTGTCTACGAAAACATCAACCGGTGAAAATGACGCATACCAAATTTCTGTGACGTATGCAGATAAATTGTGCTTTTTTATCAGCTTTTTCTATATAATTTTTAAACGGTTTGGAACTTATTTTTCATAGTAGGTGCATTCAGTAGGCGACCCTCATAGGTACCTTCTGGTGCAATCAGAAACGAAATCCGACAAATATTTTTTGAGTTATGCTTGACGAAAGGTTTTTATTAGGCTTTTTCTTTAGTAGGACATGGCATTAATATCCATCGTAGTAGTAATATGTCCGGACAGTAATATTTCGCTGAGTATTAGCCTTCGCTTCGCTCAGACAATTATATTTTCTAATTGTGGTAACTTGGCAAAATTATAAAACTAGTTGGCAAATACTAAAATTTGACTTGGAAATTTAAGGTCCTCTCTCTCCCCACCCCCACCCCCCACACACAAAAAAGTATTTGTGATGGCCCTGATTGCAACGTGATGCGAGTGGAGAAAATGTCGCTTTTCAGGTTGCTGTATTTTAGGTTGGCGTGCGTAAGTATTTGGAGCTTCTCATAATTGGGTGTGTTGCTTGTTCTAGAATTCTGCACATTTGTTTTGTCCTGCACAGATAAATGTACTGGACAAACTATACATATGAAATGAATTGTATGTACATTATCTATTTAGTGAATAAACATATGTTGAACATACTCATATGCTTCAAATAATAATTATTAAATTGAATTAATAGGAATTTTAGGTACTACTTGATTATCCCATTGACTAAGAAACTATTGCGAAATTATAAGATTGTTTACATGTGTTTCTTATGTCATCAAGCGATTTTTAATTCAAAGTTTTATTGGTATTTTGATTAATGTTTTTCTAATTTGCTTGTTCTTCTGTTATTTAAAATAAAAATTATGTCAATTTGTATAATTTGGAAAGTAGTTTTTCCTATTTATATAATTTTGCGAAATTGGTCGACGGGATAATGAAGTAGTACCGAATTTTAACACACTACTTCGCAATAATGAAAACATTGTTTTAAATGTCATTAGCAAATACAAGGCCACTATATCACTTGGATCTCTGACCTGATGAATAGTAATAATTTAATTTACATTTAATTTTAATTTTTTATCCCTAATTTTGGCTGTTTATTTTTATTTAATAAGAGACGACACTTAATAAAACTGAAGATCAAGTCTTATAAACCATGAATCAATCACAACAATAACATACTGCACAGAAAAAAGACAAGATCACACTTTGAAAGGTAAAAATGCATGCCTCACTATAAAGTTTAGTTTTACTGATGATAAGTATTCAGAGTTTATTTTAGGCTTACAATAGATCAGAACATTATACATTTAAGAAATCAATGCAACACAATTACAGCAAAAATAAGCATAAAATCTAAAAATGGTTGGCTATTACACTTTTAAACATGGATTCTAACTTCTGTACTACTTTTCATAATAATCCTTCAGATGCACCCAGATTCATTTACATAAAAAAGATTTTTTATAAACATTATACAATATGAAATTTTGCATAACCAACAATCAGGAACTAGATAGTAATAACCAAAGCCATAACAGAAACCAGGTGACATCACTTAATAAGAGCTGTATCGAATATTCGAATATTGTTGTTCGATGGCAAATCGGATGATATCATTGTAGGCAAAATATTGTTAACTGATTGGTCAAACCTGTGAGATGGATGAGCAAACGAGAATGCGCAATGGACTATAAAATGAAAATGAGATTGTATACAATACCAACATAAATTAAATATTTCCCTGTAATATTCAAATACATGCCAATTACTTATATTTTTTTAACTGGTACAATTTTAATTATTGTCTAATGTTTAATAGCACTGAAATCGATGTATTTTATATCGCTATTGAAATATACACTTTATTAATCGAATGCTACATAGCACAAGCGTACATCTCAGTATTATTGTTTAATTGCTCTTTAATTCATTTATTTACATCATGACTTAAAGTGTGGAGCCATATAGTTGCAATTTCCGTTACTTTTTAAAGACGCTCTTTATGACCTAATATCTCTAAGAGATATATTTTGCATGATTTTCTTTCGAGATTACTCATATTACTGCTGTATAGGTAATAGTTTAGCATTAATTACGTAAAAAATCATTTTACTTTGAACAGATATCAAAACTTCTTTCTTCGTTAATTTGTATTTTCTTCCGTGATTTTTATTACTAAACTAGCTTTGGAAAAAAATTAAAGAGATCAAATTAATGGTGATATTAGGCCTAAGATCTCAAGTACGGTATGAATTACTTAATTTCAGGCTAAATAAATTTTACTAGAGGCGAAATCTAAAATTTTATTTAAATTTGTTTCCACATTATTCGAAATTGCATTATTATTTTAATGAATAGTAAGAAAATAGTTGAAATTTAGATTTGTGGCCTAAATTTAAAGGACTGTGACCTCTTGTTTATAGGTGTTTACATACTTCCTAAGTCTAGCAGGATTTTGAATTGTTTTCTTGTACTCTTGTTTTTCTATATTTTTGCTGTACTATATTTTACATTTTTTTTATACTTGGTTACTTTTCTGTTATAGGGACCTTCGTGTTACTGAGATTTGTTACCAAATGATATAAATGACTATAAAAACAAACCTGGGGAACTTTTATGCTTGTTTATATATGTAGTATTTGGTACTTCTTGGTTATCCCGTCGACCAAAAAACTGTCGTCAAACTTTAAGATTAAATGCGAATATTGGATGATTGTAAATGTCACATTCACTTGACATTAAACGTGTTTGCTACGTCATCAAGTCTTTTTAATTCAATGTTTTACTTGTATTTTTTTTAATATTTTACTAATTTATTTGAGTACTACTTGATTATCCTTCCAACCAAACAACTATCGCCAAACTGTAAGATTAAATGCCAATAATGGCTGATCGTAAATGTGACAATCTCTTGACATTAAACACGATACAGGTGTTTGTTACGTCATCAAGTGATATTGGTACTTCTTAGTTATGCCGTCGACCAAATTACTGTCGCCAAATTGTAAGATTAAATGCCAATAATTAATTAATTGTAAGATTAAATGCTAATAATGGCCAATAAAACCATTAATGTGACGTTTTATTTGTATTTTTATTAATGTTTTACTAATTTATTTGTTCTTTCATTATTTAAAATAAAAATTATGTCAATGTGTATAACTTGGCGATTTATATAATTTGGCGAAATTGGTCGACAGGATAACTAAGAAGTAGGGGAGACCAGGGTACAGTGGTCCACTTTTGCAGTTAACAGTTTTTTTCTCTTTAACGGAGAGACCAATCTACCTGAAAATATTTTTGAATATTCTTTAAACCTTTCTACATGCCTCATAATTTTCACAGAACATAATTTCCAATGCATTTTTCAAAAAAAATTTTTTTACATAGTACACTCGTGAAGTGGACCAGTGTACCCCGGAAGCGGGATACGCTGGTCCACCCACTGGGACACAGTGATCCACTATTAGTTATTGTCTAAAATACAATATAAATCTATTTATAATTAATCTAATTCTTTTTTATTTTATCATTTACCTCCAAAATAATATAATACAAATTTGCAAGTAGCATTTTCAAACAAAAAACATATAAAATTAAAGAATTATCAAAAAATTTATTATATTTTGAAAATAACAAATATAAGATACAGGAGTGATGGCAAACAAGTTATTAAATACAAAAAAATCAGTAAACATTGAGACAAATATGATGAAAAATTTATTAGAAGCTCAAAATAGTCAGGATAAAATAGTTTATTATGAGCTAACCATGTGCTCTGAAGTTATAAATAACCAATCCGGTGAGGTCATCTATTACTTATTAGGCTACAGTTATATTTTTCAAAGGCAGTAAATACAAAACAAAATATTTCTTAATATGTTAACTCTACAATGCATGATTTTCATTTCTCTCCTTCTCCCCCCCCCCCCCCCCAAAAAAAAAAAAAAAACCAAACAAACAAAAACCTGCTATATTGAACAAGAAAACTTATTTTAAAAATCACATGTGAACTGTTATCCATAATTTAGGAGAAAATTAAAGTGTCAGATGGCTACATTATAATCTGAACAACATAATAACATGGAATTTAAAGTGTGTCAAATGGCTAATCTATGCATTGTAAATAACATGGAATTTAAAGTGTGCCAAATGGTTAATCTATGCATTGTAGAGTTAAATAAATTGTCATTTTTCTTTGTTTACTTTATTTTATAGTTAAATAATTATTTTAAAACAATATTTCTTTATAGAGAATAAGTAATTATTAAATATTTTGAAAATTCTTCATTACAGGAGCAGTATTCATTGTGGACCACTGTACCCCAGCAGTGGGCGGCCCACTGTGCCCCATGTTAAAGTTCAAAACATACTCATAAAAATATTATTTAAAGTTTTCTTTCAAGCATATCAGCTTTTAAATTTAATAAAGACTAGTGTTTTACCTTTTCGAAAAAGTTGTTTTATCTTATTTATCCATAACCTTTAATTACTCAAGAAAGAAAAGTATGATGATGAAAAATTTTACTTTTAGGAGCTCAAAACAACCAGTCAGGATAAAAGGGTTCATTCTGAGCTAACGATGTGTTCTGAAGGCTATAAGTAATCAATCCAGTGCTGTTATGAATTAACCTAAAAGAAAAGTTTTAAAAATTTAAAAATAAGTAAAATATAAGGGGTGGTCCACTGTGTACTTAGGTCCACTGTACCCTGGTCTCCCCTACCGTGAATTTTAATTCGACTTTGTATTTTTATTAATGTTTTTCTAATTTATTTGTTATTCGTTACTAATTAAAATAAAAATTATGTCCATTTGTGTAATTTGACGAATAGTTTGGTGATTTGTATAAATGGTGAAATTGGTCGATGGGATAACCAAGTAATACCTAGTGTTTATATTTATATGTGTCTTATTTTAATAAAATAACAGCATTAAATTCATTTAAACTTTATAAATTTAGTTTACATAAGGAATGATGCAGCAGTAACTCTCCATAGTTGCAGATAGGACTTGCTTCCACACAGCAAGTGGCATAGAAGTAGTATATTGCCAAAATCGAGATTTTGTGTCATTGGTCCCGTATCCAAACTGATTCATTAAAAAACTAATTTATAGGTCTAATTTCTACAATTTTTCTACATATATATTAGGGATGCAACAAATAATGGTTTTGCCGAATAACCGAATACCAATTATTCGGCCTAGTTATGGCCGATTATTCAGCCGCCAAATAATGAACACATTTTTGTCTAAAATCAAAATATAGTATGCACTATACACACAATTCTTATATATTTCACAATTAAAATATATTATTTTCTTTTTAAAGAATTATTTATATGCAAATTTAATTTTTTAAAGCATTATTTTGTTTTGGAAAAAATATTCGCCTATGTTCGGCCTAAAAATTGCCACAATAATGTAATTCGCACCCCCCCCCCCCCCCTCCCTTCCTCCCAAAGAAAAAAAATCTTAGCAAAAGTTACTCCTCAGGTACTATACAGTTACATTTTAGTAGATATCATGTATGTTGTTGTTACATTTTAAAATAATGACAAAATTTTAAAGTACACTAGAAAATATAAATTTCAACTTTCACATGAAAGAAAATAAAAAATAAGAAATCTTAATATCTTAAGCAAAATCACTGATAGAAGAATATCCTAAATATGGTGGAAATAAATCACTGTAGACTTTATAAAGCTGACAATTAAACAAAAAAGCCGTGTTTTTTCTTTTGCTATGTCACTATTAAGAAGTGTCTATTAAGAAGTACACAATGAATGTTTTCGGATTTAGAGGAAGGAAATATCTGTGAGGAAAATAAATTTTAAAATATTGACTATGCAGTACTATCTTAGGTATTGTATTGTTACAATTTAAGATATTATGTATGTTGTTGCTGGTACATTTTAAAATAATCACAAAATTTTAAAAGTACTAGCCAACATAAATTTCAAGTTTCAGATGAAAGAAAAAAAAAAAAAAAAACTATTGCAGCATAGGGTCAGGTGGGGTAAAGTGGTCAGGCGGGGTAAAGTGGTCATAATTCATAAAAAGGGCTAAAATCCTGACTAATATAGAAATTTGAATAATTTTGTTTTAATTTTAGATTTATTAAGTATTGATCAAAGTTTCTCATTCAAAAAAATATTTTTAGTAACATGTTTGAGCCACTGAGCACTCATTTTGTCTGTCTTTGTTACACCTTGTTCTTTTAACTCTTTAATTAACTTTTCAGCTGCATTTTGTTTATTCCAAATTTTGTTAAATTGGCAGTTAAGAAAGCTTTACACATATCTCAAGAACATATTTTTATTTATCACAGATTTTATTTCATAGTAGTTTTAGTTACATGGGGTAAAGTGGTCATAGGGTTAGGCTTAACTTATAGATATTTGATCTGAGTTAAATTATTCATTATATACAATGCCGGTTTATTAAATACTAATAATTATTAAAAACTATCTGCAAATAGTTATTATTTAATAATAGTTTATAATTTGGGGGTTAAACAGGTTAGGTTTAATTTTTAATAGGTTCTGAATAGTGAATGAATTAACTAAGTGTAAACTCGAATTTCTTGCAAAGGTTACATCAACTAATTTAACAACCAACACATTAACTACTTTTTCTAATACCTATACTTGTATTATATAAGAAAATGGTCCACAAGAAAATCCTGAAAATTTTTTTAATGTTGATGAGGCTGGAATGGATATGGATAGCCAAAATAGTCTAGTTTAAAAAATTTTACGCAATGCAATGCATTATATAAAATTCAGAAACCAAAGGAAAGATAATGTTTAGTGCTCCTTTTGGTATATCAGCTAGTGGTTATTACATTCTTGCATTCGCAGTTTATGAGTGAGTATATATGGATTATGGTTAAAGGGTGGTTGTGCACGAGCATTGTATGAATCATGGAATCTGGCTAGATGCAGGATTCTGTACTTGAATCTAGGATGGATCATTTTATTAAGTAAATAGTACACCGAAAGCTTACAAAAGCCTGCCCTTTTATTTATGATTCTGATGGACATAAATGAATTATGATGCCGTGAAAAAAAGCTATCGACAATCACATAATAATACTCTGCCTGCTACCTCATACTAGTCATAGTCTACAACCATTAGATCTAGGTGTATTTTCCCCCATTAAAAAAAGCCTGGAAAGGAATTTTAAAGAAACAGTATCAAGAAAGCCGACTGCAAAATATGTAAAAAAATTAAAATAAGCTACATTGGCAACATTATCTACACTCATTTCAGATGTGAATGGAATTGTTAGATATAGTTTAAGGAAAAGAAAATGTGTCCAGTCCAAGATCGGGGTAGTATTGACAGAAAAAACACTTGCATTATATCTGCAAAAATAACAAGAGGAATGAGATACTTAAAAGTTGCATAAATTTCCAAGAGGAAAAATACAACAAAAAAATATCCCTAATCAACATTCTCTTTTGAATCCATTTATAATCGCTAAAGATGACATCTCAAACCATATCTATAGGACCTTGAGTGTTGCTAATATATGAAATGAAGAAATCAATAAAGCAATTTATTGGGAAAAAAACCTGATTATTTTTCTTAAAGTATGTTTAAAAAATCCAAATTTGACAATCATTATACTTTTCCAGAATCAGGTGTGATCAAAATCAATGAAGAACCAAATTTTAACAACAAACAATTTTAACATTACAAATTTACACTTTAATAAAATAAAATGGCAGATAACTTACTATAAAGGTTGTTTAAAATGTTTGTAAATAATAAAATGTCACTTTTTATTCATTAGTTTATTTTTTTATTACACTTTTTCAATGTGACCACTTTACCCCATGCACTACTCACTTTACCCCACCCCCTGGGGTAAAGTGGTCATAAAAATATGCCTGAAAAAATATGTTATAAAAAGGTGTTATTCCCCAAAAATATTTCTGAAATGGATATGGATGTACTCTAGAGTAATGTAATGTAAAATAACACCCAAAATTTTAGAAAACATTACAGAAATTCTGATGTTTATATCCTCTGAAAGTTTGAAAAGCCTGTTTTTATGACCACTTTCCCCCACCTGACCCTATACAACTTAAATATTTTTGTTATACATATATCTATATCTAATCTATAGTCCTATATATTTATGTTCTTTATAGGTCTAATTAAAAAAATCACTGAAAGAAAGATTTTTTAATGTAACAAGGGATAAATATTAAACTTCCCATTATGCTTAAAAAAAAAAATAGAATTTACTTGTATGACTCTATTAGGAAAATTTTGAATAGGTTAATTTTAAATTTAACAGATTACATTAACTTATTACAGATACTTTTTGTACATATTGATACAGCATAAAAGTTTTAACATGATTCCTAAATGACTCTCTTATTTAAAAATGGGTAGATAAAACCCATTCAGGGTATCAAAGTTAGAGTGAAAAAAAAAGTGTTTGTTAATTTCAAATAAAATTTTCATTATAAATGATGAATATAAATTGTCAAATTAAAAAGTTTTACTGTGTAAATATAAAAACAATTTTTACATTATTATTCGGCCAAGGCCGAATAATGGACTTGATATTTGGCCGAAGCCGAATAATCGTTTCATCTCTAATATATATATAGGGGAGAGTGGGATAGAATGGGGCAGTACTTTTTTCTCTTTATGTATCATTCTAAATATTTCATGAATCACACACTAGATGAAGCAATGGTAGCCCAATCTTCAGTTGAAAAAGTTGCTGATCTGCATAAGCTTGCAACTGTATAAAGAAAAAGATTTATTTCAAGAATCAAAAGTAAATTTACTTCGTATATACGTTTTATGCTTTCTGTATATTAATGACTTGTTTATGCATAGATGTAATAGTTTCGCTATTTATGGAACATTATACTGTATGTTACCAATAATTTAAACTAAGCCTTTAAGCAGCATTTTTGTTTATACAAGAAGTTTAACACCCGGTAGCAGAAAGTTCGAGACGGAAGACGGACGTCGCAGATTTTCTTTTCTCTTTTGCAGACTTTTTCATTGAACTTTTATTTTGCTTCATATTATGTTTAGCTCTTTAATACTTAATATAAAATGTTAAGATTATTATTAATAAAAAATTATAAAATGCCTAAAAACGCTACAGGTAAGTGATTGCTTGATTAATTAACGCTTCAGTTGTAAAAATATTTTACCTGCAGATTATTTTTTGGCCCCAAAGTAATCTGTCACAAACACTTGGACAAATTTCTGCTACTGGAGTTTAACATAAAAGAAGGTAGTGGTTAGGAATGGGACAAGTCCAATTCCTTCTTTTTAATAAGATTAATGTAAATTGCTAATATGCAAATATTTTTAGAGGTTAATAATCATAACATTGATAATATATTCATTTACTTCAAAATGAAAATAAATAGAACTGATGATTTTTTAATGTCATCTATGACTGACAATCCTGAATTTTCCTTCCAGTGATGAAGATACTGGAATTTGATACTATGGCACAGACATTATCAACCTACAATCTTTGTTAGATTGTATATGTAGTCGACACTAAACTATTTGTGCCTTATCATTCTTTGTTTTATAGCTATCCTGTTAATGGGGAAGTATGGGACACATTTTGAAACTTACAATTTCTTTAATTATACAATTGTTTCTGCAAATTATTTTTCTATATTGTCCAAGGACATTAGAAAGTGTTTCATTTTGTATTCTATAAATTGAATTTTTTTTTTTTTTTTTTTTTTTTTTTTTTTTGTGCCAAAGTTGATTTTTTTATTTTTGTAAAAAGTGTCCCAATCCTCCCCACTTAATAAATAATATTAAGAGGGCTCTAATAATTACTCTCTATCTTACCAAGGTTCCTATAACAGAAAGGCATCTTTTTTGGTATAATGGCAGAAAGATAGATCTCCAAAGAGAGTTGTCAGTCACCAATCATGTTCAAAACAATAATTAATTCACTTTTATTAAATACATTGCATCATTAAAAATGGTAAATGATAATTTTACTTACTTGATAATGTTAACTTACTGCTTTTAACATGATTGGTAATGATAAACAGTATTGGCAGTTGCCAGCCATTTTTGGGGATTTATCTCTTGGCCTGAATAATACGTAAGTACCTATCTATATATGTTATGTACAGTCGTGAAAAAAAAAGTAAACACCCCTTACTAACTCTGCAACTAATTATAATGGAAAAAACGATTGGAAATAAAGTCTACTATTAAATGATGTATTAAAAATTTGCTTAGGGGGGCATCTACATACCAAAATCAGACCAAACATTGTTTGTGTCAATGGTAACACCCAATTTTGACAATATATTTTAAATCTTCAGTTCAAACTATGCCTGGAAAGGAAATTTCAAGTCATCTGGATGATAAGTTTTTCAATTATAAACATTCAAAATTTAGAGCTTCTAATGTTAAATTACATTTTCATATTTTCATTAATAGTATCTCCTGAAATTATAATCCTATTGTGATAATTTTATTTTGTGTATTGTAACACTAAAAAACCCCAAACATAAATACATTGAATTTGTAATTTAAGAAATTTTATAATATGAATTGTGAATTTAATATTAAAAAAAAATATGAATTGCAACCTACAATTTTTTTGATATATTTATTATGTCCTGCTTTATGCAAATTCTGAATTTCAAATTTTTCCTCCACGTAGTTTTCAAATTATGAGTAAAAAATGTCAAAATGACGGTTTAAGGTGCCATCTATCATGTTCAGAAAAGCATAATTTAAAAAATATATATTTTACTGATTTTAATGGAACATTTGGGCTGGCAATAGTCGAAAAACATTAAGCGAGTTAGCTGTTTATATTGGCAAGAAATAATATCTTAATAGATATAACATAGTCATTCTGTAGCATTTCAACAATTGAGTACCGAACTTCAATTTGGATACAGCCCCTAAAATATGCTAATCATATGAATTTCATGAAAATTTCCATTTAAGCTAATTGAAGGGCGTGGAATCTATTTATTGTGTCAAACTTGGGTTTTGCCATTGAAAAAAATAAAGTTTGGGTTTGTTTTGATATGTAGATGGTCCCCTAAACAAACTTTATGTACATCATTTAAAAGTAGACTTTATTTCCAATCGTTTGGTACCAGTAACTTTCTTCTACAATAATTTGTTGCAGAGTTAGTAGGGGGTGTTTACTTTTTTTTCCGTTAATATCATAACTCTATATCTTTACTAATATTCTATTGTTTGTTTGTTTGTAGGGCTGTGATATCTGAAACTACTGAAATAATTGGTAAATTGATCGTGATGGTGACAGTCCCTGCTCCAACATAGGCTATATTTTTGCCGTGCCACTTGCACATGTCAGTTACTTAAAGGTTTTTAAATTTTTAATAAAATTAAGCATTGCTTGCTAAATTAAATTTCTATTGTATTCTTATATTGTTGCATGGGTACCGATGCCAAGGATTACAGATTTCGTATACAGTATGTTCCCTAAAATCTGTACGTCATCACAGATGTAAACAATGAAACTTTCAGTTCAGATGTAGGGACATAATTAGACTTTCTTATATCAATTCCATATGTATATTAATATGCAATTCTTGTAAACATTACTGAACTTGTGCCTTTTTTATGAATGAAGTATAAATTTATATTTGAACAAAAATCAAGATATTGCTGATATCAATGGTTTTATCAATTAATGGCTGATATCAATTGGTATCAATGGTATATTTATGTACTAGGACTTCCCTCAGAGGGATTAGTCTGAGCGATATTACTGAGAACATGGATTTAATAATAACATGTGGAAGCAAAGAAAATGAGATGTTATCTTTAATTGTCCATATACTGCGATAAACTGAAATGATGAAAATAAACGAATCGTAGAATTACAAAATCTTATATATAAATTCGTATACACTGTTTAAAAAAATGAGAAATCAAACCATTCAAGACAGCCATGCATGGATATAAAATTGAAAGTACGCAATATATTAAAAGTAAAATAGAAAATGAAACACTAAATTACTTATATCGGAATTTTAACTGTATTAAATGATGTCAAGAGCATAATCAGACGCTCCGCACCAATTTGAGTAACTTTAAATGACAAATATATGATGTTTAAAAAGAATGGAATATACTTTATATGGTGTGTGCTCCCCCGGAATAGTTAATATTGTACAATATCTGTTTTCCACGGATGCAATGAGGTTGTCGATAACATTTAAGGAATTCTCTCCTCAAAATCTAATATAGTATCAAAGTACCGAATACATCAACAGTGGCATGCAATGCTTCGTTAGAGTGTGTTTTAGATATGCTCGATCGGATTTAAATGATGAGTGTATGCTGGCCACTACATACGCTGTATTGTTTTGTTTTCAAACATATTCTGCACAAGTTGAGCTGTATTTAGCATGTATTAAATAAAAGAAATCGGCAATGATTACAACATAAAGTATGACACAAGATCTGAATATATCGTCTGCATAACTTTTGAGCTGTCAAAGTGTCATTTGAAGTAATTTACAAATCCATACATATTTATTCAGAAAATCATGCAAGCTAACATACGCCAATATGAACCCGATTATAAAATTTCACCAGAATAAGTTAATATCTAAAAAAGCTACTAATGATAATTGAGAATATGACCTTATGATAAAATGTCTAGAAAAATGAATCGGATAAAAAATTCATATCACATTTAAAACGGCACTTCCCTCTGTTAGTGGCCTTGTCGAGAGAGAGAAAAGCCTAGAGAAGGAACACTTTAACAAGTAATTTCGGGCAACCTACTCACTGTTTCATACAGGTCTTTATTCAATATTTACATACAATTTATTTAATGCTAGGTGGGTATCTATCAGTTTTGTTGCATTTAAATCGCATGTTTTGCGGAGGAAATGCAGCATTATGAAATATTTAAAGTTGCTGTACCTAACAATTCCAAATTAATGGTAATTGAGATCGCTTTCCGTTAATTTCATCTTTTTAAATTTTAAATTTTTTAGAAACCATTCATAGAGACAATTGTATATTTTAAAACTAACCCGAAGCAAAATTTCAAGATTTTGGGCACAGCAGTAACACAGAAATAGAAAATTTTTTAAAGTTTTTTGTTTTTGCACTGTTTTATATAGCGACATTTTCAGAAATTGTTCTATTGCGAGAATTTACGTCATGATAAATACAGCCATGTCAATTTTCATGCTTATATTCCTAACAATTCCATGTACTTCGTTACTTAGATCATCTTTAGATCTTTTTCCGCTTTGTTTAGTCTTTCTATTTTTTAGAATTCATTCTACAACAAGCATTTACATCTTATTAATTACTACCATGCCAAAGTTCTAGTTTCTAACGCCAACAGTATCCCAAAAATTTCAGTATTCCAAATAAATCATAGTTTAGAAACTTTCTGGAAATTTTTACGTTTATCCGTCAAATTGAACCTTTTAGAGAGCGTTCATTACGAGTATTTACATCATAAAAGTAACTACCGCACCAAATTTAAAGTTTCTAACCCAATCAATATGACAGAAATCGCAATTTTAGAACTTTTTTGCTCCTGCAGCGATGTAGGTTCTTGCACTGACATAAAATAGTCTTTTTTTCAGAGCAGAGATGGCCACCAACAATTTTTTAATTTGGCTATGTAGTTTCAGAGATAACACCTCACAAATGTACAAGCATTAATAATATTATATACTTTATAATATTATAACGCTTTATAATATTAGCATTAGATGTACAGGTACAAAAGCCATTTATCTGTTACAAACTAAAGTGCCGGCGTTGCCCAGAATTTGAAGGATATTTGTTCTGAAAAATCAATTTCAAAATTTAACATACAACACAAACATTAAAAAAAGCAGTCGAAATGTTATATGAATGAATCATATGAAAACGCTATATAAAAATGTATAAATGTGTATAACAGACGCAAAAGAATACAGCTATAAATGAACTTATTTCAATTTATAATTGGAGCAATAATGTTAAAATAGGCCAATATTTCCCTAATCGGGTTTTTATCATGCTTCAATACATCTTTCACACTCATATGACGTTATACTATATCCACCACGTCCTTTATATTTCCAATATGACGTAATATTTTCCTCTTTCAAGTGGAAACCTTGAAATAGAAAAGTTATGAAGTTATATTCACTTTCATTTAAATTCGTCAAACCATTTATTTCATTTTCATATTTCACGTGAATATCTTGCAATAGAAAAGTTATGACATAATATTCACCTTTTTTAAAAATTCGTCAAACTATTTATTTCATTTTCATTTTTCACGTGGAAATCTTGCAGTAGAAAATTAATTGTTGTAGTAATAATTTTATTGTGTTTTTTAATTGTTGGCAACTGCTATAACGAAAAATGTTTAAATTTGATAAGAATTTGCTGTTAAATTGAAGGTTTTTTATTAATTAAAAATTACTTTAGTTGCCTCGGCCATGTTTTGATACACATGTACGTATCTTTTCACAATTTTGGCTTCCAAATTGTGGATTTTTATAGAATTACACACAGACAGATAGACAAGTTTTCATTTTTATATATCTCTCTATTCTAAAAAAAGTAACTAACGCTGTCACCACCGCCGCCGGTTTTGAACTTTTTGTGACCGGGGGTCCTTCTTCGTTAATATTAAGAAAACTATTGTATACAAAAATATGAAAATCGGTGGTATTATAGCGAAATGTTTGATCAACACGCTAATGCATACAGTTTTCAAATCGAAGAATTATTTTAAGAGATATTTAATGCTAAAGTTGGACAAAATCATTCCATTAAAAAAAAATTTATAGTAGCAAAAGCTATACATGTGAATTTAATCATTTTTAGATCATTTTATTCCATAGAAAATCCCGGTGTGCAGATTTCATTATTTTTTTTAATTTGACTCATTTTTTGAGGTTTTATTTCTATTTTAAATTCAAATATTCAGCATCTTGACTGATATTTTTTACATATTTTAGAAAATGGTATTAATTTAAACTGTTGCCAACTGTATAAACAGCGCAAACAATAATGTTTGCTTCAAATAAAAAAAAATATTTACACGTTACTAATATAAACAGAAAAAAACCTTCAAATTAGAATTAAATAATTAGGTATTAAAAGCAGGCACTTATTGGAAATTACGCCATTAAAACTATATTTACATGTGAATTTTGAAAGAGAAAGGATATTGTAAAATAAATTCATTAACATGCGTTAGAAGTCTGAAATAGAAGACATTGTGTCACATTACACTTATTATGCAAAATGAACAAAAAATAGTATTGCAAAACAGTTTAAATTTAAAAATTGCACGAGACAAAATATTAGAGGTTAAATATTAGATTTTTTCAAAATTTTATTATTTGTCGTTTGATGTGAGGTGTTCAGCTATAGTATGCAAATTTTCATGTCTCCAACATAATTAGGGGCTGAGTTAGAAAAATTGCTTAAAATACACAAGTTAGATCCCAGAGGATTAAATATTAGATTTTTTCAAAATTTTATTATTTGTCGTTTGATGTGAGGTGTTCAGCTATAAGTATGCAAACTTTCATGTCTCCAACTTAATTAGTGGCTGAGTTAGAAAAATTGCTTAAAATACACAAGTTAGAGCCCAAAGGGTTAAATATTAGACCTTTTTCAAAAATTTTATTATTTGTCGTTTGATGTGAGCATTTCAGCTGTAAGTATGCAAAATTTCATGTCTCCAACTTAATTAGTGGCTGAGTTAGAAAAATTGCTTAAAATACACAAGTTACAGCCCAGAGGGTTAAATATTAGACCTTTTTCAAAATTTTATTATTTGTCGTTTGATGTGAGGATTTCAGCTATAAGTATGCAAAATTTCATGTCTCCAACTTAATTAGGGGCTGAGTTAGAAAAATTGTTTAAAATACAGAAGTTAGAGACCGGAGGGTTAAATATGACTTTTTCAAAATTTTATGATTTATCGTGTTATCGCAAGTGTTCAGCTATAAGTATGCAAACTTTCATGTCTCCAACTTAATTAGGGGCTGAGTTAGAGAAATTGCTTTAAATACACAAGTTAGAGCCCACAGGGTTAAATATTAAACCTTTTTCAAAATTTTATTATTTGTCGTTTGATGTGAGATGTTCAGCTATAAGTATGCAAAATTTCATGTCTCCAACTTAATTAAATTAGGGGCTGAGTTAGAAAAAATTGCTTAAAATACACAAGTTAGAGCCCAGAGGGTTAAATATTAGACTTTTTCAAAATTTTATTATTTGCCGTTTGATGTGTGGTGTTCAGCTATAAGTATGCAAATTTTCAAGTCTCCAACGTATATAGTTTCTGAGAACGGGCTCTGTGACAGACGGACAGACAGACAGACAAAGGAGTGAGACAGGTAGGGTTTCGTTAGATGAACGAAACTCTAAAAACATGCTGCGGATGACTGTAACAACATCCTAAAATTACATTACCATCAGCGATCTACCAATCCCGAATTTAGTTTATATTCGTTTCATATATTCTTATTCTTTTGTGAGGCCCTGTAAAATAACTATTAATATTATATACAGTAAAACCTCTGAATAGCAGACACCCCGAGAATGCAGAATTTGTCCTCTATTTAGAGGTGACCGCTACTGAGAGTAAAACATGTACAGTTATTTAAGAGTTGGTAATCGAAAAAATGTCCGCTAAATAGAGGTATCCGCTAATCGGGTGTGTCCGCTATGGAGGTTTTATCAGTAAAACCTCTGAATAGCGAACACCTCGGGAGGGCAGAATTTGTCCTCTATTTGGAGGTGTCCGCTACTGAGAGTAAAAAATGTACAGTTATTTAAGGTTTGGTAATCGAAAAAATGCCCACTAAATAGAGGTGTCCACTAATCGGGTGTGTCCATTATGGAGGTTTTACTGCATAATAATATCATCTTTTACAAGAAAATTGCATGCTGTATGATAGACAGACAGACATCCGGAGAAAGATAACCTCCCGGAGCAATAAACACTCATGTCTTTTGTTTTAATCATCCACAATTGTATGTCATACAACAGGTCAGATTTTATACAACAGGCTAAAAACGGTCACCGTGGTACCGAGTACTGTATTATTATTTGTTTGCCCACCAAAACTGGTTGCCACGGGTTGGTTGCAAGGTTTGTGATCACGTGGTTGAAACTGATCTATTGAATATTAATGCGTGCGTATTTTTTTTTTTTTTTTTTTATTTGCTCGATGTGTTTAAACCAGTTGTCTACGAAAACATCAACCGGTGAAAGTGACGCACAACAAATTTCTGTGACGTATGCAGATAAATTGTGCTTTTTTATCAGTTTTTTCTATATAATTTTTAAACGGTTTGGAACTTATTTTTCATAGTAGGTGCATTCAGTAGGCGACCCTCATAGGTACCCTCTGGTGCAATCAGAAATGAAATCCGACAAATATTTTTTGAGTTATGCTTGACGAAAGGTTTTTATTAGGCTTTTTTTTTAGTAGGACATGGCGTTAATATCAATCGTAGTAGTAATGTGTCCGGACAGTAATATTTCGCTGAGTATTAGCCTTCGCTTCGCTCAGACAATTAATCAAGCTTCTTTGGTTTGGTTATTAAGACTGGTTAAACGTGAAATAAAACTTCCTTATATGGTTTTGATATGGGAATTAGTAGGGTACCTTTATGAGGCAAGTTTCATTGAATATTTTAGGAAAAATGTATCTCATCTTTATTATGCATATTTAATTATACATTATTATTTGCTTGGCTTTTAATGTTTTAATCATTTTTAAAATAATCTAAATTTTTATCATTTTAGTTTATTATTTTATGTAATTATTTTAACATTTTACCTACTATATTGTAAGCATTCATTATAATCTTGATTGCATTATTACATTTGAATTCTGTTTAAAAAATGTAAACAAAACAATGATCAGAAATCGCAAAATTCTAAAATCTGCACTACCTCTGGTCCCAAGCTGTGTGGATTTGAGGGAGTCTATTGTATATGCTTTGTACATACTGTATCGATTAATATATCTCTATATCTATATTAATATTGCAACACCTGTTTGTTTGTTTGTAGGGATATAATATCTGAAACTACTGAACCGATTTCATAAGTAATGGTGGCAAATTGATTGTAACAGTCTCGTGTTCCAACATAGGTTATATTTTATGCCATACCATTTCCACATGTTAGTTGCTTAAAGGTTTTTAAATTTTTAATAAAATTTATCTAGCATTGCTTGCTAAATTAAATTTGTGTTGTATTCCTATTATATTGTTGCATGTGTACCATTGCCAAGGATTACAGATTTCAAATATCACTTTTTGTTAAAAAAAACAAGGCTTGGCTTTATATAATTGCAAAAATCTGTTATTAAATAAGGCAAAGAAAAAAAAAATCTCCATAATCCTTGGCACGTTTGTGTTTATATTTAAAGGGGGGGGGGGGGGGGGGGGAGTTCTTTCATTGATAAAAGGGCTGAATCCCAGAACAGCCGAGACAATTGGCGAGGCAATAAATGGATTTTTGTTGTTACAAGTTCGTTTCGTAAATTTTTTCCACGCCTACAGTGGTGTGATCTTGAAGTTGGATCGGCTTAATGGGATTGGTTGATTTGTTGTGTATTGGATGGCTATGCCTACGTGAAAACTTTTATCGACAATTAGCTCAGCAGTGTTTTAACAACTCAACTCTGCATGTGTAGAAGGAAGACATTTTGTAATTGTAAAATTTAAATGACGGCAAGGCAAAAGTTTGTTATTGTTAATATTTGTTGATTTTTTTTGCTGTTTTTAGCTGTAAAATTTGAAAGTTAAAGCACCTGTGTAATTTAGTTGTTCATTTTTTTTTTGCTGGAAAGTTAAATGAAGTTTACTGGACGACTGGAAATTTATGAAAATATGGCAATTCAACAATTTTTAGACTTGGGTTTCAAGAAAGGAGATGTCTGTTAAGGTATGTCAATACTTTTATGGATTTTTTGTTGTAGTGTTTTATATTAGCTGTTTATTGTATATTTCTCATGTATGGTCTTACAAGTTTTGTACATTTTGAGATTGCTACACAGCGAGAACTGCTGAATTTTGATATTGCTACACAGCGAGAACTGCTAAATTTTGAGATTGCTGCACAGCGAGAACTGCTGAATCCAGTGATTTTTTTTTTTTTTTGGTTAATGAACGCGTTCATATAATGTTCAGCGATTGCCGCTTTAACGAGTTTCCTTCATTTTTTAGATTGCTGCAGAACTAGGTTGTTGTATTCAGTGATGCATATTATTTTTTTATGAACGCAAAGCGTTCATACTTCCGTAAATTAGAAATGAATTGTTCAATGTTTACTCTGATATAGGCACGGGCTTTAAAATATTAAATGTTGCCATGGTTTTTTTCTGAAAGTTGTTGAGAAATGAAAATTTTAATCATTAAATTGTGACTCTGATTTGGAAAGATACCTTAAAAATTTCACATTTTTCAATAAACTTATGTTGAAGTCATTTGTTTTATTTTGAATCTCATAAAAATCAGCTTCCTGTGTTTTTTAATTCGTCGTTATTTATAAATGTTATATTTCCCATGATTCCAGGATGATGACGTAGTAAAAAACAGTCTGGAAGCATTCAGGAAAGTAGGCCAATCACGTTAGTTTTCAGGTTGGTGTACGTGGGGTGTTTGGCGCTTGTCAGAAAAGCCGCCAAATGGGGTGTCTCGCCTGTTCTGGGATTGTGCCGATAAAAGCTTTTCATTTCTTTGTATATTTATGGTCTTTAGAAATTTGCAACTTTGTAATTAAGGGGGACTCAGTATACTTTGAATTATTTTTTTTATTTGAGAAATTCATAATGTCTTTTTGGCATATTATTAAACAATTTTATGAAGTAAAATTATTTAAGGCTGTTTTGAAATCCAAAGGAGCTACTTTCTGACACATTTCTGAATTCATTTTTGTTCAGAAATGCATGAAATTCACAAGTGTTTTTATTCAGAAACTATTAATCGAATGACATTTTCCAAATTTTGGATCTTTCAAAAAATACTGTCAAAGTGGATGTTTTGAACCAAATTTCCACACGTTACAGTGTGGGAAAAGAGAAAAACTTGTCATATGACATGAATTGCTTTTCACTGAATAAGTAATTTATTTATCGAAAAATGAAAAATGCTATTCAATTCCAAATCATTTCAATAGTCAGGTTTGCCAATTTTGTGTCATTACATTTACAAATGTGTTAGAAAGTTTTGTGTTGTTGAGCAATGAATTTGAGAACCACCTTAACCACTTCACCGTTTGCCCCGAGATAAGTCGTGGGTAAAAGCGCTGTTTCCCCATACCTGTCAGCCGGTGAAGTGGTTAATGAACAAAAATGCAATTATTGTGGTACCTACACTTCGAAAATTTGAATTTATTTAAGAAATATTTTTAAACTACGCTTCTCTAGCAATTTAGAATGTTTCTAAACTTTTTCTTTTCTTTTCTTTCTTTCTTTCTTTCTTTTTTTTTTTTTTTTTTTTTGCATGTGTGTGTTTTTAACCGACTTCAAAAAGAAGGAGGTTATCAATTCGACCTGTATGTATGTTTTGTCCATGTTCACGCATAACTTTCTTAAATAGGAACCGATTTTGATAATTTTTTTATTGTTTGAAAGTGTAAGTCCCCCATTTGGTCCCATTCCAATTTCATCAAAATCTGATGATTAGAATTTTTTTTTTTGAAATAAAAACTTAAAAATCCAAATCCTTTTTGAAGCAGTCGCCCGATTATAAGCGCTCATCTTTGATACTGTTACTCTTACAGAGATACGAGATCTTTCAAAGTGCGAAAACTTAGCTGGACAAAGGCTGAGATCCAGATAGGTTTTTCGCTGGTAGTGAAACGAGATTGACAAATCAGAAGTTTGCAGTTTTGCGAACTTTTCGCTGTTTGCAAAAATGCAGGCTTCTGATTTTTCGATCTCGTTTCGCTAAGAGCGAAAAATCTATCTGTATACCGGCCATTCTGACATCCACCAAACCGGAAGGCCCACATAGACACAAACCAATATTGGAAATCGGTGTTGAAAACTTTAAAATCAACCTTTAGAGTTCCTTATGTATCAGAGCACATGTACAACGCCTAGAATAAATAATGTGGAAATCTGCTATCCAAACAGCACTAAAAAATTGTATCCCTTAAATGTGCAATGATGCTGTAATCCAATGAGCCGATCGCAGCGACATCTGCATTATATTTTCAAATTTCAATGTAAACATTGTACTATAACAGCGTCTAGACCAAGTTGACTTGAAGTTTTAGAAAATATCCTCAGATGTCGCTCCGATCGACTTTTTGGATTTCATCATCGTTTTACATTTAAGGGATACAATATTTTAGTACTTTCTAAGTACTACTGCTATAGCGCCTAGAATATAAAGTGTGAAAGTCGGCTATCCCTGTAATACTTAAAAAAACGCTAAAATATTGTATCCCTTAAATGTGCAATGATACTGCTGCAATATGCAGATCGCAGCGACATCTGCAGGATATTTTCTACAACTGCAAGAAATTGCTAGTCTATGCAATGTAATACTAGTAATATGAAAATCCCGCAGATGTTGCTGCGATCGACACTTGAATTTTTAGCAGCATCGTCGCACATTTAAGGGATACAGATTTTTAGCACTTTTTGGATAGCATATTTCCACACTAGGTATTCTAGGCACTGTACTACTGCTACAGAGTCTAGAATATATAGTGTGGAAATCGGCTATCCCAGTAATACTTAAAAAAGTGCTAAAATATTGGATCCCTTAAATGTCAAACGATGCTGAAATCCAATGAGTCGATCACAGCGACATCTGCAGGATATTTTCTATAACTCCAAGACGATTTGGTCTAGACGTTGTAGTAATAAGATGTGTTTACTTTGAAATTTCATAATATATCGTAGATGTCGCTGAAATCGGCTCCCTGGATTTCAGCATCATTGCACATTTAAGGGGTATAATTTTTTAGCGCTGTTTGAAGTGCTGTAGATTTCCACACTATGTATTCTAGGCGCTGTACTACTGCTATAGTAAGTCAGTATGTTCTGGATATCTGAATCTGAAGAAACAATGAGAAAGGTTCAGGATCGGAACACAGTAGGCATTGTGAACATGCTTACAGCATCTAGAGCTGGACCAAGTTACAGCGTCTAGAATACATAGTGTGGAAATCTGCTATCCAAGTAGCGCTAAAAAGTTGTATTCCTTAAATGTGCAATGATGCTGAAATCAAGGGTGCCGATCGCAGCGACATCTGCGATATATTTTCAGATTTCAAAGTAAACATCGTATTATTACAGCGTCTAGACCAAATCGTCTTGGAGTTTTAGAAAATATCCTGCAGCTATCGCTGTAATCGACTCATTGGATTTCAGCATCGTTTGACAGTTAAGAAATCCAATATTTTAGCACTTTTTTAAGTATTACGTGGATAACCGATTTCCACACTATATATTCTAGACGCTCTAGTTATATAATAGATAATGCCTAAGTTTGCTATGGTTTGGACATAAATTTCTCTGAAAGCAATTTGCCCCGCGCACTGATGTGTGTAAACTTTATTGATGGATTGTCAGCTTTTCCTCACCCAATTCCGTTGTCCGTATTTATCAATGCGGACCTTACAGTTTACTGGATGCGGTAACTTTCCGAAGTGTGAGATCTTGTCTAGAAAAGATGCCCATTCAGAAAACCCAAATATCTAAAACGATACTAACCGTCATCAAAAGTGGGGATCAAAAAGCTTACAATTCAATAGGAAAGTGACCTTATACATCAGAGTTTAGCAAAGTGTTTCTATTAGTCGGTACACTGCAAAGTGCCTCCATATACAGTACACATAAAAGTGACTTTTTATGTGTTGCAGCATCTTCGGTTATCAGATTCAGACTAAACACCTAATCATTGACGCTCATTTCTGATGTCTTTACTGCCTAAAGATGGGGAGTATTGGTATGAGAATGGTGACATACGGAAAAAAAATTATTGATTATTAGATTCTAGACAAAAGCTATCGCCATGAATCTTGAAGAGTTTGCCATTATTGCCAAACTAATGCTTGTTAAATTGTCCTCCACTCGTATAATCAAACTTGTCCAAGTGAAAATCGCCAAGTTCTGGAATAGAAAATGTCTAGTTTTGCCGTAGTGTAGGCAAACACGTATGTATAAACAGAGTCTGAGCATTGTATGTCACCACTCTCAAATAGAGGCACCTTACATGAGGAAACAATTGATGGAGATTATCTGAAAATAATAATGTAGAATTATGGACCACATGATTGGTTTATTGAATATATCTGACCTGTATGCTTGGCGTCAAGCACCCGCTTATAATTCATCGTCAATATACAGGAATGAAATAGCACAAGGAAATTTACAGCACCAGAGAATTACATCCAGGAGCTCCACAAAGAGTGTGCATTGGTTGGTTGATTTTTTGACGGCCGATTATCTACACTAGGGATATAGGCCCAAGGGGGGGGGTGCCCTTTGTGGGGGTCTTTCTAATGGAACCTAACCTGTAATTATGCATGGAAATCCATGGCTCGAAGAAAACCATAAAACTCCGAACGATTAGGCGGACGGGTGCGATTGGGATCGAACCCAGCACCTCCCGTCTACCAGCTTCGAGAGCAGAACCTCTCAACCACTGGTGGGGCGAGTGTGCAACGGAGCCAGCGGGATTCGAATGCCTTGACCACTCAGCCACGGTGAGCCCTGCACCGCATTTTCACACCTGACAAGTTTACAGCTTTTTGGATGCCAGTATTTTAGTACAGAAAATTTTGTTTTATTTGAGAGAAGAATTTTTGTTATTTAAAAGGACACACTCTATAAAAATTACAAGTTCGCAAAAAGGCAGGCTTCTGATTGGTCAATCTCATTTCGCTAACAGCGAAAAATATATCTGGGTCCTGGTCAATACAAATATTACTAACTACATAGTCTGCATTTTTCTTCTTGACAACGGAGTCATACAAAAAAAGAATTCTTGAATGTAGACCGTGGCTGAATGGTTAAGACACCACACCGCTAAGCGCTTGAGAGCGTAGTTGGGCTGCGGGTTCAAATCCCGCTGGCTCCGTTAGAGACACTCTTTGTGGAGCTCCCAGATGTAATTCTCTGGTGTTGTAAATTTCCATGTGCTATCTAGAACCCAATCCCCCCCCACACACACACTTTATAGTCACTGTCGTAGTTGGATTGATGTGGCTGTATAGGAGTGATTCTAGTTAATGGTGGTTTGTTCGGCGTAGTGCTGGTTTGTTAGGTTTCTGTCGTATCTTTCTCTGGTAGTTTATCTAGGAAGTGGATTAAGACAGCTATATAGTTATAGAAAGCTGCTCACTGGGCCCAATAGGGTCAATACAACGACAACAAGAACCCCCGCCCCCCTCTTCAAAGCTCAAAGTCCTTGTGCTATTTCGTCCTTGTATATTAACGATGACTTATAAGCAGGCCCCTTATGTCAAGCACACAAGTCAGGTGTATGTGATCAATAAATAAATGATTGTAGACTGTTGTGAATATAATGTACTTGTTTAAAAAATATCAGAAGTATTAAATGCTAATAAAGTCAATACTTTTAATGAAATTATAAAGAATTTATTAAAAACTATTTGTTTAATAAATAGTTTTTCTAAATTATAATTTTGTTGACAAATTATTTACTTATTCAGCAGATGTTAAAATCCAGATAATTATGTGTTATGTTATGAATAACTAAAAAGTAGGAAATAAAATAATCTTTTCAAAAAAATATATTAACCGACTTCAAAAAAAGCACTAAAAAGAATTAAATAATTCTTTAAACTTCTCTAATGACGAAGCGTTATCCAATAACCACACATCGGATATCATGTATCGGCATAAAAACGTTAAATTTAATATCTACCAAACATGGATTTTCTAGAGAATATTTTTTACAAAAGATTAATTTACGAATATATACATATAAAAAGTAATCAATTACTTTTTGAAGTTGGTGCCAAACATTCACAATCTGTAATGATTAAACAAACAATTTTCTGAAGAAATAGAGTATTTTTTAAATTTTGCATCATATTTTCCATCATTACTTTATTCATGGTAATAGCTACAATATATTCAAAATTTTACTATACTTAAGATAGGTTGGCACCAACTTCAAAAGTAATTGATTACTTTTTATATGTATACATTCGTAAATTTAATCATAAATATGTAAATTAATCTTTTGTAAAAAATATTCTCTAGAAAATCCATGTTTGGTAGATATTAAATTCTATACATTAAATTTAACGTTTTTATGCCGATACATGATATCCGATGTGTGGTTATTGGATAACGCTTCGTCATTAGAGAAGTTTAAAGAATTATTTAATTCTTTTTAGTGCTTTTTTTGAAGTCGGTTAATATATTTTTTTGAAAAGATTATTTTATATAATTGTATGGACAAAATTTTCAAAAAGTTAATTTATTTGAAAAATAAATAAATAAAATGCCAAGATTTATGAAAAAAATATCTATTTACTTGGCATTTTTATTTTCAAGAAACAACTTTTTATATTGTACTGAAAATCATATTCTTAATATCATGAAATGGAGTTTACCTCAAAATTTATCAAAAAATCTATTTTTGTTTTTTGATATTAAATGAAAGCCTGTTTAATTGTGAATATTTTGACACCTCATTTTTACCCATAAGGCAATAATATTCCAAGATATTGTAAATTTTGTTAATACACCCAGTGCAATTACCCACACAAATTAAAACTTTAAATGGCTTTTTCTCCATGTTCCTATTTTCTTAACTTTCATGTTTTAGGTTAAGAAAGTTTTAGATTTAAGTTTAAGGCTAAGGTTTTTTTTGCATTTTAGATAAAGTTTTAAACTTTTTTTGTACATATTCTTTATTATATATGGGATAAATCTGCACATCGAATTAGCCGTCAGGTTATTTATTATTTTTTTTAAATAAAAGTATATGAAGATGTGTTCGATTTCATAATTTTACACTATATATAGTCAAAAAATTATATTAAATGTAATATTAATGTATCTAAAAACCCTTGTGTAGGCCCTAATATACATTTGAAAATCTTAAAAACAAAAAAAAAAAGGGAGGGGGGGGGGGGGGGCAAAAATATCAATATTTAAAAAAATAGTAGGGATTTTTAAAAATAATTTTTTTTTAAATTTTTAATTAATATGCAGTTAATTTCTTTTAAATGTACTTTCACTCGAACATTGAAACGCAGTGAGTTCACCATTTGAACCATATTTAAATATATATATATATATATTGTTGAAAAGGTAAACTGTCACCTTAAGGGTGTTGGTCAGTCCGATCTCAAATTTTCCTTGCTAATGCTAAACCTATGGGACTAAAATCATTGATATTTTTAAAGTATCTCATCAGGAGATTAATACATAACTTCTTTTTTTTTTTCAGTATATTTTTCTCAAAAAATCTTTCTTTTTTGGTTTACAGAATATTTCTATTTTATTTCAAGTGTTGAAATCTTACACACAGCTTGTCAGATTTTAACGCATAAAATGTTGAATTAAGCATATATTTTAGAAATATTTTATCAACTAAAAAAATAGAGACATTGAGAAGAATATACTGAAAAAAAAAATTACATTAATTTCCGGAGGAGATACAGTAGAAGACAACTAATTCTCGCAGCTTGGTTCTAAGAGTTTTGAGGATTGCAGACTTTTCGCAGATTACAGGTCATGTGTATTTGCTTACGCTTATTTTATTCATATTTTCGGCAAATTTAGATTGTTAATGCTTAAAATAAAGAAATTGCACACTTTATCTCATGAATTAAGCAAGAATTATATAAAAAAAATATTTTTATAGGTTTTTATATGTGTTAAATATATCATCAATACTTGTTTGTATTAAAACATGTGGTTTATGTTTCTATATTGTGTTTTGTGCTCTTCTATAAATAGCCATGCTTAGATGCTAAAGTAAAAAATCTTGTTTTTATAAATTTAAATATCCTTTATCAAATATTGTAAATACATATATAAATAGTAAACATGAATCTATTGATATTTATTAACATTGATTAAGGAATTAATTGCTTGGTTTTTGTATAAACTGTTTTGTCTTCAATTCGTTAAATTGTAATTATTTCTAGATGAGAGATTAAATAAATTGTCTAAGTAACCATCTTTCGTTAACCCGGGAGAACTCGGTGCATGAGATTTTCTCTCACAGTCGTACTTTTTTAAGACTCTTATTTAAATCATTTTTCATTTTAATTAAAATTTCAAAACGTTTTATAATTATTTTACCTATTTTGTGAATAAAAGTACTAAGCCAACCAAAAAAAGTTGATATTATATGAATGTAAAGTAAAAGAAAAGCAATTGGGCATTCAAACTAGCGAGTTCTCCCGGATTAATACAAATGTTTTTAAGAGTAAATTTTTAAAAAGAATTTTTTTATTTACTTACCATATAAGTGATTAAATAAATAAAATATTTTTATGGAGACTATTATTTTAAATCGTAAAAAATAAGTTTAGATATGTATCATATATATGATTAAAGATGCGGGGGGAAAACTGAAAATATGTCACCATTGTGAAATTATTTTTTAAGAATTAAATTTCTTTGTTTATATTCATTTATACAGTGCAGATTACATGTTTGCAGATTAGTGGTATTCTGTATTTTAAAAATAAGAATGTATTCCATGTCCATACGTTTAACGTTCACAGGGGGTATTTGGGAGTTCATCGACCAGCATCCTTAAGGAATCTATTCAAATTAGCGAATGAGTCATTTTTAGATTGCAAAAGATTTAAAGAGTCTTTTTTACATGTTTATAGTCATCGGTTTTTTGACTAACTTTGCCAGAATATACTAGGGATGTGTAAATACATATCTTAAACAAAAAGTTGGAAAATTAATATACAGTCGAGTCTCTATATAATGAAATCCATTCTTCCAATTAAAAATTCGTTATATAGAGAATGAGTAAAAATTCCTATTTAGTGTGTAAATTTTGAACAAAATTTATTTTTGAGGTGTTTAATTATAAATTTGAAATATTTAACTATAAATATTAACCTAATATTGTATGCCTTAATTATTTAATTAATTATTTATTTAATTATCTTCGATCTCATTCACCTTAAACTTCAATTATTTCTCTGATCCTGCTCTTATATGTGTAACAATCCAATTGAAACTGTTTTAAGAAGGATGTTGGAAGGTGTGTATGGGGAGGGGGAGGAGGGAGATGAATTCGTTGGAAATAAAGAACAAGGAGATTCGAGGTAGAAAAGTAAGATAAAAAAACTCAGCACTGAACGATAAATAAGGAATCAGTGATGAAAAATTGATTCCATGTGAAATGGATGCTTTTTCTAAACTGAATAAATAAAGAACATTTTATGAAAAAATTTGTTATATGGAGATAGATATTTCGCTATATGGACTGTTTTTAATGAGATCGTGGTGGGGAAAATACCGTTCCTACTAAAAATTCGTTATATAGAGTAATTCGATGTATGGAGTTTCGTTATAGAGAGACTCGACTGTATTTGCTTTTTTTTTTTTTTTTTTTTTTTGCAAAGTGAAGGATACCAAGAAAGCCTCCCTCAGATCTGCATTCCTAAAATCCACAAATACCTAAATCCACACGTCTTCACAGATGTAAACAATCAAACTTTCAGTTCAGATGTAGGGACAAAATTACAAACTTTTTTAGTTTTATATGATTCCATATGTGTTTTAATATGTAATTCTCGATAATATGACTGAACTCATGGTTTTTCATGAAGGAAGTATAAATTTATTTCTGAAAAAATCAAGATATTCTGATACCACTGTTAATCACAATTTTCTTATCAGATATATTTATGTATTAATCAAACTTTTTTGGTTATTAAGACTGGCCAAACCTGAAATAAAACTTCCTTACTTTATGATTTTGATGTGATTTAATAGGATACCTTTATGAGGAAAGTTTCATTGAATAATTCAAGCAAAATATATCAAGTCTTTATTATATGCATATTTAATTATACATTATTAATTATTTACTTGACCTTTATTTTTAATAATTTAATCACTTTTAATCATCTTATTTTTTATCATTTAGTTTATTATGTTGCTTAATTATTTTAATATTTTCCTACATTGCAAGGATTCATTATAATTTTGATTGCATTATTACATGCAAATTACTGTTTAAAAAAAAGGAAAAAAGCCAATGACCAGAAATCCACACAACTTCTGGTTTCAAGCTGTTCAGATTTGAGGAAGTCTACTGTATTTAAAAAGAAAAAAAAAAAAAAAAAAAAACTGATAAAAGGGAATTTAAAGATAGCAACCTTGAAGCATTAAAAGGAAAATGATGCAGTGCATTTTTTTTTTTTTTTTTGCATATTTTTGATTATCATGGGGCCAGTAAGATATTTCACGAGAATATACTAGGGATATCTAAATATATTTTAAGCAAAAGGTTGGGAACTAATATTTTTCTAAATGTAAAAGGTACCAATATATCGAAAAAATGCAAACTGATAGAAATGAATTTAAAGATTGTATATGCTGTGGATGTCTAAATTTCTTTTAAGCAAAAAGTTTTAAAGAAGTGTTTTTTTTTTTCTTTTTTTCATAAAGTAAATGGTACCAGTATAGTAAAAAATACAAACTGTTAAAAAGGAATTTAAAGATTGTAACTGTGACTCATTTAAAGGGTAATGGATGTTGTACAAATAGTTTTTTGCATATTTTTAATTATTAGATCTTTAAGGTATTTCATGATACTAGGGTTGTCTAAATACATTTTAAGCAAAAAATTGAAAATGAATATTTTTATCATTTTTCGCAGAGTAAAGGGTACCAATATACTGAAAAAACACTAACTGATAGAAATGAATTTAAAAATAGCATATACTATGGGCGTCCACATACATTTTAAGCAAAAAGTTGGAAACTGATATTTTCATCATTTTTCTCTGAGTAAAGAGTACCAATATATTGGAAAACCGCAAAGTGATAGAAAGGAATTAAGGCTGTTCTCAAATCAAAAAGGGCAACTTCCTGACATAAGTTTTTATTTATTTTTGTTCGAAAATGCATTAAACTAGCTGGTGTTGTTGTTTTGAAACTATGTCATCGAGCTGTTTTTTCCATTTTTTTTGCAAACGCAAGATCTTTCAGAAAATAGCGTCAAAGTGGACGTTTTGAACCAAATTTCCTTGCGGAAGTAGAAAAATCACTCAAGAGCGGGCGGAAAACGGGTTTGTTACGTGATCGAAAACGCTTATAACTCAGTGGGTAATTGATTGATCAAAAAATGGAAAAAAAAGTTCAATTCCAAATCGCTTCTATAGCCAGGCTTTCCAGTTTTATATCTTTCCGTTAAAAAATGAATTTGTAAATGTGTCAGAACGTTTTACGCTTGTTGAGCAGAGCATTTGAGAACAGCCTTAAAAATTGCATATAATATAGGTGCCGAAGTTCATTTTAAGCAAAAAGTAAATTTTTTTTTCATCATTTTTTATAAATTGAATGGTATTGATATATTAAAGTGCAAACTGATAAAAATTAATTTAAAGATTACAATGCTGCATCCTTTAATGAAAAATGAATCTTTTTTTGCATATTTTTAATTGTTGGATCCTAATGCATTTCACGAGAATATATTATGGATGTTTAAATCAATCCAGTTTAAGCAAAAAGTTGGAAAATTTATGTTTTTATCATTTTTTGTAAAATGAAAGGTATTGAGTCAGTTTCAGGGAAATTCTCCTGAAAGATCACAAAAAAAAAAAAAAAAAAAAAAGAGAGATCTTTTGAAATTAAAAAGATTTCTTTTGAAAATACATAAATTTCTCTTGATAAAGAAGTTTTATAATTGTAATTGATTTCTTTGAATTATCTGTTGATTTCAATAAATATTTATGATTTTATGTTATTTCTGTTCCATTTTTCAATTGTAAAATTTTTTAAAATATTTACACCATAAAACTCTGTTAAAGAATCCTTAATTCATGATCATATTTTATTTTTAAAAGTTTTTAAAACAATATTTATAAATTAAATAGATAAAAAAACATTTTTCACAAGTTTGCTTTAATGTATTTTTTGTTATTATTCAATGAAAAAGAAATATTTTTTTTTCACTTCTATTTATTTACTTTTTAATTTCATATTTAAAGATGAACAGGCTATGTCCATAGAAGAAGCTGTTTCTTAAAAAAAAGAAGTAGATGGCTGTTTCATGAATCTTGACAGAAATTATATCACAACTATAACCTTAAAATAAGATAAAATTCCCGATAATATTTTAATAACTTTTCTTATGTAGAAAAATGTTATGTTTAAGTTTTAAATACCATATATGCATTTTATACACATGTTAGATACTGTGTGTCCCAAAAATTATGTTGTTTTTATGAAAATTTATTTTATATGTATTTTTTTTATATTAAATCCATTTTACTTAAATGTCATTCTGTTTCACAGAATTTGCTGTTTTCCCAAGTACAGTCGTGGGGAAAAAAAAAAAAAAGTAAACACCCCTACTAACTCCTCAACAAATTATTGTAGAAGAAAGTTACTGGTACCGAATTATTGGAAATAAAGTCTACTTTTAAATGATGTATATAAAATTTGCTTAGGGGGTCATCTACATATTAAAATGAACCCAAACTTCATTTTTTTCAATGGCAATACCCAATTTAACAAGATATTTCAAATCTTCGGTTCAAACTATGTCTAGACACCAGTGTTGGTAAAAAAAATGGGTTTTTGTTTTTCAAAAAAACCAAAAAACCCGTTTTTTTTTTTGTTTAAACCGGGTTTTTTTAAAAATATATTTTCCTAATACATATACATGCATATTTATTGATAAAAATAAACATTGTTGGACATTTACACATTGTCATTTGACACTTCTCCTCAGAAACTGCCTTGTTAAAAAAAAAAAAAAAAAAAAAGGCAACAGTAAAATAGACAGAAATACCTAATTACCAGCTTTTTAGACTGCTGAAAACATTGATCTTAAAATGGAAAATAGATTTATAAAAGTTGTCATCCACTAACTAAAACATTTAAACAGCCATCAGACTTAATACACAGGCTTTTTTTCTAAGCTATTTTATAATACGTATTACTTTTATATGTCTAAACTAAAAATCAATAATATATATTTTTAGGCATTTTTATGAGACTTTTTTCTGTTATGTCTCACGCGAACCTTATCTCGATTTTTACCCATTTTTTTGTCAGATCTAAATAGTGGATTCGATTATGCAATAGATGATTTAAATATCTTATTGCATATTTTAGTTAAAAGTAAACAGGTGCTTCGCTAGCACCCAATTTTTCAATGTCCTCTTATTTGACTTCATATCTTGAGTTTATTTTTTATTCTTAAGGCTGTTCTTAAATCTGAAAGGGCACTTTATGACATAAGTTTTACTTTATTTTTGTTCAGAAATGCATGAAACTAGCAGATACTGTTGTTCAGAAACTATGTAATGGAACTGTTGTTTTCCGTTTTTTTTTTTTTTTTTTTTTTTTTTTTTGCAAACGCAATAGATCTTTCAGAAAATAGTGTCAAAGTTGGCGTTTTGAACTGAATTTCCACGCGAAAGGAAAGTAGCTACTCAAGGAAGATTAAAAACATCTTTGTCACATGATCAAAATTGCTTATAACTCAATAGGTAATTTATCAAAAATGGAAAACACAGTTTGATTCCAAATCGCTTCCAGTCAGGCCTTCCAATTTTATCTTTCCGTTAAAAAATGAATTTGTAAATGTGTCAAAGCATTTTGCACTTGTTGAGTAGAGCAGTTGAGAACAGCCTTAAAGATAATCTCCCCAATCAAGAAAATTTTCTTTTGCAGCTTGACTGAAATCTTAAATGTTATTAATTGTAAATAATTTGCGTTTTCTCAAAGGAAAATATTTTATTCAAAATATTGAATATATTTAATCTATTTTATCTTTGCTACATTCACGTGTTTTAAATTTTATCTCTAGAGCTTCAGATATGTTCATCAATACATGCAATTTGCATTCTACATGCATACAAATATAATCTAGACTCACTATGTCTCATGGTGACTGCTGGGATAAGACTGCTAAAAGTAAAAATTATTTATGTCCAATAATTTGAAATCCTTAAATTACAAAAATGAGATAATATTATATTAGATCTTTTCTAAAAAACCACTTGGTTAACCAATTGATTTAAACCATGCCAATCCTGCTGGTAACGGAATAAAATCATAATGCAAAACCCTGATCCCAATGTAGGAATGCAAGAAAAACAAAAGCTTACTAAACCCAATAGCCATGATACAGCAAAGAAAACTCACAGCCAATCATTCATTAGCATACTGAACAAAAAGTAACCAATGCAGAGAATTACTTATGATTATGTCATCATTGAGGCATATGTAATTCTTAGTAAATCTTAACTAATCAAGCAATCTAAGTAGTGAAAGTGTATTTTTAGCTCAAATCTGCCATTTTGGCTATTTAAAAAAATAAAAGGCTTAAAAAAAAAGAAGAAGAAAATTAACTAACTACTTATTTTTTTCTTCCCAGCTAATTTTAGAAAAATTAGTTAGTCTGCTATGTAGATTTAAAGCTTATAAGAAAAGTTTGATTGATTAAAAATGTTTGTCACCTTTACAAATTTATTAATTCATCATTTTTCTAAAGCTTTGCTTGTAGCTTCTGTATAAAATTGGATTTTGCATTTTTCAATAATGTGTAAAATAAAAGAAAACATTAGGAAAAAAGAGAAAAAAACCAGATGAAAAAAAAACAGCATGGTTTTTTAAAAAAAACCATTTGGTTTAAACCAAACAACCCTGCTAGACACCAAATTTCAAGTCACTTGAATGATAAGTTTTTGAATTATAAACATTTAAAATTTAGTGCTTCTAATGTTAAATTACATTTTCATATTTTTGTTTATATCTCCAGAAATTATACTCCTAATATGCTAATTTTTTGTGCAGCAATAATACTAATATACCCAAGCATAAATATGTTGAATTTGTAATTTTTATAATTTTATGATATGAATTATGAAATTAATATTCGAAAAAATTATGAATTGCAACCTACAATTTTTTTTATGGATTTAGATTTAAGTCCTGCTTTATGGAAATCAAAAATTTCACATTTTTCTTCCAAGTAGTTTTCAAACTATGCTTAAAAAGCGCTAAAATGATGGTTTAAGGGGCCATCTATGATAGAAGTGACTAGATTTTTTTTTAATTTCTTCTGCTATCCTGTAATCTAGCAGTCTTCAATTTCTGCTCGAGTAGCGCTTATGATGCCTTGATCACGAAGGAGACTCTCTCAGTCAACAATCGAGTACCGAACATCAATTTGGATACAGCCTCTAAAATACGCTCGTTTTAAAATAATTATTTTCTCAGAAACTTATCGTACGGATTGCATAAAAATTTGTTTTTAGGCTAATTAAAGGGTGTAGAGTTCATTTATCCTGACAGAATTGTGTACTGCTATTGGAAAAAAAAACAAAGTTATGGCTCGTTTTAATATGTAGAGGGCCTTCTAAGCAAATTTTATGTACATCATCTAAAAGTAGGCTTTATTTCCAATCCTTCAGTACCAGTAACTTTCTTCTACGATAATTTGTTGAAGAGTTAGTAGGGGTGTTTACTTTTTTTTTTTCCACGACTGTACATTGCAGCGAACGATGCATTTGTATCTCTTGTCATTAAAAAAAAAATCCTTTTCTAAACAAAGCCATCTTTTCTGGAACACCCTGTATATATACATCCTATATGACTATAACTGAGCCATGTACATCACGAAATATTATGTACATCATATACAGTACAGAACCATTTATTCAGAATGGTTGGGGTCAGATATATTCTGGATGACTGGTTGGGCATTAAAGCAACATTTACCGTATTTTCGGGCGTATGAGCCGTGGCGCATACGAGTTTGAAAGTATAAAATATTCTAAGTGCGGCTCTTATGCCAGGGCGGCAGATACGATGATTTTTTTTTTCTTTTACAGCAATGTCTTATGGCTTTTTTTTTTTTTTTTTTTTGTCAAACCGATATTTTATGACGCCATTTTCCCCACTTTGATCAATAGTCTCATGCTCTCAAATTGGTACCAAAATATTAGAAAATGTCCCTCAATCACAGATGTTCGAGAAATGTTATTTGTTTTGTTTATTTTTAAAGAATCAGCCAGATGAATAACGTTTGTCTCACCGGTTCTCAAGTTAAAAATGATTACATTTTCCGCCCATCCATCAATAATTACTTTACCCTCCGGATACTGGAATATACAGCTGTCGCGAGCTTTTCTTCTAATAAACCCCCTTTCTTTCCACTTGCAAAGCAAAACTGCTCATAGCTCACTTTGTGAAATTACTGGTCTCTAACTAGAAAAATCTCAAATCCCGGCATAGAACTTTTGTGGAATGGGTCTCCTAATACACAGTAAAAACACTGGAGAGCAAGATTTTTTCTTTATTTTTTTCAGTACGGGACTCTATAAACTCGGCCCCTAAAATAGGGGCCATACCCAACTCGACCAGACAAAATGAATTCAAACTTTGAAACCGGCCGGGTCAGCAGCATTAGTACAGTTTTTTTAATGAGCCGGGTCGGGCGATAAACAAAATAAACGGTCCTGACCAATATATCAAATTAAGTGGACCGACTTCCGTGATATAAATATTGGGCTATTTTGCTCACGCATAAACACCGGCTCGTTAATGTTAATCCTAAGAAATAATTTTTTTTTTTTAAATATGCCGTTCACATTCCATTATTTTTAAATGATCTTTTTTGCATTGGATAGCTGAGGGCAGTCTCTACAAAGAGTCATTTTTACTTTTTCGATTGTGTTTAGAGGTTTTTTTTTTTTTACTAGAATACATTCACTTTCGAAACTGATTCCGAAAATCAAAGTATACTACGAAAAGATCTGTAAACAAAATCGAAAAAGGGTTTTTTTAGAGATCAACCTCAGCTATTCGACGCAAAAAAAAAAAAAAAAAAAAAAAAAAATTCTTCCATAGGATTAACAGTAGCGAACGGGCGTTTACCCTTGAGTGAAGTAGCCGATCCATGGGGGAAAAATCGGCCTGGCCCGTACAAAAAATAAATAAATTAATTAGTGTTCACTCTAGGGAAAAAAAGGGCAGGGTGCTAGCCACAAAAAGGGCACAGTTGAAGCTGAAAGAGGACATTTTTCTCAGTGAAAAAGGGCATTGTTTCTTCAGAAAATGTAGGTATTCGAAACCGATATAAGAATGATACATTACTACAAACTCATCATTGTTTATACACACATTTAGTAACAGATTACAGATTTTTTTTTAAATATTTCAAAGATCTAGGTAAGTAATTTTGTTTCACATAAAAAACTATAAAATTATTAGCCCCATAAACTAGCAGTTTTAAGGGTAAAGCAGAAATTTAAGGGGTAGAAAAATTTAGATGGGTGACCAATTATTATTAAAATAAATCGCTAAATATAATTTAAAGATCATAAGCTTTATGAGCTGTGGGGGGGGGGGAAGAGACAAAAGCATTTTGGGGGAGGGGAGAGGGAGGAGGTTGATTATATAATGGATTATTTATCATTAGTAAAAATTTAACAATTAGAACAGAAAAATATAAAAAAAAAGAGCCTTTAAATTTGGTGTGTTTGATAAGAGGGAGAAGCAGAATTTGGATGATTGGTTATTTATTGTTACAATGAAGTGACAGAGTTGCAAGTAAAATAAATTAGAGTTTTAAAGATTTTAGCCTTCGGAGAAGGAGTGGGAGGTAAGAAGAGGTTGATTAGATTGTATGATTGATTATTCATACTTTACATTTATTACAGTACTTCATATTTATACTTTATGTATGTTTTTTTTTTCTTTATACTAAAATTTACAATTAGAATAGAAAAAAATATATACAATTAGAATAGAAAAAAATATAACATTTATTAAATGATTGCGTAAATCTTCTAATGTAGTTTCAAAAATTTGCGAAAAATGCTTTAGAAGATGAAATTTTTACCTATTCATAATTTGGGACATAAAGGGTTAAAGGGAGGAAACGAAATTTCAGAAGAGGAGGGGGGTAGATACATTAAAAAAAAAAAAAAATCAGAAATCTGCTAAAATGTGGAAGGTTGTATCCCAGATAAAGAAATAATGGAAAAATATAAGCGAGGATTTTTTGCATAAAAATATGGACTAGAAATTACCAAAAATTTTTTGAATACAGCTTATCATAAATATGAATTCATATTCCTAAATGTATTTTTATTTGTTTAACTGTCTATGACTCGTCCAACGTTGCTCGAACCTGTATAAATATTGCTGCACGAATTCCAAATAAACCTTATTGAAAAGAGAACAAACTACATTGGGCTAAAAGTTTAAAACAGTTTTTACTTGTGTGGGAAAATTGCCGTGAAACTTAAAACCTCGCAAAAAATCGATTAAAAAATCGCAGATGCAAAATTTTGTACAGTGGGCTGAAACACTGTAATCTGAATTTTTCACAAATGTAATAAAATCGGTGTTTAACATGAAAAATTACTTAAAAATTCAAAAATCACGGAAGATATAATGTACTATGTTACGCTAAATATCTAAACCAAATTCTTTTTACAAATGTAAAAAAAAAAAATCGCGGAATGCAAAGTACTAAAAATCGTAGTGCAAATAACAATAAAAATAGAAAAACTTAAAATCGCAGAGGACAAAATTAGCATATTAGGCAGTTTGAAACCAAATTCATTGTACGAGTGTAAAAAAATCGCAGCTGAACGCGAAAAAACAGTAAAATCGCGTTTAAAATTACTAAAAAATCAAAAATAGCAAAGGACAAAATTTACTATTTTAGGTTAAAAGTTTAAAAACAAATTCCTTTAAAGAATGCGAAAAAAAAAAATCAAAATCGCTAAAAATTTAGCAGAGAACAACAGAATATACCATATTTGGTAAAAGTTTGAAGTTGAATTCCTTTTACGAATGTCAAAACATCGCCACTGAATGCGAAAAAAATCTGAAAATCTCAGAAGAAATCACATTAAAAATTCAAAAATCGCAGAGAAAAATATTTACTATAGTGTGCTAAAAGTTTGAAACCATAATAAACCTTTATAAAGGTTTAAAAAAAAAAAAAAAAAAAAAAAATGCTGCGAAACATGAAAAAGCGGTTAAAATCGCGTTAAAAGTCTAATTCAAATCTGCTAAGAATTAAAAAATCATGACCAAATTTACTATATTAAGCTGAAAATTTTAAGTTGAATTCGTTTTACAAATGTCAAAAGAAAAAAAAAGGATCGCGCAAAAACGTTAATCACATAAAAAAATTCACATAATAAAAAAAGACACTAACGTAAACGGTAAAATCTGCATGCTTCTTAATTTTCATTAAATTATAAATTATATCATTGAGATTTTAAACTACCTCTGCCATTAAAACAAAATATAGTAATAAAAACATTGGTCACTATTTAGCAGAAAGAAAAATAACTTATCTTTGTTTTAAGCAGTATTTGGTCTTGCAGTTTTTGCTGACATCCTTCATTTCTCTTCTTTTATTCTACCTCTCTTAGCACAAGGATTTTAACTTTTTATTATCAGCAAAATGAGTGCAGAATTTTCCAGACTCCTGCTTGGAACTAAACTTTTCAGTGTTTAGCCAAAGAACGTAGAGGAATTTCTTTGGTTCAATTCCTTCGCTTCAATTTCTTTGGTTTAGCCGCCTCCAGCCCCTCCCCTGACTTCTCATCTGTTTTAAAAACATCTATTGTTGTACACATAAGATGCAGTATACTGTATAAGGGGGGGGGGGGTGGACAGGCTTGGCGACAATCACCCCCTCCCCCTTTACCGAAATACTGCCCGTCCCAATAGATACAACTAATTAAATAGGAACATTTCTGGGGGCATTTTCTATTCAGGAGTACGGGGAGTCACTTTACCGCTCTTCCACTGGATCAGAACCAACTGATTAGGAAAAAGAAACAAACCTGAGAAACGAGAGAGAAAAAAAAAAACTGTGTAACATAGGACCAGTAATTAGACATCTGCACGGGCCGGGCTCGGGCCTATTTTCATTCACGGCACTCGGGCCGGGCCATACTTTTTTCTGAAGGCTCGGGCCTGGCCGGGCCTAGTCACCACTCTTTACGGGCTGGGCCATACTTTTTTCCTGAAGGTTCGGGCCGGGCCTAACTTATTTTTTCTGCACAGACCCGGGTACTGGTTTCATTCCTAATCTTCACGGCCCAAAATTTTCATTCCTAGTTTTGACCCAGCCCGTATGAAAATCATTGTCTCGACATGGCCCTGGTCCGTTCAAAGGTCAGTAAAATTAGGCTTGGCACAATTTCTTTTTCAAAAAATGCATACATTTTTAATTTGCCATTATTCTACAATTTAACATTCAAATTCATCCTTTTTAAAGAATAGTAGATTTCTACACTTATTAAAATATAGTAAAACGTGTGAAAAAGAACCTGTCTATGACGGAATGTTGTTTTAAACTGAAAAACGTGTTGATCCATGCAAAATTAATATACTACTACATAAGAAAAGAATATACAATACATTTACACTTGCTAAGAAGGGAACTTGTCTATAACGCATTTTTTTTTTCTTTTCTATGCAATTCATTATTAGATTTTACTGTATAGAATTTTTCAGATTTTTAACACCTCAATACATGGAATATGGATTAAAAATATTAATGATAACTGAAACATTTACATACAAGAAATAGAGATTCATTAAGAAAAAAATAAATATCACACCCTGCGTCACTTCTATAAAAATGAAGATTATAAACATGAAAAGAAAAGTTAAGATAAATATTTTTGGCTTGAACTCCTCGTACGAGACAAACTTTTAACAAAATCGACGTAAAAATCAATGTTTTATAGAAATTCACTCGGGCCGAGATTTTAACTTTTTTTTGGGGCCGGGCCAATAAATTTTTTTTACGGGCCGTGCCGAGCCCGGCTCAGGCTGAACTTTTAACTTTTTTACTGGGCCGGGCCAATATTTTTTTTGTACGGGACGGGCCGAATTTTTTTTCTCTGAGTCGTGCCGGACCCGGGTCTGGAAATGTCGGCCCGTGCAGACCTCTACCAGTAATATCCCAAAAATTGATTACCAGGACCTATTCTCGTCTTCGCCGGAATTTCGATTTATTTTTAGCCTTCGGATAGATTTGTGTAAAAATTATTTTACTAGGATTTGATTTTTTTTTTATAAATTTAATAAACATTGAAATTATTTATAATGCTTAATAATTGTTTAAACTACGTACAAAGTTGCAAAAAAAAAAAAAAATACCTAGATTAGATTAATACAACTCATAAATTTTGCGCACATATAAATATTGGCAAGTTGCAAAAACGTACCTATATTAGATTCATACAATTCGTAAATTTATATCATCTTGGACCATCTCCTACACAATAGCATGTCTGTGTGCAAGGTGGTACCACTATTTCTGAATAGTAATCTTCACCTTATATCTGGCTCACCATTCCTTTTGACGAAATATTTTCTTTGGAAACTTGTTACAATTTATTCAGGACTGTTCAAATCCCGTTTTTATAACACAAATTAAGTTTATTTTTAGCTCATTATTTTTTTCGTATTTGAAATCATATCAAATAAGTTAATAATTGGAGACTTGAAAGATTAAAAACGTAAAAAAAAAAACAGCACATTCAAAAAATGGCACAATGTATTCATAAAATAACATAGTTTATTCAGAAAAGAAATGGCGCACTCAGAAAAAGATATTTGAAAAATGTCTTATTGGGGCTGATACATAAAAGAATTTTCGCACCACAATAACATCCGAATTCGGAATCTTTGCTTTGAGTATTTGAAGAGCATTGCTTAACTCTTTCCGGCATGGAGAAATTCCGTTTGTAAAATGATGAATTGACAACAGAATTGATAATCGAATTTATTAGAAAATAAAGACTTGCTACTTTTCCTGTAATTTATAAAAGGAAAATTTCAATTAAATATTATTGGTACCAGTACTCATAAAATTAGGTGTCCTTTTTTGTGGACACTGCCCGCTAAAGGGTTAAGGGAAGACATGACTGGAACGCCACGCCCACTCACATTAATTTTACTCTAGCATTTTATACTCATTTATTATAACTAAATTTTATCCAAGTGTATATAAATACTTTAATTCATGTATTTGATAAAACTATGAAAGAATGTCACACAAGTTAGAAGTGTCTAAGTTTTTTAGCTCTCTGAAAAGTTGTACTTTTCAGCTAAAAAACCCAGTAACTCCTAAAGTACTCGAGCGATTCCGATAAAAATTTTGTTGGTGGTAGAGTATAAATATAAGATCAGATGTGGCAGACAGTTTAAAAAAAAATTAGTTTCTGAGAAAACGGGTCGTGAAACTCACCCCATAAATATCCTATAAAGATATTTTCCATAGGATTGCACCCACTCTTGTCTTCCCTTAAATTATATCTTATAAAATAAGGAGTTTTTTTCAGGGGGGGGGGGGGGGGGGGGAATCTGTACTGCACATTGTTTATAATCCTAAAGCCGGACTTCTCTGTAAATGAGTTCGGATACAAAAAAGGGAACTACACATTTTTCAAACATAAAAATTAATAGCTTTATTGATTTATATAATGTGTATGTGTCCTATGGATGTTTCCTATAAGTGCGGCTGCGGTGAGTGGGGTTAAAGTTGACGGATGGGACTATGTGTGGTTAGGTGAACCAGGAACTTAATTATTTTCCTTAAATTATTTTTGAATGTATTGCAATATAATTGGGGAATTCTGTGAGCGCGGGGCCGGCTGCATATGGAGATTCACAGATTAAAAGAACTTTTATATAATGTTTGAAATTAATGATTTTTTTTTTTTCAGTTTTGATCTGCATTTGACCCCGCCCTTGTGTATTGTGTATAGAGAGATCCCCCAACATGTCGAGATGGATTTTTTTATTTATCTTTATTTATTTATTTATTGTACAAAGGACTCTTTTAAAGAGGAAACCTGTATTAGAGGTCTGCAGAGGCCGGGTTCGGTACCTGTTTTCATTCACGACTCTCGTACCTGGTCTTCACTCTTTTCGGGCCGGTCCTGACTTTCACTCTCTTCGGGCCGGGCCTAGTCACTACTCCTTCTGGGCAGAGCTGTTCTCGGGCCTTACTTTTTTCTGAAGGATCGACCCGACCCGAGCCTAACCTATTTTTTCCGAGCCGGGACTGGCTTCATTCTTCTTATGTTGCACGGCCGAAATTTTGAATTTCGGTTTCGACCCAGCCCTTATGAAAATCATTGTCTCGGCGTGGCCTGGTCCATGCAAAAATCAGTAAAATTTGGCCCGTCACAAAAGTTTTCCCAAAAATGTACGTATTTTTAAATCGCCATTATTCAACAATTAAAATTTAAAATTTATTCTTTTCAAAGAATAGTACATTTCTAGGCAATGGAATTAAAATACAGTAAAACCTGTGAAAAACGAACCTGCCTATGACGGAATCCTTTCTTAAACGGAAAAATGTGTCGATCCATGCAAAATGAATATAATAATATGTGAGAAAAGAATATAATACATTTACACCTGCTAATAAAAGAACACACTGACATTTATATTTTTTCCCTATGCAATTCCTTCTTAGGAGATTTTACTCTATAGCATTTTTCAGATTTTTAACTCTCCAATACATGGAATACGGATTAACGGTATTAATGGTCACTGAAACATTTATATATAAATAAATTCATTAAAAAAATAAATATTGCAGCCTAAGGCGCTTCTTTAAAAATAAATATTATAATAAGTATTTTTGGTCAGAGCTCGTACGAATCATTTTTTTAACCATATCAAGGTAAAATTCCATATTCTGTAGAAATTCAGTCAGGCTGGTCTCGTACCGAGATCCGTCGGCCTAATCGTTCGGAGTTTTCCGTGTTTTTCTTCGAACCTTGGATTTCCTTGCATAAATATGGGTTAAGTTCCCTTAAAACATGCCCCCTCGGGCCCATATCCCTCGTGTAGATATTTGGCCGTCATAAACAACACCAACACCTCGGGTCGAGGCTTTAACTATTTTCCGTGCCGGGTCGTTTCTAGGGTCGAACTCTTAACTTTTATACCGGGAAGAGCCAATAATTTTTTTGTATGGGCATGGCCGAATTTTTAACTTTTATACCGCCCATTATTGTTATTATTTTTTATTTATTTTTTGTACGGGCCGGATTCCTGCCGAATTTTTTTTTCTATGGGCTGGGCCAGTTCCGGACCTGGAAATTTTGGCTTGTGCAGACATCTAATCCGGCATCACCAAGTGTATGATAATAAATGCATAAATTCAAAATAAAGAAAAGTTGCTCTATTAATTACGATAAAACTGCTGACATATCAACAAAATGCAAAGTTGAATGCGTTAGTTGTGTCACTTTGGCTGTACATTGTTTATCAAAATAAGGCATATTTTCTTCCTTATATAAACAACCTTACAGCTGTATTTCCTACTGCATATGTCAATTTTCAATTGCGGTCAAAAGTAATGTAAAATACTTCATTCGCTAACGTGGTTTCATGTTTGTATAATATGTGCATCTGTAAATTAAAACTGAAAGAATAAAGATATTTTTTTTTTCTAAATGTTGGGACTATGATGGAAGCAGGTTTTCTTTTCCATTGATATGATATTTATATATTGGTACCATATACATTCTTCTTAGTTTAAAAAAGGAGATGCAGCTTTTGCTAATATTTCTCCTTTGAGTCGTTTGTTTTTTCTTTGGTCAAGCAGTGTTTTGGGTGGGGGGGGGGGGGGGGAGTCGCGGGGTTGAGTTCGTCTAACCCAGTTTCATAAAAGGAAATCGTGAATATCGTTTCCGGTATAAAACGAAATATTTGAGCAAATAGACACATAGATGCATTATATTTGATAAGAATTTTTTTTTTATATTAAAAACATAATTGTACGCAACTTTTTCTATAATTGCGTGTTACTTATGATGGCTGATTATCTGCACGAGGGATATTGGCCCGACGGGTGCCCTCCGTGGGGGGGTCTTTCTAAGGGAACCTAGTCCGTATTTAAGTAAAGTTATCCAAGGTTCGAAGAAAACCACTGAAAACTCCGAAAGATTAGGCCGACAGGCGCGATTGGGTTCGAACCCAGCTTTGAGAGCAGAACCTCTCGGCTACTGGTGGGGCAGTTCTATAATTGCATTTAAATATGTTATTAATTTTCTCTCATTTTGGAATCGAGTTCAGTTGAATCAGTAAAAGTATAGTGAGTTGCAGGTTGACAAAACTTCTTTTTGTGGGTCCAGGACAATTACTGCATCGCTGATTTTTTTTTTTTTTTTTTTTATCGTTTCTTATTCTGGGTTTTCAATTCAATTGTTAAAAAGGTTAAAACTTTACTTATAGAGTTGCACAACAAAGATAATTAAAAGATTATAGTTTGTTTGGCATGTTTGCATAATTCTTCGAAATTATATACTAAGCTAATCATACGAAAGGTACGATAGGCGCAAAGTACGCAAGACTCGCGCTTATAGAGACCCCCAAGAAGACTAAAATACCTTTAAATAGAAAAGGACTCCTGAAAAATGTTTACACCTGGGTTAGTAACTAGCGACTTCCGCTTATACCACCCCCTCCCCCCCCCCCCCCTCTTCCCAACGAGAGTTAAGCTTTTTTTTTCTTTTTTTTTTTTTTTAAATAAAAATGCAGTACCTCGAAAATTTTCCTTGCACTGGGACCTCTTTAAGAAGAAGGCCGGGTCCGACCATGCAAATTATTAGCACTTGAATGCTTGTGTGGACAGAGTAGAGTTTTTTAATGCAGAGCCCCGAAATATTGAAAGAAGCAGGATCGTATGCTAGGAGTTTTTTTTTTCTTTTTTTATCTAGTAGGGAATTAAAATGTCGTCATTTCTTTTCGTCCGTTTGCCTTTGTTGGTTCATGCATCTACAGTAGTACGACGTTTAGTATGCACCCAGAGAAAATAGCGTGGAGAAAAAAAAAGAAGATATAAAAAAAAAGACTTTTTTTTAAAACATCCAGAATTGGATCTCAAGAGATAGCATCTCAGAGCAAGAACAGGGGGGAATAACTACTGGACAATGCAGTTGTTCAGTTTGTAACTTCCCGTAGAGTGTCTTATTTCCTCTCTGTTCTTGGCAAATCTCTACTGACCACCCAGGGCTACCACCCACAAGATAAGAAGGCGAAAAAGGTATACGTAATTTAGCTGAAGCTATGATGATTTGATGGGAAGAAACAGGATGCTTTTGAAGATGTGTTTCTCAAAATTCATGGAACGAGGAAAATTATAAGCGATTGCTGAGAACGACTGTGGGCACATTTGACTATTTTTGAAACATGAAGGGCGCAATTTGCCGATTTAGAAAACAGCGGGGCACGCTTTACCGATTTTAAAAAGGGCAAGGCGCTGCGCCCTTCAAAAATGGCCTAGCGGGAACACTAAATTAATTAATTAATGCCCGGCAAAAAAGCTAAAAGTTTGGCCTGGGCCGGAAAACATTTAAAATCTCATCCCGACTCGACTGAATTTCTTCAAAACATTGATTTTTACGCTCATATGGTTAAAAATTGTTTCATACGAAGAGTTCTCAACAAAAATACTTATTTTATCTTTTTTTTTCATGTTTATAATCTTTATTTTTAAAGAAGCGCCTAATAAAATCACTCAAGTACGCATTTATAACTAAAAAACAAAAATGTAATTTTGTTATCTCTTGACTCAACTAAGATAAACACACTTGATTTCAAATTCACTCCATCTCCTCGGAACGAATGTTCTGTTCTGACACATTGCCCTATGATCTTGACATGTAGTTGGCTAATGGTTTCGGTTTTGTTTCTTTGAAAAGAACTTTGAATGCAGTAGAGAAAAGAGGTAACGAGGTAAGAGATTTTTTTAATGCAAAGTGGATTCATGGATTTTCTTCTCTTTCTTTAAACTTATGATATATATCTTCACCCTGTGGCAGAAACAACGCGACACGGCGATATAGTCGCGGACACAAAAAATCGTTTGCGGACAATTATTGTCTGCACTAATGAAGCCAATTTAAAACCGCAACTTACAGACAATTTTTTCCGCGTAAAAAGCGCGAATTTCGGCAAAAAAGCGCGTAAAAAGTGTGAATTTTGGCAAAAGATTGCGTTAAAAGCATTAATTTCGGCAAAATATTGCGTAAAAGCATGAATTTTGGCTAAAGAGCGGGTAAAAATCGTGAATTTTGGCAAAAGATCGCATAAAAAGCGTGAATTTTGACAAAAGAGTGCGTAAAAAGTGCAAATTTCGGCAAAAAATCTCATAAAAAGAGGAATTTCGAAAAAGATCTCGTAAAGCGCGTTAATTTCGGCAAAAGACCGCGTAAAAAGCATAAATTTCAAAAAAAGATCGTGTTAATGGCATGAATTTCGGCAAAAGATCATGTAAAAGGCGTGAATTTTGGCAAAAGATCTGGTAAAAAACGTGAATTTTGGCAAAAGATTGCATAAAAAGCGCGAATTTCGGCAAAAATCGAACGAATTCGCTAAAAGATCACGTAAAAGTGTGAATTGCAGCAAAAGATCGTGTTAAAAGCGTTAATTTTGGTAAAAGATCGGTTAGAAGCGTGAATTTTGGCAAAAAAGCGCGAAATTTGGCAAAAGATCGCGTAAAAAGGCGTGAATTTCGACAAAAGATCGCGTAAAAAGCGTGAATTTTGGCAAAAAATCTCGTAAAAAGCGTGAATTTCGGCAAAAGATCGCGTAAAAAGCGCAAATTTCGGCAAAAGATCGTGTTAATGGCGTGAATTTTAGCAAAAGATCGCGTAAAAAGGGTGAATTTCAGCGAAAGTTCGCGTTAAAAGTTTTAATTTTGGCAAAAGATCGCGTTAAAAGTTTTAATTTTGGCAAAAGATCGCGTTAAAAGTTTTAATTTTGGCAAAAGATCGCGTTAAAAGTTTTAATTTTGGCAAAAGATCGGGTGAAAGGCATGAATTTTAGTAAAAGATCGGGTGAAAAGCGTGAGTTTTGGCAAAAGATCGGGTAAAATACGTGAATTTTGGCAAAAAATCGCTTAAAAAGCGTGAATTTCGGCAAAAAATTGCATAAAAAAGGGCAAATTTCGGTAAAAGATCGCATAAAAGGTGTAAATTTCTGCAAAAGATCGCGTTAATTAAAAAAATAATAATTTCCTCAAAAGGATGCAGAAAAGAAAAATTTGAATTTTGTCAAGGGACCACGAGAAAAATGCTAATTTCGTCCAAAAATTGCGGAAAAAATGATAAATTAGTCAAAAAGCCATGGAAAAAACGTGAATTTCACCAAAGAATTACAAAAAAATAATTTCCTCAAAAGGCCGCAGATTTCATTCAAGGGTTTTAGAAAAAACTCAGTGCTTTTCGCGCTTGTGGCCTCTGAAGCTTTCGAAGGTTTTTAAAAGCATCGTTATTGCCTATGTGTGGTTCTGCTTATCCTTCGCACTTTAGAATTTCTACAAGAAGTTAGGTGATGCAATGTTATAAGCAAAATTAATGAGAATGCATCATGCTTACCATGTTTTAAATAGAATGATAAAAAATTCTTAGTTTCATTTATTATTTATTCATTAAAATGACATGCAAAATTTGCAGACAGTTTATGAAATTTTAAAAGCTTGTCGCAGACAGCTACAAAACTTTCTGCCACTGGGTATCTTCATAATAACTTATGATGAAAAGGAAAGTCTAAATTCTGAGCAAGAAATATTTTTAAAACTTACAAAATTATTTTTAAAAATGAACAAGAAAAGATGCGTATGTAGCAAATAAAAAATAAAATCTACCACAAACAGAATCAATGAAACAGTTATCAATAGGTGAACTGCTTAAAAAAAAAAAAAAAAAAAAGAAAGAAAAAGAAAAAAGGAGCATTTCTAGTTATCCTAAAGTGGTTTGGGTAGTGTGAGATCTGCACGGGCTGGGCCATACTCTTTTCTGAAGGTTCTGTCCAGGACGGGTTAGGGCATTACTTTTTTCCTGAAAGATCAGGCCGGGCTGGACCTAACTTATTTTTTCTGTACAGAGCCTGAACTGGTTTCATTCCTAGTCTTCACGATCCAAAATTTTGAGTCCTAGTTTTGACAAAGCCCGTATGAAAATCATTGTCTCGTCGTGGCCTGATCCGTTCAAAGGGCAGTAAAATATGGCCTGGACCAAAAATGTTTGCAAAAAAATGCATACATTTTTAAATCACCATTATTCTACAATTAAACATTAAAATTTATTCTTTTTAAAGAGTTGTAGATTTCACACGCTTATTAAAATATAGTAAAACGAGTGAAAAGAACCTGCCTATGACAGAATCCTGTTTTAAACTGAATAACGTGTTGAGGATCTTGTCTATAACGCTTTTTTTTTCTTTTTATACAATTCCGTCTTAGCAGATTTTACTTTATAACATTTTTCAGATTTTTAACACTTCAATACATAGAATATGGATTAACAATAGTAATGATAACTGAAACATTTACATACAAGAAATAGAGATTCATTAAAAAAATAAATATCACAGCCTGCGGCACTTCATCAATGTTTTGTAGAAATTCAATCGGGCTGGGCCGAGTTTTTAACTTTTTTCCGATCCAGTCTCGGGCCGAACTTTTACATTTTTTACCGGGTCGGGGGAATATTTCTTTTGTACGGGCCGGGCCGAACTTTTAATTTTTGTATTGGGCTGGTACGTGCCGAATTTTTTTCTACAAGTCGGGCAGTCCCGACCTAGAAATTTCGGCCCGTGCAGACCTCTAAGTGTCTCTGTATAATATTTCAAGACTTCTAAAATCCGGAAAAGCTGCAGCCGAAATGATTCCGGAATTTAGATTGTACAAATATCAGTTCCTTGGGTGCGGCGCTTATGTCGATAAACTTTTTTTTAAAACAGATTTTCATTGGTGCGGCGCTTACGGTGGGTGTGGCGGGTATTCCCGAAAATATGGTATTTGATAAGTTTTGTGGAATATATGTGGTTGTGGCATCATTTTTGTTGATTTCAAATTAATTATTAGAATACTCAGATTAAGATTCTGATTGATCAGAGTTTGAAAGAAATCAATTTATGAAAATCAACTTCGTATTATTTTTAAGAGAATGCAAGTTAAATTGGACTCATTTGACAAGATGTTTTTACTTGAATTTTTCATATTATTTATTTCGAAAAGGTTATCCTGCAGAAAAACTTGTCAAAATAGTAAGCGCCAGAATCTACAGCTTTTAGTGTCTGAAATTGAATTCCAAGTTGTTATAATTTTACCATCGGCATTTTTGCTTATAATGAATTTTAATCTTTCTTTTGCGATAATCTTCTAATTCTCTCTTATTTGTAAAATTTTGTGAGCCAATTTTGAGCTAGATTGGGATACATTAAGTTATATTTCAATTTCTTCAATCTGTATCATAATGACAACGAACCAAACTAATCAAATTCAAATAAGCAGAGACGCCATCTTGATTAATTAATACATTTTGTGAAATTCTGCTCTATTTTGATGTACAACGAGAATCTATGCCATGCCAAAAATAATCTATAGCATGCCACTTATGGCATGGGTGCCATAGGTTTGTTGTCCCTGGTCTAAAATATAAATATGTTTCCATTTCAAATTCTAGATGCTAGCCTCAAATTACATCATGCTTCCTCAATGGACAGTATTCCTGTGAGTCACAATTGGCAAAATGTTGATTTTTATAGCCTCGAACTGAAAGGAAGAATAGGTTCATTTCTTGATAGATTAATAACTCGAAACAAAGGCTAAACTATTTATATTCTTTTAAGTGTAAATGAAATTTTCTGTAATCGTCTGCATGCGATAAGTACAATGAACAGTATTCCTATGACGTCACAATTGGTAAAATGGTGGTTTTTGTAGCCTCGAACTGAAAGGGAGAATAGGGTCCATTGTTTCAAGCAATGCTTGTGCCAAACTGGCTGTGTATGGAATTTTTTTTCTGCAAAGATTCTGGATAGCTGGTTTTCTGGTTAACTGGTTTCTGGATAAACGGTTCCATACTGTATTGTTATTAAAAAGAACTAAACCTGTGGCTATACGATCCATGAAGGATCAGGGCCTACAGTGCCTTATCCTGTTTTCTTGAACCTGGGTCCTGAGGTGCTATACAGCATAAATCCCAGTCAGGGGATCAGCCTAATGCAGGACCCTTGGTGAATAGTTCCCAATTTAGCTTATTACTTATTTTATTGACCCTGAAAGGATGAGTGAAGCTTGCTTTGCCGGGAGTCAAGCTTTTGATATGCAGTGTAGCAGGCAGATTTCTTGCATATATTATTATAGTCCTTTATAATTTGGTGATAAATCTTCGTACCCTAATAGGGACCATCCTCGGTGGCCTCTATAACACAAAAGTACCAAAAAATATTACAACGACCATTTGGAAAATGATTTTTTCAAAGACTAAAATTTAAGACATAAAAAATCACACAGAGTTGATCATACATTACGTACGCCTGCGACTCGGCAGATTTCCTGAAACTTACATATTATCCACCTGAAACTTACGTATTATCCATGCACAGGCACGGAACCACGGGGGTGGGGGGGTGATTGGGGTGATCTCCCCCCCCCCTCCCAAAGCATAAATCCACCGCTTATCGCGAATTCCAAAAAATGGTCGTTGAAAAAAAGTCAATTTCGTCATTCGTTCCCAGAAAAAAATCACCAAATTCGTCAAAGCATTGTGCAAATTTTGTCAAAAAATCGCGCATTTTGTCAAAGGACCGTGAAAAAACGCAAATTTTGTCAAAGAATCGCAGAAAAAAATGCAAATTTCGACGAAAAAACGCGAATTTCGCCAAAGAATCGCGGAAAAAACTCAAATTTCGTCAAGAGATCTCGAAAAAAAAATGCGAATTTCGTGAAAGGATCGCGAAAAAAATACGTGAATTTTGCCAACGAATCGCTGAAAAAAATGCGAATTTTGTCAAAGTAACGCGGAAAAATGCATATTTAGCGCCAGGAGGAGATTCCCCCAGGCACGGAACCAGGGGGGCGATCGGGGTGGTTCCCCCACCTCCAAGATATAAATCCAATGCTTTTAACGGCAGTTTTCGCGGAACAGGCAGACAAGCAAACGAAAACCAAACACTTTTCGGGTGTAATGGTAAACCTCACTGACGTTTCGCCAATTAATGAACAAAAAAGGATTATGTCCTGTCAAAAGGCATATGGCGCCATAATTTTTGACACTATGGGTTGAGGTGGGGGTCGATGCCACTTCGTGTACCTTTTGTTGAATTTCTACAACAGAAAATTGACACCGTTATGCGGATCCCTTTAAAGTGTGGAAACTTTTTCATCTTTTGAAAGAAGCTGCACTTCTAATTTCTGTATAATATTTTTGCAGCGATCTCTTTTGTTTGAGAAAAGAATGGGATTCGTAGCAATTTTCAAAGAAAGAAAGAAACAGGAAAAAGAAATGACCTTTTAAAACTTATAGCATCTTAATATTTTCTGAAAAAAGCCACTAATGTTTTAAAAAATGTACTGCTATTGCCACCCCCATTAGTGAATTTCAAGGGGCATTTGATGAATGAACAAAAAAGGATTATGTCTTAGTCAGTTAAAAGCTAAAATGCATACGGTGTGTTAATTTTTTTAAAGCCAACTTGGTAAACCAGTTCTTCCTTTATGTATTTACTTAATGTAAGGCCTTCTAGGTGATTTGAATAGAAAATGCCACTCTACTGTTACCCACCATTCATTGTTTGGTTTACCTTTTTTTGCTGTCTTTCTACCTCTTTTAGAGAAGCTATGGAAACAGACCTAGGTTGTGGAAACAGACCAGGAATCAAACCTGTATACTTGTATAGCCTGGATACTTGCTACTCCAGCCTTGAATATGATTGAATCCAGTTGGAAAAAATATTCGTTCTCTTCATTATGACCTAATTACATGATATATAGGAGTTTCCATGTTAAAACATGCTTTCATCATGTAAATGCTATAGTTATAGCTCGGATGAATGAATTAAACTAGCTTTGCAGTTCGCAGCCATGTCCAACAAATAAGAGTGAATTATGCCAGCCAGGTATCAACCGGATAGCTTAGCAGGTAAAACATTGGCACGGCATGCCAAGTATCCAGGTTCGATTCCTGGTCTGGACATTTTTTGCACTTTTGGAATAAACTTCAACTGTGCTACTCCAGCCTTGAATATGTTCTATTCCATTTGGTTGACATCCTCAAGAAATCTAAAAGAGAATATGAACAACACACATGAGATTGAAAAAATTCAAAATGGCTATGTGAATATGATAACCAGGCTGCTGCATATGAAACCTGAACAATATCCAATTGTAGTGCAAGAAAAGTTCATTTAACAACTCCCCTATTCTTTCCCCCACTGACAGTTGACGACATCACACTTGCACGTGAGAATCTTCTTCCACCCTTATCAGGTACCATTCACTAATCCTCTTATCCTGCCTACTTTTTGATGAAGTACAAGAGAGAAATCAAAAATGTGCCAAAAGATGAGGTTCTAAAAAAAAGGCAGTTTGTTTAATTTTAAATCGTAAAATGGAGCGGGTTTTAACATTAGTTCAAAGAGATGCTGGTCAGAACCAGTACATCAGTTCATAAAATCGAGCGTCTACTGTATTACACTACACTATATGGCCATTAATGATCAGACACTTTCAATTTTAGACATTTTGTCGAATATTTAGAAATATACTTGTCAGATTCTTCTGGAATTTTAGATAAAAAAGAACAGGTTTGACCTCCTATTTATCAATGTCGATTTGATAAGGAGGACAATTAGGGGGCCAACAAAAAATTAAAGAAAAAATAATACTTGGGATCACTCTGTAAAATAAAATGCATGAAATGATCTATTGCTACAGAATATAAATAGGCAGATATTGTACAATATGTGTATTCATTTGTATAAGAATAGCACATATATTAATAGAGATATAGTGATTTTTTTTAATTAAAAAATTCTTGTGTGTTTTTTGCTTATAACATGCTGGGTTTTCAACCAAATTTAACGCCAGTTTCAGAAAAATTGACAAATTATAGTAGAAACAATGTAGTGCAATTGAAATATAAATATATTAAATATTTTAGAAAGTAATGAGCAGTTGTATGAATTAATTTTTATCTGTGCATGTGCAAACGATAACAAGGATCTTTTTACATAATTTAATAGACCCAATCGCGCCCGTCGGCTTAATCGTTCGGAGTTTTCGTGGTTTTCTTCGAACCGTGGATTTCCATACGTTAATACGGATTAGGTTCCCTTAGAAAGACCTCCACGGAAGGCACTCCCCCTCGGGCCTGTATCCTTCGTGTAGATAATTGACCGTCAAAAATCAACCTAACCCATAATTTAATAGTCAACTCTATGGAGCAACTTATTAAAAAAATCCATTCAAATATCGTAAAAATTCAGAAAGGTATCAGCGTTAGAGTGAACTAATTTTTAGTTGTTCTCTGAAAGCAGCTGAATGATAAGGGATTTCCCACAAATTGCCATTTTTTATTAACTGACTTTCAGAAAAATGTTAGTATTTAGTCACTATCGACGAGTAGATTTGGAAAAAATGCTTCAATCTTGATACTTCTTTTTATCATTGTATAGGTTCGTTCTGGTGGTTATCCAAAAAGAACTAAAACATCAATAAAAAATGAAAATTAAAAAATTTTTTTAATTAAAATTGACAAATTGTAGGCAGTTCTTTATCATTCAGCTAGTTTTAGTGAGCAACTAAAAATCAGTTCACTCTAACACCGATATGTTTCTGAATTTTTACGATATTTAACTGGATTTTTTTAATAAGTTACTCCATAGAATTATTGCATTATTGCTTTTTACATAATTTAATATATACTATTAAATTATGTAAAAAGATCCTTGTATCGTTCGCACATGTGCAGATAAAAATTATTTCATACAACTGCTCATATTTCCTAAAATATTTAATATGTTTATATTCCAATTGCACTATATTGTTTCTACTACATTTTGCCAATTTTTCTGAAACTGGCATTAAATTTAACCCTGCATGTTTTAAATAAATAACATGCAAGAATTTTTTTTAATTTGTTAAAACAATCACTATATCTCTGTTAATGTATGTGCTATTCTTACACAAATGAATACACATATTGTACATTGTCTGCCTATTTATATTCTGTAGCGATAGATCATTTTGTGCATTTTATTTTACAGCGTGATCCCAAATATTATTTTTTCTTTAATTTTTTGTTGGCCTCCTAATTATCCTCCTTATCAAATTGATGTTGATAAATATGAGGTCAAACCTGTTCTTTTTAATCCTAAAATTCCAGAAAAATCTGACAAGTATATACAAGTCGAATACCTACAAGTATTCGACAAAATGTCTAAAACTGAAAGTGTCCAATCATTAATGGTCATATAGTGTACATATATATCTGGTTTATGTGGTGTTTGTGTTTTCATATTATTGGTCATTTTCATTATCTTTCAATGGTATTATTGTACAGAAAGTTTATATATATATATACATATATATATATATATTATATAAAGCTCAACAAACCGTCCAAAATTTATGTCTCTAGACCAGAATATCCATTTAATCAGTTTTCTTAACCCATAATATAAGTATTTTGTGTGCTATCCTTTTTCATGTTCGACAAACATATTTTACAGACAAACATGATAAATTAACAGTGTTAACATTGATGCAGTAGACTCTCTTAAATTTGCACAGCTTGGGACCAGAGGTTGTGCGGATTTTAGAATTTTGCGGATTTCTGGTCATTGATTTGTTTACATTTTTTAAACAGTAATTTGAATGTAATAATACAATTGTGATTATAATGAATACTTACAATATATTGAAATGTTAAAATAATTAAGTAAAGTAATAATATAAAATAATAAAAAATAAGATAATTTTTTTAATGATTAAATTATTAAAAGTAAAAGTCAAGTAAATAATTTAATAATGTATAATTAAAAATGTATAATAAAGATGTGATACATTTTTCTTGGATTATTCAATGAAACTTACCCTATTAATTCACATCAAAATCATGAAGTAAGGAAGTTTTATTTCAGGTTTAGGCATTCTTAATAACCAAAAAAGCTATAAAAAACAATATACTTGATAAAAAGATAGTGATTACCAGTGATATCAGCATATCTTGATTATCTTTTCACAAATAAATTTATACTTCCTTGATGAAAATCCATGAGTTCAGTCATATTATTGAGAATTACATATTAAAAGGCATACAGAATGATATACAGTATGGAACCATTTATCTGGAAACCAGTTATCCGGAATGCTATTTCTAATAGATTGATTTCAAAATCTCTGCAGAAAAAAGTGCCATACACTGCCAATTTGACATATTGCATTGCTTGAAACAATTGTATAATTTGATGACAACATCTAGTGTTTGAAATGGAAGCATATTTAGTTGTATTTTAGATGTTTTAATTTTTATGCAGAAGAAACAGAAGAATTTTTGTTCCCCAGGGATTCCCATAAATTACCTTCTTTCAAATTCTGATTAACTTTTGATCTTTCTTGCGTCTGATTTTTAATCCAAGTAATCTAATAATTTAAAATCAGAAATAATGCCACAACCACATATATTCCACAAAACTTATCAAATGGATGCTGCTTTAATGCCCAACCAGTTAACCAGAAAAACCAGTTATCCGGAATACATCTGACCCCAACCATTCCGGATAAATGGTTCTGTACTGTAAAACTAAAAAATTCTGTAATTTTGCCCCTACATCTGAACTAAAAGTTCCACTGTTTACATCTAAGAAGATGTGCAGATTTTAGGCGTTTGTGGATTTAAGGGAGTCTACTGTATTAAAAAAAAATTTCTGTTATTCTTGCATGTATAAATTCATTTATGGGTCATTCCATGTCAAATGAAGCAGTGACTGAACCTGACCATTTCAGATTTCAATGAAACTCTCAGGAATCATTCTCCCTGATGATATAAATGAGAATATATTTTTATAATTTTTTTATCACATTAAATTTTCATGCAATTAATTATTTAAATTTTGAAAAATCATCATTTTTTGGGTTGCATAAATTTTTCAATTTTGAATTTCTCAAGTTCTATCAGACATACAGAATTTTATGACCCCTCATTTTAAAGAGAAATTTATAAGGTTTAATTTGATACCCAAGTTGACTATGCTCAGTTAAAAAAAAAAATTAAAATTTTTTTAATTAAAAAAAGTTTTCAGATAGTATTTTTTAAAAATTTTGAAAAAAATGTATGTTTGTTGTAATATTATAAGCTTAAATTTCTGAAATTTTTAGAGTGGGATCTCAATGGGATCAAGAGTTGTGAAATAAAAACTGAAAATTACCATTCAAATAACAATCTAATTCTAGCTATTTTGTTATTTATGCATTATTTGAATAGTAATTTTCAGTTTTAATTTCATAACTCTTGATCCCATTGAGATCCCACTCTAAAAATTTCAGAAATTTTAACTTGTAATATTACAACAAACATACATTTTTTTCAAAATTTTTAAAAAACACTATCTAAAAAATTTTAAATTTATTTTTTTAACTGAGCATAGTCAACTTGGGTATCAAATTAAAACTTTTAAAATTCTCTTTAAAATGAGGGGTCATAAAATTCTGTATGCCTGATAGAACTTGAGAAATTCAAAATTGAAAAATTTATACAACCCAAAAAATGATGATTTTTCAAAATTTAAATAATTAATTGTATGAAAATTTAACGTGATAAAAAATTATAAAAATATATTCTCATTTATGTCACCGGAGAGAATGATCCCTGACAGTTTCGTTGAAATCTGAAATGGTCAGGTTGAAAATTGAAATTTTTTGGTTGATTTGACATTACCCTTATGAAGCTAAAAATGTTTAAGAATTGGTGGCATCCTGAAAACCAATATTTCATTTTGATAAAACTGATTAATACACTATAAAAAAACTGCTCATAAATGTATCCGAAAATAGCACCAAAAGAAAGTTTTTTTGTACATGCATTTTTAAATCTCAAAAATATATTGGTTTCAGAGGCTTCTAAAGATAAAGGAATTGGAATCGTGATTAACTCAAAATAGGTCATTGTGTATTTTAGCTTGTGGTTATGTTATATTTTCGTAGATTAAGAAACATGTGTTTTTTTACAATGTAGTGTACTCTACACTACCTCTTAAAGTTTGTAAACCTAGTACTGAGACACCCTGTATATCCCTGAGGAAAATCTTCTAATTCTACACCTTTTTAATTACAGGAACTGGAGTGCCAATGATATGATTTGAGGTGACAGGTGCAACTGACGTGAGATTATTAACAAGGAATCATTATTTAATATTCTTGCCAATTGGAATGAATTGGTGAAAACGTTATTCTGATCATCTGCACGAAAGAAAAAACTGGAAAATATCAAAAAGGTTTCTGAAAAAGACAACATATCTAGCTGTAAAGTAACATTTGGATAGTATGGTTAAAAGCATCATGAGCATTTTTTAATAGTTTAGTAAGTTTTTTTCACTGTTATAAGAAGTATTCCTACAAAAGTTGCTTATCACCAACAAAATAAAATGTCTTCTTTTTCTAAAACCAAAAGTAATTCTGGAAAAAAAAAACTTATAGGTCAATTAAAGGTTTCAAAGAAGGGAAGGAATATGAAAAAATAACATTAGTATTACTTGCTGAAAGGGGATACGAACTTTCAAAAGATAATAATTCTCAGTTTAGAGATTTTTCGATTGGTAGGGAAGTTGGAATAGGAGAAGATAGGAAACTTGATGATATAGTTTTGAGGTATGAAGATAGAGATAGCACAAAGAACCTTATCTTCATTCAAATTAAGCACAAGCAAGATGATTCTTTAAAATTAAATTACCAGGTTTTATTTGGTTCCGGGTGTGGTAACATGGGTAGGGATTTTAAGCTGCGACAGTATTTTAGTTCTTACCTTAATATTAGAGAGGAATTAAAAACAACTAAATATAAAGAATTAAAAAATGGAAAGATAAGTTATATTGCTATATTCACAAATATCAGTGTTGACAAGATGGAACTAAATAAAGAAATTACTTTAAAAGAAGCTCCTGATGATATAAAGACTCTTTTTGCGTCAAAAAAGTCATCATTCGAGAGACGTGAGGCTAAAGATTGTTACCGCTTGGCATTGATGACAATGTTAGTGATGACCTTCTAAGTACCGTATTTTCGGGTGTATAGCCCGCATCCAGTGTATAGCCCGCACCCCTAAATCGAGCAATACCATAAAAAAATTCGTGTATAAGCTGCGAAGCTGCATTGTTGTATAGCCCGCGGGCTATACACAATCTACGAATGTATATTTCGACCAGGGTTTACGCCGCATGTGAAATTTCCGCGGTAATCGCGAATGGCGTTCTAAACAGAAACACATTAATAAGAAGAATTAAGAAATCATAAAAATGAAATTATTAATTAGAAATAAATAATTTAAATGCAAAATTTGAAGTTATTAATATAATTTAAATAATATAAATACGAAAAACTACACTAAAATTGCGTGAAATTTGCAGCTTAAATTCCGGCATATGGCGCGCATTATTACCTTGGTATATCGCGAATGATTTTGCAACAAAAAAATTAAACTGAAATTTTAAAAACCACAAGCACCGAAATTATAGGGCTCCCACTAGATCCTTTTTTTGCTTCAAGCCCAGACCTGCCAACTGCTACGAAAAAATCGTAGTTGCTACGATTTGGACCTATAAACTACGATGCTACGAAAATCGGTCTTAAACTACGATTTTTTGCAAAAAACACAAACGCATTTTTTATTTCTAGTTGCGATTTTTATCCCGAACAGCATATTTTTCAGAGTGATTCTATTCCGAAATTTTCAAAATTTCAAAGTATTCATTTCCGAAAGTTTAAAAAAAATGGCCATTAGTCCGAAAATTCGGTCATTAAAAATTTTCTGGAAGGGGGTGGGGGTCTTTGAGGATCAAGGTTTGAAATAGTGTGCAAAATCGCAAGATTTGCGATAAACTATCGCGAATTTCGACAAATGACTGTGTAAAAAAAAAAAAAAAAAAAATCAATTTCATCAGTTGGCCGCAGAAGAAAATAAATTTCGTCAAAGGATTGTGGTAAAAACGTGAATTTTGTCAAAATATCACAGAAAGTAAACGTGAATTTCGTCAAAAGATCAGTAAGAAAATGCAAATTTCATCGAAAGATCAGTAAGAATACGCAAATTTTACCGAAAAATCGCAGAAAGAAAACACTAATTTCGTCAAAGGATCGTGGTAAAAAATGCGAATTTCGTCAAATTTCATGGTAAAAGTGCAGATTTCAACAAAGAATCGTGATAGAAAAATGGGAATTACGATTGTGGGAAAAAATTGTGAATATCCTGAAATGATCGCGGGAAAAAAATCACGAATTTCGTCAAAATTTACTGCACTGGGCTAAAAAATTGGAACCTGGCTCCTTTTACAAATGTAAAATAAACGCTGTGAAACGAAAAGAAACTCTAAAAATTGTATGATAATTTTCAGAGGAAAAAAATTACTATATTGAGTTGAAACTGAAACCTTATTCCTTTTACAAATGTCAAAAGATGACTTTGTAACACGAAAAACCAACCAACCAACCAACCTTCAGATTAATTCAAATTTTGTGTGCTACGATTTCTCATTTTCAAAGGTTGGCAGGTCTGTTCAAGCCCGTATTGGTCCGATTTTTCATTGTTAGGTCCATAAAGTCAGTTTTTTGACACTTTTAACCGACTTTTATTTAAAACTTTACTGATGTTTGGCATTTAGCCGAGCATCACGGAAGAATTGCACTTTTCGCAAATATGTTCCAAAAAATACCATTAAATTTCGTTAATCGATCACGAAAAGAATCGCAAATTTTGTCAAAGGATTGCGAAAATGCGCTAATTTCTTCAAAATTTCGTTAAAAGATCGAAAAAAATGCGGTCAAAAGATAGAAAGAAAAAAAGCGGTCAAAAGATCGCAATAAAGACTAATTTCTTCAAAAGATTTCGAAAAAAACGCAAGTTTTGTCAAAGAATAGCCAAAAACGCGTTTTTCGTCAAAAGATCGCAAATTACAACAAAAAATCGCGAAAAACACCCAAATTTCGGCAAAGGATCGCGAAAAAAAAAACGAGAATTTTGTAAAAAGATCACGTTTTTGAAAAAAACGCGAATTTCATCAAAAGATCTCTTAATAAAACGCAAGTTTTGTCAAAGAATCGCGTGAAACGCGATTTTCATCAAAAGGTGGTAAAAAACACGCGAATTTCGGCAAAAGGTCTCTCAATAAAACGCAAATTTCTCCAAAAAATCGAAAAAACACGCGAATTTCGTCAAAGGATCGCGAAAAAACGTGAATTTCGTCAAAAGATTGTGAGAAAAACGCGAATTTCATCAAAATATCGCAAAAAAAAAAACGGTCAAAAGATTGCAGAAAAAAGCACGAATTTCGTCAAAAAAATCGAAAAAAAAAACTAATTTAGTCAAAAGATTTTAAAAATTTTAATTTCATCAAGAGATAGTGAAAAGCATATAAATTTCATCAAAGGATCCCGAAAAACATGCAAATTTCTTTAAATAGTCGTGGAAAATTCGTGAAATTCAATCTGTCTTAAGAATGTTTGTAACCTCTACCAATAACAATGGCTTTAAGATAATGAATTTCAGAATTTGAATCGGAGCAAGCATTTTCTTTATCAAAAATTATACTTTGAACATTTATTAATTAGTGACAATTGAAGGAAAGGAGGGTTTCCTTGTTTATTTTATTTTGCGATTTGCGAAAATAGTTTCCTTTTGATCTCTTTTTTTACAAAATATGTGCTCCCTTTTGGTCCCCTTTTTTACTACACAATTTGAGTGGAAGCTCTGGAAATATGAAATTATTAATTTGATATAAATAATATAAGTACGATATTCAAAATTAATAATTCATTATAAATAATATTTAAAAGAAAAAATCCCGTTAAAATTGAGTAAACTTTTCTATACACTAAAGAACGTCATGAGAACGATTGGGCGTTAGCAATCTCAACTTTAACTCAAGTATCTTAAATAGCGTGCTCGAACGACATCAACATGATGACGTGCTAAAATGACATTTATTTTCACGGTGCCATATATTAAAATCATTTACAAATAGATAATAAACGTATTAATTTTAATATTTAGCGCTATGTACAAATAAAATAATGTTATCACATCCCATTTCATCAATTGAATAAGATATAAAAATTCTCATTTTAATCATTTCTAAAAGGATCTGTAGATCGGGAATGCAGATGTTTTTGATTTTTTTAAGAGGGGGGGGGGGGGTGTATTAAAAAGAAACCTCGCACAATAATTCATCGAGAATTTTAAACTCATTTTTAAACAGAAAAGCATGGAATCTGCTGGCATATCTATCAAAGTGATTTGAAATCGAATGCGTTTTTCCATTTTCGATAAATGTATTATATCTTAAGTTATAAGCGATTGCTATTTGATGATGACCTTTCCCGGACTGTCTCATCTGGAAATTCAGTTAAAAAATCAACTTTCAGCATTTTCTAAATGTTTTTTCCCTTATCAAAAACTGAAAAACACTGTTCTATTTCGTTAAGTATTAATAAATGCGGCAATAGTTTTATACATTTAAAATCAAAAATGACTTATAGTGAATGCAGCCGTTATTTATGTGTGTATGCGTGTTTTATAATAAAGTTATCAGAAACAAAGCAAAACTTTTTATTTAATTCGAATCGGTTTTATTTAATTCCAATCAATCTGTAAGAAATTTCATGACCTACTTTTATTATTTCTTTGCACGTGGAGCGATAAGGATTATAAACATTATATGATTCATGCTAACCACTACGAAAAGATATCACGTGCTATCCTAAAGCTATTTTCTTTCCCCCCCTTCCCCCCCCCCCCCCTTCTTCTATCGCTCTGTTAGGAACTTTTTAGCTGTCAGAACCTCAAAGAAATAAATATAGATTTCAATTAGAAGATTTCGCTTTAAAAGCATTTGTACACGAAATGATTACCAAGAAAAAAAAAAAACAATACTTACCATCACTGTGCTGTTTCTTAAATACAAGATGATTTAACAATGCAATTTAATCTGATTTATTTTATGGTTGTTTTTGAGAATATTTGGCGTTATTGTAGATGTTTTAAAAATAGTTCTTGCATGAACATTTAAAAGTTATATTTTATATTTATTTCAATCACTTGGTCTTGGTACAGAATTGAATCCTGCATTGGGTCGGGTAATCGGATAGTACCCGAACCCGACTAAAGTTCGGGTCGTGTTAGCGGGATTTTTTTTTTCTTTCTTTTGACATGGGTTGGGTTGGAATTTGATTCGTTCGAGTTAACTTTTTTTTTTTCTTCAAAAGATGCTGCTGAATATTTGTTAAAATGGTAAAAGCCGAAATAATTTGATACAAGAAAAACATAATTATATACTACTTTTCCATAAATGCATTAAAATATGGATTATTTTCCTTCATTTTAGTTTCTGTTTTTAATATTTCGGTTGACAAAATTTGTTCTTGTCGGGTCTTGAGTTGACTTTAAGTAGAATTTTCGGATTCGGATAGGATACAATCCGGACCTTGCAATTCAGGTTCAGAGTAGAGTCCAACATTTGATCTTGTAATCTGATTATACCTGCTATTGTTTTGTTATGGACAGAGGGGGAAAAATGTATTTTTTCTAGAAAAATACATTTTTTACAAATAGATTATTTTCTTAGAAAATATGAAATATTAAGCATTTAAAAAAAATTATATCCACTAATTTGTTTTAAGTATCCTATGAATATTGTTTTAAATCATTTTTATAGGATTTTCACTTAAAACGTACACATTAGAGATCTGCATGTACCTGGTTAATCTCTTTTTATTAGACTCGGGCCGGACCGTGATCGAGCTTAATTGTTATCTGCGGCCGCTCCAGGTCGGGACTGCAGAATTTTTTTTTTTGGGGGGGGGGCATGTTAAACTGGCAGTTTTTTGCAAAAATAACAGTGAAATTTTTCCTTTGTTCGACGAAATCTTTAGAAATTTATTTCATTTTATTAAATTATAGATATATATATTTAAAAAAATCTTTATAGAACTTCAAAATTATTTTTTCTTAAATATTTTTCTTCCATTTTAAACTACATTATATTTCTAATGAGTTATCATTTAAATGAATTTCTCTAAGTAATCAATAATGTTGCCATTCCATATTTCATAGATTGTGGACATACTAGTTTAAGCTGCAAAATGTTCGCATGAGTATGTAAAAAATATACCTTAAATAATTTTATTTATGGGATCCCGGACTTAATTTAATTGATTTTTCTTGGTTTGGTGGGCCAAATTTTTAGCATGAAAGGTTCAAGTTTAGCCCAGGCAGGGTCAATATATTTCGATCGCCTGGGTCTGAAAATTTCAGCTCGCCCACATTATTTTAAAATCTCATTAATATGAAATTTCTCATCTGTGGTATCTGAATTTTTGGGAGTGAAAAAAAAAAATTAATTGCGCGTAAACGCCGCATAGCTTGAAATTTCAATTTAAAACACGTAAACGCCGCAGCGTTTCTTCCGTAAATTACAGTACTAAAATCTTTTTTTTTTAAATAATTCCATAATAATGAAACCAGATTTTAACTTATTTATTATTATCATTATTTTTAATCTGGAAAAAAAGTCACTTTTTTTTTCCTTTAAAAATAACAAAATTATTGTCAGAGGTAATTCAAAAAATATTTTTCGTTTTTCTACGCCCCACCAGTGGCCGAGAGGTTCTGCTGTCAAAAGCTGGTAGACGGGAAGTCCTGGGTTCGAACCCAATCGCGCCCGTCGGCCTAATCGTTCGGAGTTTTCTTCTAAACTTGGATTTTTGTGCGTAAATACGGGTTAGGTTCCATTAGAAAGACCCCCACGGAGGGCATCTCCACCTCTCCGGCCCATTTCATAGATAATTAGCTATCATAAGCAACACAATACACAAATTTTTCCACAATATATTTTTTTTTCATGTCAAAAAGTAAATGTAATTATTTTGCTAATTGCATACATTTCTGGCAAACATTAAATACCATTTATCTCAGTTTAATTTTTTGAATTGCAGCAGCAGATAATAGGTAAATTATCACAACAGTAACTTTGAGAGAACTGGATGTAATATACAACTGGAGCCATTAATGGCATTTTACCACCTAGAAAATATGTTATTATTATTTTAAACAATAATTACTATAAGTAATATAAAACTACTGTATAAAAAGGCATACAGTAATTCGCTCAAAAATATTTATTTTAATTACTGGAATTGGAAAATCCTTCAAAATCGGAAGTTTCCGAGTCCGTCATAAACAAACCAATAATATCTCTATTTCCAAAAACAGAAATAAATAATAATGGCATTTAAACAGTAAAAAAACATTACAAACACGGGAAAATTCTTTAAATTTCGCGGCATAGTGAAAAAAATTTACAAATTTCGACGATTTTTGAAATTTTTTCAGGTTTAAAAATTATAGAAAAATCACGATTTTCCGTTTCTTTAAAAAAAAAAAAAAAAAAAAAAAAAATCTTTGTATAATCTGCACCGTGTATAAGCCGCAGTAGCTGTTCCAAATGTTTTTTTCTTGTATAACCCGCGGGCTATACACCCGAAAATACGGTACCTTTAAAAAATATGGTGATTTACACAGAATAGCAAAAAATTTTGCACAGTATGTGGTATTAGAAAAATACAAAAACTTTGTTATGGGAACTAATTCAGCTCCATTAAAATATTATCACGTTGCATTAACAGAAGAAGTCGTCATAAAATCAAATGAAACCAAATCATGTAAAAAGCAAAGTATGGAGAACAAACAGTATTTTTACGCCAAATTTAGAAATGATTTTATTGACAATAACAGAACTGGAGCAAAAAAAGAACTTTTAGATTCAATATTTGAAGCTATTAGAGACCAAAGGAGGAGTTCAACGATGATGAAATAAAAGAAATGTTAAAGAAAGCAGAATGGAGAGTAGTTTCGCATTTTGGAGACTTTTTACCACCAGAAAACAGTTCTGAATTGTCAAAAATAGCTAAAGAGTTTGCAGAATATATCAGTAATGAAAATGTAACAGACAAGATAATTTTGGGTAAAAAGGATCTCTTATAACTCACTTTGAAGTTGCATTTGAAAGGGAGGTCATCATAATATCAGATGGAAGTAAAATATAAATCACCTAAAAAGCACAATGCGAAAAGTGAGTCCTACTGTGATGCGAAGTTCAGAGATGAATTTATAGATTGCGAAACTGGACCGAAACAGGTACTTAAAAAAGCTGTATTTAAGGCAATAATGGAATCCGATACATCAAAAAAAGACTCCAGTGATTATGAACTGGAAAATGTTTTAAGAAGAGTGAAGCTGAAAGTAGATCAAAATTTTGGTAAATCTCAAAACTTTGAAGTGGATTTACCAGATAAATGGCCCATGATTAAAGATGACGACATAAAAGACTTTTTAAAATGTTTTGTGCTTTTTGTAAATCAGCCCATCGTAACAGATTTATTGAAAGAAATTTATCCAGTAAGAGATTTCTTTCTACACGGTACTCCAGTGGGAGAAGCAATTGAGAAATTGCATCAGAAATTTAGGGACCGAATAGAAAAGGCGCTTGGAATCCATAATAAAACCTCCAATGAAAAGGTGTGGTTATCTGGTGAACAAATCATACAGTTTGTTCAAGAACTACAAGATGCAATTCGTACTTGTGTAATGACTTCTACATATGAAGATAAAGTTATGAAGTACGGTAACTTTAAAAAGTTAGGAAAATTAGCAAGTTGTTTAGGAAATTTTTTAAAGGATAAATGGAATAAAGTGTTTTGCGTTTGCACTTCAACCACTCTCTTAACTTCTGTAAAGCATGGTTCATACGCTTTGGAAAAAGTAGAAAAAGTACTGGAAAAAAAAGTATTCATTTTCAAGGAATGAAAAGTGCTGGAAAAAAAAGTATTCATTTTCAAGGAATGAAAAGTGCTGGAAAAAAAAGTATTCATTTTCAAGGAATGAAAAGTGCTGGAAAATATCGCAAACATCGACAAATTGTTGCCGAAAAATATCAATTTCAACAATCATTCGCATTAAAAAAATCGGTAATTTCGCCAAAGGATCGCTTTAAAAATGCGAATTTCGTCTAAAGATCGTGGAAAAATGCGAATTTCGTTGAAAGGTCATGGAAAAAAACACGTATTTCGTCAAAGACTAGAGAAATAACCCGAATTTCGACAAGAAATCTCGATAAAGCGCAAATTTCGTCAGAGGAACGTGGAAAACACGCGAATTGCATTAAGAGATTGCGAAAATACACGTATTTTCATCAAAGGATCGCGCAAAAAATGCAAATTTCGACAAAGGATCGTGTAAAAAACACAAATTTCGACAAAAGATCGCAAAAAATTGCAAATTTCTTCAAAGGATCACGTAGGGGTGATTTTGTTCTGAATTTCCCTAAAAATTTAAAGCATTTATTTACGAAATTTTACAAAAATCGGTCACCAATCCGAAAAATCGACCATAAAAAATCGCGAATTTCGACAAACGGTCGCCAAAAAAAAATAAATTTTGCCAATCGTTTTCAGAAAAACACAGATTTCGCCAAAGGAGGGCAGAAAAAACGCATATTTCATCTAAGAAAGGCGGGAAAAACTGTAAATTTCGTGGAAAGATCGCAAAAAATCCAAAGAATTTCGTCAGAAGATCGCGAAAAAAAACGGAAATTTCGTTAAAAGATCGCGAAAACCCCCAAAAAATGCGTCAAAAGATCGCGAAAAAACGAAAATTTCATCAAAAAATCACGAACAACCGAAAATTTCATCAAAATATTGCGAGAAAACGGCATATTTTGTCAAAATATCGCGAGAAAACGGCATATTTCGTCGAAAGATCGCGAGAAAACGGCATATTTCGTCGAAAGATCGCGAGAAAACGGCAAATTTCGTCGAAAGATCGCGAAAAAACGCGAATTCCGTCAAAGGGCTGCAGAAAAAACACATAGTTACTGTCGGGAGTGGATTTCCCCCTCTCACCCTCTGCTGTAATTTTTCAGAAAATTTGAGGTAAATTTCAGAATTTTTTTTTTACTCAGTATCACCCCTAGGATCGCAGAAATAACGCAAATTTCTTCAAAGGAATGCGAAAAAAACACAAAATTCGTCAAAGGATCACAGAAAAAGTGCGAATTGCATTTAAAGATTGGAGAAAAAACTCTAATTTCTTCAAAGGATCGCGGAAAAAAGGGAAATTTCATCGAAAGGTTACGAAAAAAGACTAAATTTGTCAAAGGGCCTCGAAAAACACGCATAGCCAGTGCCGGGAGGGGATTTACCCCTTCTGCTATCTGCTGTAGTCTTTCAGAAAATTTGCTGTGAATTTTAGAATTTTTTAAACTGAGAATCACCCTTGAAAATTTCGTCAACTTTATGTTGAAAAAAAATCACAAATTTCTTCAATATGTCATTGAACAAAAATTGCAAATTTTAACAATCCGCCGTGGAAAAATACCACAAAATTCGTCCATTGGTCATCGATAAAAAATACAAATTTCGTCAATTTGTCAAAAAAAATCACAAAATTCGTCAGTTTGATGCCGATTTCATACATTGCCCCCCCCCCCCCCCCCCCCGCAAAAAAAAAATCGGTCATTTATAAAAATCACGAATGTTGTCAATCTGTTAAAACTTCACTGAATTATATTAATTCCAAATTTTTCACTGTGTAACTGATAAAACAATTTTATTTCCTTTTTATAAATCCACTTAAAAAAATCGTTTGTATTTAAAAAGTAAAAGTAAATTATCTAACCTTTATTTCAGTTACTTTTTGTATGGATAAGCACAAATGCTGTATGGTTTGAGAATTCAGATAATATTTATAAAAAAGTATATTGTTCACAACTTCAGAAATGCTAATATATTACTCCTGATGAGTGTTAACTGGTTTACTCCTGTTTTCTGCTCTTGTAGTGATACAAAACCTTTTATTTATTTATTTAAAAATTTTTTTTTGCACTTAAAGAAAAGAAAATCAAGCTCTTGTGTCTTAACTTTTTATTATATATGAAATTTCTTCCCATGGTACCTTAATAAGTTAAAACACGTTATTCTTTAAAAATTCTCTAATAATAATGCCTGTTATAAAAATGAAAAGATTTGATAAGATTTCTTTGAAATAGATAATCAATGGGGTGGCTATTTTCCTTATGTGTTATTCTACGCCATTTTTATGTATGTATCTAAACAGTCCTTGAATAGTGCTGGAATAGTGCTTGAAAAGTGCTTGAATTTTATTTGTTCTCGAGTGTATGAACCATGTAAAAGTACTACAGTACTTGGATAAGAAAAAGTACAGAGAAAGATATGGCCAGATTTATTTAGAACTCGATAGTTTAAAAGAAATCGGAAACCGCGTAAAAAAAGAATTTAGGTCTGAAAATAACAAATTATTAATAATCGAATGTAGACACACAGTTAATGAACAGAGTGTGGAGGAAATTTGTCGCAGTTATTCAGATATAATTAAAGAAAGCCATGATAAGAAATTGATTATCATTTGTAAGCAAAATGAAAGCATATTAGCTGAGAAATTCAGATTTTGTTTAAAGAAACTCTTTCAAAGTGTTTGTGATGCTGAAAAAGTCTATGTTAAAGAAACAGATGATGTAAATTTAAAAGATTTTGAGCCGGCAGGGAATCTTCTAAAAAAAGAAGTAATTGTTTTTCAAGAACAAAAAGAAAAAATAAATTTGACTCAATTAACTGACTATGAAGATTGGGATAGTTATATAGATTATTTATCTCAGTCTATAATTCTGAATAAGACAGACATAGCAGATATAATGATTCAACTTCTCAGTAATGATGAGATTGAAGTAGGAAGTAAATCATTGGGAACCAGTAGTTTAGAAGGTGCATATAGTACATTATTCGAAGAAATAAATTTAGACTCTTTATCAAATAAATTATTACCAAAAGAAATAGGAAATAAGTCATTGTGCAATGATAATTTAGAAGAAACATTACTTCCATCATTTCAAGAAGTAAATTCAGATACTTTAGAAAAAAAGTCTTGATAATGATGCTAATGAAATATATATTTTTGATGGAATTGAGGGATCAAACAATAAAGAAAAAATAGGCAAACTGATAGAATATTTAAAGTTAGTCAATGAACAAGAAGTGATTGAAGATCATGTAGGAAGTATTGGTAGTGACAGTAAAATACAAGTTGCTAATGACCGATTTACAGAAGAAAATTTTAAGCAAATTTGCCACAATTATCCAAGTAAAAAGATCTTATGGATTTATGTAAAATATAAAGAAAATGAAGTAAAGTTTATCTTACGAGAGTTTTATAATCCGGATTTTTACTTAAAAAGAAAATTTAAATATTTTGAAAATGTTATCATTAAGAAAGAAGTAAAAAAACAGTTAATAGATAAATTTCTTTCTGAAACATTTATTTTTCATTGTGTAAATGATCAACAAGAATTATCTGACTTACTGAAATTTTCAAATGACAGTGAACTTAAACAGTTTCAGACTAATTGGGAAAATGGTAAGATCAAGCTTTGTACTCTAGAAGAAGATGTGGAGGCTATATTTGAGGAATGCAGTAGACAGAATGAAACTGTTCATTGGCTTAAATTTGAAAATGACCAAATTATTTGGTGCAAATCTCATGGTTCCCTAAATAATTTGCGGCTGTACATTGACAAAGATGCAATTAAAGTAACTTTGAAAGAAGATGATTTAATTAAAGAAATTAAAAACAGAAAGTTTATAATCATTTCAGATGACCCAGGAATGGGAAAAACGACAACTTTAACAAAATTGTATGAATCGAAGAAGGATCCTGAATCATATACTTCAACACATTGGATTATTAGATTAAATTTGAAGGATCACTTACAAGCAATTCGAGATATAAAATTAATCAATGGACTTATGAATTTAGTCAGTGTGGTTGCCTTTTTGTCAAAGGTTGATGCAAAATTAAATCACAATCTTTCTAAAAGTCTATTGGAAATAGCTTTAGATAGAAAAAAACATTTTTCGAAACATTTACTTTTAGTATTTGATGGATTTGATGAAGTCTTAGATGGAGGTGACAGGAACAAGCTAATCTCATTGTTCAAATTTTTAAAAGAAGAAACTCCTGTAAAAGTATGGATTACAACTCGACTACATTATAAGGAAATATTAGAAAATGAATTAGCCACATTTGCTATTGAGTTTGTTCCACTGGATGATGAAGATAAAATTGCATACATAAAAAAATACTTAAAGGATCGCTTGGAGTTAATTTTAAAATCCAAGGTATTTGCAGAACTTTTTTCTAACAATTATGGAAAGAAAATAAATGAAAGACTTCAAAAATATACTAATGCTTTTTTAAGTAAAATGAAATCAGTTTTCAAAGAAAATATATTTAGATTTATAGGGACTCCTTTACAGTTATACTTAATGCTTGAGGGTTCGACAAAACATTTTAAAATTTGGATAGAAAATTACCTGAGTGAAATTCCAAATTTCAGTTATATGGGCAATGATCTATTAGAAATATATGAAAAATTTATTGATAGGAAATATGATATTTATTTTACAAAGATGGGTATTAATGAAAGTGTATCACAAGAAAAAGACAAATTTATTTTTGATCAATTTAACAAAAATTTTGCTAAATCATTAATTCTAAAGTCAAAACTAAAAAATTCTTTAGAAAAATTCAAGTACACAGTCTTATCAGCTGGGATAATTAAATCAAATGGTGGTAATATTGAATTTATTCATACCACATTTAGAGATTATTTTGCTGCTAACATATTTATTCATTGGATAAAAGAAGTGCCAAATGAACTATCAAAAACAAATAAACTAGAGTATATATTGAAAGAGATTTTAAACAGACGTGATTATTATATGATTCGAACTTTTATAAATCTTAAACTAATAAAAGTTGCAGAACCGGAATTGCTACGAGAAAGTTTAAATCATTATGGAATAATCACTGAACAATTACTTATAGATGAAAAAAGTTCAACTGTATTGCACATTGCAGTTGAAGAGGGCAATACAAATATAGTCTGCTTTTTGCTAAACAGTCTTAAAGGACATAGAGATGTTCTAAAGAAATTTCTTCTAAAGCCTAATCTATTTAGATATTCAGCACTGCATTTAGCATGTACTTATGGTAGTGGTGAGGTAGTTAGAATATTGTTAGATGCTGCAGCAAAATTTTCAGGAGACACAAAAGGATTTAAGAGTTTTGAAGGAATTTCTTTTTATGGGTGATAGAATTGAAAAAACAGCACTGCATTTAGCATGTAGTTTTAGGAGGGGTGAGGTAGTTCGAATATTGTTAGATGCTGTGGCTGAAATTTCAAGAGACACAAAAGTATTTAAAGGCGTTCTGAAGGAATTTCTTTTTATGGGTGATAAAACTAAAAAAACAGCACTGCATTCAGCATGTCGACATGGTAGTGGTGAGGGAGTTAGAATATTGTTAGATGTTGCAGCAGAAATTTCTGGAGACACAAAAGAATTTAAAGGAGTTCTGAAGAAATTTCTTTTTATGGGTGATAAAACTGAAAGAACAGCACTGCATTTTGCATGTATCCATGGTAGAGCTGAGATCATTGGAATATTGTTAGATGCTGCAGCAAAAACTTCAGATGGCACAAAAGGACATAAAGGTTTTCGGAAAGAATTTCTATTCATGCGTGATGTAATGGGAGAAACAGCACTGCATTTAGCATGTAGTCATGGTAGTGGTGAGGGAGTTAAAATATTGTTAGATGCTGTGGCAGGAATTTCAGGAGACACAAAAGGGCATAAAGGAGTTCTGAAGGAATTTCTTTTTATGTGTGATAAAACTGGAAAAACAGCACTGCATTTAGCATGTAGCTATGCTAGTGGTAAGGTAGTTAGAATATTGTTAGATGTTGTGTCAGAAATTTCTGGAGACACAAAAGGATTTAAAGAAGTTCTGAAGGAATTTCTTTTTATGGGTGATGAAACTGGAAAAACAGCACTGCATTTAGCATGTAGCCATGGTAGGGCTGAGATCATTGGAATATTGTTAGATGCTGCAGCAGAAACTTCAGATGGCACAAAAGGACATAAAGGTGTTCTGAAGGAATTTCTATTCATGCTCGATGTAATGGGAGAAACAGCACTGCATTTAGCATGTAGTCATGGTAGTGGTGAGGTAGTTAGAATATTGTTAGATGCTGTGGCAGGAATTTCAGGGGACACAAACAGGCATAAAGAAGTTCTGAAAGAATTTCTTTTTATGTGTGATGAAACTGGAAAAACAGCACTGCATTTAGCATGTATCCATGGTAGGGCTGAGATCATTGGAATATTGTTAGATGCTGCAGCAGAAACTTCAGATGGCACAAAAGGACATAAAGGTGTTCTGAAGGAATTTCTATTCATGCTCGATGTAATGGGAGAAACAGCACTGCATTTAGCATGTAGTCATGGTAGTGGTCAGACATAAAGAAGTTCTGAAAGAATTTCTTTTTATGTGTGATGAAACTGGAAAAACAGCACTGCATTTAGCATGTAGCCATGGTAGGGCTGAGATCATTGGAATATTGTTAGATGCTGCAGCAGAAACTTCAGATGGCACAAAAGGACATAAAGGTGTTCTGAAGGAATTTCTATTCATGCTCGATGTAATGGGAGAAACAGCACTGCATTTAGCATGTAGTCATGGTAGTGGTGAGGCAGTTAGAATATTGTTAGATGCTGTGGCAGGAATTTCAGGGGACACAAACAGGCATAAAGAAGTTCTGAAAGAATTTCTTTTTATGTGTGATGAAACTGGAAAAACAGCACTGCATTTAGCATGTATCCATGGTAGGGCTGAGATCATTGGAATATTGTTAGATGCTGCAGCAGAAACTTCAGATGGCACAAAAGGACATAAAGGTGTTCTGAAGGAATTTCTATTCATGCTCGATGTAATGGGAGAAACAGCACTGCATTTAGCATGTAGTCATGGTAGTGGTGAGGTAGTTAGAATTAGGGCTGGACGATATCAAAAATTTAATATCGCAATATATCAACGAGTTAATATCAATATCGGTGATATATCGCGATAACTACTTTAAAGTGTGAGGTAATAGAAAAATTTCTTATTGCTAAAGACAAATGGTATAGTAGGAATATTTTATTGCAAATAGCTGTAGGAAGCAAAGAATTAATGTTTTATACCTATTTGCTCACGCAATATTCTTTAAATATATATATATATATATATATGATACAAATAAATACTTTAGAAAAAGGAACCAATATTCGTTATCTATTTGCACTTATATCATTGATTACATAGTGGTTTTCTTTAGCTTGTTCTCGATTCTTCCTGTTTTATGTATTATTTATAAATAACTTTTTAACTATTTAATTTTATCGCGTAAACGGAGAATATTATTTAAAAAAAAACTTTACTATGTAAACTAAAAAGTTCTCAAGTTTAGGACGTTGATGATTTTAAAATGATTAAAATAAGTGAAAGCAAAAACTGAAACAGATTTAATGTCATAATTGCATGTACTCGTAATTAAATAGTCTTCAGTGAATGACAGATGCAGCAGAAATTTTATTTTTTAATCTTTTTCTAAGAGTATCAATACATTCTTAATAGTTAAAATATTAAGAAAATTTCTCTGTCTTTATACCTTCATATTTGTTTATCTATGGATGAATAAAACATTAAAATTTTTTAAATATACATATTCAAATCCCATTTGGAAATAGACCTATGCTAAGGAAAGTTCACTTTTTTATAAATATTTTGTAAATAACATCTAGACCCATAACAACATATTTTTCCAGAAAGAAACTAACAAAAAAGAAAAACTTACCATAAAATTCTACTTGATTACGCAAAATACTCGGTTTGATATTTAAATCTGTTTATTATTTCGAAAGTGCTACTGAATTTAAAAGGAAAAAAAAGAAAAAGAAATGTTGCAAATGAAAAAAAATAGAAATAAAATAAAGTTATTGGCTAACAAAAAAAAATACATAAACAAAACAATCGATATTCTGCATTAGATTTCAAGAAGTTCGAAATCAGAGAGTCGGTTAGTTCAAAGAAATCATTGCATTATAAATTTATGAAAATACTCATAACATTTATTTTAAAAGATTAATAAACAAAAAAATTTAAAACATTAATAATCATATAATTATTTACAAATGAATATACATCTTATAGATACCCACGCCTTGTCCGGATGGCTTTTTAAAAAGCCGTCATGACAGAAAACTCCACCTCCCCCCCCCCCCCCCCCCTCATTTTAGCGCGAGAACACATTATTCAAATTCTATTCTTTTAAATGGTATAAAAAGGACCTTGAAAGTGACATCAGTTTGTAGTGCTTAAGTGCAGAGAAAAAAAAAACAGTTGCAAGCAAACAAAAAAAGAAAAAAAATCAAAATCTTTTCCTTACTGTTAAAAAAAAAATAATAATCAATATATCCATATCTCCTATGTAAATTCACCGATTTCTTTCAAATTTTCAGCTAGTTGAAATAATAGTAAATTAGGCTGTGTAAGAAATTTTTATTAAAATTTAATTATTTATTAGAAAGTTACAACGCCTTCCGAAACTTCGAATGAAAAGCAGGAGCGCATCTGCAGTTTGTTTTCATTTATTCACCTCGCTCCGAGAAATCGGAAGTCATATGTTTACACAATCAGATCATTATGTTTTTCAATGCAGAAAGAAACCATGGATAGAGCTTTTATTTGTTTATTTTTTCTTTTTAACTCAAATATCTACTTTAGCTTTATTATTTTTAAGTACTATCTTTTTTCAGTATTGTAAACGTGTTTCTGATATAAATAATTTGCGGGGAAAGAGAGTGTTCAATGTGGATAGATTTTTTTTTTCTTACATTAAAAAAATTCGCTATTAAAACATCTGCTTTAATATTATGGTTTTTTAGTATTGAAAACGCATTCTTGACGTAAATCATGCACTGTTTTTTGTATTTTAGGAGAGGAGGTGGGGTGGAGGGCGGCGGTAGATATATATATATATTTTTAATTAAAATGAAACGAAATTCGGAATCGCCAAGGTTCAATGGGTGCTGGATTTCGAATTTTGTACCGCATATTTATGTATAAAAATTAAAGTACTGGATTTTTCAGATTATTTGTGCGTCTGTGCCGGCCATAGAACATGGTATATCAATTTTAGTGATCTTGATCTGATCACTTAAGCAATTATAAGCACTAGTGTTGACTCTAAGCTGCTTTAGCAGGGCGCAGCCGCCGGCGGCCCTTTTTAATTCTATTTTACGCCTGGCGGCCCTTTTTATTTCTATTTTGCGTCCAGCGACCCTTTTTATTTCTATTTTGGCACCCGGCGGCTCTTTCGAAATTCTTCCGATGCGCCCGGCTGCCTTTTTAATACTTCCTATACGCCCCGTGGCAATTCAGTTGATCTCGGAAAAATATCACAAATTCTAGGGAGAATCCAAACCAGCTCAAAATATTTTTTTTAAACAAGGTACAAGTGTGCCCTTTTTGAAAAAAAGTGCCCTTTTATTAGAATAGTATTCCCTTTTTGAGAAAAAGTATCCTTTTTCAGAATATTGTCCCCTATGTGAAAAATTCCCGCCCGGCGGCCTTTTTTTTCTAGAGTCAACACTAAGCACGTAAACCTATAAAATTTTTAATGTAAATTAAAATGAAAGGAAAATGTGGTTAAAGAAAATCCAAACTTTTAAACAATGAAAAAAGAAAATAGATTTTTAAATTATTACTCTGTAGTTTTTTAAACAAAAATAAAGCTTCAAAATTTCTATTAAAAATGTATTATATAACTATTATTTTTACCAAAAATAGAGAGAGAAAAGTAAAGTAAGGGAAACTATCAATTCGACGTATACTACAAAAAAGTTCAAACCCGACCCAGTCTTCAAATTAGATTCTTGCATTGTCTCAGGTTACGCGAACCCGACCCGACACGCGGTTCGTGTAGACCAACCATTTTAAAAGAAAGTCAGGAATATATTTTATGAAAAAAACTATATAATTGAACATTAATGAGTGTATATGTATTCAATTTTGTACTAAAAAGATAAATTTGATATTACAGAATAATTCTTTTTTATATTGTATTAAAATATGAATTTATTTTCTTCGACTTCGAGTTTGTGATGAAGTGTGCCGGGTGTCGGTCGGGTTGACTTTAAGCAGAGTTTTCGGGTTTGGCTCTGGTAAGACGCGACCTGTGCCGCACTCCACCCCGAGTGAGCAGAAAAAAAGGCTGACCTAGCCTGCATGTCCAGAGCAAAAAGCAAACACGGCTTCAGTCTAATGACACGAAGTTAATCCAAGCGTTCCAGCCCAGTTTGCAGACATCCAGTATAATGCCATTTAATAATATTACATTTACAGACTTTAAAAATAAGGCCCAGATGTAGTAATATTTTTTATTTTTATTGTTCTTTTTTATCTTTTTGCTAATTTATGTCATTTTTTAAAACACGATTTTTTTTTGTCTTATTTAAAATTAAAGAAATTATATAATAAAAAAAAATCAGAAATATATTTTCATAGAAAGATTACAACTGGAATTCGTTTAACTAATTTCCACGCCCGTGTAAATATTATGAATAAAATCAATCAGTAAAGTAAATCTTATAAATAAAGTAAATCAGTAAAATAAAGTAAATAAATTCTTACCTTGAATGTAGTCCATCATATTGTAGAGGATGATTATAGCTAAGATGGCTCCATAAATTAGAAGTAGCTTTTGCAAATACCGGTCGAACGCATATGCTGCATACTGCAATTTTTTCATTTATTACTTCACCATTTTCATTACCTGGGCATCCAAAATATTGCCACACGTTACTCTTAGCCTCTTTTTTTAAATCACTTGATTATAATTCGGGCAATTTACCCGACACCGTACGTTCATCTTACTATAAAATATAAAATCACTGCCGATAACTCGCTCGAGAAGAGCATACGAACGAGCATTGAATGAAGCCTATAGACAATAGCAATTATTGACTCAACAACGAACAGATGTTCTAGCTCATGTCATTGGCCAGGACGTATCAAACTTGATATGTTCTAATATGTCTAGACCAATAGTATCAGCGAAATTAAATCAACGACGATTAAAACATTATTCAGTAACGAACGGACATATGTATGTTGATATATTAGAATATGAATTAGTCTGGGTCTGGGATATCAACGAAAGACAGATTATCACAGGAGGGGAGTTTAGAATAAAGCGGGGCTGCGAATAAATGCATCTATCGGATGAGAGAAAGGATTGAAGAAGTCATTGGCCAGGACGTATCAAAGACTTGATATGTTCTAATATGTCTAAACCAATAGTAGCAGCGAAATTAAAACAACGACGATTAAACCATTATTCAGTAACGAACGGACATATGTATGTTGATATATTAGAATATGAATTAGTCTGGGTCTGGGATATGAACAAAAGACAGATTATCACGGGAGGGAATTTAGAATAAAGCGGGGCTGCGAATAAATGCATCTATCGGATGAGAGAAAGGTTTGAAGAAGTTATTGGTTACGCAATATTCGGCGCTTTTTCTTCTTGCGGTTCGAAGTCGTGGTGCGGGAAAAAAATGTTATTGGGATATATAAGTAGAGCCAGAGATTAGATATCGCTATTGGGATATATCGTTAGAGTCAGAGCTTACATATTGTTATTGCGATAGTTAAAAAATATCAATATTTGACCGATATATTGATAATTAATCCAGCCCTAGTTAGAATATTGTTAGATGCTGTGGCAGGAATTTCAGGGGACACAAACAGGCATAAAGAAGTTCTGAAAGAATTTCTTTTTATGTGTGATGAAACTGGAAAAACAGCACTGCATTTAGCATGTAGCCATGGTAGGGCTGAGATCATTGGAATATTGTTAGATGCTGCAGCAGAAACTTCAGATGGCACAAAAGGACATAAAGGTGTTCTGAAGGAATTTCTATTCATGCTCGATGTAATGGGAGAAACAGCACTGCATTTAGCATGTAGTCATGGTAGTGGTGAGGTAGTTAGAATATTGTTAGATGCTGTGGCAGGAATTTCAGGGGACACAAACAGGCATAAAGAAGTTCTGAAAGAATTTCTTTTTATGTGTGATGAAACTGGAAAAAACAGCACTGCATTTAGCATGTAGCCATGGTAGGGCTGAGATCATTGGAATATTGTTAGATGCTGCAGCAGAAACTTCAGATGGCACAAAAGGACATAAAGGTGTTCTGAAGGAATTTCTATTCATGCTCGATGTAATGGGAGAAACAGCACTGCATTTAGCATGTAGTCATGGTAGTGGTGAGGTAGTTAGAATATTGTTAGATGCTGTGGCAGGAATTTCAGGGGACACAAACAGGCATAAAGAAGTTCTGAAAGAATTTCTTTTTATGTGTGATGAAACTGGAAAAACAGCACTGCATTTAGCATGTAGCCATGGTAGGGCTGAGATCATTGGAATATTGTTAGATGCTGCAGCAGAAACTTCAGATGGCACAAAAGGACATAAAGGTGTTCTGAAGGAATTTCTATTCATGCTCGATGTAATGGGAGAAACAGCACTGCATTTAGCATGTAGTCATGGTAGTGGTGAGGTAGTTAGAATATTGTTAGATGCTGTGGCAGGAATTTCAGGGGACACAAACAGGCATAAAGAAGTTCTGAAAGAATTTCTTTTTATGTGTGATGAAACTGGAAAAACAGCACTGCATTTAGCATGTATCCATGGTAGGGCTGAGATCATTGGAATATTGTTAGATGCTGCAGCAGAAACTTCAGATGGCACAAAAGGACATAAAGGTGTTCTGAAGGAATTTCTATTCATGCTCGATGTAATGGGAGAAACAGCACTGCATTTAGCATGTAGTCATGGTAGTGGTGAGGTAGTTAGAATATTGTTAGATGCTGTGGCAGGAATTTCAGGGGACACAAACAGGCATAAAGAAGTTCTGAAAGAATTTCTTTTTATGTGTGATGAAACTGGAAAAACAGCACTGCATTTAGCATGTAGCCATGGTAGGGCTGAGATCATTGGAATATTGTTAGATGCTGCAGCAGAAACTTCAGATGGCACAAAAGGACATAAAGGTGTTCTGAAGGAATTTCTATTCATGCTCGATGTAATGGGAGAAACAGCACTGCATTTAGCATGTAGTCATGGTAGTGGTGAGGTAGTTAGAATATTGTTAGATGCTGTGGCAGGAATTTCAGGGGACACAAACAGGCATAAAGAAGTTCTGAAAGAATTTCTTTTTATGTGTGATGAAACTGGAAAAACAGCACTGCATTTAGCTTGTAGCCATGGTAGGGCTGAGATCATTGGAATATTGTTAGATGCTGCAGCAGAAACTTCAGATGGCACAAAAGGACATAAAGGTGTTCTGAAGGAATTTCTATTCATGCTCGATGTAATGGGAGAAACAGCACTGCTTTTAGCATGTAGTCATGGTAGTGGTGAGGTAGTTAGAATATTGTTAGATGCTGTGGCAGGAATTTCAGGGGACACAAACAGGCATAAAGAAGTTCTGAAAGAATTTCTTTTTATGTGTGATGAAACTGGAAAAACAGCACTGCATTTAGCATGTAGCCATGGTAGGGCTGAGATCATTGGAATATTGTTAGATGCTGCAGCAGAAACTTCAGATGGCACAAAAGGACATAAAGGTGTTCTGAAGGAATTTCTATTCATGCTCGATGTAATGGGAGAAACAGCACTGCATTTAGCATGTAGTCATGGTAGTGGTGAGGTAGTTAGAATATTGTTAGATGCTGTGGCAGGAATTTCAGGGGACACAAACAGGCATAAAGAAGTTCTGAAAGAATTTCTTTTTATGTGTGATGAAACTGGAAAAACAGCACTGCATTTAGCATGTAGCCATGGTAGGGCTGAGATCATTGGAATATTGTTAGATGTTGCAGCAGAAACTTCAGATGGCACAAAAGGACATAAAGGTGTTCTGAAGGAATTTCTATTCATGCTCGATGTAATGGGAGAAACAGCACTGCATTTAGCATGTAGTCATGGTAGTGGTGAGGTAGTTAGAATATTGTTAGATGCTGTGGCAGGAATTTCAGGGGACACAAACAGGCATAAAGAAGTTCTGAAAGAATTACTTTTTATGTGTGATGAAACTGGAAAAACAGCACTGCATTTAGCTTGTAGCCATGGTAGGGCTGAGATCATTGGAATATTGTTAGATGCTGCAGCAGAAACCTCAGATGGCACAAAAGGACATAAAGGTGTTCTGAAGGAATTTCTATTCATGCTCGATGTAATGGGAGAAACAGCACTGCATTTAGCATGTAGTCATGGTAGTGGTGAGGTAGTTAGAATATTGTTAGATGCTGTGGCAGGAATTTCAGGGGACACAAACAGGCATAAAGAAGTTCTGAAAGAATTTCTTTTTATGTGTGATGAAACTGGAAAAACAGCACTGCATTTAGCATGTATCCATGGTAGGGCTGAGATCATTGGAATATTGTTAGATGCTGCAGCAGAAACTTCAGATGGCACAAAAGGACATAAAGGTGTTCTGAAGGAATTTCTATTCATGCTCGATGTAATGGGAGAAACAGCACTGCATTTAGCATGTAGTCATGGTAGTGGTGAGGTAGTTAGAATATTGTTAGATGCTGTGGCAGGAATTTCAGGGGACACAAACAGGCATAAAGAAGTTCTGAAAGAATTTCTTTTTATGTGTGATGAAACTGGAAAAACAGCACTGCATTTAGCTTGTAGCCATGGTAGGGCTGAGATCATTGGAATATTGTTAGATGCTGCAGCAGAAACTTCAGATGGCACAAAAGGACATAAAGGTGTTCTGAAGGAATTTCTATTCATGCTCGATGTAATGGGAGAAACAGCACTGCATTTAGCATGTAGTCATGGTAGTGGTGAGGTAGTTAGAATATTGTTAGATGCTGTGGCAGGAATTTCAGGGGACACAAACAGGCATAAAGAAGTTCTGAAAGAATTTCTTTTTATGTGTGATGAAACTGGAAAAACAGCACTGCATTTAGCATGTATCCATGGTAGGGCTGAGATCATTGGAATATTGTTAGATGCTGCAGCAGAAACTTCAGATGGCACAAAAGGACATAAAGGTGTTCTGAAGGAATTTCTATTCATGCTCGATGTAATGGGAGAAACAGCACTGCATTTAGCATGTAGTCATGGTAGTGGTGAGGTAGTTAGAATATTGTTAGATGCTGTGGCAGGAATTTCAGGGGACACAAACAGACATAAAGAAGTTCTGAAAGAATTTCTTTTTATGTGTGATGAAACTGGAAAAACAGCACTGCATTTAGCATGTATCCATGGTAGGGCTGAGATCATTGGGATATTGTTAGATGCTGCAGCAGAAACTTCAGATGGCACAAAAGGACATAAAGGTGTTCTGAAGGAATTTCTATTCATGCTCGATGTAATGGGAGAAACAGCACTGCATTTAGCATGTAGTCATGGTAGTGGTGAGGTAGTTAGAATATTGTTAGATGCTGTGGCAGGAATTTCAGGGGACACAAACAGGCATAAAGAAGTTCTGAAAGAATTTCTTTTTATGTGTGATGAAACTGGAAAAACAGCACTGCATTTAGCATGTAGCCATGGTAGGGCTGAGATCATTGGAATATTGTTAGATGTTGCAGCAGAAACTTCAGATGGCACAAAAGGACATAAAGGTGTTCTGAAGGAATTTCTATTCATGCTCGATGTAATGGGAGAAACAGCACTGCATTTAGCATGTAGTCATGGTAGTGGTGAGGTAGTTAGAATATTGTTAGATGCTGTGGCAGGAATTTCAGGGGACACAAACAGGCATAAAGAAGTTCTGAAAGAATTTCTTTTTATGTGTGATGAAACTGGAAAAACAGCACTGCATTTAGCTTGTAGCCATGGTAGGGCTGAGATCATTGGAATATTGTTAGATGCTGCAGCAGAAACTTCAGATGGCACAAAAGGACATAAAGGTGTTCTGAAGGAATTTCTATTCATGCTCGATGTAATGGGAGAAACAGCACTGCTTTTAGCATGTAGTCATGGTAGTGGTGAGGTAGTTAGAATATTGTTAGATGCTGTGGCAGGAATTTCAGGGGACACAAACAGGCATAAAGAAGTTCTGAAAGAATTTCTTTTTATGTGTGATGAAACTGGAAAAACAGCACTGCATTTAGCATGTAGCCATGGTAGGGCTGAGATCATTGGAATATTGTTAGATGCTGCAGCAGAAACCTCAGATGGCACAAAAGGACATAAAGGTGTTCTGAAGGAATTTCTATTCATGCTCGATGTAATGGGAGAAACAGCACTGCATTTAGCATGTAGTCATGGTAGTGGTGAGGTAGTTAGAATATTGTTAGATGCTGTGGCAGGAATTTCAGGGGACACAAACAGGCATAAAGAAGTTCTGAAAGAGTTTCTTTTTATGTGTGATGAAACTGGAAAAACAGCACTGCATTTAGCATGTATCCATGGTAGGGCTGAGATCATTGGAATATTGTTAGATGCTGCAGCAGAAACTTCAGATGGCACAAAAGGACATAAAGGTGTTCTGAAGGAATTTCTATTCATGCTCGATGTAATGGGAGAAACAGCACTGCATTTAGCATGTAGTCATGGTAGTGGTGAGGTAGTTAGAATATTGTTAGATGCTGTGGCAGGAATTTCAGGGGACACAAACAGGCATAAAGAAGTTCTGAAAGAATTTCTTTTTATGTGTGATGAAACTGGAAAAACAGCACTGCATTTAGCTTGTAGCCATGGTAGGGCTGAGATCATTGGAATATTGTTAGATGCTGCAGCAGAAACTTCAGATGGCACAAAAGGACATAAAGGTGTTCTGAAGGAATTTCTATTCATGCTCGATGTAATGGGAGAAACAGCACTGCATTTAGCATGTAGTCATGGTAGTGGTGAGGTAGTTAGAATATTGTTAGATGCTGTGGCAGGAATTTCAGGGGACACAAACAGGCATAAAGAAGTTCTGAAAGAATTTCTTTTTATGTGTGATGAAACTGGAAAAACAGCACTGCATTTAGCATGTATCCATGGTAGGGCTGAGATCATTGGAATATTGTTAGATGCTGCAGCAGAAACTTCAGTTGGCACAAAAGGACATAAAGGTGTTCTGAAGGAATTTCTATTCATGCTCGATGTAACGGGAGAAACAGCACTGCATTTAGCATGTAGTCATGGTAGTGGTGAGGTAGTTAGAATATTGTTAGATGCTGTGGCAGGAATTTCAGGGGACACAAACAGACATAAAGAAGTTCTGAAAGAATTTCTTTTTATGTGTGATGAACCTGGAAAAACAGCACTGCATTTAGCATGTATCCATGGTAGGGCTGAGATCATTGGAATATTGTTAGATGCTGCAGCAGAAACTTCAGATGGCACAAAAGGACATAAAGGTGTTCTGAAGGAATTTCTATTCATGCTCGATGTAATGGGAGAAACAGCACTGCATTTAGCATGTAGTCATGGTAGTGGTGAGGTAGTTAGAATATTGTTAGATGCTGTGGCAGGAATTTCAGGGGACACAAACAGGCATAAAGAAGTTCTCAAAGAATTTCTTTTTATGTGTGATGAAACTGGAAAAACAGCACTGCATTTAGCATGTAGCCATGGTAGGGCTGAGATCATTGGAATATTGTTAGATGTTGCAGCAGAAACTTCAGATGGCACAAAAGGACATAAAGGTGTTCTGAAGGAATTTCTATTCATGCTCGATGTAATGGGAGAAACAGCACTGCATTTAGCATGTAGTCATGGTAGTGGTGAGGTAGTTAGAATATTGTTAGATGCTGTGGCAGGAATTTCAGGGGACACAAACAGGCATAAAGAAGTTCTGAAAGAATTTCTTTTTATGTGTGATGAAACTGGAAAAACAGCACTGCATTTAGCTTGTAGCCATGGTAGGGCTGAGATCATTGGAATATTGTTAGATGCTGCAGCAGAAACTTCAGATGGCACAAAAGGACATAAAGGTGTTCTGAAGGAATTTCTATTCATGCTCGATGTAATGGGAGAAACAGCACTGCATTTAGCATGTAGTCATGGTAGTGGTGAGGTAGTTAGAATATTGTTAGATGCTGTGGCAGGAATTTCAGGGGACACAAACAGGCATAAAGAAGTTCTGAAAGAATTTCTTTTTATGTGTGATGAAACTGGAAAAACAGCACTGCATTTAGCATGTAGCCATGGTAGGGCTGAGATCATTGGAATATTGTTAGATGCTGCAGCAGAAACTTCAGATGGCACAAAAGGACATAAAGGTGTTCTGAAGGAATTTCTATTCATGCTCGATGTAATGGGAGAAACAGCACTGCATTTAGCATGTAGTCATGGTAGTGGTGAGGTAGTTAGAATATTGTTAGATGCTGTGGCAGGAATTTCAGGGGACACAAACAGACATAAAGAAGTTCTGAAAGAATTTCTTTTTATGTGTGATGAAACTGGAAAAACAGCACTGCATTTAGCATGTAGCCATGGTAGGGCTGAGATCATTGGAATATTGTTAGATGCTGCAGTAGAAACTTCAGATGGCACAAAAGGACATAAAGGTGTTCTGAAGGAATTTCTATTCATGCTCGATGTAATGGGAGAAACAGCACTGCATTTAGCATGTAGTCATGGTAGTGGTGAGGTAGTTAGAATATTGTTAGATGCTGTGGCAGGAATTTCAGGGGACACAAACAGGCATAAAGAAGTTCTGAAAGAATTTCTTTTTATGTGTGATGAAACTGGAAAAACAGCACTGCATTTAGCATGTAGCCATGGTAGTGGGGAGGTAGTTAGAATATTGTTAGATGTTGTGTCAGGAATTTTAGAAGACACAAAAGAGCATAAAGGAGTTCTGAAGGAATTTCTATTCATGCATGATACAAGTGGAGAAACTGCACTGCATTTAGCATGCAGTGATGGGAGTGCTGAGATCATTAGAATATTGTTAGATGCTGCCGCAGAAACTTCAGATAGCACAAAAGGACATAAAGGTGTTCTCAAGGAATTCCTATTTATGCATGATGAAATGGGAGAAACAGCCTTGCATGTAGCATGTAAAAAAAACTGTCATGAATCTGTGCAAATATTGTTAGAAACTGCAGCAGGAATTTCAGAAAATACATTGCAGGGATTCATTTGCTCATTAAATATTTTACAAGTAAATGCATTAACTGCAGCAATGATGAGAGGTATCTTCACAAATAATAAACCAGACCTTAATACAAGTAAGAAAAAGGAATGCAATTATATAGTACTATATGAACGTGAAAGGGACAAATTTGTCAAGCCTTTTATTGAGGAAGTTATACTTTGTGAAAATTCACTTAAACAATTATCATTTAAGCATGAAATTTTCAGTAGCCAGTTGATGTATAGAATAATGCTCTGGAAATATCTATGTTCTAGCACCATTGTGAAATGTTTGTTGTCCACTGCTAAATCCATAAACGATAATAATGAAACACTTAAAAAGTTGCTTCTACCTGATGAATTAGACTACCGGCCTTTAAACAAAGCTGTTGAACAAGGGAATACTTTTGTAGTTAAAATGATATTAGGTTTTGCTAAAGATATTAATGATGGTAGTAATACGTTGAAAAGGTTACTTTACAATAGTACAACTCAAGATTCTGCTTTAGTTATTTCAACCGAGGAACAAAGGAGTAACACTTTACATATTGCCTGTGAGTATGGGTCTGTAGTGATTATCAAAGAACTTATTTCTTATGCTGTAAGTATTAATGACGGGGGAACAACCTTAAAAGAATTAGTGACAAGCCCAAATACCAATAACTACACTCCTTTTGAATTACTCAGAAATGGATATACTGATGAAATTAAGGAAGTTCTTGAAAGTTTTATCACTGTAACTAAAATTAATAATGATGAGGATGTTGTAAATATCTTGCAAGAAATTAATATGAAATATGCTAGATTGCATTCTCCTTCACGATAATTTGATTTAATGAGTTCTGATAAAATTTAAAAAAGAACATTTCAAAAGTTGGCTGCACTCTTCTCAAGTAGTAACAGATACTGTTAGGGGTAGAGAATTTCTAGAAAATCTTACCAGCCAAGGATTTATTTTACCAACCAGCAAAATGCAGCATACAGTTGGAAATTGTTATGACAAAATTTACGCGACTGCAAAAATAGTTGATTACTATTGCTTCAATGCATTTTTATAATTTTTTTCTATAACATTAAGAAATATATACAAGAGAGAAAGTTTAATATAGAATAGAACTTTGTACCATGTTTACATCACAGTAATTTGAAAAGTTGCAAAATATAGCTAACTAGCAAAAAAAAAAAAAAAAAAAGATTTTAACATATCTCTACAGTTTGCAGTTTTTGAAAACTATCTATAAATTCACTTGCCAGTGGCGAGTAATATGATGTATTTCTCCACCCCTGGATACTGTATACTGGTAAAAATAAGTATCTGTGCAAGCAAGAATGCAGTTTAAACCCTTGTGAAGCTTAAAAATGACACTTTACATAGTGGATTGATTGATGTCAGAAAGCTTATGTGACCAATTAATGAAATGGCTCATTTTTATATAATCAAGAAATCAACCAGAGGTCTGTCCAGACTTTTCTCTCAGGGTCCTGTTTTGGAGAAATTATGAACAATTTTTCTTATCCTTGTGAAAGTTCTTGTCATAAATTTGTGAATTTTAAATTATTTTTATATTCATGTTTATATGTACCTATGCTTTATGTATAGAAAAAGCTAAGTAACATGTTCTTTGATGAGTTCAGCTGTTTTCTGAAAGGTCAGATTTTATTTTTCGATGGTTAAATTTATGAAAGATTCAGTTTGAATGTGGGAAAGCTTTGTGAAAGGTCTTTTAAGATGAAAAATTTTGTGAAAGGTCTATTTTTAAGATGAAAAATTTTGTGAAAGGTCCTGTTTTAAGATGAAAAATTGCATGAGGTTCCTTTAAAGGACCCAAATGTTTTCTAAACGGATCCCTGAATCAGTTAATTAGTGATTTTAAAATTATTTTAAGTAGATGAAGAAAGGCTAATTTTACCCTAAGCAGTTTGACCGCATTTTTCAGTTTCCTTAAAACAACTTAAATCAGTTGTAGACAAAAGTAATTTTATCAGAATAGTATTTTAAGATGTAAGTCAAATAAAGGGATATGAAGTGTATTTTAGAAATAATCAGGGAAAGAAAATTTGAATTAAATTTTATAAGGATTTTTATGAAAATCCTGGAAAGTCTTCAAAACACTACAAATAGATCTATAAATACCAAATGTTTTCTAAAGAGATCCCTGAATCAGTGAATTAGTGATTTTAAAATTATTTAAGTAGATGAAGAAAGGCTAATTTTACCCTAAGCAGTTTCACCGTATTTCTCAGTTTCCTTAAAACAACTTAAATCGGTTGTAGACAAAAGTAATAGTCAAATAAAGGGACATGAAGTGTATTTTAGAAACAATCAGGGAAAGAAAATTTAAATTAACATTAGTTTTATAAGGATTTTTATGAAAATGCAGGAAAGCCTTCAAAACACCAAAAACAGACCTATAAATACCAGTTGGGCAAAGATGTGCACAATCCATGCTTGTTAGGGACATTTTCAAAATCTCATAAGATGCAAGCGTAAAACTCATTTTACATGAACTTTTCATGTTTAGAACTTTTTAAAAGTTTTTTACACCACATTATCAGAGGCAACAACTTTTTTCTCTGCTACATTGTAGGCAGAGTTTTAGGTCAGCCATTGATTTTGAAAGTGGAGCAAGTTCATTTTCTAAAAAAAAAAAAAAAAGTTAAACTAGATACTTTGAGCCCTTTGCTTTGCAGTGTAAGCGTTAATTATTCATTAAATTGAAATTTAATATTAAAAAAAAAGGAATCAAAACTGCTGCTCAAATTTCTTCAAAACAACAGTGTACTTGATTTTTTCACATTTTACAAAGATCTGTGTCATTCTAAAATTTTAATTATTTTATTTTATTTGAACTATGACATGCCACAATTTTAAAAGTGATTATAAAATTTTCTTGTAATATTAAAAGCTTTTATGAGCAAGCCAAACTAAGCCCATATTTGTGGGGTAATTCCTGGTCAGTGCTTAATAATGTAAATTTACAATATCTGTACCATCAACTGGGGCTACTTTGGGCCACTTTTTCCTGGTTCCACTCACATTTCCATTATTAAAAAATATTATATGTAATTTTTCAACGTCGAAATGGAATTGTAAACAATTAACATGAAACAATGAAGCAAACTGTATGGTTTTAAAGAGAAAATTTGTATTTATTTTATTTTTTCAAAGTTTTGGAACAAAGTAGCCCCTGCTGGGGGCTTCTTTGGGACATTCACTTAGTTTCATATAAAATGAATACATTTCATATGTAAATGAATACATTTTTATTGAAAACCCCTTGCAATAGCATTTGCTAATAAATTAACACCGCAAACTCAATAAACAAATGGGGTTTTTTAAACATTTAAACACAATAAACCAATTGATAATATTAAAGAAACAGGAAACAGTTTTTGTCATGGTATCTCAGCAACTGGAACAAAAACAATTAATGTAACATTTTCCTACAGTAACATTTTTGTAGATACCTTCCTTCCTACAGTAACATTTTAGAAATAAATGTCACTTAAAACATGTTTTAAGAGATTTGGCTATATAAAAGGCATTTCTAAGTAATTGGGGCTATTTTTGGACCCAAAAAGGTCTGGCACAAAGTAGCCCCGAAATATTAGTTTTCATGTTAGGTTTATGAAAACGTAAACATTTTCTGTGAAAATAAAAAGTTAAAGGAAAAACTATGATCATACATGGGTTACAGGTTACTAAATTTAATGTTTTGACACTTATCTTATTTGTAGCTCTTATCCAGATTGTTTCACTATAGAAAGTTTAGAGAGTTAAAATCTACACCTGAAAACAGTTGTCTACAAACACATCCAGTGTTGCCACTAAAAAAATTAAATTACCCCCAAACTATTCAAATACCCTATAGTAGGGTATAAAAAAATTTTCAAGGGTAAAAACTCCAAATTATCTTGCATTGTTTGTTCAATACAAAGAATAAAAACTTTTTTTATGGTAAGGACCAAAAGTTGACGGTACTTGGTATTTTATCTATTATAACTATGTACTCTAAAAACTATTGTCTTACGACTATAACAGTTCTGTTCATAAAACACTGTATATTACTGAATCAGGGTTGCAAGTTTGGCCTCCATTTTTATTTAGAAAATCCTTATTTGTGAATAATTAAATAGAAATACAAATGCTAAAATGGGGCTTAAATATACCATAATTTGCGACCTATAATCCACATATGCAATTTTTCTTCTCACCAGAAAAACGTTAACAGAAAATCTGCACCATCATGTAATCCACACTATTGACGAATCGAATGTAATCGAATATTAAATTCGCTGTTTCCCATCTTTTCTGCATTTTCTACAAATTGTAATTTGAATTCGACAGTATTCCTAGAACGTTTTTTGCAAGGCATGTTTTCAAAGGTGCACTTATGCTATCACTAAAGAAATGGCGATGGCGACAAAAAGCGCTTACTGTTCAAAAATCGTTTTCTTTCCTTCTTCTGTTAGCTAGCTTGTTACAGAGCATGCCCATAGCAGAAAGCCAGATTAAGTGATTTTATGGTGCTGCCGTCTATTAGAAAAGTAGCAAACCAAACTAAGAACTTGCTAAAAATTTTCATTATTTTTTCAAAAGTGAAAAAGAAAATCAGATAATCCGCAGCGGCAGATTATCCGCATCGCAAAAATTTTCACTTTTTTGGCAGATTATCCGTGGATTATAGGCCAGAAATTACGGTACATACTGCAGTAGAAGATCATAATTGAGGACCCCAGAAGCCAAGGGGTTATAAGTGACAAAATTGAAAAAATGGAACTAAGTGCACAGACGACCTGGAAATATGATTTTTTCTTTTCAGGTGAAGAAATATAAGTGATTTTCTAATTATGTGTTGTGTTTAAGATATCAGCCACTTTTGCCGAATAATGATCAATATTGATTAACTATAAATTTAAAGAAAATTGCATTCTACTTTTTTCACATTTATAGAAATAAGAGTTCAGAGACCACTGTGAAACAAGCAGCAGTTTCCTATTTCAATTCAGTCAATTATTATTGATGTTCAACTTTAACGTCAGTTATCTTTGAACTCAATTTACTCCAAATAGAAATTTTGTCACTTGTACCCCTTGGCTTCTGATGTCCTCAATTATGATGTGTATTATGAAAAAGATCTGTTTTATATTGGGAAAGTCAGAGTACAAGATAATAAAATTTCTTGAAAAGGAACCAAAAACTTCCATTGCCTAAACAAGGTAGAATCGAAAACATAAACATTCAGTATATAGTTTGTGAACCAATAAATTTACAAAGTATTAATCCATTCACAATGGATGTAGTAGTAATAAATACTGCTTATAAATGTTACAAAAAATTCTTTGGTTAATTAATGTTTTGTAAAATAAACAAAAGTCTTTTGCACATCAAATAAATTTGTATTTATACCCAAATCATACTCTGTGTTACTTCTGCACAGTTATGAGATTAACAAAACAAGATTGATTCTACTTATTTTAATACCCAGTCTTAAAAAAAATTAACTTTGCTACTTTATTTACATAAAAAAGGAAGCTGACTGATAATTACATCAGAAGTGACCAAGAATTACCCCAATTCTGGAGTAATTCCTGGTCACTAAAAAATTATAATTATTTCAATTATAAGTACATACATATTTAATTAAGCATTTTATTATATAGCCGTCAAAGGGTGCATATTCCTTATCAAAATATGAAACAATACCTTTAATAGTTTTTATAATAATTGAATGTTGTTGATTTTTTACCAGGAATTATCCTGGGTGACTCTAATTCCTATTACAAATTGACATAACATTTATGCTTTTTATCCATTCATATTAAATACAGTAGATTCTCTCAAATCTGCAACCCTAAAATCTGCAAACGCCTAAAATCCACATATTATTGCAGATGTAAACAATGAAACTTACAATTCATATGTAGGGACAAAATTACAGAATTTTTTAGTTTTAATATCATCCCATATGTATTTTAATATAATTCTCGATAATATGACTGAACTCGTGGTTTTTCATGAAGGAAGTATAAATTTATTTCTAAAAAAAAGTCAAGATATTGCTGATATCACTGTTAATTGCAATTTTTTAACCAAATATATTTATGTATTAATCAAGCTTTTTTGATTATTAAGACTGGCTAAACCTGAAATAAAACTTCCTTTCTTTATGTTTTTCATGTGAATTAATAGGGTATGAGGAAAGTTTTATTGAATAAGTCAAGTTTAATATATCTTGTCTTTATTATGCATATTTAATTATACATTATTAATTATTTACTTGAACTTTACTTTTAATAATTTAATCACTTTTAAAATTATCTTTTTATTATTTTAGTTTATTACTTTATTTCATTATTTTAATGTTTTACTATACTGCTATAAGTAATTTTGATTTCATTATTACTTTCAATTAAAAAGTGTAAACAAAACAATGACCAGAAAATCGCAAAATTCTAAAATTCGCACAACCTCTAGTCCCAAGCTGTGCAGATTTAAGGGAGTCTACTGTATCTTTTAATATTAGTATAAATTTTATACTAGTTATTTACTTGGGCTACAATACTTCAATTGCATTGATTTTGAAAGTAATATATGTGCACTTTGAATAGAATTATTTTTATGTTACATAATGTTAACAAGCACAATCAGAATGTCACCATTAATATTTTAAAAATCTTCACTATGTAAATTTAGAAATGTGATTATATGCATATAACTTATTACAAGAATATTTGATTTTATTTTTTTCTGCATTTTTCTTTTGTAAATTAAATTATTTATTTATTTTTTGTTTTATTGTAACTTTTCTAAAGAAGAATGAAATATTGAAATAGAATAAATAAGTAAATAATATGAAATATAATATTTTTTGTTTTTTTAATTACAGTAGAACCTTGCTAATCCGAAATTCCGTTTAATCCACCCTAAATACCCTAAATTGTCTTGCAAGTATTTCTTAACCATAATTGTAAAGTAGCATCCTTAATTGCAACTGTAAAGGATGAAAACAGTAAATGCTCTGTGCTTAATAGCACATGACTGAATCAGGGTTGCCAGTTTGGCCTCCATTTTCATTCAGAAAATCCTTATTTGTGCCAGAAAATAAAAGTTAAATTGTTTGCTTTATTTAATGACAGAAATTTTAGGATTACATGAAGTACAGATTTTTTGAAGTGAAAACTTCTTTGGGCGCGTTGAGCTTTTTTTGAGATGGAGAAAAACCACTGATTTGGAGACACTGTAACGTAACCGACATGCTAGCATTTTGGCACATAGACACTAACGCGCCAAGCGTAATATAATTGAGGTATTGTATTCATTAATAAAAATACTTTGGGATAGTATTGAATTGGAATATGGATTTCAATATTTGGATAGTATTGAATTGTAATGGTTGCCGTTTATATTTCACCGGATAAATCTTTAAATGCAATACGAGAATTTTTGTACGAAAATTTCTTTATTTATATGTACATGTATAATTTAATAATATAATTTAATATAATAATATATATTACAAATCATTAATGTTTATTTATATGTAATTTATAGTTAAATTATATTACTATGAAAATTGTAATATAATTTTGGTAGTAATAGTTTATAATAATGAATAAAAAAACACTACATTTAAAAGTATTTCCTGCACAATAAAACATTTCCTGACGATTAAAAAAACACACATGTAATTGTTGAAGTTTTCACTTCTATTGGCACTACCGGAGTGCCACTGTAATTTTTTTTTTTTTTTTTTTTTTTTCAAAATTCTCGGTATGAATGTGAAATTTTGGAATAAAAATGGAGGCCAAACTGGCAACTCTGGACTGAATAATTAAGTAGAAATACTGTCTCATTACAAAATGCTAAAATGGTGCTTAAAACTATACATAGTGCAGTAGAAGAACATAATTATGATATGTATTATGAAAAACATCTGTTTTATATTGGGAAAGTTAGAGTACAAGATAATAAAATTTCTTGAAAAAGGTGCTGGAAACTTCCATTGCCTAAACAAGATAGAATCATAAACACAAACATTCAGTATATAGTTTGCAGACCAATAAATTTACAAGGTATTAACCCATTTACAATGGATGTAGTAGCAATAAGTACTGCTTATAAATGTTACAAAAAATTCTTTGGCTAATTAATCTTTTGTAAAATAAACAAAAGCCTTTTGCACACCAATTAAATTTGTATTTATACCCAAATCATAGTATATGTGTTACTTTTCAGCAATTATGAGATTAAGAAAACTTTTACAAGATTCATTCTACTTATTTTAATACTCAGTCTTAAAAAAATTAACTTTGCTACTTTATTTACATAAAAAAGGATGCTGACTGATAATTACATCAGAAGTGACCAAGAATTACTCCAATTCCAGGGTAATTCCTGGTCACTTAAAAATTACAAGTATTTCAATTATAAGTGCATACATATTTAATTAAGCATTTTATTATTTAGCCATCAAAGGCTACATATTCCTTACCGAAATTGGGAACAATACCTTTCATACTTTTTATAATAATTGGATGTTGTTGATTTTTGACCAGGAATTACCCTCTGGTGACTCTAATTCTTATTACAAATCAACATAAAATGTATACTTTAAATCAATTCATAATAAATATCTTTTAATATCAGTATAAATTTTATACTAGTTTTTTACTTGGGCTACAATACTTCCATTGCATTGATTTTGAAAGTAATATAAGTGCACTTTGAATAGAATTATTTTTATGTTACATAATGTTAACAAGCACAATGAGAATATATTATTAATCATATTAATATTTTTAAAATCTTCACTATGTAAATTTAGAAATATGATTATATGCATATAACTTATTACAAGAATATTTGTTTTTATTTTTTCTGCATTTTTTCTTTCTTAATTTAATTTTTTTGTTGTTGTTGTTTTATTGTCACTTTTTTAAAGAAGAATGAAATATTGAAATAGAAAAAATAAGTAAATAATATGAAATGTAATATTTTTTTGTTTTTGTAATTACAGTAGAACCTTGCTAATCTGAAATTCTGGTTAATCCAAACCGATTTTATTTTTGAAAATTATACTTGAACAGATTAAAAAAAGTCCTTCCGGCCAGTGCCGGGAGGAAGAGGTAGCTTTCATATTCCTTATTTTAAAAAAGCCAACTTATATTATTCAAACACAAGAAGCTCAATTTAGTGGAAACCGAATATAGGAGATTCAATACTAATTTTTATCAATACTAAATCATTATGAATGAGAATTTCGCGAAATTCGTCAGCTTTATCCAAGCTGCTTTTATTTAAAGTAACTTATATTTGGCTGCCAAATTCGCCGATTTCTTAAAGTGCCTGCCATTTTAAGACAACATGGTGGATGAGGCTAACCAGTGAACTTGGTCGAGATGTTAGTAATTGCTGTGCACATGCTCACTCACATCGGAATAGATTGATATATACGAGTGCTTTCGCAGGCAAAAAATCGGATTTTTCAAAATGTCACCCACATTAGATATTGAAATTGCTATATCTGAGCCATTTTTTAAGATAAAAACAAACAAAAAATGCTCCTGAATCCTTATATCAAGGTCAAATACTTAAGAAAGAAACCTTTTTCAATTTCTAATTTTTTTGCACCTCACTTTAAATATAATTTTTTTTTAATTTAATGGCCGCCATTTTGAAACAAGATGGCTGATGAAGCTGGCCAGCGAACTTGGTCGAGATATTGATGTATACTATCCACATGCCTTCTTACATCGAAATAAGCGAATACGTGTGTTATCGCGTGACAAATACAAGATCGTGTCAAAATGTTAGCCATGCTAGAAATTCAAAGTGCTATAATTCAACCCTTTTTTAAGATATAAACAAAAGAACAAATTTTCAGAAACAAAAACTGCTCCGGAATCTTTGTATCAAGGCCAAACACATACAAAAAATCTTTTTCATTTTCCAATTTTTTAATACCTCATTTTAAATTTAATTTTTTTTAAATGCAACCCTTTTGAAACAAGATGGTGAATGAAGCTGGCCAACGAACTCGGTCGAGACATTAGTATGTACTATGTACAGACCAAGTTACATCTAAATCGGTTCATAAATACGCCTGATATCGCATGACAAAAATTAGGTCGTTTTAAAATGTCAGCTACAATAGAAATTCAAAATCCTATAACTCAGCCATTTTTTTAGATATAGACGAAACAAAAACTGTTCCGGAATCTTTGTATTAAGGTCAAACACATACAAAAAAAATCTTTTTCATTTTCCAATTTTTTGGTATTTTATTTAAAATTTCAAATTTTTTTAAATTTTTTAAATGGCTGCCATTTTGAAACAAGATGGCAGATGAAGCTGGACAACGAACTCAGTTGAGATATTTGTATGTACTATGTACACACCAAGGTACATCCAAATCGGTTCATAAATATGGCCATTATCACGTGACAAAATTCAGGACGTTTCAAAATGTCAGCCACGCTAGAAATTCAAAATGCTATAACTCAGCCATTTTTTTAAGATATAGACGAAACAAAAACTGCTCCGGAATCTTTGTATAAAGGTCAAATACATAAGAAAGAAATATTTTTCCATTTTCAATTTTTTGGTACCACATTTCAAATTTTAAAGTTTTTAAAAAATTTTAAATGGCGGATGAAGCTGGCCAACAAACTCGGTCGAGACATTGGTATGTACTATATACACACCGAATTACATCCAAATCGGTTCATAAATACAAGAGTTACAGTGTGACAAAGGTCAGATATATATATATATATACAGTATAGGATCTATTATCCGGCGTCCCGATATCCGGAACGTTCTAAAAACCGGAACGGTAAACGATCCAAAACCGAAACTTAGTGAAAACTTTCATTTCATAAAAAATTGCAGTTTTCTTTTTTTTCATATTTTATTGAAGAGTTAACATGCTTTATAAATCGATATTTTAAATATTTTAAACTTTTTCTCATACACCTCAGGTACCGTAATATCCCCTTAATTTCCTCCCCACCCCCCTCCAAATGCGGCAAAAAATCGTAAAGTAATCGGAGAGGCCGCTTACACGGATTAAAAGTGGCTATCAAAATCTACCGCCTGTTGAAATCTGAAAATGTTTATAAGAATAGTCCAAAGCCTGCCCTGATATTCAGATTTTTCTTTCTTTTTTTTTTGTTAACAGAGATAATTAAAAAACAGAACTTAAAAAGCGCGAACTTAAAAGCGTACTCTCTCCCTACGATCCCACTATGACGCTCCCGTGAAAGATAAGAATTGAATGTACGCAATCATCGGACATAAGTTCTCTTTTTGATCATTTTTATGACTTCGCATCGGCGTAACCTTTAGAAATATGGAAGAACTAACTACATATTCTTAAATTTCGTATATTCTGCTTCAAACGCTAAAATCCATTATAAAAAAATTTAATTTTAACCTTTTGAAAAAAAATATTTTCAAAACATCACTTAGAATTTGAATGCGTTTTCCGCGGTCGAAAACTGTTAGCAAGCTCCGACCTTTGACGTCATCTAAAGGCGCGCCTACAATTCGGCCAATTAGGAGAATGAGAGAAACGTTCGTTTCACCGTTTTCAGCTGCGTCCATCGAACAGTAGAAAAGCAGAGATTCGGAATCGGATAAGACAGAAAGGTGGTACGGCGCTTTGCGCGATTTTTTTTTTTTTTTTTTTGGAAACGGAGGGGGGGGGGCTTTCGTGGGATTTTTTTTAAATATCAAATTTGTTTACAAAATAGGGGAGGGTGGGTTAATGGAATATTACAGTAATTATGCATTTCTTTATCTCCGCGAATTTGCAGAAATCAGCATTTAAAGTGTTGATAATTTTGCCTCTTATATTTTTCTGTCCGCTTTCCCTGCGATAAATTCATAAACAAAACAAAAATAAATAAAAAGTCAACTTTCAATATATTCCCCTCCCTCCCTCCCCAATTATTGGATGAAGATGCAGTTCAAGTTTGTTTCAATATAGATAATAATGCTCCACTTAGTCATCAGATGACATACAGTGAAATTTGTGAAATGATGACTAAAGATGCATCTGATGATGACAAGAATGAGGAGGTAGAAAAAATATCTAATGAACAAATAATATTTTACACTCAACAATAAATTCAAGGCATGGAACAAAATAAGTAATTTCCATGAACAACAAATAATGTCCTTATATAAAATTCAAGACCAGATTGTAAAAGAGAAACGTTACAAGCAGCCAACTTTAAAAGGATTTTTCCAAAAAACTAATTCCCAAGCATCTGCATCTGAACCCCAAAACTAAATTTTATTTTTGATCTTGTTCATTTGTAAGTTTTATTATAATTTAAAATTATTACTTAACTTTTTTTTTTTTTTTTGTAAATAAAAATTAAACTTTTCCTTAATTGTGTTTTATTGAATTAATTCAACAAATGTGTAACACAGTATTTTTAATATTATTTATGCTAAAAAGTATTTCATATTTATGTACATTAGAAAATATTTGTGGTAGTGTTCCGAATTACAGAAAAACCCCTTATCCGGAATGCCTCGGGTCCCAAGGATTCCGGATAACGGATCCTATACTGTATATATATATATCTGATATATTGATATCTGATATATATATTGATATATATATATATATATCAATTTTGAACAGAGGGTGGTTTCAGGGTCTGGAGGTCATGATCGATGAAAATATACCAAAATTTTTTGAAATCGCTTTCTTCCGAACGGCTGCAATAGGTAGCTTTTTGTAATGAAAGCTACCTAAAACAATAAAAAAATGTTCAATAATGTAAAAGTAAAGTAGAACATATGTATACAAATATCAAATGAAAACATGCACTGTAGACCTACTCGTAGAAGCCATCTTTAAAAAAATCTGGAATATCTGGTTGTTTGCCAGTCACTATAAAATTCTTTTCTAAAATGCTAAAAGTATTTAATTCAGATGAGATAAAAATTTATTTCTCCTTTCAACAGTTTGATTTCACAAATTATCTACAGAATTTTTTTTTCTTCACCCCTCGTCGACATGGTGATTGAGCTATTTATAGACCCGCGATTTTGAACTGTTTGCAATGGGTTGTTACATAATTCCTCATTTCGAAGTTCCATTGATTATTATAAACACCGGGAGTAATTAAGCAGGTATTGTTCGATAGGGTTTAGTCTGTAGAATCTTAGTGTGCTATACTGATGGCCTGGGTTCAGGGTCGGACTGGCCCATCGGCCCGAGGGCCGGTGCACCCTCGTTCGGGGAAAATTTCGCACCCTAAGTTCCTAAGCCACTCCAATATTTTTTTTCCACCGTTGTACACATACATTCTGACAAGTGTACAAAATTTCGAGAATTCTTTTATGGAATAATCATCAATCCATAAACAGACATCAGTAGTGAGGTATTTTTTATTATCACAAAGAAATTAAAGATATATCGAAGCTGTTTCAGGATCAGAAATCAAAGTGGATATCTTTGCATGCAATTGGGAAAGAAAACATGCACTCAGGGAAAGCTTTAGTAGCCACGACGACGCCCTGAGCTAGATTTTTTTCATCACCTCTGTAAATGACTTCATATCTTTTAGATTTTAACCAAATGTTTTGCCGACTTTCAATCCTTCAGGTTTTACTACCTTCCCCAGACATGGTACAGGCTCAGCAAAAAAAACGCTGAACTTTCGCGGCCTAATGGAATTTTGACAAAATTCACATTTTTTCGCAGCGTTCAGGTGAAATTTGCACTTTTTCTGCGATACATTGATGAAATTAGCGTTTTTCCCCGACCACTTGACGAAAATCGCGTTTTTCTGCAATCTTTCGAAGAAATTCGTGTTTTTTCTGCAATATTTTGAAGAAATTCACGCATTTACCACGATCTTTTGTCAAAAATAGCACGTTTTCCACGATCTTTTGCCAAAAATCGCGCATTTTCCATGATCTTTCGCCAAAGATCCATTTTTTTATCATCCAACAAAAATCGCATTTTTTTGCGATTCTTTGACGAAATTAACATTCTTTTTTCGCGATACTTCGACGAATTTCGCTTTTTTTCCACGATCTTTCAAAGAAATTTGCTATTACACGATCGTTCGCCAAAATTCGCGTATTTTGCACGATCTTTCGCCGAAATTCGCATATTTTACAAGATCCTTTGGCAAAATACGCTTTTTTCTGCAATCCTTTGATGAAAATCGCGTTTTTCCAGCGATCCTTTGGTGGAAGTCGCATTTTTTCCCTCGATCCTTTGAAGAAATTTGCACTTTTCCTGCGATTCTTTGAAGAAATTTGCATTTTCCCGCGATCGGTTGAAGAAATTTGCTCAATTTGGCACGGTTCATACTCGCGTTTTTGTTGTATTACATCCATTCCCGCTAATCCCCCCCCCCCCTCTATTAAAAATGTCAACAAATTTTAATGCATATTTGCATCGATCCCAGAGATAATAAAATTCACTGCCGAAAAAGCGGAATTCAGTGTTTTCTCGGAAAAGTAACATGTCTGCTTCCCCCACCCCTTTTTAAACTGGCCCTGCATGCACCTGTAATTGAAACCGTGCTTTTTGAAAACAACTTGAGAAAAGAAAGAGATTCATATTAGAAGACAAAAAAAAAATTTATAGGGATTTTGTTGTGAATTGGAAAATACGATTTTTCTTTTTAAGAAATACAAACTTGGTGGCACTTCTGGATTACAATCCTGCTAACTGTGGAGGAATCCTGCGGCCAGCGTTTTTTCATTCACAAAATTTACATCCTAATTTTCGGTTAGTAAGCTTCGCTTTATTTACAGACAGACTTTCCGTGCTTAAATAATTGTTAGGAAATTCTAGCATAGATTTTTGAATAAAAAAGTATTTAATTTAATCCTGGAAAAACTTATCGTTTAATAAAGCGATGATTATTCAGAAATTATGATAGTTAAAAAAAATAAAATAATAAAAAAATATTATGGAAACTTAAATATGTCCCTTGACCTCTACGGGAAGATTGTTCTGAGAAGAGTAAATTTACTCAATTATTTTAGTTATTTTAGACTAACAAAAAGACTTTTTTATCAAATGAAATAGTCTTCTTTTACCAAAAGAGCACCGAAAAAAAAATCATAGATACTTACCAGAAATACTTAAAATTTCTGTAAAGTTAAGTCAGTTTAGTTTCAATTTAAAATTCATGTATGATTTTATTTGTGATTAACTGTTTTCAGTACTTATTTTCCAAAATTTATGGATAAGCCCCTAATACTTTTTGTTTTATAACTATTTTATGATTGAAGAAAATTATATAAACATCTTGCTGGCAACGAATTGAAATAGGGTGTTAAAAGTGGATGTTACCATTTGAAAAATCAACGTTTGTGCATTTTTTTAATATGTAGACAATGCCCAAAGCAAAATTTATAAATATCATTTAACAGCAGATATTATTTTAATCCATTGATACCTATATATTTTTTATACGGTCATTTGCAGAAGAATTGGTAGGTGGTGGTCACTTTTTTCCATGACTCTTATAAGGTGTCTACTGACAAAAGAAAAAACAGGAAAGCCCTAGCCTTGATATCAGTCATCGACTACAAGCTAATCTGTGTTCAACTTGCTGAAACTTTTAGATATTACATAATTCGTTTTATAAAATTGTGTAACATTGTTTAGATTTGATGGAACACTAAACATGCACGAGGAATATAGCGAAGTCCTCTATCTAGACTCAGAGATATAATATTAAACCGTTTTCATACTTGGTACTATGCGAATGTGCTAATCCTTGTCAAGCCAGATACAACACAAGCATAAGTAAAGTTGACTCGAGTTCCTTAAAAATTTTGCGCCCTCTGAAAATCCAAGGTCTGCGCCCTTTTCCCTGTCCCAGTCCGACCCTGCCTGGGTTCGAGTCCTGGCATAGAATCTTCTTCACTATGTTGGCCTTTGCACCTTTTAAGCAATTATTATTATTTTTTTAATTTGATTGTCATTTTAAAATATTGTATGCAAGGCGAATGTTTCTCTCTGGAAAAATTTCCAAGTATTAATATAGTTTCAATTGATGCTGAATTTAATTACATTTTGTGTTTGCCCCATGTTGGTGGCTCACGGAAAAATATATTTCCATCTTGTGCTGCGTTTGTAGCCTTGCCAACATGTAATAGTGAGAAGTTCCAGGCTGGGTATCGTTCCTTGTGGTTTAGTTGGTAGATTTCACTGTGTTGGCCTTTGCGCCTTTTAAGCAATAATTTTTTTTTTTTTTAATTTGATTGTCATTTTGAAATAAGGAATACTATATTTTGCCGAAAGTCGTGCCATATAACAGGATGTTTACTATACTACTGAGTTCTTATAACTTGCATTTTTTATAGCACACATCTTTTTATTTTCTATTTTTATCAGAATTTCGGGTAATCCAAATTTTTTGTAATCCGAACTGGCACCAGTCCCAATTAGTTCAGATTAGCGGGGTTCTACTGTATACTCCATTCAAAGAAAATCAACGTCTTCAACGAATCATTGCTTTTGAAAAAAGAAGCAAGTCTATTGGCATGTACCCAAAATTATGATTTTCTTCAGCTAATGCGGATAAGCATTATTGCATTTTAAATTTACATCCAATAAGACCACAGAAATATAAAATAAGTCTATAACAACTTATGAATACTTTCAAACTCATTCAAATGCAAACCACTATTTATCTAGCAATAGCATAAAATAGGTTTACCCCACTTTCAAACTAGTTAATTTAAACTAATTTTCTTCCCAATTTTATTTCGTTTTCACAATTAAATCCAATCTTCTTCACCTTTCTAGTTACCAATTTAATCTTCCAAATAACTAATAGCCACCATTTTAAATAAGGATTGACTGAAAAAAACTGAAACCAAAATTTAATTTCGGTAAACTTCTTATTTTAGGCCGAAAATGAAAATATCCAAACCCTTTTTTAATTAATTCATATACAGTGAAACCTCCTTGTGCGACCACCTCCTTGAATGACCATTTTTTTCATGGAACGAAATTTATTCCATAAGCTCAATACTAATTTTACCTCCATTCAGAGACCACCCCAGTTGAACACCCTCCATGAGCGACCCCTTTTTAAGAAAATGAAACAAATTCCGTTTTTTCTTGGTCGCTTGAAGAAGGTTTTATATATTATACTAGGGGGCTCGGCCCCCTACGAGCTACGCTCACCAACCCCCGTCCGGACACCGCAGACTCTAAATGCACGCTAATTTGATCGGCTTTAAAAAGATTTCGAAAGATTGAATTATAATTTAAAAAACAGTGGCGATCTCCCTATAAACGAATTTCTATTCATTCCTCTTTGATTGGGGAATTTTAACGCCAAATCCGCTGCAGTACTACTTGATTATCCTGTCAACCAATTTCGCCAAATTATACAAATTGATATAATTTTTATTTTAAATAACAAAAGAACAAATAAATTCGTACAACATTAATAAAAACACAAATAAAACGTCGAAATAAAAATAACTTGATGACATATACACGTGTAACAACATTTCAAAATAAGGTAATATAAAAGGAATTAAGTAAAGAGAGTCTTTGTCTCCTGGTATTTTTTAACAAAGCGAAAAGAAAGTTCTTTTAAATGAGATATTTTAAATTAATTCTCAAAATATCAAATAAATGTCTAGCACAATTTCTAAATTTAAACTTTTTTGCAATATTATTTTGTGTTCATTTTATGTAATAACTATAATGTGACGTAAATATGACGTCATTTCTCCTAAGACTTCTAACGCATGTTAATGAATTTATTATTTTACAATATCCTTTCTGTTTTAAAATTCACGTGTATACTTTTTATGACGTAATTTTTAATATGTTCCTGCTTTTTATACGTAATTATTTAATTCTAATTTGAAAGTTTTTTTCCTGTTTATAATAGTCACGTGTAAATAAATTTTTAATTTGAAGCAAACATTATTGCTTGCGCTTTTTATACAGTTGGCAACAGTTTAAATTAGTACAATTTTCTGAAATCTGTAAAAAATATCTCTAGAAATGCTGAAAATTTGAATTTAAAATAGAAATAAAACCTGAAAAAATGAGTCAAAATAAAAAAATTAATGCAATCTGCACTCCGGCAAATTCTAACGCATAAAATGATCTAAAAATGATTACACTGCCATGTATAGTTTTTGCTGCTATAAAACTTTTTTAGTGGAACGATTTTGTCCAACTTTAGCATTAAATAATTCTTAAAATAATTCTTCGATTTGAAAACTGTCTGCATCAGCGTGTTTATCAAACATTTCTGTATAAAACCACCGATTTTCATATTTTTGTATGCATTATTTTTGTTAATATTAACGAAGAAAGGCCTCCGGTCACAAAAAAATCAAAACCGGCGGCGGCGGTGACAGCGGTAGTTACTTTTTTTTAGAATAGAGAGATTATAAGGTTTTATAGAATAATAATTCCGGAGAGTGCATTATTCATCAAACTTCGAAACTAAGTTTAGAATTCTTATTTATTCCGGTAATTTTTAAGTGTTAACCCTTTTGTGCCTTTTTAGGCAATGAATTTAACTCTCATTACAAAATAAGGATGATGGTGAATAAACTCCCCTACCCTATTCTGTCAGGAAACTCTCAAAGAAATAGATAAATTAATGAAATTGTCATTATTTGTTCCAGACCAAAAAAACATTGCAGTTATTTACTGAACTTCGAAAGGACTTTGAAATAAAAGTTACAGAAGATATAACCGTAAAATCAAAGCAAACGTTAATTTATTCATTTTTTAAACTCTGCACTAATTAACTTATGTAAAATTAACTTTTGTTTTGATACTTAAATTTTCATATTTTTTCCTAATGTGAAAAATAAATTTTAGAAGCATTAATTGTTACCTTTTTTCAACAATTAAAATCTAGATTTAAACATGACCTCCATTAAGAGACCACCTCTCGGAGCGAACCATTTTTATTGGAACGGAACGTGGTCGCTTTAGAGAGGTTTTACTGTATAATGAACATATATAATGAATTAATAATTATGTATATTTGTGTACAAAACGTACACAAATATACATAATTATTAATTCATTATATTTGTGTACGTTTTGTACACAAATATACATAATTATTAATTCATTATATATGTTTATTAAATATACAGAATTATTAATTAATTATGTGTGGCCCAAGTTGGCTCTCTGTGCCTCTGACCAAAACTTTTTATTTTCATTTCAAATAAAATCTAATCATTCATCAACGACCCAGAATGATTTTCTAATTACATAAATTTAATCTAATTAAAAAATGTTTTAGGTATACATACTTCAATTTATCTTTTATAATGATTTTTATAAATGATCTTCATCTGTTACACTGGAACTTTCTCAAAGATTATTCGAAACAATTCTGCAATTTCAAACTAAAAATTTTCTATTACTGTTAAGTCTCTAGCTTTTAATGAGCACATGAAAAACGTCTTCAAAGTTTAGTCATATATTCATTACTTGCTTTATAATTTGCACTTGCATCTTGAATCAGTGATGATTGATAATTATAAACAGTAGTTCGTAGCAATAAATAAAACATATCTCATTTGAGCCAATACAGCTGTACTTAATGAGTAATATTGAAAATTTCCAAAAGAAGAAATGAGATTTTTAAGTACAAATAGTTTCAGTCCAGCTGCATTTTTGGCAGCATGTTTTCGGCAAAACTCTTTTGGGCTGAAAATGTAAACATAAACGAATTTTTGGTCAATCTCTAGTTTTAATTAGACTACTTATATTTATAAACATCATGATTATCTGTTTTAATCTATTTAAAAGTCTTAATGTATAGTAATACAGTAAAACCTCCCTAAAGCGACCACATTCCATTCCAATAAAAGTTGGTTGCTCCGAGAGGTGGTCTCTTAATGGAGGTCATGTTTAAATCTAGATTTTATTTGTTGAAAAAAGGTAACAATTAATGTTACTAAAATTTATTTTTCACATTAGGGAAAAATATGAAAATTTAAGTATCAAAACAAAAGTTAATTACGTAAGTTAATTACTATAGATTTTAAAAAATGAATACATTGACGTTTGCTTTGATTTTACAGTTTTATCTTTTATAACTTTTATTTCCAAGTCCTTTCAAAGTTCAGTAAATAAATGCATTTTTTTTTTTTTTTTTTTTTTTTTTTAATGGAAACAAATAATGACGATTTCATTAATTTATCTATTTCTTTGAGAGTTTCCTGACAGAATAGGGCGAGGGAGTTTATTAAGCATCATTCTTAATTCGTCATCAGAGTTAAATTCATTGCCTAAAAAGGCACAAAAGGGTTAAACACTTAAAAGTTACCGGAATAAAAAAAATTCTAAACTTAGTTCAGAAGTTTGATGAATAATGCAATCTCCAGAATTATTTTTCTAATAAAACCTTCTTCAAGCGACCAGGAAAAATTGGAATTTGTTTCATTTTCTTCAAAAAAATGGGGCGCTCATGGAGGGAATTCAACTGGGATGGTCTCTGAATGGAGGCAAAATTAGTATTGAGCCTATGAGAATAAATTTCGTTCCGTGAAAAAATGGTCGTTCAGGGAGGTGGTCGCACATGGAGGTTTCACTGTAATTTAATATCTTCTGATTAATTAAAATATTTATTTTAGTATTTTTTCTTTATGTTTCAAAATGTATGCTAATGTGCCATTTATTTCAACCCTGACTGTCCAAAGGTTTTTTATTACAAATCGTGACAAACATTGTAACTTACTACAATAGAAGATCTTTATAACGCAATTCCATATAACGCAATTCTCCATATAACGCACAACTTCTCAGCACCTTTATTCCCATCTTGTAAAAAATTGTTACGCTCTAGAAAACTAAATTTGATGCATTAGTTCAACTTTATCTTCTTAATTTAGAACTTTTTAATGAAAAAAATTGCTATTATTACTATAAACATTTTTGAAAATGAGTAATAATGCATGATTTGGATCATGCTTATAAAGTACATTTAACAATATGTGGAATGATCTATGTAATTCAAAAATGTATAATCTGGTAACTCCTGTGGACAAGGAATGTGGTATAAAGACACTCCAATGTATTCTTATATGTTTCTGACATATATGGTGGTATTTATAAGGTAAATTTAATGATGTGTGAAGTGTGATCCATATAATGCAAAATTCTATATAATGCACAACCTTGTGTTTTTACGTTTGCATTATAATGATCTTTTACTGTATTTATTGATTGTTAATCATTTTATTATTATTAGTTAATCGTAACAATGCAAAATATCTTAATTTGATATTTTTCTTTTCCATGCCTGCTGCTCAAGTTAAGTTTTATTCTACTGTATAATATTTTATTGTTTGTTTATTTTAAGTATATATTTTTTTGTATTCCTATAATAAAATAATTCATCAAAGTCTTGAATTGAAGTAAGGATAGCTGTTTTCCCTCGATGCTTGTTGGATTTGCTGATGGCCCTTGGGCCGGTTTGTACTGGAATAGGCTTTATATCCTGTGGTGAGACTGCAAAAGAACGCTTGATATCTCTGCCCAGACCTTGAGAAGACGTAGATGGTTGCATCAACTTGTGTCAACTTTAACTGAATCTGAAATTAGATGAAAATTCGTGCATTGGTTCTTGAGATAGAGCTATTGCGGAAATCATGAAAAATTCAGCCTAGCAGCGCCATCGTTGAGTGTTTTACACACCACTTGTAGAGTGATATACACCAAAAACTAATCACCACTAGTTTATATCAAGGTCTAACTGAATCTAAAGTGTTGTGAAATTTTGTGCCTTAATTCTTGAGATTGAGTGGTCACAAAATTTTTGATACAGACAGACTCACAGACAGATATTTTTTAAAAACCATCAAATCGTGTTCAGGACCTCCTAAAACTTAAATCCACTGAAAACCGGGAGTCAAAATTTTTCACGAATCCAATACTTTTTTTTTTTTTAAAGATAGAAGAAATTAAAAATTATTTGTACTTTATTAGGAACAAATAATTTGATACACAGAAAATTAAACACTTAAAAACTACCATGAAATTAAACAAAAGGTTAATCTCGCGAATAAATTAATTTGGCCCCAACTCGATGATTTACTTTTTCTTTTTTTTTTCTTTCAATTTAATTTGGAATATAAATGACTAAAAAACAGTTTTCTATATAACAACTTAATTTAAATAATACTTTTTTTATAGTTTTTAAATATTTATAGAACGTAAAACAATAACTAAATAAGTGAATTCCATTTCAATCACGCAAATAAATGAGTTGTCCAAAACCGGGAACTTTCCGCTTATGTCCGACGACCCGCATACCGGCTTCGTCCGACCACACCATTTTCATGAAATGTTACTCTAGCGCTGTTCAAACAACTCATAGACACCAATACAAAATGTTAAAATAACAAGTAAATAATGGGCAATCATACGTTTTACTTACCTAAACTAAATCCTTAAGCATTTAGAATTGGTAATGCATTATTGCAGATGCCAAATTGTTAACTTTTTCACATGAAACTTTTTTAAAAAATCACCACTGTGAAATGAGTTCTTTTACGCAACTACTGTTTACTGGGCGCTGTCAAGCCTCTCGCCTAGAAGTAATTCTAGAAGTTTCCACTAGATACCACCACAAATCAAGCCATAAAACCTGGATCCCTGTTTTATCCACCTACCCGGTTTTGTCTGACTCTCCCCTACTTGATAATGAAGAATCTGAAAAAAAATTGCTTCAGGTTTTTGGTATTATGCATAAAATAGTTTTTGTTAACCAGTAAGCAAATGTGCTAGGGTAGATTCCACCACAATGACAAGAAAAAGGAATAAATTTTATGAGGACATTTCTGACCTGCCTTGTACTTTTCAAGGTCAAGATTGGGAAGGTGTGGGTAAAGGAATATCATTTCTTTGTTTGTTAGGAAGGGAGAAAGATCTCTCTTGGGATTGAATAATCCCATGACTGTATAAAAATCTCATTTTCATATGTTCATTTCTTACAGGTTAACACACACTAAAATAATTTTAATGAAAGAGTAAGATAAAAGCTACTTGTTATATTAATGAAAGGTTATTAAATGTAATTAATATCAAGTTTGTAAAATAATTCATTTTTTAACCCTTTATGTACTGAATTATGAATTCATGAAAATTTTATCTTCTAAAGCATTTTTTGTGAATTTTTTAAACTACATACAGATTATATAATCATTTAACAAATTTTAGAAGGATTCATTAAATTTGAATTTACAGGGAGTTTGTACAATATTTATAACCCCACTCAAATCTTTTATTTTAAATATTTTTCTTAGTATTTTGTAGAATTAGGAAATATACAAATATAATGTTCTTACAATAGAAATATTGAATTGAAAAATTGTCCCCCCCTCCTCCCCCCTCAATGCCAAGAAAGCTGAAAAGATGCAAAGACAAAAGAAATCATCCTTTTAAAAATATTCTTGTCTTGTGTAACCACTAATGCTTTTCGAACAAGATAAAGTAATGTATCTATAACTTTTTCTAAACTGTATTACAAATAATCAATGTATTAAATGAATTTTATAACAAGTTACTTTAATGGTACTTATAAGTTCCGTCAGTAGATAAAGGGCTCCTTTATGTCCCAAATTATTAATCTATGGAAATTTCATCCTCCAAAGCATTTTTCAAGAATTTTTTTAACTACATTAGAAGATTTACACAATCATTAATAAATTTTAGAAGGATTTTGCCAATTAAAATTAATAAATTAAATTTGAACTTATAGGGATTTTGTGCAATATTTATAATTCCTCTCAAATCGTTTATTTAAAATAATTTTTTTAGCATTTTGAAGAATTAGGAAATGTACTACTATAATGTTTTTACAATAGAAATATAGAAGTATTTCTGAACTGAACCCCCACCCCCACCCCAGTCTTTCAACATCAAGAAAGCTGAAAAGATGCAAAGGCAAAAGAAATCATCCTTTTAAAAATATTTTTGTTTTGTGCAACGCCAATAATGCTTTTAAAATAAGATAAAATAAAGTATCTAATACTCATTCTAAACTGTATTACTACTAATCAATGTATTTAATGAATTTTATACCAAGTTATACCATATTACCATACCATATATAAGTACCATTGGGGCATAAAGGGTTAAAGTGTAAAATAAATCATCAGAAACTGCTACAAAATCTGTAAATAAATATAAAAAGCATGATTTTTCCCCTAAAAAGACGAAAAGTGATGCATTTTACAATATACAACAGTAAACTTGTTTTTAGCATGTATTTAGCCAAAAATATGACAGGAGACAAAGTGGAGTAAGATTTATCTTATATGTGTGCTAACATCCCAAAAATAGGCATGTGTATGTACGGGTTAAAAAAACATGTAGGTCTTCATTCAAAAAAGGAAATATTTACAACAATGATAAGAGGCATTTATAATTTCATGCATGCAGTTAAAAATGGATTTCATTTTATTACTTTATTGTGAAATATTTATTTGTTCTTTTCTTTTAAGTATATTATATGTATTGTTGTAAAAAAGTATTTCATGAAATTTTTTGATTTACAAATGTCATATTTTTTAAATTCTAACTTTGTGACTATCTCCTTATGGACATATGTTTGCTTCGGCTGATGGCGAGCTGTTATAATTCTCCAGCTCAAAATGCATTCTATGTATTGTTTTGATTTTATGGTGGTTTTTTACAAAGTTTTATTATTTTAATCAACAATGTTATTCATTTATTTTTTATCAAATGTTTCATTTTGTGCAAATTTTATTTTGCACCGACTTATTATGCTTGGCAACAATCATGTTGGTATAATGAATAAGTACCTTTGTTTTAATGACATGTGATTAATTTAACATTTTGTTCTAGAAAAATGTAAGCTATGTTTTCCCTTTAATAGAATAAAAAACAAGAACTCTGTTCTACTACTGATGTATATGACTTCCTAGAAAAGAAATCCAGATATAACATTTAGACTTTGTTTGTCACCATGTTTACAATATAAGGCTTTGAGCTACTCTAATTTAATCTTTATAAATTATGTTACTTGAATTATAGTTTAAAATAATGTTTTACTCATATGTTCTTTTTAAATTTTATAAAAATAGATAAAGTTCATATAAACAATAGATTTATTTATTTGTATGTAATTATTAAAGGTAAAAAAATATTGTTATGATGGATATTTTCTGTTAATAGAAATATCTGTTGCATTATTTATACGTTGTTTATTCTGTTAAAGCCTTTAAGAACTGTATTTTAATTTTAAAAACTTTATTTCTTTCCTTTTGAAAATTTTATAAAGATTACACATGTATTTAAGGAAACTCAGTTTCTTATCACTTTTTTCGAAAAATAGTGAAAATGCCCACCTTTTTTTGTTGTTGTTGCTGCTTAAAATGAATTTAGATACCTCTGATATATTCTGGTGAAGTGACGTAAAGATCCAATGACTATAAATATGTGAAAACATTTTTTTATGCATCTTTTCCCTTTAAATGTACCACAATTACAGTCTTTAAATTAATTTTGTTTTAGTTTGTGTTTTTTATTTTAATAAAATAGTATTTTCAAAATGCTAAATGATATAAACTTAAACTATGTGCAAAATTACTTAAAAGATGACCCAGTACAGTACAGAACCATTTATCCGGAATGCTTGGGGTCAAATGTATTCTGGATAACTGGTTTTTCCGGTTAACTGGTTGTGCATTAAAACAGCATCCATTTGATAAGTTTTGTGGAATGTGTGTGGTTGTGGCATTATTTCTGATTTTAAATTATTAGATTACTTGGATTAAAAATCAATGCAAGAAAGATCAAAAGTTAGCCAGAGTTTAAAAGAAGGTAATTTATGGGAATCCCTTAGGAACAAAAATTCTTTTGTTTCCTCTGTATAAAAATTAAAATATCTAAAATACAACTAAATATGTTTTCTTTTCAAATACTAGATGTTGTCATCAAATTATACAATTGTTTCAAGCAAAGCCTATGTCAAACTGGGAGTATATGACACCTTTTTCTGCAAAGATTCTGAAATCAGTCTATCAGAAATATCATTCCGGATAACTGGTTTTCTGGTTAACTGGTTTCTGGATAAATGGTTCCATACTGTATTTAAAAAATGTTAAATTATTTTAATACCTTAGAACTTTCAATTATAAGAAACATAATCTTCTTCAGAGGAATATAAGAAATACAACAGATATTGATGCCTAATTTTCAAAATCCACGTAGATGGTGACGAAAGGAGTGAAAGTGGAAGTTAATTTATAGATCTGGAAACATTGGGAAAATAAAACATGGATATAGGGAAGTGGAAAATTACTCGTTTTATCATTCTTTAAGCAAACTGAGCCAAATTCTGGGTATATTGTAGGATAAAACGATGTTACAAACAGTATTTTCTTTAGTAATAATTTCTATTGATTCGCGGATAATTAAATCATGATAATTCTTTGAGGGATATATAATTTTCGTGTCTTCGAAATTAACTTGTATATTCTGCTTCTGGTTAAGTCTTGACAGGGCTGTTGTAGGTCGGTTATACTTTAAATCTCTCAAATGTTCTTTAATACAAACTTTAAGTTTACGCGAAGTCATGCCTATGTATTCGAGATAAATATCTTCTGTTTTCACTGGAATTACATATACTCCAGAAACTTCATCTCTCGGGATCGGGTCCACTTTGGCACTAATCAGATCTTTCAGTTTTGCAGGAGGAGTGGCGACCAAGTTTATGCCAAAGTGAAAAAGTACGTGTCTGAGTTTTTCGAAAAGTCCTGGTATGTACTTCATTTTGCAATATCTCATTTACTCCGTGGAGTTTTTATATCCTTAATTATTATCCCGTGGAGTTTTAATTATCTGCGAATCATTAGAAATTATTACTAAAGAAAATACTGTTTGTAACGACGTTTTATCCTACAATATACCCAGAATTTGGCTCAGTTTGCTTAAAGAATGATAAAACGAGTAATTTTCCACTTCCCTATATGCATGTTTTATTTTCGCAATGTTTCCGGATCTATAAATTAACTTCCACTTTCACTCCTTTCTTCACCATCTACGTGGATTTTGAAAATTAGGCATCAATATCTGTTGTATTTCTTATATTCCTCTGAAGAAAACTATGTTTTTTATAATTGAAAGTTCTCAGGTATTAAAATAATTTAACATTTTTTAAATACTGTGTCATCTTTTAAGTAATTTTGTACATAGTGTAAGTTTAGGTTTAACTTTTAAAGATGAATTAAGCATTTCTATTTATTTATTTACTGAAGCTTCAAATATGTTTTTGATTTCCGACCTTGACTGAGGACAATAACAATTTTTCCAAATGGTTAATAATAATTTAGAAATATTGAAATGCAACTACATTAGTGGGTATGCGCTCCGTAGCAGAAACTGTGCAGCACGGCAGCAATGCTGCAGATTATTTTAGACCTTGCAGCTTAATCAAACAGTTTAAAAATAAATACTGGGCTTAAAAAATTTACTTTGTTTTAAGAGTTATTGTGTTTTTTATTACCATTTTCTTTGTAAATTATAATTTTTGCTTATTTTATGGGTTTACTATAAGTATTTATGATAGTAGCTTTGTTCAGCATTGATGGGTCACAGATAAATTTGGTTTGCTGCAGATGAACACCGAAAATTCTGCTACTGGGGTGTGTGTTTTTGCATGAATGAAGTAGCCCATTAAATGCCATATCAGAAATCTATTTTTCAATAATACTTTTTTTTTTTTTTTACATAAAAAATCTTTTTATTATGTAAATAAAACCTGTAAACTAAATCAAAAAACGAATTTGTAGATATCTATCTCAGTTATACAACACAAAATAATAATAATTTAGAAATATTGAAATGCAACTACATTAGTGAGTGGGTGTATCATTAAAAAAAATTATAAGAAAAAAATTAAAAAAAAACAACATTTGTGAAGATCTACCTCAGCTATTTGATGCAAATAATGATAATAATTTAGAAACATTGAAATGCAATTACATTAGTGAGTGGGTGTTTTTGGTTGAGTGGGTATATCATTAAAAAAAAATTTGAACAAAATCAAAAATGACATATGCAGAGATCTACCTCAGCTATACAATACAAAAAAATGATAATAATAATATAGAAATATTGAAATGCAACTATATCAGTGAGTGTGTGTTTTTGGTTGAGTGGGTATATATCATTAAAAAAAATTGTAAACGAAATCAAAAATTACATTTGTAGAGATCTACATCAGCTATTCAATCTAAAAATAAAATAAAATAATAATAATTTAGAAATATTAAAATGCAACTCCATTAGTGGGTGGATGTTTTTACATGAATGAAGTCGCCCTTTAAAGTGCATATCAAAAATCTGTTTTTCAGTAATATATATATATATTTATCTAAAAAGTCATTTTTATTGTATGTACAGTCGTGGAAAAAAAGAAGTAAACACCCCCTACTAACTCCTCAACAAATCATCATAGAAGAAAGTGACTGGTACCGAACGATTGGAAATAAAGTCTACTTTTAAATGATGTATATAAAATTTTCTTAGGGGGTCATCTACATATTAAAATGAATCCAAACTTCATTTTTTTCAATGACAATACCCAATTTTAACAAGATATTTCAAATCTTCGGTTCAAACTATGCCTAGACACCAAATTTCAAGTCATTTGAATGATAAGTTTTTGAATTATAAACATTCAAAATTGAGTGCTTCTAATGTTAAAGTATATTTTCATATTTTTATTTATATCTACCGAAATTATGCTCCTAATGTGCTAATTTTTTTTATGGTAATAATACTAATATACCCAAACATAAATAAGCTGAATTTGTAATTTTTATAATTTTATGATATGAATTATGAAATTAATATTCGAAAAAATTATGAATTGAAACCTACAATTTTTTTGATGGATTTAGATTTATTAAGTCCTGCTTTATGGAAATTCGAAAATTTCACATTTTTCTTCCAAGTAGTTTTCAAATTATGCTTAAAAAACGGTAAAATGATGGTTTAAGGGGCCGTCTATGATGGAAGTGAGTAGACATTTTGAAATTTATTCTGCCGTACTGTAATCTAACATGCTTCATTGACTCCTTGAGTAGCGCTTAAGGTGCCTTGATCAAGGAAACGGCTCTCTCGGTTAACAATCCAGTACGGAACTTCAATTTGGATACAGACCTTAAAATACGCTCGTTTTAAAATAATTAATTTCTCGGAAACTTATGGTACGAATTGCATAAAAATTCGTTTTTAGGCTAATTGAAGGTTGTAGAGTTCATTTATGCTGTCAGAATTAGGTACTGCTATTGAAAAAAACAAAGTTATGGTTCGTTTTAATATGTAGGTGGCCCCCTAAGCAAATTTTATATACACCATTTAAAAGTAGATTTTACATCCAATCGTTCGGTACCAGTAACTTTCTTCTACGATAATTTGTTGAGGAGTTAGTAGGGGGTGTTTACTTTTTTTTTTCCACGACTGTGCATATGTTATGATATTTTATTTATTTTTTTGCAAACTAATTTTTTTGGAAATAGATCTGTATCGTTATAGAACAAACTTGTAAGAAAAGCAAACAAAAAAATTCAAAAAGTTCAGAAATAAGAGTTTAAAATTTTCTGAAATGTTTCAAGCAAAATTCAAATTTTACTCCAAGAATTGCATTTTTTCTAGTTAAAATCATTTTCCTTCAAGAAACCATTTAACAATATGTCAGACAGATGTTGTAAAACACTTTTTAAAAAAAAGTTCATATTTCACCAAGTCTCTTTAACCAATATTGTTGTTATTCAGTAAAATATGTATCTTTGAAAATGACAAAAACTTGTGTAAAATTAGTTTCACTTGTAATCTATTTACCCAGATTACATGCACAGGGTATAACATAACATATCAGATTAAGCATGCTTATTACATTTCTCACCAGTAATTTTCGAAAAGTAATCTTCAAATTATTTTATCACAGAGTTTTTGAGCAATGCCAACAATTAAATAACATAGCAATTTTTGTTAGAATTTATTGGTGGCAAAGTATAATTCACTCATATCCTGAATATGCACAAGCATTACCAAGATAATTAATTCTTGAGATCGACTGAAAATTCGGTTTCAGCTCAAAATCTGAGTTCAGCGAAAATGTAGCTGAAAAAGATAAATCGAGGTGTGTATACATAAAACTAAAATATTTTATAATTAAATGAAATTCGTATAATTAGAAAATCTTTCTGTGTTGTTGATGAATTAATTACATTTTATTTAATATGAAAAGAAAAAAATTGTGGGTCTAAGAACACAGAGAGCCAATTTGGGCAACATGTATAATTAATAAATAATTATGTATATATAATAAATATGCATAATTAATTAATTATTATACATTTTTAATAAATACATATAATAATTATTTAATAATTATGTATATTTATGTATTTATTAATTAGTTTAATGCATACAATTTAATTATTTTTAAAAAAATGTTGAACGTTTTCGTTGTTGGCCAGAAATACCCAAAAGATCATCGAAATTCGGTTTCGTTTTCGGCCTTAAAAACCTGCTTCAGTTGATCCTTAATTAATTCATCTATAATTGGCTGTAAAATTTGTTTATAGACTGTCAAAATTGCAATATAAAAACTTTCCACCACTTTTATTGCCAATTTGTATGAAAAGCTACATTTTTTATGTGCTCTAAAAATTTATAAAGTAAAATAAAATAAACATTATATAATTTCATATTATTTTGTATTTCTCTTAAAAATTTGTTTCAATGCAAATCAATATTACAGTGTGTGGAAAAAAAAAAAAAATTGGTGCATCAGAAAAATACTAGTTCTTTATTTAGATTTTTAAATATGGACAATATATTGATCTTATATGATGAACCAGGTCTTTAATTATGTGTTTCAAGTGTTCATTGATTATTTATTCTTTTTCTTTCTTTCTTTTTTTTTTTTTTTTTTTGGCTAAAAGCATAAATAAAATAACCCAGATGACAAAGACTGTCCAATGACATCTGCATAAATGTTTTGTGGGCAAATGAAAAGCTGTTTATAGTTGAGGAGCTACTTCACTCATGTGAAAACACCTGCTCACTAATATTAATCCTATGAGACATATTTTTTTTAATATCTCACTTGTATTTCAATGTTTGTTAATGATTTTTTTTGTCATTGGACAGCTGAGGTCAATCTCTAAAATTGCTGTTTTTTTACTTTTGTTGCAACTTTTTTCTATAAAGGCACTTTCACTTTCGAAACTGGTTCCGAAAGTGAAAGTATCCTCATATAAAAAAAAAACCTACAAACAAAATGAACAAAATGAAATGGCAACTAAAAGGATGTCTTTGTAGAGATCGACCTCAACTATCCAATACAAAAAAAAATAATAATAATAATTTTGAAATGCAAAAGAGATATTTTAAAAAATATGTCCCATAGAATTAACATTAGTGAGCGGATGTTTCTGCATCAGTGAAGTAGCCTCTTAAACTATAATTTTGCAAAGTATTAGATATTAACTCCTGTCAAATGCTCTGCACATTTGTGTGGTGGTTTGGAGTGGGAGAAAATCACATGGGAAAACTACTTGTTTTTGATTAAACTGTTATTGAAACCTTTAAAAAATGTCTTGAAAAACACATTTTTAAGGAAAGTATTAAGCTAACAGACTAAGGTTATTTCATTTAAAAAAATATATTTTTAGCAGTAGTCTGCACCTGCCTATCCGACCAGAAACTAGATACACAAAAATCTTTTTCATACATTGTAAAAAGAAAAACTTATATTTCTATAATTATGTTGTTCAGTTTGCACTTTCTGGGGAGAGGTGGGGGGGTTGTAAAGTGAACAGTCCCAAAATATTATATCCCAAACTATACTTCACAACAAATGTCAACCAATTTCTCATCTTTTAAATGAACTCAAATGATTTTAAATAAATCGAATGTGCTGAATTCAAATATGTAATCAGCACTAGAGTCCTGCATGGATCAGATACACCTGAACTCGAACTTTCTGCTTACACTCAGCCCAGAAACCAACCCAACCCAAATCCAAAGCGAAAAAAATTAATCCATAATTTAATACAAGTAATGAAAAATAACCTAAAATTAACATATCTCGTTTTATTTTTTGTGTATAAAATTGAACATGTTTAACTATTGCACGGCAGCACAACATTTATTTATTTCCAGTTTTACTTCTCAATGTTAATTTAATATAGTAAAGCCTATGGACCTCATAACCTTTTTAATTTCTTCCCACCGTTTTGTCTCTGATGCCACATTTTTTTTTTACTTCTAACAGTATTATAAATTTAATTTGTGAAAATTTTTGCCTGATGTCAGAGTCAAAACAAATGATAAAATGCCTTTGCATATGAGTGGATTATAACCCACAGAGTAACATAAGCTATGTTTTATTTACATATTTCTCAAAAATTCAAAATTTCATTGTTTCTGTTGAGAATCAATGGACATTTTTGCTATAAAATTTAACTTTTTTTTTTTTTTTATTGTTGCAAAAAATTCAAAAGTCAAAATAATAATTCGTCTAGAGTAATTATTTTCAATTAAAAGATTTCCATGTGAAAAATGAAACTGATTTTTTTTTTTTTTTTTTTTTTTTTTTAAGAATTAGAAAGTGAATATGACATCATACTGGAAATAAAAATGACATTTTCAAACATTTATTAGTAATGCAAGAAATATTAATATAAGTAAATAGAGAAAGAAGGTGAATATGACATCATATTTAAAACAAAATATTGGAATATATTTTACTGATACTGATTTTTAAGCATAAATATCAGTTACATACAGATAAGCACATAGTTTGATTAACACGTTAAGCGCCACGTCAGTCACCGGTGACTGACACTGAACTTTCCGTGCCATTCACTGATGACTGACGGTCTAAAATATGATATAAAACTAAAAATATATATATTGTCTTAAGTAATTACTGAAAATTTATTTAAAATTGACTTACCTATTATTTATTACAGGATTATACTTTCTTAAAAACTACTTGAAACATTGTAATTTTTTCAGCTTCCGTGTCAGTCACCGTGGCACTCAACATGTTAAAAATGTGTTTATTTTGTGATTTATTTAGGTTTTTCTTTTATTTATTGGTTGATGAAGTTTTAAGCAGGAGCACTCCTGCTTTCAGAGTAGAAGTATGTATTTTTTGCACCTGATGGAGGAAGACTGTCTTTTGAAAAAACTTCATTCATTTCTGTAATTTTACGGTGTTTTTAAGAAGTTCTTTATTGATCTTATTGTAAATTAAGTCCTTTGACAAAATCTGAATGTATCAAAATAGTAACTACTTTTGAAAAGTAGTTTATAGTAATTTCTTTTTAAAACAAGTAGTTGTAGTTAACTATATTTTTGATATTATGTTCTATACAAATTGAATATTTCCAGCTGAGTTAAAAAATGCCCCAGGCCAGGATTCGAACCCAGATCCTTGTCTTACAGGGCCAATGCTCTACCGTTTAAACTAAGTGTGCTGACAACCGGTGAACACATTTCACTCAGATAACCTAATTGGTAATTACATGTGGTCTGTCATGTAGATAGCTCAACAGAATAAACTGCAGATAAAGGAGCTCCATATAAATGATAGGTATAGTCGTGGAAAAAAAAAGTAAACACCCCCTACTAACTCCTCAACAAGTTATTATAGAAGAAAGTTACTGGTACCAAACGATTGGAAAGAAGGTCTACTTTTAAATTATGTATATAAAATTTGCTTAGAGGGGCCATCTACATATTAAAATGAATCCAAACTTCATTTTTTGTAAAGGTAATACCCAATTTTAACAAGGTATTTCAAATCTTCGGTTCAAACTATGCCTAGACACCAAATTTCAAGTCATTTGAATGGTAAGTTTTTGAATTATAAGCATTCAAAATTGAGTGCTTCTAATGTTACATTTTCATATTTCCATTAATATCTCCTGAAATTATACTCCTAATGTGCTAATTTTTTTGTGTAGCAATAATACTAATATACCACTTGAATTATTCAGCAGATAATTAACAAACAAGATTAAATTAACTTAATTAAGAAAAATAAATATGAATAAGCATTACGAAGATTACTTTAATAAATGAAAATATAGCTAACTGACTTTCGCCATGGAACAAGCTGCAATATCAACAAATCGCACTGTTGCCACACAAGTCAACAGAAAAAAAGTTACATTAAAAAAAAGAAACATTAAATACATGAAGTATGAGTAAGAATTAAAAAGATAAGTAAATAGTCTAATATTGTCAATTGAAGTTCATAATATTAGCACTTCCTCTTGAACTTGCAATTATGACACTCTCTCCATACCCAGGAGAGTCCTTAACATTTCAAAACGTTTTTTAGTTAAGGCTTTTGTAAAATTATCTGCAATTTGATGTTCACCATCAATGTGCTGGACACTGATTTCACCAATTAAACACCTTTCTCTTACAAAATGATATCGAATATCCACGTGTTTAGTTCGCTGATGGAACTCAGGATTTTTAGCCAAACGAACTGCACTTGCATTATCAACTTGCAGAATAAGAGTTGATGTTAATGGGGCAATCTCATCAAAGAGGTGTTTCAGCCAAACCATTTCTTTGGTTGCCTCACTTGTAGCTATATATTACTCTGCTTCTGTGGTACTTAATGAGACACGCTGCTGTTGACGACTTGCCCAGTCAATGGCTCCTGCACTGTATAAAAATGCAATACCAGATACTGACTTTCTGGTTTTTGTGTCACTGGCATAATCTGCATCACTGTATGCTTCTAAGACACCAGGATGAAAATCAGACTTAAACACTAAAGCAAAATTAGGTGTTCCTTTGATGTACTTTAGTATTCGTTTTACCATTCACCAATGTTTCTGTTCAGCTTTATCCAAGAACTGAGAACAATATGACACAGCAAAGGCAATGTCTGGACGGGTAGCAACAGCCATGTACATCAAGCTGCCTACAGCTTGTCTGTAAGGGACTTTGTCAGAATCAATCTCTACATTATCTTCCCCTGAGACATTATCCTTTTCTATGGTAGTAGAAACTGGGTTAGCATCTTTCACGTTGAATCGTTCCAAAACTTTATTAACATAATTTTGTTGACTAATAGCAATATCCCCCACTTGTTAGCCTTTTTATTTCTACGCTAAGATAATATTCAGCATCTTTGTATGTTACCTTAAACTCGCGCTGCAATTCTTCAAGGAAATGATTCTTGATCTGAGGAGTTGTGGCAACAAGTCCATCATCAGCATGTAATGCTAATAACAACTTCTGTTCTTTCTCATTACTGCAAAACAAACATGGATCAGCACTGCTCTCTGTTAGACCATACTTTTCCAGGAACTCTTTAAATCACTTGGTCCAGCATCTTGGTGACTGTTTCAATCCGTAGAGGCTTTTAAGTAGTCGACACACACGGCCTGAGTTGTCATCATATCCCTCGGGCTGTTTCATATAGATTTCTTCTTCTAATGTCCCATATAAGAATGCAGTTTTAACATCAAACTGTACCAGATCTAAATTTTCATTTGCTGCAACACTTATCAAGGCTCAAATAGTTTCAAAATTTGCAACTAAGCTGAAGGTTTCTGAATAATCTATACCTTTTCTTTGAGAAAATCCTTTAACTACAAGCCTAGCTTTGAACCGATCAATGTCACCATTAGCATGACACTTCAATTTATATACCCATCCGTTTGTAATAGCTCATCTTCCTTCTGGTAGGTCTGTCAAATACCAAGTATCGTTTTCTGATAATGATTTGATTTCCTCATCCATTGCAGCTTGCCATTCATTTGCCTTTTCTGACTTAACTGCTTGGTAGTAGTGTTCTGGTTCGATCTGTTCTGCAATACAGCATTCAATAAGACGTTCAGGTGCCTTTAACTGCGTCCTATTCCTCAGGTTTCTATCATGCTGCACATTTTCAGAGGTTTCATCTGCATGAAACTCAGTTCCATCACTGTCAAGAGCAGGCCTTTCATCTATGCTAAGCTGTTCCATCTCAATTGCAACAATGGTCGACGTTGATACAGATTCAGGAGAAAACACTACTTCTCTTGTTCTCTCGATTTTTCTTGTATCTTTGAACCGTACACGATAACCATCAACATCATCTAAGTAGCCAACTAAAATGCCTTTTTGGCCTTTCGGATCCCACTTCTTGTGCTTCTGCTTGAGGGTATGAACAAAATATTCTGTGCCAATAATTCGAAGATGAGTCTTGGAGTCTTACCACAAAAAACTTCATAAGGGGACTTTTGTTCAACAGCTGATGTTCCAGCACGATTCAATATATGTACTACAGCATTGACTATTTCAGCCCACAGGGATTTTGGTAAATCTTTTGCAATCATGATTGATCATGCTAACTCGACAAGAGTTCGATTATTTCGTTCAGCAGATCCGTTTTGTTGAGGTGTATAGGGTGTGCTGTATCGAAATTCTGCTCCCATTTTCTGAAGCAAACTTTTCAACATTTTGTTGTCATATTCCAAACCACCGTCACTAAGAACTGCCTTGATTGATTTCTGTGTTTGATTTTTGAAGAAACTACAAAATTCTTCAAATTTTGACAGGACCTCAGACTTATGCTTGAGAAAATACACTTTACTGAATTTAGAGTAATCATCAGTAAAACATACATAGTAATTGGCACCACCTAAAGATTCTTTTTCCATTGGCCCACAGACATCGGTATGGATAACCTCCCCAACATCCTTAGCTCATTGTTGACGATTTCAAAATGGTAGTCTATGTTGTTTTCCTAACACACATGCTTCGCAAAACTCACCATCATTTTGCACTTCTATACCTTGAGTGTGAAGAAACTTTTTCACATGTTGCTTATTCAAATGTCCAAGCCTCTCATGCCAGAGTTGAAGCGAGTTTGATTCAGCAAGTTGAGCTTCAGAAGAGGGCACTGTAACAATGTTAGTTGCACTGTTTACCTCAGGTATTATTATTTTGCATAGCAATCTGAATAGGTTACCTTGGAGTATTCCCACAGCAACAATCCCTTTCGGTTTTACAAATTCACATTTATCGTTACACATGTTAAATTTTGACCCATGGTCTAGAGCTTGACTTACAGAAAATAAATTTCTCATAGCATCTGGTGCATATAACACATTTTCCATTACACTGTCTTTCCAGCTGCCATTAACTAACATTTTCACAGATATTCTACCATGACCATATGCTTTCATTGTGGAACTGTTACCAACCCTTACTTCTATTGGGCACTTATAGTGTGTGAAACATTGAAAGACATCATTTCTGTTAGTTATATGTTGTGTGGAACCTGTATCAATGACCCATGTGTCATCACTATTGGCTACAAGGCATTCACTAATAAAAACTTCATCTTTTGGTTTTCTCTCATGCACATTATTAAAGTTCTTAACAGTACAGTATCGTTTCATGTGGCCCCTTTTACCACATCTGAAGCATTTATACTGCTTCCCCTGCTTGTTTGCATGCTTGTCATACTTTTCAGCAGCACTGTGAACCTTTCCCAAACTAGACTTGGCAAATAAGGCACTTAATTCAGTTTCTCTAGAAGATTCTGTCATTCTTCTTTGCTCTTCTGCAACAAGTAATTTCTTCAGCTCCACTAGTGTCTGTTGCTCTTCAGGTCTTGCACACCAAGCCATTTTAAGTGGCTCAAAGTCACTAGATAATGTTTCCAGAAGCTTACTCATTACTACAAAGTCATTTGGTTTGATATCTAAATCAGACATCCGTGACACAAGGCAATCTAGTTTTGCTATGTGCATAGCCATTGAATTTGTTGGATCTTGCACAAACGATGAGAACTGCATCTGGCAGGCATATTAAGTTCGGGTATTTTTCTGCTCAAACAGTTCATGTAGTTTCACCCATATTTCTCTTGCAGTTTTGCACATCGATACGAGGTTACATATTCTACTATCTAGAGTTCTTGAAAAGTACCTCAAGCTGCTCTGTTGCCTTTATTGAAGTTGGCTAAGTCACTGTTACATTTGTTCCGATCTGCAGCTTTAGCGTCGTTGGGAACCGGTTCTGGCTGTACGATCTCGCCAGAGCACACCTCGAACGCATTTTCTTTTTCCATTAGCTTCCACCATCCATTTCCATCTGACTGAATTCTCAGAGTCAACAAGTTTGTTGTAAAAAGTTCCATATTTTTTATCTTAATTAACTAACCAAACACAGTTCAAATTTGAAACACGTTTTTCACTTAGTTAGGCCTAATTCTCGTTACCGCAACTATCGCACAATGGAATGCAAGTCTGGGGACATAACCACTTGAATTATTCAGCAGATAATTAACAAACAAGATTAAATTAACTTAATTAAGAAAAATAAATATGAATAAACATTACGAAGATTACTTTAATAAATGAAAATATAGCTAACTGACTTTCGCCATGGAACAAGCTGTGATATCAACAAATCACACTGTTGCCACACAAGTCAACAGAAAAAAAGTTACATTAAAAAAAAAGAAACATTAAATAGATGGAGTATGAGTAAGAATTAAAAAGATAAGTAAGCAGTCTAATATTGTCAATTGAAGTTCATAATATTAGCAATACCCAAACATAGATATGTTAAATTTGCAATTTTTATAATTTTATGATATGAATTAAGAAATTAATATTCAAAAAAATTATAAATTGCAACCTACAACTTTTTTGATGGATTTAGATTTATTAAGTCTTGCTTCATGGAAATCCAAAATTTTACATTTTTCTTCCAAGTAGTTTTCAAACTATGCTTAAAAAACAGCAAAATGATGGTTTAAGGGGCCGTCTATGATAGAAGTAACTACATATTTTGAAATTTCTTATGCTATCCTGTAATCTAGCAGTCTTCAATGATTGCTTTAGTGGCGCTAAAGATGCTTTGATCAAGAATCGGTCAACAATTGAGTGCCGAACTTCAATTTGGATACAGCCCCTAAAATATTCTCATTATAAAATAAGTAATTTCTTGGAAACTTATCATATGAATTGCATAAAAATTTGTTTTTAGGCCAATTGAAGGGCGTAGAGTTCATTTATGCTGTCAAAATTGTGTACTACTATTGAAAAAAAAGAAAGTTATGGTTCATTTTAATATGTAGATGGCCCCTAAGTAAATTTTATATACATCATTTAAAAGTAGACTTTATAACCAATTGTGTGGTACAAGTAACTTTCTTCTACGATAATTTTTTGCAGAGTTAGTAAGGGGTGTTTTCTTTTTTTTTTTTTCCACAACTGTACATAGATAAACTATTGATTTAATATTCATACAAATGAAATATTTCCTACTGTGTGAAAAAAATGGCCTAGGCATTTTTTCGCTCAGTTGGAAATATTCAATTTATATGATAGCTTTACCAATCAGTTTGATTATGTTTAAATAATAGTTTATTGTGTTCTAGTTCATGCAAAAATAGAGTAGTTTTTTTTTACCACTGTTAACAATATAGTATAATAAAATTTAGTTCAGCTGAAAAGTACAAAACACAGTTGAAAATGTGCTTTCAAAAATCCTCATTAATTGAAGTTTATTAATTTGAATTCTTTTGGGTAGCCCTGCATATGATCTGTGGAATTTACTACCACATATTATACTAAAATTTAGTTAAACTTGAAATCTCTTTTCCTGCAATTATCACTTATAGATGATAATGTATCTGAATTCTTTTGTGTGGCCTTGTAAGAGAACATTACATCTTACATGCCTTGTTTTCTATATAAAAGATGCTACTTTTTCCCTCAATAATGTATATAAATTTCAAAAAGCTCACTTCAAACAATTATTGTCTATAAATACAGTATGGAACCATTTATCCGGAATGATATTTCTGATAGACTGATTTCAGAATCTTTGCAGAAAAAGGTGTCATACACTGCCTGTTTGACATAGGCTGTGCTTGAAACAATTGTATAATGTGATGACAACATCTAGTATTTGAAAAGAAAACATATTTAGTTGTATTTTAGATATTTTAACTTTTATGCTGAAGAAACAGAAGAATTTTTGTTCCTAAGGGATTCCCATAAATTACCTTCTTTTAAACTCTGATTAACTTTTGATCTTTCTTGCATTGATTTTTAATCCAAGTAATCTAAAGTCAGAAATAATGTCACAACCACACATATCCCACAAAACTTATCAAATGGATGCTGCTTTAATGCACAACCAGTTAACCGGAAAAACCAGTTATCCGGAATACATCTGACCCCAAGCATTCCGGATAAATGGTTCTGTACTGTAGTACTACAGCTGTGTTCTTTTATGTGATCCTATAAATGAACAATATGTACCATGAACAACAGTTTCTGTGAGAAATGGCGTTGGGCATATTAATTAATGTATTACATTGTATAATGTTATGTAGCATAATTAAAATGTATTTCAAATTTTTATTGCTCATAAAACATAATGTATCTGATTCTTTTGTGTACCCCTGTGAACAAAATGTAAATATGCACCTCCTTTTCAATAGGGCACATGCTGTAATAGACTTCAATAACATGCATCCATTATTCAAGAATTTAAATTAAATTTAAATTCAAGAATTAAAATTAGAGTTCAGATTGTCTGACAAATATACTGAAGTTATAAACATTTCTGATAAATAAAATGTAATAAATGATTTTGTACCCTCATATTTTTAATGTTTTATTACATCTTATTTGTTATACAGCAAATTATTGACATGTTATAAAAATAATTTATAATAATGTGTTTTTACTTATTGTAGGTAAATTAGTTCCTGACGTTACTGTTGAGAGGAAAACTGCCTCCGTCAATAAGATAAAGAAGCATTCAAAAATATTAAAGTACTACTCTGTGAAAAACAAGATACAAATTTGTGTGTAAAATTGTTCTAAATATTTTTTAACAAACTAGAAAAACCTTTATTAATACAAAAGTATGTAAAATTTCATCTGCTTCGTACATATTGAGTTAATGTCAAACTTGTAACTAATTAAATGCACTTTACTGAGCTTGAAAAGTATTTTTTCATGTTCTAAATAGAAGGATTTATAAGAAAATTTTAAATAAGTTTCATTCTCATACCTTACCCATATAGAACATCCTTTTATTAAAATTGCTTCTTAATATTCTTGTCAAGGAGAATCGTTAAAAATGCCCCTCTTGCCAGGGAGAAAGGGTTTTTTTCATACAGAAGGAAATGTAAATGCACAAAATGTCATTTGTTTGGTGCATTTAAAGTTAATGTCAAACTTATACTAATTTTACAGGGATTTGTGTAGGGAAAATTTTGGTTCTTTAAAGGACTCTTCACAAAATATTTTATCTTAAAATTGACCCCTTCACAAAAATTTTCAATTCTTTGTTTTACTTTTCCTAAAACTTTTCCATCTCCAAACTAAACTTTTGACAAATTTAATCATTTTTAAATAAAATGAACTTCACCAAACACCTGAAGTTGCCAAATAACCTATTATCTAGCTTTTTTACACATAAAGAATCTCATTAAAAGTGGATTAGCAGGGACCTGCATATAAGGATAATTTCAAATTCACAAAATTCTGATTTAGGTTTTTCACAAATATAAGAGACTTTTTACAGTTTCACAAAAACAGGACCTTATGAGAAAAATCTTGAAAGAACCCTGTTTTACTTAGCATAAAAAATATTTTTTCATAATGTATTTCTAAGAATAATTTAAATAAATTTCATCTCATACATATCCAAAAAAGAACAATTTTCTTTGTTAAAAATTCTCATAACCTGCTTGCCAAGGAGAAATGTTTTGCTTGAACAGAATGCAATCAAAGTACATAAAATTTCACTTGCTGCATGCTTATTCAGCTGATATCAAACTCGTAATAATTGGGTAATTGTATAGTTGCATGTTAAGTTAAATGCATTTTACTTAGTTGGAAAAATATATCTTCATATTTTACTTAGTATAATTTCTAGAAGAAATTTCGATTCTTGCAAACCCCAAAAGAACATTTTTTTGTTAAAAATGCTCCTTAACCCTCTTACCAAGGAGAAATGTTTTCCATGTACAGAATGCAATCAAAGTATATAAAATTTCATCTGCTTTGTGCTTATTCAGTTAGCGTCAAACTTGTACTAATTATGTAATTGCATAAAATTAAATGTATCTTAGCTGGAAAGATATATCTTCATGTTTTACACAGTAAAACTTCTTGAAGTAATTTGAATAAACTTCATCTCTTACATACCCCTTCCCCCTAAAAAAACATTTTGTTTGTTAAAAATGCTTCCTAACCCTGCTGCCAAGGAGAAACGTTTCGGTTGTACAGAATGCAATCAAAGATTTTCAAATAAGAGTAACTTGAACACACACCTTATCAGACATACAAATGTAAGGCCCTTTATATGTGATGTGTGTGATAGAGCATTTGCTTCAAAAAGTAATTTAAACAGCCATTTTGTCATCCACACCAAAAAGAAACCTTTTGTTTGTCCAGAGTGCAACCAAGGATATGCCCTTAAAAGTTACTTAAACAGACATTTACTGACTCATGCTAAAGAAAAACCTTTTGTCTGTGAGGTATGTAATAAAGGATTTTCTTGGAAAAATAGCTTGTGTATGCATCTTCTTACCCATACTAACGAGAAATCTTTTGTCTGTGAAGTGTGCAACAAAACATTTTCTCAGAAGAGTAACCTAAGTACACATCTGCTGATCCATACAAATGAGAAACCTTTTGTTTGTGAAATATGTAGCAAAAGATTTTCTCGGAAGATTAGCTTGGAGGTGCATCTTTCCACACATACAAATGCGAAACCTTTTGTTTGTGATATATGCAACAAAGGATTTCCTCTAAAAGGTTATTTAAAAAAGCATCTTGTTATCCATACAAATGAGAAAAATTTTACATGTGAAATATGTGGCAAAAAATTTTCTCGTCAGATTGATTTGAGTGGTCATCTTCTGATACACAGCACTGAAAAGCCTTTCTCTTGTGAGATATGCGATAAAAAATTTCCTCGAAACAGTTACTTAAAAAGCCATATGATGACACATTCAGATGAAAAGCCATTTATCTGTGAGATATGCAACAAAAAGTTTCCTCAGAAGAGAAACTTGAAAAACCACATGCTCAGACATTCAGATAACAAACCGTTTGTTTGTCAAGTGTGTATGAAAACATTTCCTCTTAAGACTGAATTGAATAGGCATGTGCGTGTAACTCATACATTTGATTTATCAATGTGTGTAAACCTTGCAAAAGAGATACCTCTTCTTAGCAAAGAATATCATCAAAAGCTTTCTCAGATCAATAACTTAAATTTTGGTTCAGCAACTTCATCAACTAGTCCTTCAGATTTAGATTTGTCAACTTCATCCACTTGTCCTTCAGCTTTAGATTTATCAGCTTCATCAACTTGTCTGGCTTCTGACATATCAACTTCAACTTGTCCTTCAGCTGTTGATTTGTCAAATTCGTCAACTTGTCCTTCTGCTAGTAACTTATCAAATTCATCAGTTTGTCCTTCGGCTGCTGACTTATCAAATTCATCAACTTGTCCTTCACCATTTGATTTATCAACTTCATCAACTTGCCCTTCACCTTTTGATTTATCCACTTCATCAACTTGTCCTACTTTACCAAGTACTATCAGTTGATAATTGAATATAATAGCTTTCTATTTTGACTAGACTAGTTTAAAAAAATGTTATTATGAACTTTTTTTTATTTTAGATTTAAAAAAAAGTGTTAGAAGTTGAATCTTTAACACATTAAAACACTTTATTGAAAGTATTATTACCGGCAGATTTATATTTAATATTATCTGTATATTCATTGTAGAAATGATCATATTTCACTCATAAAAAAAAAATACATCAAATAAGGATTGAATAGGAATTTCTATTTAACCCTCTGAGCGTCTTGAGGGATTTCCTGCATTTTCATAAAAATGCTTATAAAAATGATCTTAATTAAAATTTTCTTTTCCCGTTTGTTTCTAAAATACACTTCATGCTGCTTTATTTGACATACATCTTGAAATACAATTCTGTTTAAAATATTTTGTCTACAACAGACTAAAGTTGTTTTTGAGAAACAGAAAAATACGGGCAAACCACTCAGAGGGTTAATAATAATACTTTTTTAAATTGTATTTCTATCGGTATTGTCATTATATCTTATTTATTTAAATTCATGTTTGATAGACTTTGGCATTTGCCAGAAAATTTTTATGCAATTAATGCAGATGCATTGTTATATATTTTTACAGCTTTATAGTTCTATGTTTTGTCGTGTAAATATTGTGTTTTTTTATGAATGTAAAATAAATTTGTTTACCAATGTTTGTTTTAATTTTATTTATGATTTTATTACATGGTTATACAGGTTACCTACAATAGGTCAAATGTATGGAGTGGGTCATATTCGTCAATACAGTTTTGTCCTTAGGATCTCAATTCTGAATTTAGTTGGTATTATACAATTGGTGTATGATACAGTAGACTCCCTCAAATCCATAACCCTAAAATCCACAAATGCCTAAAATCTGCACACCATCGCAGTTGTAAACAATCAAACTTTCAGTTCAGATGTAGAAACAAAATTACAGAATTTTTTTTGTTTTATATCATTCCGCATGTATTTTAATATCTAATTCTCGATAATATGACTGAACTCATGGGTTTTCACAAAGCAAGTATAAATTTATTTCTGAAAAAAATCAAGATATGCTGATATCGCTGGTAATCACAATCTTTTTACCGAATATATTTATGTATTAATCAAGCTTTTTTGGTTATTAAGATTGGCTAAACCTGAAATAATACTTCCTTACTTTATGATTTTTATATGAATTAATAGGGTACCTTTATGAGGAAAGTTTCATTGAATAATTCAAGGAAAATGTATCTCATGTTTATTATGCATGTATTTAATTATTATTTACTTGACCTTTACTTTTAATAATTTAACCATTTTTAAAATCATCCTGTTTTTATCGTTTTAGTATATTACTTAATTATTTTAATATTTTACTATATAGAAAGCATTCATTATAATTTTGATTACATTATTATATTCAAATTACTATTTAAAAATTGTTAACAATGCAATGACCAGAAATCTGCAAAATTCTAAAATCCGCACAGCCTCTGGTCCCAAGCTGTGAGGATTTCAGGGAGTCTGCTGCATTATTTTAAATCTGTATCTGACACCAATGGTATCTAAATAATAACGACTTGAGTTCAAAATCAGGCCCTAAACACAAGATTCATAGGCGAAGGAGACTCATTCCATACATTTGACCTCCATTATTCTCACCATTGCTGGGGGATTTCTATTTCTGCCTCGATTGAGTACCTACTGCTTGCAATGCCATCTATCGCTGATATTTGAAACTAAAACCAGGAATCACTATAAAAAACTCCTGACATCATAGATTACTTTCCTGCAAGAATTTTTTTAACAGCTCTTCCCGTTTTCAAGTTATTGAATTTTAAAATCAGTCAGTCCATTTTAGGACACCAGTATCTTTTGTCAAATGACTACCTCTGGTTATAGACCGGGAGCCGGCAGGCCAGACAATCACCTCATCGAGTTATTGGATGAAATTCAAGGATTAGTTAAATCTTGATTCGCATATTAAAACGCAATCGGTCTGCCAAGTCCTATCTTGGTGGAAAACACCTGAAAACCGATTTTAGCGACTGACTCGTAGGTTTACCATTGTGTTTTCCTGCAACCAAAAGTATGAAAACATGAAGGACTGAGAGCCGGAAAACAGAATGGTAAAACTACAAATCAGCCGCTAAAATCAAGTTTTCAGGTGTTTTCCACCAAGATAGGACTTGGCAGACCGATTGCATTTTAATATGTGAATCAAGATTAAACTAATCCTAGAATTTCATCCATGAACTCGATGAGGTGATTGTCTGTGCGGCCGGCTCAAGGTCTATTAGCATAAGATGATGTCCTTCCCAGACCTGCCAACTGCTACGAAAAAATCGTAGTTGCTACGATTTGGACCTATAAACTACGATGCTACGAAAATCGGTCTTAAACTACGATTTTTTGCAAAAAACACAAAAGCATTTTTTGTTTCTAGTTGCGATTTTTATTCCGTGCAGCATATTTTTCAGGAGTGATTCTGTTCCGAAATTTCCAAGTATTCATTTCCGAAAGCTTAAAAAAAATTGGCCATTAGTCCGAAAATTCGGACATTAAAAAAATGCTCATAAGAAAAAAAAATTCTGGGCTGCCGAAAAAAAAAAAACTTCTGAACATAAAACACTCTAATCGTGTTTTTGTAAATATTTATACAGGAATTTCCTTCCTTAGAAACAAGGGTGCCATTTTAAGAATTCTGGAGGGGTTCCTTGAGGGACAGGGTTTAAAATAGTGTGCAAGATCGCAAGATTTGCGATAAACTATTGCGAATTTCGACAAATGACCGTGTAAAAAAAAATCAATTTCGTCAATTGTTCTCAGAAGAAAATAAATTTCGTGAAAGGATCGTAGTAAAAACGTGAATTTTGTCAAAATATCCCAGAAAGAAAACGCGAATTTCGTCAAAAGATCAGTAAGATAATGCAAATTTCATCGGAAGATTAGCAAGAAAACGCAAATTTCACTGAAAGATCGCAGAAAGAAAACACTAATTTAGTCAAAGGATCGTGTTAAAAAAAATGCACAATTCGTCAAAGGATCGCGTAAAAAATGCGAATTTCATCAAAATTTCATGGTAAAAAGTGCGGATTTCAACAAAGAATCGTGATACGAAAATGTGAATTACGAGTGTGGAAAACAAATTATGAATATCCTGAAATGATGGCGGGAAAAAAATCGCGAATTCCGTCAAAATTTACTACACTGGGCTAAAAAATTGGAACCAGGCTCCTTTTACAAATGTAAAAAAAAGAAAAAAAACGCTGCGAAACGAAAATAAACTCTAAAAAACGTATAAAAATTTTCGGAGAAAAAAAAAACTACTATATTGAGTTCAAAGACCGAAACCTTATTCCTTTTACGAATGTCAGACGAAAAACAAACCAACCAACCTCTAGATTAATTTAAATTCTGAGTGCTACGATTTCTCATTTTCAAAGGTTGGCAGGTCTGCCTTCCTATATTTGATCATGTGTACAACCTGTCAAATAATCAGTCAAGTGCGAGATTTACTCATCCACAAAGGGTTCTGTACAACAGAGACCTTGTACAAAGTTTAAACTTGGCCATTGCGCCAAGTGCATTTTGAAAGGAAGTCTTAAAGTTGCAATGCTGCCTTGGTCCATGCAGTTTTCTTGATAGGTTTTTAATTGATATTTCTGCTAATTACTGACAATTTTTTTCAAAAATCATTACCAACAATCCTTGGATGATTCGGCGTCGATAGGTACCTTGAGCACCCCCCAATTCCCTTGCTCTGTGCCCGCTAAGTAAAGTCTGTATCTAATGGGAAAATGTGATCTAGGATGATCACTATAGTTTTCCTGCAAGGTTTAAATAAACTACTACTACACCTAAATTTTTCATAATTTTAGTTTCAGTAGATTCGGAAATAGAAGGGAGTGGGACATATTTTTGCATGACATTTTTGACGATACCTCTGAAAATATAATACAGTAGAACCTCTTTTATCCAAAAAACTCCAATTAACCGAAATTCATTTTTAAAGCTTTTTTTTTTACTATCACATTCCTTGTGTGCAAAATCCATTTTGAAAGCCTTTTTTTTTTTTTAAAGCTGCCATATTACTTGATTCCTTGTGTGCAAGCGGTCCTTTCTGAAATACGAGTACATATAAATATTTTCTATCCCTTTTCTTAGAGTTCCTTTGAATTTAATTTGAGCTCCCGTAAGCTGCAGAGTGAACCGAAGAAAATGAACAAATTAGCAATTCTGAAGCTTTTGAATGTTTTGCAAAAAGTTTGGCATGGCTCGAGCAGCAGAAAGACTGTGATACTGGTGGACCAAAAGTATTAAAAAACTCCGTGATTGAGTTTCGAAGCAAAGGCAATTGAAACTGCTACAAACAAAACTTTTTTCTCATATCCTTGTGATATATGTAAAAGGTCCTACTTAATTTCAAAATTAAAATTCAGGTAATTTATTTTTTTCTATTTTGCTGTTGCGTTATTTTTATTAAGCCCTTGTTACTATAATACAAAATATTGCATATTTTTCTCCTTAATCTTAAAACTGAAGCATTCTTGATTTTCCGAAAGAGGGTTGGTCCCAATTACTTCGGATAATCGAGGTTCTACTGTACTTTAAATTAAAAGAAATGTATTTTTGAGTTTAGTGTTACAAGATCTTTCAAATGTTACCCCACACAATATACTTTTTTTTTTCAAGTAACTTAATTAGTTCCTCTGAATTTTTCCTAAAAATATTTGTGAATGGCTAATAATCTATAAATAGGTGGGTCAGTACCATTTATAACTCTAGCAACTTTGAACTTCCATGTTCCACAGTTTTTAACAAAAACAGTTGCGACTGAGAGATAGACACATGAGTGATCTTATAAAGGTTCCATTTTTACATTTTAATCTTTTCAGGGGCAGAAGAACTCTATTTGCAAAATGATGAAATAATTGACTGACACCAGAATATTCAAGCAAATTTTTTAGAAAATAAAAACCCGCTATTTTGCACTTTCATTACAAAAGCAAAATTTTATTAAAATATTCTTGGTTCCATTTGTCAAATTTGGAATTAAAATTAAGTGGCTAGACCGTCTAGCCACTGCCCTTGAAAAAGTTAAGTATATAACCTTAAAAAAGATACAACTCCTGCCTACTAACAAAAGTACTTTGCAACAAAATTTTGTCGCAAAATACTTTTGTTTTCAATGGTAATTTCTTCTGTATGATTGACGGTTTGGCTATGGGTAATTCTCTTAGTCGAATTTTATGCGATATTTATATGCACTATTTTGAGGTCAAACTTTTTGAAATTTTAAAATTTCCGTTCTATGTTCGTTATGTTAATGATGTTTATCTCCTGGTTGAAATGAATTCGGATATTAATCACATTCTCTCTATTATGAATTCCATTGATCCCTGCATTCAATTTACTTCTGAAATTGAGACCAATAACTGTCTTTCTTTCCTCGATGTCCTTGTTATTTTTGTAAAAATGGCTTTCAGACTACCGTCTTTCTTAAACCTTTTGCTGTCAGTCTCCCACCTCACAGGTATTCTTCTCATCCCCCTAACCAGAAATTTGCTGCTTTCAATACTTTTGTTTTTCGGGCTACCAATATTTGTTCCACTCCTCAGTTACTTAGTGCTGAACTTAATTACCTCAAAGCTATTGCTGTTGATTGTGGTTATTCCTCTAATATTATTGATTCTATTTATAAGAAATTGACGAAATCCATCCATTCTGAAAAGCATTCTAATTCCAACTCTAATACTTCAGTTGTGTTACCATTTTTTCCTAAAATCAGTCAGCAAGTTGCTAAAATCCTAAGAAGTTTTGATTTTAATGTTATTTTCTCTCCTGTTAATAAAATCACTTTATCAAATCTCAAACACCCCGTTGATCGCCTAGATAACTGGGGCATTTACCAAATCTCTTGCCAGTGTAGCCTTTCTTATATTTGCCAGACTAAACGTGCTCTTAGATTTCGTTTAAAAGAGCATGAAGGTTACGTTAAAAATCAGGAGCTCAAACGTTCTTCTATTGCTCAACATTCTTGGTCTTCTCAACATAGGTTCGATTTTTCATCAGCCATCATTATCCAAAAATGTTCTTCTTACCTTGATCTTGATTTTTGGGAAGCTTACCATATCATTAAAAATTCTCACTCTTTAGTCAATGACTTATTTAGTACTCCTGATTTTACAAGTATTTGGAAAGCATTAATTTAATTTCCCCTTTTTTGGTTTCTTTTTCTCTCCTTCTCTGGTAGATGTCGCTACTTGTCCATCAGTCGTTTCCACTGCTTCTCTCTCATTGGTTGTTTTTGGCGCCTTCGCTAGGGAATATAAGCCAGCATGTCTCTGTCTATCATTTTGCTCAGCCTTGCTTTGTCTAGCACGCTTTTCCTTTTTCCCTATCTTGCACTGAAGAAGAATCTCGATAGTAGATTCGAAACAGCTGTTTGCTGCTTTTCATGTATTATTTGTGCATTTTAAACGTTGGCTTTTCTGCTTTTTAATATCTATAAGTAGTTTAGGAAGAACTTGAGTCCTTTAAAGGACCCTTCAAATTTTTTGCAAAATTCTTTGTCTCAAAATACACATTTCATAATTTTTTTCAATCTGTAAACTGAATCCTTCACAAATGCAATGATTTTTAAATAAAATTAGTATTATGAGGGCCATCACAAAACTATATCATTCTAATACCTTAACTTAAATAGCACAATCAGCTACAATTATGGATATGAAGTACAGTAGAAGATCTTTATAACGCAATTCTCCATATAATGCACAAATTCTCAGATGTAAACAATGATTTTTGCACTTAAAAAGCACCTGCATTTTCACATTATAAAATACTGCTACTCTCTAGAAAACTAAATTTGGTACATTAGTTCAACTTTTTTATCTTCTAATTTAAGACCTTTTTACTGAAAAAAATGCTGTTATTACAATAAACATTTTTGAAAATGTGTAATATAAGAGATGGTTGTGTCAGTTATATTTGGATCATGTTTATAAAGTAAATTTAACAATGTCTGATCTGTATTATGCAAAAATTTATAATTTGGATAACTCTTGGTAACAAGGAATGCAGTATAAATATATTGTAATGTATTTTGATATGTTTCAGACATATTTGGACATGTTTACAAGGTGAATTTAATGATGTGATCCATAAAACGCAAAATTCTATATAACACACAACCTTGTGTTTTTAGGTTTGCTTTATAAAGATCTTCTTCTACATACAGTCCACTTCCTCTAATCCGTTACTCTATAATCTGCACTATATTTAAGATGTAAACAAGCATGTAAATAACCAGTTAAAATGTTTTTTTTTTCTTTTTTAAAGCAAGATAGTACATTAGACTCCCTCAAATCCGCACAGCTTGGGACCAGAGGTTGTGCGGATTTCTGGTCATTGATTTGTTTACATTTTTGAAACATTAATTTGATTGGTAGTTAAGCAAGGGAAATTATAATGAATGCTTACAATAAAGTGAAACATTAAAATAAGTAACATATTAAAATAATTTATTAGTTTAAATGAAAGTAATTATTAAAAAAATTATGTAAAAGAAAAATTTAGAAAAATATTAAATTATTACGGACGAAATCGATTCAATTCGATTTCAAAGTCCTATGCTGCCATCTAGTAGTAAAGCGATCGTAAGATCGATACGTCGTCATATAGATATGCTAATTTATATCAAAATCAAAAGTAATGTAAATTTATTTAGTAATAAATCAGCTGTAATAACCAAAAGGGAATGATTAACAAAAAATTTAGTAATTTTAGGGTCGCGGATTTAAGGGAGTCTACTGTATATACTTTGACCAGGGCCGAAACTAGCCTTTTTTGTGCCCAGGGCAAACATGAATTTTGGTCCCCCCCACACACACACACACAATAAAAGTTATCGACCACAGATAGCCTATGCAAAAAAAAAAGAAAATAAATCCTTAAAAAATAAAAATAATTTAATAATAATTAAAATGCTAGCAACAAATATGCAAACAATGCTGCTATAGTATTAACGTTAGCTTGAACATTAAGAGTCTACACTAGACATGTGAAGAAACTGGATCGCTAATGTTAAACCTATGGGAGCATTCTTTTTAAAATTTCTCACTTGCATATTAATAGTTTCAAATGATTTTTTTTTTTTGCTTAGAATAGCCGAGATTGAATTCTAACTGGGTTAGTGTTCACTTTTTCAATTTTGATTGCAGATTTGTTTTTTCTTTTTATAAAGTTACTTTCACAAATTTGAAAAGAATGATGCCATAGGTTTAACATTATTTTGTGAGTTTCTTTGTATTTCATATATATATATATATATACATTTTTGTATGAAACAACAAACAAAATCTTCATTTGGTGCCCCCCTCCTTCACATTTTGTTCTAGCACCCGGGGCACATGCCCCCTCTGCACACCCCCTAGTTTTGGCCCTGACTTTGACTGCAATAAAAGTTGACTGTTTTGTGCATCTTGTAAATAACTACATTTGACTTATATTTTCTGAATGCATTCATTGGCTATATAAAATATAAAGTTGCTTTCGAAGAGGGATTAGCTCTTAAGGATAAATATCTTAGATTTTTAAGAAAACAAACTTTTGTTACTGGTCAAGAAATCCTGACTCTTAAAGGCTTCAAGATTAAACTGCAGAGCATAAATTAAAAGCTTAATGCAAAACACTATCACCGTGATGTTTAATAGATTTAAAAATACATAGAAATATTTTCTATTAATTTTCTATTATATCATTTAAATGTATTTCTAATACTGAACGTAATTTTTATCAAAAGCATTTTCTTTCATTTCTGTGTTATTTATTTAGAGTGTGATTACTATATTTCTAGATAAATTTCAAATATTAGAATGTAAACAAAGAAATGACCTATAATCTGCAAAATCCTTAGTACTGACCTGTGCGAGTTAAAGGGAGTGTACTGTAATACCCTTTTTAGGTGCGTTCATAATTATATAAATACGTAGCACCTATAGTCGTCGTTCTGTGTTCTGTCTGTCTGTCCGCATATAACAGAGCAAAAACTATCCAACCGAATGGTCTGAAATTTTAAATATATGATTATTGCAAAATTTTGTCGAGCTATTTAAAATTTTATGAAAATCGGATGTATAGTTTAATTACAGGGACAGCCAAAATTATTTTTTTACACTACGGCCAATGGGAAAAGTTATTGCAAGTGCATTTTAATGATGTTACAGACTTCCAAATGGTCTGAAATTTTAAATACATAATTGGTGCAATATTTTGTCGAGCCATTTCAAATTTAATGAAAATCGGATGCGTAGTTTAATGACAGGGACAGTCAAAAGTTTTCCGTTACATTACGGCCAATGAGAAAAAATTATTGCAAGTGCATTTTAATGATGTTAAAGCCTTCCGAATGGTCTGAAATTTTAAATATATAATTGTTGCAAAATTTTGTTGAGACATTTCAAATTTTATGAAAATCGGATGTATAGTTTAATCACAGGGACAGTCAAAAGTGTTCCGTTACATTACGGGGAATGGGAAAAAATTATTTCAAGTGCATTTTAATGATGTTACAGACTATGCACTTATGAAGTGCAAAACAATATACATTCAGTACAGTATGAGGTGCAAAAAATATTTATAAAACTAGTTATAGTACGAACGCACCTCATTTGCCATGTTTGACGAGCAATTTCCAACTTGTTTTAATTTAGCATAGAATTATGGTGATCGGTGGAAATCACTCACTAAACTGCATCAATTGATTGAGGACAAGATTAGGAATATTTTCCCAAGCACAGGATACAAGCACCTCCCCTGTTGATTGATCAAAGACGAAACTAAATCAGCATTTATTTTTGTCAAAGTCTAACAAAAAATGGAGTTCGGTGAAAATCTGTGCATTAAATCTTGAGACATAGCTATTTTGGAAATTGTCACAAATGCAGCATAGCAGTATCACTTGTTGGCTGATATACACCCAAACTTAAAGAGCACCGAGTTATGTCAATTCTAAGTGGATCTGATTTTTTATTGAATTTCTTGCAGTCACTCATGAGTTTAAGTGCCACATACAGACAAACACAAACATTTTCTAAAACCTTCTAAAATGTATGAATCCTGAAGTCAAAAATTTTCACGTATCCAATACTTTCTCCTTGTATATCCTCCTGAGACCTGACATCCATTAAAATTGATGTTTTATTAGCCCCTGGTACGGTATGCTATTTCTTTCTCCCAGCTTATTTTGTGCCATCTCCAAAAAATAACGTTACCTTACAGAAGCTAGCCGTAAAACAAAGCAGTACAATTAAATACACTATAGCAATTTTTTTAACTTCTAAACATCGCACATTTTCAGTTTTTATACCGTCATATTGGAAAAAAAAGTACTTTTAAATGCAATTTTTTTTTAAACTGCATGTCCATTTATTTTTGAGATATTAATTTTTTTGTAGTTTTTAGCAGCATTTGTTTAATTTTGGCAACTCAAGTACTCATTTTCTGTAGACAGTAAAGGGAAAATAGTTGAAAAATAGCAATTATATCTTCTTGTTGCCACTTTCTCATAACAACTGAAAAAGAAGTAATTAAAATATGTGCTATTTTGAAAAAATATATATATAAATGAATTGATGTCTTTTTGCTGCATTTGTGTATTATTCTGAGATAGTGACGTCCTACCCATACTTTATTGTAGATGTTTATGATTGGATCGTAAATGAGGAATTCTTCAGCGGATTCGGATAACATCATTTTATATAAATAAAATCGCGTGTTTTAAGTTTTAAAACTGAGCTACAGTAGAGTCCCAATTATCAGAGTTCCTCTTAACCGAGTTTCTGCTTTAACCAAGTTATTTTCTTCTGATGGACTGATGGCTTCTATTATTTTGAAACAGCCATCAATGAAAAAAAATATGGCCATTTTTTTCCCGCATTCTGACCAGAAAATCAGAGTTCTAACTTTTTATGGCTGCTCTTTCATTCACCTAACACTTCATTTATAATGGCTGTTTCATAATAATAGAAGTCATCAGTCCATTAGAAGAAAATGATCCATTCCAAAGGTTTAAGTTTGATTAACTCGGATAATCGGGACTCTACGGTATATTTATATACATATATATATTTTTTTTTCATCAGGGGAGACACTAAATTCTGAAAAAGCAGAATTCCTGTTCTCTAGTTTATAATATATTTTATTTTTCTCAGGTCTCAGGAGGATATTGAAGAAAGTAAAAACCTGTCACATAGCTGCTGAAATCGTCAATTAATCTATTATCTATCCGTACAAAGAATATTATTAAAAAGGTCCAACTAGGAATTTAATTATGATATTTTCTAATTCACAAAATTATGATTATACGAGGGAAAGTCAGTAGGTAGGTCACAAACTTATATGAGAGGTCAGAAATTAGCAGTAAATTGTTTCCAAATATTCCAATAGGTGGCAGCATAATCTAACTATAAGATGTTAATTTCGAATTTATGAGATAGCAGTTGTATAAGATGAGCTGGGTCATTCAAAAGTTGTTGACGAAGAGCAAAGTAGTCGTCCAGTTGAGATTGCGACAGAAGAATCAGTTAGGAAGGTTGAGGAAATGGTTAGAGCTGACATGCAAACAACAATAAACAGCATAGCAACCATTTCCTCAACCTTCTGTGCTGATTCTTCTGTCGCAACCTTAACTGGATGACCAATTTGCTCTTTGTCAACAACTTTTGAATGACCCAGCTCATCTTGTAGAACTGCTGTCTCATAAATTCGAAATGAACATCTTATAGTTGGATTATGCTGCCACCTATTGGCATATTTGGAAATAATTTACTACTAATTTCCGATCTTCTCATATCAGTTTGTGACCTACTTACTGACTTTCCCTCGTATTTTTTACAGGTATATATAAAATTTCACAATTTTACAAAAACAGGAACACATGAAAAAAATCCGTGCATTAGTTCTTGAGATAGGGCTATTGCGGAAATCGTGTAAATCCTACAAAATACAGCATAGCAGCACCACCTGTTGAGTAATTTGCACCAAAATGTATAATGCGTCAATTCATATCAGAACTAACTGAATCTGAAGTTCGATGATAATCTGTGCATTAGCTCAGGAGATTGAGCTATTGTGGAAATCGTGAAAAATGCTGCATAGCAGCACTACCTGTTTGGCGATTTACACCAAAAACTAATCCACCAATTTATATCAGGGACTAACTGAATATAAATTTTTATTAAATTTCGTGCGTTAGTTCTTGAGATAGAGTGCCCACAAAATTTGTGTCACATACATACAGACAGACAGACAGAGTCACAGACAGACATTTTGTAACAACATGTTTTTGGGGATCTCTGACTCCTAAAATATGTAAATCCGTCGAACATTTTTATGAATTCAATACTTTCTTCTTTTAAAGATAGAAGAAAGTAAAAAGGGTAGTGGTTTTTAGAAGATGCCCATTTTTAAATAGATAAACACTGTGTTATATTTGAACAACATATTCGAATTTTGTAAGCATTAGGTTAGTTTTCTTTCAATAACATCATACAGGCAAAATAATAATAATTAAAAAAATTATTTTTTCTTCTTCTTCAAAAGAAAATAAACTAGCAGTTTGAGGATCATTTTCAAAAAGGAACATATTAAAATTTTAAGATGTACTACTTACAAACTGAACTTTGTTCTGTGTAAAGGGGGGGGGGGGGGTGTAGAAATTTTTTTGTGGAAATTTCAAGGGGGAATTTAGATGACTAATTATTGTTTCAATGAATATTTAATTTTTTTTATATATAAATATTTCAGGAGATTGTATATGCTGGGAAATGGGCAGGATAGATTGAAATTTAAACTGAACTGACAACAGATTTTTTACTTGTTATTTCAGCAAAATAACAAACAGTTTCAAAAATTTTGCTTATCAGAGATTTTCCCTTTTTCTAAAAATTTCATCTAAATTTACCACCCTCTGAAATTTCTACTTCCACATAATCACACAAAGTTTAAAATCTATACATATTTATTTTTTAAATCATCTCTCCTATTTGTTATTTTATAGTATTTTATTACATCTGCTATCAGTGGTGTAGCTACATATTCAGCGCCCTGGAGCAAGTAAAGTTTGTGCGCCCTCTTGTCTCTCAAAAAAGTTCTGCGCAATTATGTTTGGAAGTTACATATATACATATATATATATATATATGTAACTAGCTGACCGCCCGGCGTTGCTCAGGCCCATTATAATAACGTGAACAAAACTCAAGTTTGTATGATTTTATATATTCATAAAATAGTTCAAATGAACCTGGTTTTAGGGGTGGCCCACTGCCTTCGGCAGCGTCTAGTGTGCTCCCGACAATCCTCTTTCAGAACGAACCTGTGGCCTCGGTCACCGCTACCAAAGGCAGTGTATGCCAGGAGTGTTCCGTACACGCTGGAGACAATCGAAAACCAAGTTGAATGAGTATACCACGTAGTAATCGAGCCCAAAGAACCCGAGATAAGAATACGAATCCTAGCAGTGGAACTATAATCTTTAAAACAATCGTAAGCTAAGTTGAATGGACCAATTTCCGTTGAAATAGAGCCCATAACAACCGAGAAAAGAATGCGCCGTTAATGTTCGAAAATGGTGGTAACAGAAGTCTAAGATAAACTTTCACAATGTAGAAAGTAGCTGAATAGTAAGCTAAGCTTAATTTTCCATTTACCGTTGAAATCGGACATATTGAACCCGAGAAAAGAATGCACCATTAATGTTTGAAAATGTTGGTAACTGAAGCCTAAGACAAACTTTCATAAAACAAAAAGTAGCTGAATCGTAATCTAGGTTGAATTAACCAATTCTCGTTGAAATCGGCCCCCTAGAACCCGAGGAAAGAAGCACCCCGAAGCAGTGGAAGATGCTTGTTGCCCCCTCCCCCTGTAAATTTAACGAATTACCTTTAACATTAACGTGATATTTAGTTTATGGATGAAATTCCATCCCCTCTAAAGCTAACCACTTACCTTTAACAGTGGCGTGAATTTTAATTCACGGCTGTAGTGAGTAAGCGTAAGTTGATGCCCTAAAAGAAGATTAATGTTCGAAAAAGGTGGTAGCTGGAGTAAAAGAAATTTTTCGTCGTTTCTAAAGTAGTCGGAGGACCCTAGAACTATGCTTAAGAAATTTGCAAGACTATCGGATAATTTTTAAAGAAACTGCACCAAGGACCCTAAGAAGGCGATTAAGATCCAAAATTGGTGGTAGCTGAAGTGTGAGTAATTTTTTTGTTTTTCATGTAGTAGCTGGAAGACTTAAGAAATAGTTAGGGAAAAAATCCTAGTGAATCGGACCATTTTTATAGGGGGACCAAAAGAAGCTTACTGATAATTGAGAACATAGGCGTAGCGTCGGGGGGGCACGTGCCCCCCCAACCTTCTGTACCCCGGGCGCCAGAACAGAAAGCTTAGGGGGCGCCAAATGAAGATTTTTTTTGGTCTTTACATACAAAAATGTATAATGTATATGTACATATATCGAATTCGCATAAAAATGTCTCACAGCCGGAAAATCCAAAAGGAAAACTAAACCAAATGCATTAAAATTTACAAATATATAAAAAGATTCATCTATAACAGAAGACTGCAAATGAATTAGAAAAAAGAACTGTTCTCCAATTCCAAATGTAACACCTTCTATCATTTAAATCCCTTCCTGTGTCAGGAGAATCACTAACACATTCCAAGGTCAGTCTCCACCCCTATCTTCTGTGTGAAACTGACCCTCACCGATAATTTCCAAACGCCAACCAATTTCCTTGGGAGGGGGAGTGCAGAGGGGGCATATGCCCCGGACACCAGAACGAAAGGCGAAGGGGGCGCCAAATGAAGATTTTGTTTGACTCTGACTTTTGTGATGAAAAGATTCCATGAAGACTGTTCTATTTTTTTTATCTCTCTCCCTGAGCAGCTTTGAACTTTCTTTTTTCTCGCCTTGCTTTGGGCGAGGTCGAGCGACTGTCCGGGACAATAAAAACAAACGAGAGAAGGAGTCAGGGCGAAACTAAGGGGGGGGGGGGGTGGCATGTGCCCTGGGCGCCACGCGAAGGGGGCGCCAGATGAAAATTTGTTTTGCCGTTTTATGCAATATATATATGTGCATGTGAAATTTGTGTAAAAAATATTTTCTAGCCGAAAAATCAAAAAGAAAAGCTGAGTAAAATGCATTAAAATTGTCAAATAGATAAAAAGATTCGCCTGCAATATACAAGACAGCAAATGAATAACCCCATTCTTTCTTTTATAATTACTTTTTTACATCCATATCACCATATCTGAACTTAGAGATGGTGAGGTCAGGTGACTGCTGTGACAATAAAAACCAAGCGGTCGAAAATTCACAAAATAAAAAGCAAAAATTTAATATTTTTTTTGTTGTTGTTTTGAGTCACACATAAATTTGAAAATTTGCATTAGGTTCAGAAAAGTATGTAGACATATCAATCTATAAATAAGAAGAGTGGTATCAGTGATAATTCCACAAAACTGGTGTAGATAGTACAGAATGATATTTTACAATACTGGAATTCATTTTTATGCCTACAGGAAATCGTGGGTTTTTTTAGTTCCTAAAACGATGTGACTCATATCACTATTACATTAAAGTGCCTCAATTGTGATAATTTGTAATGCTACAACAAGTAAAATTTGGAAAAATGAAATGTGTCTATAATGAAACCTTGTCTTAAATGAAAAAAAACTACATGGTTCCAACAGAAAGAATACCAACAGTTATACCTGCTAAGACGGAAACCTGTATCAAGCGGAATTATTTCCGATTCCTTTCCATTTTTTTCCCCAGGTTTTACTGAATAAATATTTGACAAAGCTGGTTATATATTTCAATATTACGTATTTTGTTCTTACGTATTTTACTGTTACGCATTTAAAATTTTAAAATAAGTCCGCTAATAGAAACTTTCGTAAGTTTCTCTTTGTAAATTTACTTTGCGGAGGAAGAGGGGGGGGGGGGCGCCAAAATCCATGTTTGTCCCGGGTGAAAATATAGCTAGTTTCGGCCCTGGAAGGAGTGCACAAAGTAAAATGCTTCAGTAAAACCATTTAAAAGAAAAAAAAAGAGTATAGCATTTGCAGTGGTACAGTAAAAAAATCTCGCACAGGGCACCATGGCTAATAAAGTCATCCCTGCCTTTATCCCTCAAAATGATTTTATCTCATCTTTTTGCTATTTCCAGGCGTTTTGCCATCCTAGGCAGAAATGGAAAAACTCCGCTCTGTTCCTTTCGGTGCAATTATTTTTTGCATTACTTTTGGTGCCTTATTTTTTGCATTACTTTTGGGCAATTGTTTTTTACAACCAACTAAATCCAGCCTTATTGAGAACAAAGCTTAAGATGAAAACACGATAAAAGGTCCTAGTACTTAGCGCTTTAGATTTTCAATTAGTCGAAATTAAATATAAGGTATAAATATTAATCATTAGAAAAAATTTCAAAGAAATGCTTAAAAAAGAGCCCTTGAATCCCAATAGAAATATGAAGGTGTTGGCTCGGGGAGAGAAGACCAAGACTCAATTTTGAAGTTATGCAATGAGATTGTGACACAATTAGTGGGTGAAAATGCATGGCACACAAAAAGTTACCCAAGGGGGGCAGTGTCTGAACTGAAATGTAGAAACGAAAAAAAAAAAAAAAAAAAAAACTAAATGGAAAAAGATCCCTCAAAATGATAGTCGGATTAAAAGGGGCGATTTATTAACAATTTAGGGCACAAAAACTTCAAGTGGCCTTGTACCAAGCCCCAGGTGTCCAGGGTCTCACCTGGAATGTAGCTGGGCAAGGGCCCCAAGAAGGGATTAATTTTCAAATTTGGTGGTAGCTGAAGTCTAAAACATTTTTATGTTGGTCGTGTAGTAGCTGGATTTCCTAAGATGTTGTTACAAAAAAAAAGTTAGGGAATCAGACCATTTTTAAGGGAGATATAAAAGGAGGTCCAAAAGGGGCCAACTGATAGTTGAGAGCAGGGCCCTAAGATGAAAACATGTTAAACGGTTATAGTACTTAGCGCTTTAGATCTCAATAAGTTTTGTTCTAACGCATATACAAAATAGCTGACCGCCGTTCTGATTATCACATTTATAGACAATGTTGAAACAGTCCCGTTTTCATGTTAAAATGTAATTTTTAACAAAAAATAATGTTTGAATTACGTTAACTTTGCCAAAAATATTCTGTATAAATACTTTTGCACATCAAGCGCAAAAATCAATATAATACACATATATGTAGGGGAAATCACAATCACAGCATTGTACGAATACACGAAGCCTATACATTTCAAACAAATACTTGATAAATGATTTTACAAAAAAAAAACTAAATAAAATAAAATACGTATAATATATATTTAAAGAGAGGCCGCGCTCTTTGGTACCAGATAGGCGGAAAATGTTTGGGGCAGACCATGTCGCTATTGGTCACACAGAAAATTACAGAATATATACGTTAGGTTTTAAAAGATTTAAATGGGTCTCAGAAGCAAAGAAACTTTCAAGGAAAAAAAAAAATCAATTCTTCTACCTTGCAAAGAGAAATAAAAATCATTAATAAAAAATGCTTCAAAAAAGTGATTTAAAAAAAAAATTATTAAGTGATTTAAGACTTTTCATATCTAATGCTTATAGCAAATTTTAAAACTATATTAGCTTCACCTGAGGGAGGGAGCAGCTTTACCTGGTTTAGGGCTCACAGACCTGCAGGTCAGTTGCCCGGCGGGCCAATCTGTCTTATTTAATCCTAAAATTCTGCGATTAAATAAGGTTTAATGCGGAAAAGTGCTGTTACAAAAAAGTGGTGTAATTTTGCATAGGCTATAATCAGGCCCTAAGGGACACTAAATTTGGTACTTAATTTTTTTTTCTCTTTTTGAAGCTTATCGATTCTGTATTTGACATTTGCAATATTTTCAAAATCTCAAAAACAATACTCACAAAATTTAAGTTGTTGATTCCCCTCACCCCCCTCCCATCTAAATTTTGTCGCCGTAGGCTGATGTGGAATAAGTTTAAATCCAGCTCTTATTATTGCTTTGCAATCTGTATCGATGCATGTTTAGTTTCTACAAAACAAACAAAAAACCCTTCAAAATTTTCGTTTTCTTGTATTTCGTCTGTAAAATGGTCAATAATTTTCTACAATTTCATTTCCTATTTTCCTATGGGCTATTTTTTTTCCAAATCGTAAAATAATTATCGTAAATTACTACTGTTACATCGTACATATAGGTTTCTCAGCGGTGAATTCTTTGGCTACCATTATTTCCGCACAGTAATCATCATGATAAATTTCTAAAACATTTCTAATAGAAATGTACCAGAAAGATTATTTTTTGGAAATTGTGGTAGCCAGTAAAGTGACCGATGAGAGCCCTGTTAAATAAGTTTTGATTACTTTAAGATATGAAAATCTTCAACGGTCATCTCCAGAAAAGTCACAGAAAATAATCAGGCATGCTGAAACGGTGTTGGAGAAGTTACTTGATGCTTCAATATGGTATGAATTAAAATTAAAACTTCCTGAATAGAAGTCATTTCTTTCAACTGTGTATGAAAACATGTTTTAAATCGAAATGGTTGAGGTTAAACACAAGGTAAAATATCATAGGAATACGCTGATTGTAACAAGATTCATCTATAATGTCTGATTAATAATGAAAAAAATATGCAAATATTTTAAGAAATCTTTATTTCGCTTTTTCTAATTTTGCGCCCTTAGGATTCGTGCGCCTGGAGCAGTCTGCTCCAACTGCTCCACGGTAGCTACGCCCCTGTCTGCTATGATTCCCCAACTCCTGACAATTTTATTTCCTTCTTTGCAAGCACATAATCATTAGAGCTTACAGAGTTTCATAATTATAAGAATTATTAAATTTAAAATCATTATAAAAAGGTAACATTTATAATTTATTTGAATAATTTCAAAGTCAATTAAATAAATTTATAATTAAATAAAATTTTAAATTATTAAAAAATTTTAAATTAAAAAAAAATTGTAAAATTAAAAAATATGTTAAATTTAAAAAGTAACAAATTTATTAAAATTATTTGGAATGTTTTCTTCCTTATCTTTGTAATGAAGTCGCTAATTTGTAATTACAGTAAATTAAATCTTACCATATAAATCTCCTCTCCTCTGAAATTTTCACTTTGCAGATGACCCTCCCCCCTTTCTCATTAGTTAATGGAAATTATCTTCTTTCTGTAGAAATAATTTTTGCCATCGATGCCTAATTTAACACGTTCAGGGGCAAGTAATTGTGTCTCTGTAATGTTGAATTTCTACCGGAATTTTAGAAAAATTTTGTTTCAAAATAAGAAAAAACAATTTTTCGACTTTTCTCCACCAAAGTTATAAAAGTAAAGTTTAATTAAAAATTTCTGGTACAAGTCTTAATTCAAGGTGCCTCAAGTGGTTAAACAAATTTTCAAAAAAAAAGTCAGAAGTCCCCGCCCATCCTATCAAATTTCTCTACTTTCATGGTTTTGCCAGGCACAATTCCTTCCCGCCAAGAAAAATCACTTTGACGCAGGAAGCTCTAACCAATCAGATTACGAGATGGCAAATCTTAGTTGGGAAAAAAATATGCACATAGTTGTTTCCCAAGCGGTCAAGCGTAATCGAATCAAATATCGATATTTTGTTAAGGGATCGATTATTTGGTCGATTATTATTTTTGTTATGATATTCTTATTTGATGTTAGATTTTTAAGTGTTTTTTGCTATCACTTCTTGGCTAAGATCAAAGTGTAAGTGTTTTTGAGAAATTGAAAGCTTTTCACCGAGCCCATCAATGGGCCAAATCAGCAACAACAACAAGTGTTTTTGATCGGAGTTAAGACAGGTAAACAGAAACAGAAAGCTGCTCACCGGGTCCAGAACGGGTCAGATCAACAACAAATGATTTTGATCTCATTACAGGAACTAATTTATGGAGTTTCGGCAAATCACAGACCGAAGATATTTCTACTAATGTCGAATTTCATTAATTTCAAACACACGTCGTTAATTTAATTTTAACACAAGTGTAAGTAGTAAATTGAAAGCCCTTTTTGGCTACGAATCTCATAGTAAGTAAAACTTTCACTGTAATTAAATATCTGTATATGAGTGAAGGGTTAATATGCCTGTCATATAATGATATTCAACATATTTTAATACTTTTATCGTCTTTTAAGTAATAAAGCACATTTATCGTGTAATTTAAATTTTTAATTAAAAATACATTATTTACAATTAAAACTATTTAATTTGAAACAATTGGCGGCTTAGATGTGTTATTATCCCTCCATCCACCATCTTGGATTTTTTTCTTGCGTGAAAACTCCTTTTCCGCCAAGTAGTAAATGTCGCCAATGGTTAAATATTGTTGATAGATTAATATAATATTAAAAAAACTGGAAAATAATATATACAACTATTAATTAAAAAACAATTTTTAATTCACGCCCAAAAAAAATCCAAGATGGCGGATGGAGGGATAATAACACATCTGTTCCCATTTCATCAATCACACACTAGATGAAGCAATAGTAGCCCAATCTTCAATTGAAAAAAGTTTTTGATCTACATAAGCTTATAATTGTATAAGGTAAAAGATTATTTCAAGAATCAAAAGTAAATTTCCTTATTATACTTTTTATGCTTTCTGTATATTAATAACTTGTTTATGCATAGATGTAATAGTTTCCCTATTTATGGAACATTATACTGTATATTATCCATAATTTAAACTAAGCCTTCAAGCAATATTTTTGTTTATACAGGAAGTTTAACACAAAAGAAGGTAGTGGGGAGGTATGGGACATGCCAATAAAGGGAGGGATGGGACAAGTCCAATTCCTTCATTTTAATAAGATAAATGTAAATTGCTATTATGCAAATATTTTTAGAGGGTAATATATTAATTATAACATTGATAATATATTCATTTATTTCAAAATGTAAATAAATTGAACTGATGATTTTTTAATGACATCTGTGACTGACAATCCTGAATTTTCCTTCCAGTGATGAAGATACTAGAATTTGATACTGTGGCACAGACATTATCAACCTACAAGTTTTGTTAGACTGTATATCTAGCCAACACTAGACTATTTGTGCCCTATAGTTTTATTTTATAGCTGTCCCATACCTCCCTGTTAGTGGGGAGGTATGGGACACATTTTGAAACTTACAATTTCTTTAATTATAAAAGTGTTTCTGCAAATTATGTTTCTATATTGTTCAAGGACATTGGAAACAGGGGTGCCATTTCAGAATTTTCTTGGGGGGGTGGGGCAAAGATTTTTTTTAGGGGAGTTATATAGCTAAGGGTAGGATTCAAGCATCTACCCCTCCCGAATGAGAAACGTAAACTGAATCACGCTTACAAAACAGTAAAAACTTTGAATACGGAAACTCAAGAACCAATAAAAAATCCCCAAATTGTTACAGAAAAAATCGCTAATTTCTCCAAACGCCGTGGAAAATATTGCTAATTTCATCAGAGATCGCGAAAAGAAATGCAGATTTCGTCAAATGATTGTACAAACTAAAATCTCAAATTTTGTAAAAGGATTGCAGAAAAAATCGCGAATTTCGTCAAAAGATTGTACAAAAAATCACGAAAATTTACTCAAACAATCGAGGGGAATTTCATCAAACGATTGTGAAATAAGATATGAAATTTCGTGTAACTATCTCACAAAAAATTACAAATATTCTTAGTTAGTGGTAGAAAAAAATAATCACAAATTTCAACAAGGAATCACGCTTTTTGTCAAAAGTTCGCAGAAACAAATATGGAATTTCGTCAGTTGGTTGTGGAAAAATATTTTGAATTTCGACAAATGGTCACGAGAAAAAAAAACAATTTCGATAACGGTTGCAGAAATTGTAAATTCCGTGAAACGGTCTTGGAAAAAATCGTAAAATTCGTCAGATGATCACGAAAAAAGAATCGTGAAATTCAATCAGTCATGAGATAATCACCCTACGAATGTCATGAATAGGTCACGAAATTTGCAACTTTTGTGATCTATATAGCGATATTTTCTTCTAGTAAAAGAAAGGTAAAGCGTTAATTGTTTCGGATTGCGTTTTCACTATTATGAGGTGGGTTCGTGTTAATACTATTTTTCAGATGAAAAAGCGACATATTGGAACATTAATGAATACTCTATATGTATCTTAATTTTTCTACATAAAAGGTAAAGTTTATATTAAAGATATAATTGTAGACTTCTTTTACAATAATTGTATTAAAATATGGATTCATTTTCTATCTTTTCGGGTCGGGTTGCTTTTCAATGTAAATCTTTTTAGTGGTTTTCGTATTTGCATGAAATTACAGTTCTACAGCAGAATATGTTGACGTATTTTCTTCGTTGCGAGTGAGTTTGGATTGTTCTTTATCTCTTTTGGTCAGAGTCGGGATGACCTAGGTTTTAACAAGGAAGCCCCGAATATTTTTCAAATGAAAAACTATAGATTTGACTATTAATGATGGCCCATAGTAGTAACACATGTGCTCATTTCTGCACATGAGGGATAAAATTATAGACTACTTTATTTTAAACATGTAAAAAATGGAGTAATTTTCTTTTACTTTGGGGTTTGGAGGAAGTCTGTCGGTTTTTCGGTTGAAGAAATTGTTTTGTCGAGTGCGCACAGACTCCATTCCTAGGCGTTGAAGGATTTTGAGAGTGTACCATATATAAGACAATTTAATAAAGCAAATAATTAAATAATTTGATAACATTGCAATGATTTCAGTAAATGTAACCTGCAACTAATAATCCAAAAAGTAGAAAAGTCAGATAGTTAAGAACTTGAATTATACTTGCCCCTTCATCCCCCACCCTGCAAAAAAAATATGAAAAAACTCTACCCCTGAATTTCTAGTCATGAGGGGACTAGTTTTCCTATGATCAAGTTAAGTTGTACACAGCTGAGAAGAAAATGCCCCTCATGTATTTTTTAAATTAGCCAAAGTATGATATATGTCTCACCTTAAGAAAGTTCAAATAGGAATTTTTTTTATAATTTTTAATTTCTATGCATAAAGCATTTATTTAATGCATATGTTTTTATTGCAATCAAATCTGATAAATTATTTTGGCGTTTGAGCAATTTTTTAATTTTTGTTGGTTCACTTTTTGTTGGACAATTGATGGTTGATAAATTTTCTGAAAAATCAAATTCGTTGGGGGGGGGGGGCTATTGCCCCCCAGCCCCCTTCAAATGGCGCCCCTGATTGGAAAGTGTTTCATTTTGCATTCTATAAATTGAAATTTCCGTTTTTGTGTCAAACAACGTTGATTTTCATATTTTTGTAAAAAGTGTCCCATTCCTCCCCACTCTCCCCTATTATTTTTTTCATCTGCTAAAGTTGAAGAAGTTCAAAATTTGATTTTTAAATCACTAAAAAACCCATAAAATCTGAAATTTTTTCGAAAGGTGTTGTGTGTAAAATTTCCATGTCTTCTTCTTTAGGAGTTTCCCCACATTCCCCATGAGGTTTTCTTCAACCAAAAGCTAAATGTAATATCCATATTCTGTGCTAAAAGAAGAAACTTTTTACTTCTGTGTTTATATTATATTTTTATTCTCTTTGGTACTTTAATGTGACCTTAGCTGAAATTTTACATTTTAGTATATAATTTTAATTGTCTGTTGCAAATAAATTACAGTTTCACAATAGTAGTATTAAATTTAGGGTTTTTTTTTTTCTGTTTTATATTTGACAGATAATCAAAGTATAGTGGCATAGTTTAGGTCTGTTTTCTGGAAGAAGTTAGGAACTTTGAATCATTATTATTCGTAAAAATTTCAAAAATGAAAAAGATCATTGTTTATTTTTGTAAAAATATTTTGTACTGAATACTTACCAATCTTGGGCCTACCATGGCCGAGTGGTTAAGGCACCACGCCGCTAATCGCTTGAGAGCATAGGAGGTCTGTTAGTTCGACTCCCACTGGTTCTGTTGTACACTGTTTGTGGAGCTCCCAGCTGTAATTCTCTGCTGTTGTCAGGGCTCAAAATGGAAAAATCCATGAACCAGAATGCTATTTCAAAATTATTGTTGACTAATTTTTTTTTTTTTTTTTGAAAGTACAGTAAAGTCCTGATTATCCAAGTCCCGCTTAACCAAGTTTCTGCTTTTAACAGAGTTCTTTTCTTCTGATGGACTGATAGCTTCCATTATTATAAAACAGCCATTATAAATGAAGTGTTAGGTGAAAATGAAAGAGCAGACGTAAAAAGTTAGAATTTAAAAAAAAATGGCCATTTTTTCCCCTCATTCTGACCAGAAAATCAGAGTTCTAACTTTTTATGGCTGCTCTTTTATCTTCACCTAACACTTCATTTATAATGGCTGTTTCATAATAATGGAAGCCATCAGTCCATCAGAGGAAAATTATCCATTACAAAGGTACAAGTTTGATTGAAAAAAGCTATTTAATACTTAGAGCAGGAAGAAGAGGCTACACCTGCAATTTTCATGACACTAATAGAATCATATAGCTGCCGATTTGTACGGCTTTGTTACCTCTAAAATTGAATACAAAATTTTGCCATATTTAATCTTTGACAATTGATAGATTTGCCGATTGAATTAGGCAAAACTTACTGGTGAGTTTTAGAGGTAAGAAAAAAATCTTAGAAATCGGTAGCTATGCAGTAACGTAATACTGCAAAAAAAAAAAAAATTGCATCAAAATGGACATTCAACAAACAAAAAACTATCAAGGTCTTTTTCAAATAAACAATTTCATACCCCATTTTTCTTAAAAGTAACGGAAATGTACATGAAAGAAATGTTACTTAGTACCATAAAAATGAATGAATTAAGTGAAAATTTATATTTCATCTCTTGAGTTCATAGCGATTTGTGTAAATCTGGTTTGTACGAGTTTTTTGCTTATCCGAGGTGAGCTTGGACTTGGATAATCGGGACTTTACTGCATAGCAAATTTATATTTAACCGTATAAAAATCAATTTAAAAAAGTGCATTCAAGATTCTAAATAATTAGAAAAAAGCATTACAGAGAGAATATTAAGCTATATGTATGAAATATAGGTCAAAATTAACAATTTTTATCCACTGGCCAGTACACTGATTTTTTTTCACTGGCCAGTTTTTTTTTTAACCACTGGACAGTAACAAAGTTGTCTATGCTTCATACAAAATTATGTTTTTTCTAACTATCAACATTGTAATTTATTACTATCTTTCACTTACCATCCGATATAATTACATTCAGCTAAAAAAAAAAAACAAGTTTTTGTACGTCTCGCCACAAAGAAACACACTAGAGGACAGGAATTCTGCTTTTTCAGAATTTAGTGTCACCCCCCGCATTTCTATTACTTCATTTTCTTCTGATGGACCGATGGCTTCTATTATTATGAAACAGCCATTATAAATGAAGTGTTAGGTGAAGATGAAAGAGCAGCCCGTAAAAATTTAGAACTCTGATTTTCTGGTCAGAATGGGGGGGGGAAATGGCCGTTTTTTCCTCATTCTGACCAGAAAATCAGAGTTCTAACTTTTTACGGGCTGCTCTTTCATCTTCACCTAACACTTCATTTATAATGACTGTTTCATAATAATAGAAGCCACCAGTCCATCAGAAGGAAATAACTCGGTTAAGCAGGATTCTACTGCAGTACAAAACATATTTTAATTTTAAAACTTAAAACACATGTCTTATTTTATGTAAAATGACGTCATATATTCGCATCCGCTTAAGAATTCTACATTTACGATCCACTCTTAAACATCTACAGTAAAGCATGCATAGTACATCACTATCGCGAAATAATGCAGCAAAAAGATGCCGTCATTCAAGAAAATCGACAAAAAAAAAGGGCTTGATTCATAGATACTTAAAATTAAATATAGTTTATAATAGCTCCATTGTTTTAACAGAAATCATTCGTTTATATTTTTTTTTCAAAATAGCACATATTTTAATTACATTTTCTTTCAGTTGTTATGAGAAAATGGCAAAAAAATTATAATTTTTACTTTTTTAGAACTATTTATCCTTTCCTCTTTACAGAAAGGGAATACTTCCGTTGCCAATATTCAGCAAATGGCTCTAAAAACTACAAAAAAAAATTAATATTTCAAAAATAAATGGAGATGCAGTTTTCAAACAAAATGCATTTAAAAGAACTTTTTTTTTCCAATACGATGGTATAAACATAGAAAATGTGCGATGCTTAGAAGTTTAAAAAATTGCTATAGAGCATTTAATCGTACTGCTTTGTTTTATGGCTGGCTTCTGTAAAGTAACGGTATTTTTTGGAATACACAAAATAAGCTGGAGAAAGAAATAGCATACCGCACTGTGGGCTAAAAAAAGTGTTAACATGTAACAGAAAAATATAACCAAGAACATTTAATAAAATCTTTGAAACCTTAGTTTCAAATACCATAAAAGACTTTTAAGACTCTTATATGACTATGTGACTTTTATAGGGAACTTTAAAACATTCTTTTACTCGGCACTTTATGACCATATACGAAATCCTGGTATTTACCTCTGAAAGATTTTGTTTAACAACGGTAAATTTATATATTTAGTACAGTATGTTAGAAAATGTATCCTTATGGAACTCTTTGCATAAAACCTATAAACGGTTAATAGCAAAGTACTTCACTGCCTTTCCCCCCCCCCCTCCCCCTAAACTCAAGAGCAAGGAAAACTCTGTATTGTGACCTTTTCGTGCCTGAATCGGTGGATATAAATAAACAGTGTTTATAAAATTTGCCATTGGGAATTTTTCTATGGAAAAACAAGGGGTATTGTAAGCACTTAAAGATGGAGTATAAACTGTGGAAAAAATCGCACCTGAAATATGAGCGCGAAATAAGGCATAAAAACTTTCTGCAAGAGTGTAAGCACTTTAAAATGATACCTAAATTTATAAGGATAGGAAATAAAACCCTGAAAAAAGAGTTCTATGTGGATACGATGAAATTTGAGAGATTGATTTTGAATAAAATTATCAGGAGAAAATTTGCCAAAATAGCATACCTTAAAGAGCAGGTGAAGCGATTAAAAGCAAAAGTGGAAAGTGTATTTACAGAGGAGAAAATGAAGGAGTACAGTAATAAGCTTAAGAGCATAGCAGCATACGAAAAAGAAAGACATGAGCAGGCCCAAAGGAAAAACTTAAAATTCTGGCTGAAAAGAAAGCAAACTCCAATAAGAAACGATGACAAGGAATTTCAGTATTTGAATCTTACGGAAGAAAAACTTAATAATTACCAAGACAGTCTGCTAAAGAGGGGACCGAAGTACATTTTAGATGATGACATTAACTTGAAGGTCACGATACCTAAAATGGAGGAAATTATCGAAAAGATGCCTAAACTTGAACAGAATATAATCAGGGGAAGAATTCAAGGTATTATCTCAAAGAGAATGGAACAGATAGTGAAGATAGAAAGGAACTGAATAAACTTAAAAAGAGGGAAGATATCACTTTTCTTAAGACGGACAAGACAGGAAAAATAGTAATGATGCCAAGAGAGGATTATGTAAAGAAAATGCTAGAAACAATTGAGGGAATGAAAGTAACGGAATTAAAAAGAGACCCTAACCCAGCACTTATTGAAAAAACAAAAGCCATAATAAAAGATCCGAAATGGCCTAAATATACAATTTTCAATTTCAATGGGGCCTCAATAACACCAAGGTTGTTTGGGAGATTAAAGGATCACAAGAACCCTTATAAAATGAGGCCAATAGTAAATAAAAGGGAAGAGGTTACATATCAATTGGAGAAGATAATGAAAAATATATACAGCGAAATTCTGCCAGCATCGGAAAATGCGTTAACATCAACACAGGAGTTTATAAAAAAGTTCAGGGAAATAAGTATTGAAAAAGATGATGTACTTGTAAGTTTCGATGTGAAAGAACTGTATCCCTCGGTAAATACAAAGGAGATAGCGAATGTAGTAAATGAAAAACTAGAGAAAAGATTTGGGGAAAACCAAATGGCAGATGTATATCTTAGATCAAGTAACTTAGTAATAAACGAGACTGACTTTTCATTTGATGGCCGCTTTTACAAGCAGACCAATGGCCTCCCCATGGGGTCGCCTATATCAGGCATTTTAGCCGAATTTAAATTGCGAGATCTAGAGGCAAAAATACTGGACAATCAAGGCGGAAAAATCAAGACCTGGTTAAGATATGTAGACGACGTTTTCGCGGTGATAAAAGGAGGAGAAAATCCGGAGGAGATTCTAAAGGAGATGAATGAGATGGACAACAACATTAAGTTCACATTGGAAAGGGAAGAAGGGGGAATCCTAAATTTCCTAGATGTGAAAATAATAAGAACAGATGAAGAAATTAGAACAACGGTATACAGAAAGCCTACAAATGCTAACCATATTATTAATGAAAAATGTAAAACACCAAAAAGTTACAAATGGGCCGCCCTAAGAGCCTATGTCAATCGAGTTAAGACAATAAAGACCATAGCAAAAACGGCTGGTTTTAAAACCTATATAGTGGACAACTTATACAAAAAGCGTATTAAAAAACTATCGACCATAACCCCCCGCACAAAATGCACAAAGAAATTTTACAAGAGCTATACCGTATGATAAAGGAGCAGCTAATGTGCTTAAAAAGAAAGCCAGGAAATATAACATTAATATACCAATAAAGCCTAATAGAAATATCTTTCAGAGAATATGAATTGAAAAAGACAGAATAGATGATATGAAAACTTCGGGAGTATATAGAATCAATCTAAAAAACGAAAATGGGGACGAAAAATGTTATATTGGAGTGACGAAGCGAAGAATAGAAAAAAGAGCACAAGGAGGACATAAAGAAAGGAAGACTAACAACAGCTTTAGCAAGGCTCAATGCGGAGGAAAAGGTGGAAATCGAATTTGAGCGTACTAAAAAATTGGCAAATTATGAAAACTTTAATCATGCCTTAAAGAGAGAGGCCGTGGAGATTGTGAGTGAGAACAATGCGATCAACCGCATGGAACATGCGCTGGTGGAGCAATGTTGGAGAGAAATGATTACGAAAAGATGCGAATATGGGAAGAAGAGGAGGGGGGATGCGAAGAGTGGCCCAGCAGAAAGCGAGTCTGAACCAGTAGAAAATTGAAAATGGTCCAGGAAGGACCGAAATATATTTTTAAGCACTTTTTATGGTATTTGAAACTAAGGTTTCAAAGATTTTATTAAATGTAAATGAAGACTGGTGTTTTGTGATTATCCTATAATTATAACCAAGAAATTACTGCTTCCAAAATAAAAGTCAAACACATATTTGAAGATTTTTAGGCATACTTAATGCAATGTATAAAAGAGACGAGAAAATTGAAATATATTTTAAGAATTATTTTATTAAAATCTTGAATATTTTATTTTTACTATTAATTGCAATGAAATAAGTTCATAGCAAATTTTAAGAAAGGTTACAGCAGAGGTGGAACCCCCCCCCCCCCATCCCCGGCACTAACTATGCATTTTTCTGCAACCATTTTACGAATTTCGCGATCTTTTGGCGAAATTCACGTTTTTTTCGCGATTTTTTGACGAAATCTGCGTTTTTTACGCGTGCTTTCGACGAAATTCGCGCTTCTTCCGCGATCTTTTGACGAAATTCTTGTTTTTTCCGCGAAATTTGAGTTTTTTCCGCTATCTTTTGCGAAATGTGTGATTTTTTTCTTGAAATTTGCCTTTTTCCCACGATTTTCTAACGAAAGTTGCGTTTTTTTCCGCGATCTTGTCATGAAATTTGCGTTTTTTCGCGATCTTTTCACGAAATTTGTGTTTTATCCGCGATCTTTTCGCGAAATTTGTGTTTTATCCGAGGTCTTTTGGTGAAATTTGTAAATGTTCTTGCTCTATTTTGTCCTTCTATATTGATGAAATTGTTATGCATGGTTTGTGTAATTTATCTCTGTGTATAAAATAAAGGATTATTCGAGGCAACAGCTATTGTAGCAATAGGCCCCAAAGGAATCTCCACTTCGATGGATATCAAATGTAAAAAAAAATGACGGAAGGTCTCCTTACTGGGCATACTCAGAATATTTTGAAAAAAATACTCATTAAACTACTCATGTATGTAATAAAGGATCAGCCAAATTTAGCGGCGGAATTACAGTAGAAAGTCTGTAAAAAAATAAAATACTTTCGAGTATTTGGTGCGAAAAGACGAAAGCGTCACGCGGTTTGGCGAGCAGCACTTTTCCTCGCCAAAAGCAAACGATTTTAATGAACATGAAAATTGATTGTTAATTGATTTTTAGAATGCATGTAAATAGTATTTAATTAATTTAAACTTAAAAAATGAGAGGGTTTAATACATACATTTTTTGTATTACATATTTATGTTGCCTGTTGCTGAAGTTATTTAATTTTATCATTGTTAAATTAATTTTCATATATAAAGAATATTTTCATATTGAAAAACATATTTTTGCTTCCAAAGTAAAGGTCAGATGAAGAATGCTGCAGTTATACATTTCAAAATCTGAGCAGTTTGCTTCCATGGCAACAAAATTGAATCGACAGTGCTCAATTGGACTTAATTTTGAGATTGAAACAATTTTAATTAATTAAAATTTCATAATTAACTTCCATTATAACTATATATATGACAAAACTATAGTTAAAACAAACTAAAACTGACAAAACGTTAAAGTTATTTAAATTAAATTTATTTAAACAAGTTCAATATGAAACATTTTTATCTTAAAGAGTATTTGGCATAAAAAAGTATTTTTTAAAATTTCATTCCATCGTCAACCGGTGATAAATAGCCAAATAACGAAATTTTCATTATTTTTTTTTTTACAGACATTCTATCGTCAACCGGTGATAAATAGCCAAATAACAAAATTTTCTTTATTTTTTTTTTTTACAGACATTCTATCGAGCTTCCGCCGAATTTTTTTTATAAACATATCTATCCTCATGAGAAGAACATTCTATAATTTTTTCAGAGTATGCCCGTATGGAGACCTTCCTTGTTAGCAATCTTCACATTCAAAAACCAACATAAAGAAAAGCTCAAACAGTTGGTCATAATTTAGCATACAACTTTATAAAAGCTCTCAACCCCCTCTCTCTTGTCTCTTTCTGTGTATAGGGTAGAAATGGGACACCTTTTACAAAAATAAGAAAATCAACTTTATTTCGCACAAAAATTTCAATTTATAGAATACAAAATGAAACACTTTCCAATGTCCTTGAACAATATAGAAAAATAATTTGCAGGAACAATTTTATTATTAAAAAAATTGTCTCCCATACTTCCCCACTTACAAGGTATGGGACAGCTAAAAAAAAGTATGATAAAGCACAAATAGCCTAGTGTCGGTTACAGTCCAACAAAGATTGTAAGTTGATAATGTCTGTGCCACAATATCAAATTCCAGTATCTTCATTCAGGATTTCATAATTCAGGATTGTTAGTCACAGGATGACATTCAAAAATCATCGGTTCAATTTATTTATATTTTAAAGTAAATGAATATATTATTAATGTTATAATTAATATATTAGAGGAGAGTGGCTCCCCTTGGGACAGCTTTATTTTTTACCCTAAATTTTAAATTAACTCTTGCAGATGCAGATAGATAGCAGCACAATCTAACTTTCAGACATGTTTTGATTCCATTGATGAAGCAGGCAAGAATTAAGATTTTATTTTGCAAACTTAATCTACATAACATGTATTTATTAATAGTTATTATTTCTTCTTTTAAGAAGTCATTAGGCTTATCAATGGCAAAGATTAGAAATTTAGAATACAAAAAGAAAAAAAAATGCAGTAATTCATGTTGACAATATTCAGAAAGCTGCTACAAAAATTTATCAGCTGAAATGTCTTTTCAGTTTAAATAAATTTCTTTCCCTGGACAAACAATTCTTTATATACTTTAATTCAATTATTGAACTTTTCATATCTGTTTTTAACTGTCCCAAGGTTCCCCACCTGGTGGTACACCTTGGGACAAAGCAGAAGTTTAATAAATATTTTTAAAAAAATCTATAAATAAGATCAAAAGCTATTTAATAATGTAGGCAAAGTTTAAAAGAATGAATACCAGGCAAAATTTTGACAATTGTTAAATATAAAAAAAAAAAAATGAAAAAAGAAAGAAAAAAAGGTGTCCCAAGATAAGCCACTCTCCCCTACCCTCTAAAAACATTTGCATATTAGCAATTTACATTCATTTTATTAAAAAGAAGGAATTGGACTTGTCCCATTACTCCCCTCCACCTTCTTCTATGTTAAACTTCTTGTATAAATAAAAATGTTGCTTTTAGGCTTAGTTTAAATTATGGATAACATACAGTATAATGTTCCATAAATAAGGAAACTATTACATCTAAGCATAAACAAGTCATTAATATACAGAAAGCATAAAAAGTATACGAAGCAAATTTACTTTTGATTCCTAAAATAATCTTTTTCTTTATACAACTGCAAGCTTATGCAGATCAACAACGTTTTTCAACTGAAGATTGGGCTACCATTGCTTCATCTAGTGTGCCATTGATTAAATGTTTATAATGATACATAAAGAGAAAAACCTATTGTCCTATCAGGAGCAGATCCAGAGAATCGGTTTTTTTTTTTTTTGGGGGGGGGGGGGGGGCGATACTGAGCGACATATAATCAACATAGCCATAATTTCTGTTGCTCAAATCATTCTTTGCAGTTAATTTTTAAATGAATATGAAATAATTAATGCGATTTGAAAATATTACAAACTCGCGATTATCCGACGTCCGATTAACCGAAACACTTGATTATCCAACACTCTTATTATTTAATCCCGCCCTCTCAAAATATGGTTTATTGTTACTTATTAGGTCGTAAAATTAAAAACGTTAAAACAGAATTTATTTATTAAATGTCTTATTTTCTTTTTCTTTTTACTCTTGTACTATGTAATTATTTATCTTATTTTTTGTTCTTTTAGTTATAGTGAACAACATTAATAACACAAGCCTGTGATGATTGTGTTTTTTAACTTTTGATAATTGATTTTGATGTATTTTTTAGCACTGAATCTGAAAATGACCTTCATTTTTAACCATCACGTCACGATTTTTGCAAATCGTAAATTTCAAAGTTAAAAAGTAAAAAAATAGCGAAAATCTCTCAAAACAATTTTTCAAAGCCTTAACAAAAGAAGGTAAATGTTTTAAATACGTCTGCCGCAAACTTCCCAGCTTTATCAACCGCCAAAATAAAAGAGGATACCGAGATGAACCGAACTCCATAGAGAAGATGAAAAGAAAAGCGTGAAGCAGAGCATGAGCAGTTCAAAGAAACTGCAACGCATGGAATAAAATTATAAGGATTTAAAATACACAATATTTGGCATGTTTAACTGTAAAAATCCATAGTATAAGCAAAAAAATAAATAAGTTATTAGGAAAAAAATGTTATGTCTATTTTATAGTAGCAGATTTTCGCAATATTTCGACTATTTAAAAATTTGCAATTTGTGAAAAATCCTGACGTGATGGTATGGTAAAAAATGAAAGTCATTTTTGGATGCAGCACTAAAAAATACATAAGAACCAATTACCGAAAGCTGGAAAACATAACCATCACATCCATTTTTTAATATCAGATTTCTGAAATACGGTAATCTCTGAAAAATGATCCCCTTCAGAAATTTAAAGGGCCTTAACATCCTTGAAAGTCAAAATGTGTCTTCTAAGTGGTGTATATACCTCTTCACAGGCGCGGATCACCCCCCCCCCCCTTGTATAAAAAAATATAAATCCATCGATTATCGCGAATTTCGACAAATGGTTGCCGAAAAATTCAATTTCGTCAATCGCTCGCAGGGCAAAGGATCGCGCAAAAAAACGCGAATTTCGTCAAAGGACTACGAAAAAAACGCGAACTTCGTCAAAGGATCGCAGAAAAAAACGCGAATTTCGTCAAAGGATCGCAGAAAAAACGCGAATTTTGTCAAAGTGTCGCAAAAAAATGCGAATTTTGTCAAAGTGTCGCAAAAAAATGCGAAATTCGTCAAAAGATCGCTGAAAGACGCGAATTTCGTCAAAGAATCGCAGAAAAAACGCTAATTTCGCCAAAGGATTGCAGAAAAAAAGTAAATCTCGTCAAGCAATTGCGGAAAAAACGCTAATTTCTCCAAACAATTGCGGAAAAAACACTAATTTCTCCAAACAATTGCGGAAAAAACGCTAATTTCGCGAAAGAATCGCCCAAAAACGGTAATTTCGCGAATTTCGTCAACAGATCTCGGAAAAATGCGAATTTCGTCAAAGGACCCCGAAAAAAAACGCGAATTTCGTCATAAAATCAGGCATTTCGTCAAAAGACCACAAAAAAACGCGAACTTCGTCAAAGGATCGCAGAAAAAAACGCGAATTTCGTCAAGATCGCTGAAAAGACGCGAATTTCGTCAAAGAATTGCAGGAAAAACGCAAATTTCGTCAAACAATTGCGGAAAAAACACTAATTTCTGCAAACAATTGCAGAAAAAACGCTAATATCGCGCAAAAACGCGAATTTCGTCAACAGATCTCGGAAAAAATGCGAATTTCGTCAAAAAATCACGAAAAAAACGCGAATTTCGTCAAAAAGCCGCTGAAAAAACGCACAATTAGCAACAGGAGGAGATTCCCGTATGCGCGCATCCACTGGGGGGGGGGGGGATCGATTGGGGCGGCAGTTTTTGCGGAACAGACAGACAAGCAAACGAAAACCAAACGCTTTTCGGGTCTCAATGGTAAACCTCACTGACGTTTCGGCAATTAGTGAACAAAATAGGATTATGTCCATCAAAAGGCATATGGCGATATAATTTTTGACACTATGGGTTGAGGTGGGGGACGATGCCACTTCGTGTACCTGTTGTTGAATCTCTACAACAGAAATTGACATCGTTATGCGGATCCCTTTAAAGTGTCCAGAGTTTTTTGTTCATTCAAGGAAGCTGCAATTCTAATTTCTGTATAACGATATATTTGAGGAGTGCTTTATTGTTTGGGAAAAGAATGGGATTCATACAATTGTGCGTTTTTTCCGCGACCCTTTGACGAAATTCGCGTTTTTTCAGCGATTCTTTGGCGAAATTCGCGTATTTTTTGCGATTCGTTGAAGAAATTCGGCTTTTTCAGAGATCTGTTGATGAAATTAGCGATTTTTCCGCAATTCTTTGGCAAAATTCGCGTTTTTTATGCGATCCTTTGACGAAATTCGCGTTTTTTCTGCGATTCTTTGACGAAATGCGCGTTTTTTTCGTGGTCCTTTGACGAAATGCGCGATTTTTTGTTAAAATTCGCATTTTTTCAACTTTTGACAAAATTTGCATTTTTCCCGCGCTTTTTTTGACGAAATCCGGGTGTGTTTCGCGATATTTTGACGAAATTCGCGTTTTTTCCCGATGCTTTGACGAAAGTGGCGTTTTTGTGCGCGATCCTTTGACGAAATTCACGTTTTTTTGCGATCCTTTGACCTGCAAACGATTCACGAATTTGGTTTTTTTTTGGAGACCATTTGTCGAAATTCGCGATAATCGGTGGATTTATAATTTTTTTGGGGGGGGGATTGATCGCCCCGATCGCTTCCCCCCCGTCGGTCCGCGCCTGTGCCCCATTTGACCCCACTCTCCCCTACACATATGGATATAGTACAGTGCACTCTCACTAATATGTCACCTTTCAATAATGAACACCTTCAAAAGTGTTTAGTTTCTAAAGAATTGACGAATAAAAATTCTGTTTTTATTATTTCTTTCCCTTGTTTACTTTATAACCTGAATTATTGTTGGCTACTTTAATCAAAACAATTAAAAGCAGAAAATAACATTTTACAGTTCCACTTGTTTTCCTATGTGTTTATTTTTATGAACATGGTAAGAACTGGTTTTGCTTACTTAATTTATGTATATTTTCTTGAACAAATTGCATGCTTTTGTTTTGTATAGTATTAGAAAAAATTGTATTTTATGTACTAGTGGTCACTTACAAAATTTCATTTATTTTTAAGGTGTTAGGATAAATGCAGTGCTGTAGTTGGGCGGGAAAGCATGGGAACATCGTTCCCACAAACATTTGATTTGTTACTGTAAAAAAAAATATCACGCACGAGCACAAACTTTTCTTTTTTTCAGGCGAAACGATAATTATTGTTAATTATTATAGCGATAATTATCAAGTTTATTGATACTGGATATACGCCAAGTGAACTAAATCCTCTTCTCCCCACTATGAAAACTATACCTATTTCAACGTCTGAATGCGAAAGTATATTCAGCTGTATGAATAACATCATGACCTATGCGAGAAATTCTCTCCTTATTGAAAAATCCGGTGCACTTATATTCATAAGACGTTTAGGGCCTCCCAAGAATTTCGTCCTGAATTATATCTGAAATCTTGGTTGCGATCGGGAAGAAGATTAGCAGACGAGACAGCTTTTTGTAAATAAAAGAACACAAAAAACACTTCTCATTATCGTTTTTTATGGAAACTTCTGGGATTGGTGTGCTAGTAAGTAGTAATAGCATATGAATTGATTTTGTTATTTCAGTTAAATTTTGATTCATGATGGAAATTGTTACTATGAGATTGATTAAATACTGCTTTTAGATGAATGCTATACAAATATAATACTATAAAAAATAGAATATAATAACTATAACTGTTAATTTAAAAAAATCCACTTTTGGTTAAATGTTTTAAATTGGCTTTATGCCTAACAAAAATCCGGTACCATAAATATCTACTTTATGAAAAGGTGCGTTCCCACAAATATTTTTTTCCAACTGCAGCACTGGATAAATGTCCATTACTGGTTAATTCCTTAGTTAGTCAAATTTCAGTAGTGGACACCACTTTTCAGGGGATCTTGAGAATCAAGAAAATCTCAGGAGAAAGTCTTAAATATACAGTCATGGGGGAAAAAAAGAAAACACCCCCTACTAACTCCACACTAATAGCTAAAATTTACAGGTACCAAACGTTTGGAAATCAAGTCTACTTTTAAATGATGTAGGGGAGAGGGGGGCACATGTGAACAGTACATATTTCACTCAGTTAAGTTGAAATAAAAAAATTCAAAAAATTACCAATTGATGGTAGTACTGGTACCCTTTTGGCTGAATTTTCAGAACAATAGGCCATTTTGATTTCTGGTAGTTGTAATTTGTTTGTTTTAGAAGGTGTGAAGTAAAAAAGTCTTATAAGTTATTGAAGTAAAAATTCATTCAAGACGTTTTTTAAAGAAGAATATCAGCATTGCATTCTATAGTGGTATTAATTAGGTAAGTCTACAAAAGTTTTGTTTCCTTATTTCAATTAAAAATATATTTTTTTCATAAGTTAGGCTGAAGTTGGTAGATGGGGTACTTGTGAACAGAACATATAGGGGCAGATGTGAACAGTTCACAAGTGTATTTTTAGGTAGCTTTCTTTACAAAAAAGCTACCTATTGCAGCCGTTCGGAGGAAAGCGATTTCAAAAAATTTTGGTATATTTTCATCGATCATGACCCCCAGACCCCGAAACCACCCTCCGTTCAAAATTGATATATATATATATATATATATATATATATATATATATATATATATATATATATATATATCTGACCTATGTCACACTGTAACTCCCGTAATTATGAACCGATTTAGATGAAATTTGGTGTGTACATAGTACATACCAATGTCTCGACCGAGTTCGTTGGCCAGCTTCATCCGCCATTTTGTTTCAAAATGGCGGCCATTTAAAATTTTTAAAAAATTTTAAAACTTGAAATGTGGTACCAAAAAATTAAAAATGGAAAAATATTTTTTTCTTATGTATTTGACCTTTATACAAAGATTCCGAAGCAGTTTTTGTTTCGTCTATATCTTAAAAAATGGCTGAGTTATAGCATTTTGAATTTCTAGCGTGGCTGACATTTTGAAACGTCCTGAATTTTGTCACGCGATAAAAGGCGTATTTATGAACCGATTTGGATGTAATTCAGTGTGTACATAGTACATACCAATCTCTCGACCGAGTTCGTTGGCCAGCTTCATCCGCCATTTTGTTTCAAAATGGCGGCCATTTAAAATTTTTTTAAAAATTTAAAAATTGAAATGTGGTACCAAAAAATTGAAAATGGAAAAATATTTTTTCTTGTGTATTTGACCTTTATACAAAGATTTTGGAGCAGTTTTTGTTTTGTCTATATCTTAAAAAATGGCTGAGTTATAGCATTTTGAATTTCTAGCGTGGCTGACATTTTGAAACGTCCTGAATTTTGTCACGCGATAAAAGGCGTATTTATGAACCGATTTGGATGTAATTTCGTTTATACATAGTACATACCAATGTCTCGACCGGGTTCGTTGGTCAGCTTCATCTGCCATCTTGTTTAAAAATGGTGGCCATTTAAATTTTTAAGAAAAATTTAAATTTGAAATGTGGTACCGAAAAATTAAAAATTGAAAAAATATTTTCTTTTTATGTGTTTGACCTTGATAAAAAGATTCGGGAGCAGTTTTTGTTTCGTCTATATCTTAAGAAATGGCTGAGTTATAGCATTTTGAATTTCTAGCGTGGCTGACATTTTGAAACGTCCTGATTTTTCTCACGTAATAACAGGCGTATTTATGAACCGACTTGGATGTACCTTGGTGTGTACATAGTACATACAAATATCTCGACCGAGTTCGTCGGCCGGCTTCATCCGCCATCTTGTTTCAAAATGGTGGCCATTAAAAAAATTAAAAAATTAAAAAATTTAAATGAGATACCAAAAAAATTGGAAAGTGAAAAAGATTTTTTTTGTATGTGTTTTACCTTAATACAAAGATTCCGGAACAGTTTTTCTTTCGTCTATATCTAATAAAAATGGCTGAGTAATAGCATTTTGAATTTATCTTGTGGCTGACATTTTAAAACGACCTGATTTTTGTCACGCGACAACAGGCGTAATTATGAACCTATTTGGATGTAACTTGGTCTGTACATAGTACATACCAATGTCTCGACCGAGTTCGTTGGCCAGCTTCATTCGCCATCTTGTTTCAAAAGGGTTGCCATTTAAAAAAAATTAAATTTAAAATTCAAAATGATGTATTAAACAATTGGAAAATGAAAAAGATTTTTTTATGTGTTTGACCTTGATACAAAGATTCCGGAGCAGTTTTTGTTTCTGAAAATTTGTTCTTTTGTTTATATCTTAAAAAATGGTTGATTTATAGCACTTTGAATTTCTAGCATGGCTAACATTTTGAAACGATCTTGTATTTGTCACGCGATAACACACGTATTCGCCTATTTCGATGTAAGAAGGCATGTGGATAGTATACATCAACACCTCGACCAAGTTCGCTGGCCAGATTCATCAGCCATCTTGTTTCAAAATGGCGACCATTAAATTAAAAAATATATATATATATTTAAAGTGAGGTGCAAAAAAATTAGAAATTGAAAAGGGTTTCTTTCTTAAGTATTTGACCTTGATATAAGGATTCAGGAGCATTTTTTGTTTGTCTTTACCTTAAAAAATGGCTCAGATATAGCAGTTTCAATTTCTATTGTGGGTGACATTTTGAAAAATCTGATTTTTTGCATGCGACAGCACTCCTATATATTAACCGATTCCGATGTGAGTGAGCATGTGCACAGCAATTACTAAGGTCTCGACCGAGTTCACTGCTTAGCCTCATCCACCATGTTGTCTTAAAATGACAGGCACTTTAAGAAATTGCCGAATTTGGCAGCCAAATATATGTTACTTCAAAGAAAAGCAGCTTGGATAAAGCTGACTAATTTCGCGAAATTCTCATTCATTATATTGATAAAAATTAGTATTGAATCTCCTATATTCGGTTTCCACTAAATTGAGCTTCGTGTGTTTGAATGATATAATTTGGCTTTTTTTAAATAAGGATTATGAAAGCTACCTCTTCCTCCCGGCACTGGCCGGAAGGACTTTTTAAGTCTGTAAAAGCATTTTTTTTTTTTTTTTTTTAGTTTAAAATTTGATTACCCTTGTCAAACATTGAGCTATATATTCAATGTTTTTAGGATTGCTTCACAGTTTTAATTTACTGGAAGTTAAATAACAATTAAGGTGACTCAAAAGGAATAAGCATATTAGTGTTCAATTTTACGAATAATTTCTTGTAATCTATGTTGAAACATTTATTGATTTATTCACACAACTAGAAAGAGGGCATCTAATTAGTTTTTATCACAGTTTTTATTCACAAAAAATTATTTTTGTCTTATTTATGCATGTGTTCACATGTGCCCCAGCTATGTTCACAACTACCCCTCCACCGGGGCACATGTGAACAAATTTAGACAATTTTTAAAATGATGATATAAGTTAGAAATTTTTGATAAATGCATCCAAAAGTTTGAGCAAAAGAACAAACAAATTTTAAATATTCATAAAAATCAATTTTTGGTTCAATAGCTCATAACAATTTTGAGAAATAGTCAAAAATGTAAAAATTGTTCACATGTGCCCCCCTCTCCCCTATATGAAATTTGCTTTGGGGGCCATCTGCAAATCAAAACCAGTTCAAACTTGTTTTTTTTCAATGTCAACACCCAATTTTGACAATATATTTTAAATCTTTGGTTCAAACTGTGCCTAGAAAGGAAATTTCAAGTCATTTGGCTGATAAGTTATCTCCTGAAATTATAATCCTAATGTGATATTTTTTTTGTTTAATTAGAATACTAAAAAACCCAAAACTTAAATACATTTAATTTGTGCTTTTAAAAAATTTATAATATGAATTATGAAATGAATATTCGGAAAAAATATGAATTGCAACCTGCAATTTTTTTTGATAGGTTTATATTTATTATGCAGATATTATAATAATTTATATTCTTTATGCATATTCTCAATTTCAAATTTTTCTTGCAAGTAGTTTTCAAATTATGAGTAAACAACGTTAAAATGACTAGGCCATGTATCATGTCAAGAAAAGCATAATTTGAAAAATATATATTTTACTCATTTTAATGAAACTTTGGGCTGGCAATAGTCGAAACACATTAAGGCTCCGCTTCACAGAGCCTCTAAACTTTCATAGTTAATGTTAAACCAATGTAAAACTCCTATAGCTATATCTCATTTGCATTTAAAGATTTTCCTAATTTTTTTTTTTTTTTTGCACAAGATACTTTAAGCCTTTTCTGAGTTAAGTCAGTTTGAACTTTTTTGTTTTGTTTTGTCATTCAATGGTAAAATAGGATGAAATTCTGGTTCGACAAAAACTGAGGTACTTTTCCATAAAAAGCTTTAAAGAGACTGAAAAACAAGCATCTCTAGAATTTGAAAAACTAATCTCATTTCATGAAAGTTCAAGCTTTATAAATATAATTTTCTTTTAATTCTGCGCAAATTAAAATAAGCGTGATTTGCATTGGAATTAAAAAAAAATCTTGTGAAAAAGCAGCATTTTGCGTAAGAAATCCGCCCCTACTGGTTAAGGGGGAAGTAGTAGGGGTGAAATCCGTGTGGGTGGGATGGAATTGTGCTTTTGGGGAAACTTCGCACCCCCTGCCTCTCCCGATCGAGGACTCAAGAAAGGTGTCCTATTACACTCTTATCTCCTAGGTTTTTCTCCCGTGAAAGAAAACGTTCTTACCATGGATGTAGTTTTATAAATAGAATTTTCAGCGTGGTCAACAGTGGTCAGAAAGAGAAAGCATTTCTTGTTTTTTAGTTGACATATGCGAGTGTGAAAATTTTACTTTCCAATAAATGTGTGTTTATATATTTTTTATATTTTAACAGAAAATGTTGAGCTATATGTTCATTTACTAAATAAATGTCATTCATATACTATATTTTTAAAAAATGAGCTACCGATATAAAAAGCAAAAAGGACAGCATCTTACAATAACTACCAGAAGAAAAAAAAATAGAGGCAAAAATCTTGCAACATGGAGAAAAAGGGAAGTGTTTAGTTATTAATTCTATTAATTTATTAATTTTAAATAATATAGTCTAATTTGATTTTGGCGAGCTTGGATGTAACGAGTACAGGTTTTAATGAGCAAAAAGAAATCTTTTGTTAACTATAAACAGACATAACAGAAACTGTGCTATGAAATAAAATAAATAAATAAATATAATATTACTGCTATTACTAATAACAATAATAGTAGTATTAATATTAATAATAATAATGTTAAGAAGAAAAATAAATACATATAATAATAATAAATAAACAACAACAACAACAAAAAAAAAATAATAGTAACTTTTAAAGATCTGTTTAATTTCTTATCCATATCTAAATCAATTTTATAGAGTTTTATCCTATTTATAAATCTAGAATTGAAAAGAAAAAATTATGATAAATCTCAAGGAGGCATCAATAATATATAAATAGAAAATTGTGTCAATCACAATAATAATTCTGCCTTTTGATAAATAAACGGAACTTTTACTTATTTATTTTAAACTTGACTGAAATATAACTCTGTTATAACGCGGAAATACTGTGGATTCGTTCTCGTTATAACCAAGTTTGTCTGTATTAGAAATATACTATGATTTCATATGTGGTTTGCATTAATGTTTTGAAATTCAGAATTTTATAACACGCACACATGTATATAATTATACAATTAACGTTTACGCTCGTTATATTTTAACCAGTAACTAACTCGCAAAATCAACTTTAATAATAATAATTGATAATTAAATTTTCACACACACACGCATATGTGTGTGTGTATTTTCCGTTATAAAAATTTTTTCTGATAAATTTCTTTCTTATGAAATAAGTTCCTGCAGCAGGATTAATGTTTTGCATATTCTAAAAATGTAACTCTCCAGAAAAAAAAAAAAAAAAAAAAAAAAAAAAAAATCACCAAAATAAGTGGAAAATAAAAAAATCATTGTCTGCAGATTTATCCTTTCTTTGCGATTTTCAGAAAATTCAGTGGCGGATCGGGGATGGAAGATAATGATATGTATCCCACAGAACGTAAATATAAATAAATGTAATACATGTAGAGAGAGATGTAGCAGAAGATATTCGCACAGGAAAAAGAGCCGCTCTTTCCAACACAGATCTCTTTTATGATAGCTAGCAGCATACAGTAGAGGTCTGCACGGGCCGAAATATCCAGGCCCGGGTCCGGCCCGACTCATAGAAAAAAACTCCCTTCTTAGCAAGTGTAAATGTATTGTATGTATTAGTATAACGTATTAGTATATTAATTTTGCATGGAACAGCACGTTTCTTAGTTTAAAACAGGATTCCGTCATAGGCAGGTTCCTTTTCACACGTTTTACTATATTTTAATTTAGCTGTATTTTAATAACAGTGGATATCTACTAGTCTTTAAAAAGAATAAATTTTAATGTTTAAGTTTACAATAATGGCGATTTAAAAAAGCATGCATATTTTTCAAAAATTTTTAGGCCAGGCCTAATTTTACTGACTTTTAAATGGACAAGGCCACGCTGTGACAATGATTTTCATACGTGCTGGGTAGGACTGAAAATTTTGGGCCGTGAAAAGTAGGAATGAAACCAGGCCCGGCTATGTGCAGAAAAAATAAGTTTGGCCCGGCCCGAAAAGAGTGGAGACCAAGCCTGGCCTGACCCGAGTGCCGTGAGTGAAAATAGGCCCGAGTTCGGCCCGTGCAGATTTTTAGCATACAGTGCGTCTCAAAGCTTGAAATAGAATACCTTTTATGAATGCAGAAAATCGTTGAGGAAAGAAAAAAAAATGAAGTAAAAATCGCTAAAAATTCAAAAATCGCAGAACAAAATTTTCTATTGTGAGCTAAAATATTGTAACCTTATTTTTTTTTCATTAAAAAAAAAAAAAAAAAAACTAAAAATCACGAAAAATTAAAAAATCCCACGAAATCCGAATAAACTTTACTGAGAAGAGAAAAAAATTACTATACTGAACTAGAAGATTGAAACCAGATACTTTTCTAATTTTACCACAGCAAAAAAAATCTTAAATATCGAAAATCGCAGCGGACAAAAATTACTATATTTTGATAAAAGATTAAAACAAGATTTCTTCCATGAATGTCGAAAAAATCTGTGCAAAATGCAAAAAAACTTTAAAAATTCAAAACATTAAAAAATTGCGGTACGATATCCAAATAAATTTATTGCAAAAGAAGACAGAATTTACTATATGAGATCAAAAAATTAAAAAATTGCTACAGATCGCGAAGAAACGTGAAAATCGTAGCAGTTTCAAAAAATCATGTAGGACAAAATTTACTGTATTAGGATAAAAGTTATCTAATTCTTACTACGAATGTAAAAAAATCGACATGAAACGTATAAAAAAAAGCTAAAAAGCGCAAAAGCATCAAAAATTGCTCAAGAGAAAATTTACTACATAAGGCTAAAAGTTTGAAACCGAATTCCTTTTCCGAATGTCAAAAAAATCGTGGTGGGACTAAAAATCGCTAAATATTCAAAACTTGCTGGAGACAAAATTTACTATAATGGGGTACAACATTGTAGTCGGAATTCTTTGATAAACGACAAAAAAAAAAAAAAGATAAAAAACAATAAAAATCTCAGAAAATCACTTAAAATCGCATTGAATGTCATATTATAAACCCCAAAAGATCAAAAATCGCCCAGGAGAAAATTTATTATATAAGGTTAAAAGTTTGAAACAGAATTCCTTTTCAGAATGTCAAAAAGCCCCACCAGTGGCTGAGAGGTTCTGCTCTCAAAGCTGGTAGACGGGAAGTGCTGAGTTCGATCCCAATCGCGCCCGTCGGCCTAATCGTTCGGAGTTTTCGTGGTTTTCTTCGAGCTATGGATTTCCATGCGTAAATACGGGTTAGGTTCCCTTAGAAAGACCCCCCACGAAGGGCACTCCCCCCTCGGGCCTATATCCCTAGTGTAGATAATCGGCCGTCAAAATCAACCAACCGAATGTCAAAAAATCGCGTCCGTTTATTACGATACGCGTACCGTTCCAGCGCTATTTAGGGTTTTCGCATGCGCTGAGCATTTTGCGACGAAAAAAAATGGGCGTTGCCATTCGAAAATTTCGAGTTTCTGTACCTATAACCGTAACCGTGAGCGCCAATTTGTTGCCGTTCACAGAATCCCGAGCTCATACCTCTGAATAACTATATCTGAATTTTCATCTCGATCGGTTTAACTGAACGGCCGCTACAATTCCATATATCGGCAAAGTTTTTTTATGACCACCCTGTTTATATATATATATTTATATATATAAATATATATATATTTATATACCTAGATATATATATATATATATTTATTTATTTATATATATATACAGAGAGAGATAGAGGGGGGGGGGGGAGTTCGGGTATAATGGAATGCCATTTACATTTTTATTTGTAATTCAACATCAATAAAAATTGAGGTGCGTTAAAAATTAATAAAGAACAAATCTTTACTATTTCTTAACATATTTTAAACGTCTTTAAAATTTAAGAACACAATACATATAAATATTTAGCTTTAAAAAAAATACACTTTTTTGTTAATGGCAGACAGATGGGTAATATAGAATAGAATCATGAGGAATATTAAAATTGCAAGAAAAAGCATTATTTTAAAAAATAACTAAAATTATTTAATAAGTAAACCTTATAAGTCCTCAGACCCTTTGAAAAATTGTTTTAATTTTTAGACTCGCCTTCAAACAGCTGTCTAGTTAATATTAAATATTACCCGAACACACATTTTGAAAAGCACGCTTCTTCACGCGTCAACAAGTCAGCATAGAGGAAAACTGATTAACACAGCAATCAGTGGCGCTAACTTATATGTGCTCGTTTGGCGCGAACCCACCCAATAATTTGATATCTGCGCTCACCCAATTTTCATTCATTTATTTTATTATTTATTTGTGTAATCGCTGGAATGAAATTTAGTTTTATTGACGTTCTCGAAATAATTTTGTTTGAAAAATAGTAAAGACATCCATTAGATTTACAAAAACACTGAAAGTTCCCTTCAGCGGATGTATCATTGAATTTTTCTCAAAAACAAATTTCCTGTGTATTTTGTCATCTCATCTGTCTTAAATCGATAAAGCACTTAGGTGACTAAAATGTATGTTTTTCTGGATATTTATTTTTTTGTACTTCCAATTGTTAGCAATTTTTATGTTATTTATAATAAATACTAATTATTTTCTAAAAAGAATTTATGACAATATAATTTAATAAAGTCATTTATTAAATTATAATTACATTTTAATAATTTTATATTTTACTTAGAAAAACTATAATTTGACTTCGAAAATCATCTTTAGTCATTTGATCCTCTGCTAAAAAAATTGTATTATGTGTTATTTTACTCAATTTTTTGAGCTCACCCAATATTTTTCAAAAGTTGGCGCTTCTGCCAGCAATAAATATAACTGTTTATAAGTTAACTTTATATTGAACTTGGTTAACGCCACTGACAGTGAGATTTTATAATTAATATGAATTTTATAAAATTTACCTTACAAAAAACTGCAAAAATTGAGAATAAGACTTTATTTAACCGTCGCTCCAACAACTCCATATACAAACAAAATAGAGTACTGTGCCTCATGGAAGCACTAGGAAGTTGTATGGCAGATTTACGCTTGGCTGTGCCAGATATTGAAGTATTCCATAGTATTCGACCATTCCATAATACCTGATCTTCCTCTCTTTCTTTCCATATATAAATATGTTGTAAAAATATGTTTTAATTTACTGTTTTTTAATCCAGTATTGTTTTTATATAATTATACCGAATTGTTTAATGATAACCCATATTATGCCACTCTTATTCATTAAAGTTTGTACTTTTTATTGTATTGTTTTTAAATCTATATGCTTTGGAGTTTTTTCTAAATTAATGTACACAATGTAGTACAAAATTTGTATGTTTTACCGTGCTGTTTCTTCTATATGCTTTGGAGTCTATTTCTAAATAGATGTCCATAACAAAAATTTTGAAAATATTGATGAGGTCTGCAATCTTGTGGTACTAATTTTTTTCCTTTTTTAAAGGGCACATGGTCAGATATTCCATGCGTTTTGCTGTAGTTTTGTTCGTTTTCAATCCATATATGTAGTGTTATGTAATTAATTTATTATCTTATGTTACGTAAATACATTGTGTTGTGTAAATAATGCAGTTTAGAAAAAGCATTTTTCTAAAAATTAGGTCATTAATCAATAAAATAATACGGCTCAATATCTTTCCTAAATTTGTTCGCTATTGTATAATATGCCAATTTTTTTAAAGTAATTATGTAGGAAATATCGTCAGATATCTCTATATCTCCATTTTGCTATCGTGATAATGTCGTCATTGTACATCGTGATAATACATGTTGTATTATCTAAATAATGATGTTTTTGAAAAACAATTATTTTCTTCTGTTGTAGCTTTCGAAACTCAATCAATGAAATCACATGTTGCTTCTCTTTTAGGTAGCTTTCTTTACAAAAAAGCTACCTATTGCAGCCGTTCGGAGGAAAGCGATTTCAAAAAATTTTGGTATATTTTCATCGATCATGACCCCCAGACCCCGAAACCACCCTCCGTTCAAAATTGATATATATATATATATATATATATCTATATCTATACAGGGTGATTCAGCTCGTCGGTGACAAACTTTAAGGATCGATAGAGCACACCTAGACGAACATTTTTGAATAGGGAATGTAGGGTCCCTGACGCGATGGTAAGGCGCTAGGCGCTTTCGAAAATTTGGGTGCCGAAATTCGAAACGTCATAAAAACTAGGGAAATGGTTAGATTTTCTTGCTTGTTGCGTCGAAATGATTCTGTTTGTTTAGACTTTCTTCAGTACCAATTTGATAAGCGTATCTCTTAAAACATGGATAGGGGGCGCTGCAGACTTTGGAGAGCTAGACAACAACTTTAAGCCCGTTATTTTGATAATTTAACACATGCTCGCCAAAGTTTATACTCTAACTTAAAGTTTGAACCCAAAAGTAGAGCCCTGCAAAAAGCGTAAGAGCCGGAATAAAATGTCAAAGTACAGGGTGGTCGAAACTCGAAGGCTCCTAGGAGATAAACAAACAGATTTCTTGACTTATGGCATGCATTTTCATGATTCTGTTTGCTGGGGCTCTCTGAAACTCAGTTGAACGGTACAAAAAGAAACATCGATAGGGAGCGCTTTGGGCAAAAAACATAATTCGTTGACATTTCGGACGCTAACTGGAAACGGGGCGCTACGATCAGTTAGAAACAAAACAAGAGAGTAATTTACTTATCATAAGAAGCTATTAAAACTGCAGTTTGTTTGTTTTTTTTAACAAACATAGCTGGTTTCAATCATGCACAATGCGCGCAATAAAATTTACATAAGGTGCTTTTTGCTGATTTATGCAAAAGATATCGTACCATATCGATATGCAAAAGATACGTAATGCGTAGACGACAACGCGAGATGACGTAGTTGTATGCGCAGACACGTCTTTTGAACGTGCGGTACCTACTTAAGCTTCGGGTTACTTGTCTGCAGATCGGTAGTAGGATGGAACGGTACACAAACTCTGAATTGGCTGACATGCATTTGGCGTATGGCGCTGCTGGTTGTAATGGACGAGCCGCTCAGCGGTTGTACGCCGAGCGTTACCCCAACAGGCAAATCCCCTGCCATGCCTTCTTCGCTCGAGTACACCAGAGGTTGTCCACAACGGGATCTTTCGACGGAGGCAGGCCTGAACGGGAGCGATCAGTGAGCACCCCCGACAACGAAGAGGCTGTGCTTAACCTGGTTGAGGACAACCCAGGTCTTAGCACGAGAGATATCGCCAGACATGTTGGCATTTCGCAAGCAACTGCGTGGCGCATCTTACGTTCCCGGAATCTGCACCCCTACCACATCCAGCGGGTGCAGTTGCTCAGAGAGCAGGATTTTGGCCCTCGAGTGGAATTCTCAAGATGGTACTTGGCGATGAGATCCAGGGATCCCCGTTTTGTAAACAGCATTTTGTTTACGGACGAGTCCACCTTCAGCCGGGAGGGAATGTGGAACGCCCACAACAGTCATGTGTGGTGTGATGAAAATCCACATGAAACCAGAAGCCGAGCAGCCCAGGAGCGTTTCTCAGTAAATGTGTGGGCCGGCATTCTGGGGGATTGCCTCATTGGCCCTTATTTGTTACCTGAACGGCTGACAGGTGGAAATTACCTGATTTTCCTGGATCAAGTGCTGCCGCAGCTTCTGGATGAGGCGCACGTACCCGAAGGTTCGCGTCGCCAGATGTGGTTCCAGCACGATGGAGCTCCGGCCCATTACACGAACGACGTGCGTCTCCATCTAAACGCAAGGTATGGCCAGCGGTGGATCGGGCGTGGGGGTCCAGTTCACTGGCCTGCCCGATCACCAGACCTCACCTGCTTGGATTTCTTCCTTTGGGGTTACCTGAAGGCCGAGGTATACCATACACCTGTCAGCAGTGCTGAAGAACTTGTGGCGCGCATTGTGGCAGCTGCAGGGCAGATCAGAGATACTCCTGGCATTGTTGGAAACACACACTCCTCAATGCGACGGAGGTGCGAAGCCTGCATCATGGCCCAAGGTCGAAATTTCGAGCATCTTCTGTAGTGTTATTTTTTGTAAATAAATTTCCAGTATCATTGATGTTTTTGGTCTAAATTTATTCAGAAGTGTTGAGCAGAGGTAGAAAATGTGTTTTCATTATTACTAACTGATCGTAGCGCCCCGTTTCCAGTTAGCGTCCGAAATGTCAACGAATTATGTTTTTTGCCCAAAGCGCCCCCTATCGATGTTTCTTTTTGTACCGTTCAACTGAGTTTCAGAGAGCCCCAGCAAACAGAATCATGAAAATGCATGCCATAAGTCAAGAAATCTGTTTGTTTATCTCCTAGGAGCCTTCGAGTTTCGACCACCCTGTACTTTGACATTTTATTCCGGCTCTTACGCTTTTTGCAGGGCTCTACTTTTGGGTTCAAACTTTAAGTTAGAGTATAAACTTTGGCGAGCATGTGTTAAATTATCAAAATAACGGGCTTAAAGTTGTTGTCTAGCTCTCCAAAGTCTGCAGCGCCCCCTATCCATGTTTTAAGAGATACGCTTATCAAATTGGTACTGAAGAAAGTCTAAACAAACAGAATCATTTCGACGCAACAAGCAAGAAAATCTAACCATTTCCCTAGTTTTTATGACGTTTCGAATTTCGGCACCCAAATTTTCGAAAGCGCCTAGCGCCTTACCATCGCGTCAGGGACCCTACATTCCCTATTCAAAAATGTTCGTCTAGGTGTGCTCTATCGATCCTTAAAGTTTGTCACCGACGAGCTGAATCACCCTGTATATATATATATATATATATCTGACCTATGTCACACTGTAACTCTCGTAATTATGAACCGATTTCGATGTAATTCGGTGTGTACATAGTACATACCAATGTCTCGACCGAGTTCGTTGGCCAGCTTCATCCGCCGTTTTGTTTCAAAATGGCGGCCATTTAAAATTTTTAAAAAAATTTAAAACTTCAAATGTGGTACCAAAAAATTAAAAATGGAAAAATATTTTTTTCTTATGTATTTGACCTTTATACAAAGATTCCGGAGCAGTTTTTGTTTCGTCTATATCTTAAAAAATGGCTGAGTTATAGCATTTTGAATTTCTAGCATGGCTGACATTTTGAAACGTCCTGAATTTTGTCACGCGATAAAAGGCGTATTTATGAACCGATTTGGATGTAATTCGGTGTGTACATTGTACATACCAATCTCTCGACCGAGTTCGTTGGCCAGCTTCATCCGCCATTTTGTTTCAAAATGGCGGCCATTTAAAATTTTTTTAAAAATTTAAAATTTGAAATGTGGTACCAAAAAATTGAAAATGAAAAAATATTTTTTTCTTATGTATTTGACCTTTATACAAAGATTTCGGAGCAGTTTTTGTTTCGTCTATATCTTAAAAAATGGCTGAGTTATAGCATTTTGAATTTCTAGCGTGGCTGACATTTTGAAACGTCCTGAATTTTGTCACGCGATAAAAGGCGTATTTATGAACCGATTTGGATGTAACTTCGTTTATACATAGTACATACCAATGTCTCGACCGAGTTCCTTGGCCAGCTTCACCAGCCATCTTGTTTAAAAATGGCGGCCATTTAAATTTTTAAGAAAAATTTAAATTTGAAATGTGGTACCAAAAACTGAAAATTGAAAAAATATTTTCTCCTTATGTGTTTGACCTTGATAAAAAGATTCGGGAGCAGTTTTTGTTTCGTCTATATCTTAAGAAATGGCTGAATTATAGCATTTTGAATTTCTAGCGTGGCTGACATTTTGAAACGTCCTGATTTTTCTCACGTAATAACAGGCGTATTTATGAACCGACTTGGATGTACCTTGGTGTGTACATAGTACATACAAATATCTCGACCGAGTGCGTTGGCCAGCTTCATCCGCCATCTTGTTTCAAAATGGCGACCATTTAAAAAAATTAAAAAATAAAAAAAATTAAATGAGATACCAAAAAATTGGAAAATGAAAAAGATTTTTTTTTGTATGTGTTTGACCTTAATACAAAGATTCCGGTACAGTTTTTCTTTCGTCTATATCTAAAAAAAAAAAAAAATGGCTGAGTAATAGCATTTTGAATTTCTCTTGTGACTGACATTTTAAAACGACCTGATTTTTGTCACGCGATAATAGGCGTATTTATGAACCTATTTGGATGTAACTTGGTTGGTACATAGTACATACCAATGTCTCAACCGAGATCGTTGGCCAGCTTCGTTCGCCATCTTGTTTCAAAAGGGTTGCCATTTAAAAAAATTAAATTTAAAATTCAAAAAATGAGGTATTAAAAAATTGGAAAATGAAAAAGATTTTTTTTATGTGTTTGGCCTTGATACAAATATTCCGGAGCAGTTTTTGTTTCTGAAAATTTGTTCTTTTGTTGATATCTTAAAAAATGGTTGATTTATAGCACTTTGAATTTCTAGCATGGCTAACATTTTGAAACGATCTTGTATTTGTCACGCGATAACACACGTATTCGCCTATTTCTATGTAAGAAGGCATGTGGATAGTATACATCAACACCTCGACCAAGTTCGCTGGCCAGATTCATCAACCATCTTGTTTCAAAATGGCGGCCATTAAATTAAAATATATATATATATATTTAAAGTGAGGTGCAAAAAAATTAGAAATTGAAAAAGGTTTCTTTCTTAAGTATTTGATCTTGATATAAGGATTCAGGAGCATTTTTTGCTTGTCTTTACCTTAAAAAATGACTCAGATATAGCAGTTTCAATTTCTATTGTGGGTGACATTTTGAAAAATCTGATTTTTTGCAATCGACAGCACTCCTACATATTAACCGATTCCGATGTGAGTGAGCATGTGCACAGCAATTACTAAGGTCTCGACCAAGTTCACTGCTTAGTCTCATCCACCATGTTGTCTTAAAATGACAGGCAGTTTAAGAAATTGCCGAATTTGGCAGCCAAATATAAGTTACTTTAAAGAAAAGCAGCTTAAGCTGACTAATTTCGCGAAATTCTCATTCATTATATTGATAAAAAATTAGTATTGAATCTCCTATATTCGGTTTCCACTAAATTGAGCTTCGTGTGTTTGCATGATATAAGTTGGCTTTTTTTAAATAAGGATTATGAAAGCTACCTCTTCCTCCCGGCACTGGCCGGAAGGACTTTTTATATCTCTTAACATTTTCGCTGTCATTTTCAGTTTGTTTAAAAAAATATATATATACAATATATATAAATATATCCCAAGTTCTTCTTTTCTAATGCAATGCGCCAGTTTTTCTAAACAATCAACTAGGAAATGTTCTCAGATATTTATACGTCTGCATATAGCATCCAATGCCTTCTTAGAGGCAGTTATTTCAAAGTTTTTAATCAATGAGATCACATTGCTTCATTTTTTATATTTTTTCCACTATTCCCCCTGTCATTTTCAGCTGACATTTTGTAAACATTTCTCGTAAAATATTTCCCAAATTGTTTTTGGAATGTTCCAGTTTTCCCAAACAAACATTTAGAAAATATCGTCAATGTCGTCATCGAGATCATTGTGGTGTCATGTAAATAATGAAGTTTTTGAAAAGCATATGTATTTTCTTTAATTACTGTTTGCCAGATATTTCCAAGTCCTTTATCAATTAAATTGGTTGTATAATAACTTTTGAAATTTTTTTTGTTACTTTCAATTTACATTTAATAAATAAATATATATATTTTTTTAATCTGAATAGATTGTATTACTTATTTATGTTTACTTTAGTCTCTTCCTGACAATTAAATACTATTTGACCCTGTAAAGTTTTTTTTTTTTTTTTTTTTTTTTTTAACCATTTAGAAAAATGGTTATTGTTCTCGTTAGGGTAGGAAATCAAAAGCATATCTGAATCTTTTGATTGGTTTAATCTGCATTTTATTCGTTTTCTGATTGGTCTATATAGTAATCTGTATTTCCCTTTACTTTCAACAGAGATGGAGTACTTGAGTTGCCACTATGACAAAAAAGTAATAAAAACTACAAAAAAAAAAAAAATTAATAACTCAGAAACAAATTGAGATACAGCTTTCAAACAAATTGCATTTAAAAGTACATTTTTTTTCTCTATACGACGGTGTAATAAGTAATATTATGGGATATTTAAAAGTTTAAAAATGAAATTTCTTTTAAAATGATATCAGATTTCTTGGAAATCTGAGGATGGAAAAGCATTTTCCCGAACAGCCAATGAAATGCTTGGATAATACATAAGTTTCAGGTGGATAATACATAAGTTTCAGGTGGATAATACGCAAGTTTCAGGAAATCTGAGGAGTCGCAGGCGATGTTTGTCGTTTGCAATTTTTACGTGTTACTATTTACGTGTTACTATTAATGTTTAATTCATGGCGTACGTAATGTATGATCAACTCCGTGCGATTTTTTATGTCTTAAATTTTAGTCTTCGAAAAAGTCGTTTTCCAAATGGTCGTTGTAATTTGATAAATTGCTTTTTTTTTTTTTAATGGCATATTCAGCATTTTTATTTTATTTTTATCCCTTTGAAATATTTTATCTCTAAACTATTTGCATTTTATTCAATATTATTATTGTTTTATTACTAATTAAATTTTACGATTCATACGTGTCAACGGTGCGTATCTGAATTGGGATGAAATGTGTCTCTACTTTAAATTTGGTATCCTGCTCATGCATGTATATATGTCAAAATAGTAACTGCGATAACACACTAAATATTAAATCTAAATTAATAATTATATTAGTTATTAAATTCAATATTTTTAATTATTAATTAATTAACATAAATAACTACCGTTAATTGATGATTGGAGAATGTTTCACGAGATCGTCGTAAGTTGATTAAAACTTTATCTCCGAAAATGTTTATTTTGTTTCATCTGGAAAATTGCATTCGAACACAAAACTCGAACATAGTGAAAACATAGTGAATTTCTTTATATAGTTTAAAAATTAAATAACAATGGTATCCCATCTATTCTAAACTATATGCATATTAGCCAAATATTAAAAAATTCTGTGGCTGATTGATGGAATTTTTCTTCTTACTATTTGGGCATATATTATACACTATTTTTTCCTTTGTTTTTGAACAAAATGAAATAGAATTACTGCTTTTCGAAACACACCTGAAATTAATCTCCCCTTTCATTCTGAGGTCAAGAGATGACCCCCACAGAGAGGGGAGATTTTTCGCGCTACATTCAAAAGGAAAGATAACCACTGCCCTAAACTGATATCTGACCATACGGAGGGTTGATCTGACCCTATTGAAATCGCCCTCTATTTCAATTGGAGGAATTTCTGTCAATCACTGGTACATTGTTGACGCCTCCAGAAACTTCTACAAGACGTGCTTTTTCTGAAAGACGAAAATAAATTTCTCTGCAGCGGGGCCTTAAGCAAGTAAGATGTTTATATTGGCAACAAATAATACATTAATAGAAGTGACATAGTCATCCTGTAGCATTTCAACGATTGAGTACCGAACTTCAAATTGGATACAGCCCCTAAAATACGCTCATTTAAAATAATTAATTTCTCGGAAACTAATCATATGAATTTCATGAAAATTTGGATTTAGGGTAATTGAAGGGTGTATAATCTATTTATGGTGTCAAACTTGGGTATTGCTATTAAAAAACAAACAAAGTTTGGGTACGTTTTGATATGTAGATGCCCCCTAAGCGAATTTCATATACATCATTTAAAAGTAGAGTTTATTTCCAATTATTTGGTGCCAGTAACTTTCTTGTACAATAATTTGTTGCAGAGTTAGTAGTGGGTGTTTACTTTTTTTTCCTTGACTGTACTCTAAACTTGAGAAAACAATTACTGAAATGCCACCAATTGCTGTTATTCCCATGCACTGTAATTGTGATATCACAATCAGAGTTGGATTTTAGTCATCAAAAACTAGTTTTTGACGTGACTAGATTTAAACCATGTTTAAACCATCAAAAGTTCCAATACTAGAACTACACTCAAAATAAAAAATAAAAAAATATTGTTAATATAGCAAGATATAGCATTACTTTTGCTTAATAATACTGTGTTTTAGTTGATATCGTTAAAAATTGTTTCGTGTGAGAAGTTCGGACCAAAAATACTTACTTTAGCTCTTTTTTTTCAATTCCTACTATTAGCTCACACTCTCCCTATATTTATTTATATATTTATCTTGTACAAATTTTCAATCGTTAATAAAATACTCATTATTCATCCTATCAGGTTGAAATAAATTTTTTTAAACTTGTACTGGATGACAATTGATGTTAATAAAGTTTTTTCAAATATTAATTAATATAATTAAATTTTAATTAATTAATTTTAGTTTTGCATGGGAAACAAAATGGCCGCCATTGGTTATTGAATTTCAATGAAAGTATTTTCAATAAGGGTTACCATAGGGGGGGGACCCTGTTCTGTCGCCAAATACCGCCAACTTGGCGATATATCGCCAAATTTGGCGGCCAAAATGAGTCGCCTAAAGTGACGCCAACTTGGCGATATATGTAATATTTCGCCAAATTCCCATAGAGTTCCATTGTAAACCTACTTGCTGATATAAAATCAACAAATTGAGATATTTTAATGCAACAAAAACTCATATTAGCTTGATTATATTAAATTTTTCTTTGATGGCCTAAGTAGGAATTGACTTTAAAAACAAAATTTTTATATTACTTGTTTCATGTTTATGAGCTTCATTTTTAAAGAAGCACCCTGGGTTGTAATAATATTATTATTTTTTATGAATCTCTATTTGTGTGTAAATGTCTTAGTTATCATTAATATCGTTAATACATATTCCATGTATTGAAGACTATGAAAAATGCTATACAGTAAAATCTTCTAAGGTGGAATCAAAATGCAGAAAAAAATGCATTATAGGTATGTTCCCTTCTTATCGGGTATAAATGTATTCTATTCTTGTCTCGCAAATTATTATATTCATTTTGCATGGACGAACACAGGCAGGATCTTTTTCACAGGTTTTACTGTATTTTAATTTTACTGCCTAGAAATCTACTAGTATTCTTTAAAAAGAATAAATTTTAAAGTTTAATTGTAGAATAATGGCAAAATAAAAATGTATTCATTTTTTACAAAAATTTCTGTGCCAGGCCAAATTTTACAGATTTTTGTGCAGACCAGGCGACGACGAGACAATGATTTTCATACGGGCTGGGTAGAGACTGGTACTGAAAATTTCGACCAGTGCAGAACTAGGAAGGCCCGTCTCAACCCAACTCGATCCTTCATAAAAAATTAAGGCTCAAGCACAACCTGGTCCGGCATGTTTAGGCACGGCTCGGGCCAAGCCTTAAGGAAAATGTAAGGCCCGGACATGGCCCAAAAAAAGTGAAGACCAGGTGAATGAAATTAGGCCATGGGCCAAGAATAGGGTCCATACCCGGCCCTCCAGCAAAATGAAGGCAAATTTTCTAACGGACCGAGCCGTCAAAATAAAGACAGTTTTTTAATGGACTGGGCCAGGCCTACATAAAATCTGAATTTGTGAGAAATGAACCTATGGAAAAAAACTTGAAATCGGCATGTTAAAAAATGCTTTGTTTAAATCAACTGAGACATTTAAACCGCACAGAAAGAAGGTGGAAATGGAAAAAGTTAAAATGAATCAGAAGTCTAAGCTACAGAAAGATGTTACTCATCTGCAAGCTTTAATTTTAAATTAAAATTTTAAATGCGTTTTCCTGCATGATGAGTTTTCTCACCATTTCTTGTCTTTACATTGTTATAAGTCAAGAATCGTTTTAAAAAATATTCAAATTTGGAACATGTCTTTTTAAGTTATTTTACATTCATTTCGTTTCAGAAAATTTGAAAAAAAAATTACTTTTGAAAATTGGATTTTTAAAATGTAAGTTAAATTGTTTGTTTTTTTTAATTTTATTTTAAATATTTTTAATTTTTTAAGTAAATATTTTTAAAAAGGATAAATTTGAAGCGTATATTTTTCTCTTTAATTAAATGAAAAAAAATTAAATTTGACAAATAATATTTATGATTAGAACGATTTTAAATTACCTTCTTAAAAAAGGAAATAAATTGATTAAAGAAATTTTCTAACTTTATGAGAAATTTTAGGATGTGATTTTGTTTACAAATTATATGGTTAATCATCACACACACACAAAAAAATCAAAATGAAATATAATATAAAATAAAATGTTCCCAGGTCCTTTAAACTAACAAACTAACATTGTTCCTTTAATTACATGCATTTCAATTTATGTCTAATCTTTTAAAACATCACGAATTATTTAAAAAATTATATCTCTGTGAGTTTGTAGATATCAAAATGGAAGTTTCTGTGTTTAAAATGGAAGTTTCTGGATAAGGAAAATTTTCCTAATTGGAAATTTTAACCTACGGGGGCCATATAAAAATGTAGTATTTGTATTTTCTCAAATAGACCCCCCCCCCCCCCCCCCGTCCCTGGAGTTGGAACTTATGTCATCAAACTTTAACTTTTTTTTTTTTAACTTTGCAAATGGAAGTATGTGTCTAGGGCCAATATTTAAGGAAATAGACTATTGTTTCGATCTCTATGAATCACACTGTATCTTATGCTATAATGCGAGCAAAAATTGTGTGTGCATGTAAATTTTATATTAAAAACGACTCTAACGATTTTGACGAAATTTTGTATTTTACCATTTTCGGGCACGAAAAGACCATTGGGCTAGGTCATGTGTTCGAGAAAATTCGATTAGTAGGTCATAATGGATCAAGGTCAAGCTAATTATATCTAAAAAACGGTTCAATCGATTTTGACTAAATTTTATATCCAATCGTGTTTCGTCGCGAGAAAACTATTGGGCTAAGTCACATGTTCGAGAAATTTCGATTAGTGGGTCATTTTTGGGTCCCTATGGGTCAAGTCAATTTAATCTAAAAAACGGCTCCAACGATTTTGACTAAATTTTTTATTCTGTCGTTTTGGATTATGAGAAGACCAATGGGCTAAGTCACAGATTAGAGAAAATTCGATTAGTGGGTCAAGCAAAGTTTATCTAGAAAACGGCTCTAACGATTTTGACGAAATTTCGTATTTTATCGTTTACGGGGGCGAGAATACCATTGAGCTTGGTCGCATGTTCAAGAACATTTGATTAGCGGGTCATTTTGGGTCACAGTGGGTCAGGGTCAAGCTAATTGAATCTAAAAAAAGGCCCAAAACATTTTGACAAAATTCTGTAATATACTGTTTCCGGGCATGAGATGACCATTGGGCTAGGTCTCAAGTTCGAGAAAAATCGATTAGTGGGTCACTGTGTGCCAAGCTATTTGTATAAAAAAACCGACTCAAACGATTTTATCAAAATTTTGTATTATACAGTTTCTGGGCCTGAGTAGACCATTGGGCTAAGTCATATGTTCGAGAAAATTCAATTAGTGGGGCATTTTTGGGTCACTGTGGATCAAGCTAAATGTATCTAAAATAACGGCTCAAAACATTATAGCAAAATTTTGTATTATATCGTTCCTGAGCATGAGAATACCATTGAGCTAAGTCACATGTTCGGGAAAATTTGGTTTGTGGGTCACTGTGGGGCAAGCTAACTGTATCTTTAAAAAAAGGCTCAAACGATTTTGACAATTTTTGTATTATACTGTTTCCGGGCACGAGAAGATCAGTGGGTTAGGTCACATGTTCGAGAAAATTCGATTAATGGGTCACTGTGGGTCAAGTTAATTTTATCTAGAAAACAGCTTTAATGATTTTGATTAAATTTTGCTTTCTATCATTTTCGGGTTCGAGAAGACCATTGGTCTAGGTCGCATGCTCAAGAAAATTCGATTAACCAGTCATTTTGGGTCACTATGGGTGAAGGTTTAGCTAATTTTATCTAAAAAATGGCTCAAACGATTTTGACAAAATTTCTCAGTACACCGTTTCCTAGCATGGGAAGACCATTGGGATAGGTCAGATGTTCGATAAATTTAGATTAGTAGGTCCTTTTTGGGTTACCGTGGGTCAAGTTAATTTTATCTATAAAATGACTTTAGCGATTTTGACTAAATTTCGTATTCATTCGTTTTCGGGTACGAGAAGAGCATTGGTTTGGTCGTGTGTTCGAAGAATTTCGGTTAGTGGGTCGCTATGTCTTAATATCATGCCAATTTTATCTAAACAGCAAAAATTATACAGTGAGAATGAAATATCAAATTGAACGCAAGACTAATTTCGACCGAGCTTAGCTCGGTCATGCCCTCTAGTAGAGTATATATAATTAAAATGGAATCACATGTGTGCGGGAAAGATAATACAAAAATTAAACCTGTTGTCGTTGCATATATTATCTTTTTCTAAGCTGATAAAAGACTTTTTGAAACCACAGTCAATTAAAATAGAAAAAATTGCCAATTACGAAAACTTCCATAAACATTAACGAGGGAAGCCATGGGAATCAACTTAGAAAAAGATAATATATGCAACGATTTTACACATTCAACTATCGACACTCGTTGGCGGAGAATGTTGGAGGAAAGGGAAAAACGAAAGCGAGAAGAGGAGAAGTTCTCATGTGAACTGCAAAACAACATCATTTCAAACTGCTGAAGCCTCCGGACAGAGGTGAAAGCTGTTTTTTTCGAAAAAGAGCTGGAAAGTAGTATAGGCGATGCCTTGCACATAATATGCTTGTTGTATAGCATATTTTTAAATTGTTAGAATATAAGATTTCTTTAGAAAAATGATGAAAATATGTCTTAGACTTTTTATGAAAAATAACGAAATATTTCTTATAGAAATTGATTTTAATGTAAATGTATATAAACAAGATAAAGAAATTTTTAAATGAAAAAATAATTAAGTCATGGTGTTTTTTTAAATATATATAACTGTAATAACAGATAAGGGAAAAATTTCTGTATTATGATAGCTACTATGATAATAATACCTGAAGAGATGTGGTATAGGATAATTATAATATGGGCATTATAAAAGACGGTGATTTATGTCGATAAAAATTAATTAAATTAAAAAAAATGTTTTTTACAAATCAAATACAAAATGGCTGTAGACCAGTGTAAAGTTCAATGAGGGAACTTTCCATATCCTTATTTGTTTTCTGTTATTATAATGTTTTGATATAAATAATTTTGAGTGAAACCCTTAACTAATAAAAAAAAATTCTGTTTCTTGTTATGAACATGAATTTCACTGATTTTAATCTGTTGATGTAATATAAAATAATGAAATATTTAACTGTATTTTCTTTTATTACAGGTAAAAAGATGTCTGAAATTATTTTCACAGAAGAACTTATGGTAATCAGAAGATAAAAAAAAAATAAATCCATGACATTACAAATTAACAAAATTAGTGTAAATCCGTGTTCATATTAGGGTATTTTTTCTCGCTCTTGATGAGGAAAAATTTTATTTCTAAAGCACATGGAAAAAAATTCCTGAATTTTTTTTTATCAAGCTAGCAAAATATGGATTTTTATCCATCTATTTCATATATTTATTAACATTATCAATTTATTTTCACCACTTTACTTTATATTGAATTTAAATTGAAGAAACTTTGTGTACGCATTGCTATAGTATGTATTTTTTAAATTACTACTTTTTTGTAAGTAGTTCTGAATTAATTTAAAAGTCAGGCAGATCATAAATTTAAAAAACATGCAGTAATTAAAACTGCCGTAAAAAAAAAAGATTTTCAATGGAACAATATTTGAACAATGACTTCCTTAAGCATACGAATGAAAAGCCTTTTGTCTGCGAAGTTTGTAATAAAGGGTTTTCTCAGAAGACCAATTTGAATAAACATCTTCTAGTGCATACAAATGAAAAGCCATTTACTTGCAATATATGCAACAAAAAAATTTCTCAGAAGTCTAACTTGATAACACACCTTCGCACACATACAAATGAGAAACCATTTGTTTGTGAACTATGTAATAAAAGATATTCTCATAAAAATCGATTAGATTCACATCTTGCTACTATCCATACAAATGAGAAGTCTTTTGTTTGTGAAGTCTGTAACAAAAGCTTTGCTACTAAAAGTAAGTTAACAGCACACTTTCAAATCCATACAAATGAAAAATCTTTTGCCTGTGAAATATGCAATAAAAAATTTTCTCTGAAAAGTAACTTAAATACCCATGTTCGTATCCACTCAAGCGAGAAGCCTTATAATTGTGAAATATGTAACAGAAAATTTTCTCAGAAAGTTAACTTGGATACTCATAGCCGCACACATACTAAAGAGAAGCCCTTTGTTTGCCAAATTTGTAACAAAAGTTTTGCTCAAAAACATATTTTAATGTCACACTTGCTCATCCATACAAATGAGAAACCGTTTGCTTGTGAAGTCTGTAACAAAAGATTTTCTCATAAAAATAGCTTAAATGCACACTTTTTCATTCATACAAATAATTCAAAACCTTTTGTATGTGAAGTATGTAATAAAGGTTTTTCTCAAAAATGTAACTTGAATACTCATATACTCATTCATACAAGTGAGAAGCGCTTCAGTTGTGAAGTATGCGACAAAAAATTTTCGCAGAAAATTAGCTTGGATACACATAGACTCACACATACGAAGAAAAAGCCTTTTGTTTGCGAGATCTGTAACAAAACTTTTTCTCAGAAAGGTTGCTTGAATCGACATAACCTCACGCATACGAATGAGAAGCCCTTTGTTTGTGAAATCTGTAACAAAAAATTTTCTAGAAGTAATTGTTTAAGTGCACACCTACTCATCCATACAAATGAGAAACCTTATGTTTGTGAAATCTGTAACAAAAGCTTTTCACATAAAACTAGCTTAAAAGTACACTTTTTAATTCATACTAGCAATTCAAAACCTTTTGTTTGTGTAGTATGCAACAAAGGTTTTTCCCAAAAGTGTAACTTGAATACTCATATTCTCATTCATACAAGTGAGAAACGCTTTAGTTGTGGAATATAAAATAAAAAAAAATTCTCTTAAATATTTATATTCGTATTATCTGCAACGTGAAGGACTGTAACTAACTGTCTGACTGTAACTAAGATGATAGACTCCTTAATTGGCAATAAGTAACTATTAAATAATCGCACTGTAATCATAAACCTAAAATTATAGAAGCAAGTTTCGGTATTTTTATGTTAGCCTATACAAATTTCGCCAACAGCAGTTTTTTTTTTCTTTTTGCTTGGGTAAATTAGAAACAGATTTTTGATGTTGAAATATTTTCTTTTTAATTTGTGGTATTTATTCTCATTTTTCTTGGGTATTTAAATGAAATGAGTGAAAAGTTTATATTTTAAATGAAATACGAATGATGATGGGAACATTTACTGCAATTTATTATATGTGCCTGGCTGACATAAAAGTACTCAAGTTTGTTTTAAAAAGATGCAACATATAAAACATGCTTTAAAAGTATTTTATTTCTTATTATCGAAGTAAAATGAATTATTAGAGTTATTTTCAAATCAACTACAACTTTAGGATTGTTTTTGCATAGAAAATTTGGTTTAAGCACAAAAAATGGTTGTTATTAATATTTTGTGGTTTAACCCTCAGAAAGAAAGTGATCATTTATGAGTTTCGCAGCGTTTTAGAAAAGAAAAGTTTAATAACTGATGATTTTGATTGATGTTACTTTTAAATACTAATGTTTCATGGGGTTTTTTTTTAAGAATTTTGACCAAGGAAAATGTTATTCTTATAGACCGGGCATCGGCTGCCCAAACCATCACCTCTGTCTATCCTTTAGCAAATCCTTGTACACTAACAATCCAGTACACTAACAAGGAAGGTCTCCTGACAAGGTATACTCAGAATATGTTGAAAAAAATTCTAGTAAAACTACTCAGGTATGTAATAAAGCATCAGTTAAATTTAGCATCGAAATTCCAGTAGAAAGTCTGTAAAAAATAAAATACTATCGAATGTTTGGCGCGAAAATACGAAAGCGACACGCGATTTGGCGAGTAGGATTTTTTCCCGCCAAAAGCAAAGGATTTTAAAGCATCTGAAAATTGCTTCTTAATTAATTTTTAGAATGCGTGTAAATAGTATTTAATGAATTTAAACTTAAACAATGAGAAAGTTTAATGCATGTATTTTTTGTATTATATATTTATGTTGCTCGTTCCTGCAGTTATTTAAGATTATCACTGTTAAAATAATTTCATATATAAAAAATATTTTCATATTGAGAAATATATTTTCATATATTTAAGCGTGTTCCAAAATAAAGGCTAGGTGAAGAATGCTGCAGTTATGCATTTCAATATCGGAGAAGTTTTTGTTTCCATAGAAACAAAATTAAATCGACAGTGCTCAATTTGACTTAATTTTTAGATTGAAACAATTTTAATTAAAATTATTAATTTTAATTAAATATTGTTTTAATTCACAAAATTTCGTAGTTAACTTTCATTATAAATATATATATGACAAAACTATAGTTGAAACAAAATAAAACTGATAAAACTAAAGTTATTTAAATTAAATTTATTTAAACAAGTTCATCATGAAACATTTTTACCTTAAAGAGTATTTGACACAAAAAAGTATTTTTTGAAATTTTATTCCGTCGCCAACCTGTGATAAATCGCTAAATAACGAAATTTTCATTATCTTTTACGGACACTCTATCGAGTTTCCGCCGAAAATTTTATGTAAACATATCTATCCTCATGAGAAAAACATTCTATATTTTTTCAGATTTTTCGGAATATGACCGTATGGAGACCTTCCTTGTAAGTAAAATGTATGCAGGGCTGGCGCAACCATCAAGCAAACGAGCCCGCACCAGCTAAAGTCTTATTAGGATCCTGGAGCATCTCTATACAATTCAAAATAACTTTGCAGAATCTTGTATAAAATAATGATATTATATTCTAAATTTGTCTTTAAATGTGTTTTCGAGAGGGGGGGGGGGGTTGTATTAATTTTATATTTTACAGCCAAAGCTGACGTACTAGCCAGAGAGTGTATAGATGTGAAGATTCTGAAAGTAACCGTAAAAGAAAAAGAAAATATTCTAAAATAGGGATGCACAACCTGTGGCCCGCGAATTGTCAATTTGCTACGGGAAAATTGAAATTTTCGTCAGTCAGTTAAGAATCGCGAATTTCGTTGATCGGGTGCGGAAAAATAGCGAATTTTGTCGATGAGGCTCGGAAAAAAATGTAAATTTTCTATCGGGCTGGGAAAAATTGCGAATTTCGTTGGTCGGAACGGGAAAATCGCGAATTTCGTTGATGATGTGTGGAAAAATTGCAAATTTTGCCGATGATCCGCGGAAGAATTGCAAGTTTTGTTGCTCATCTGCGGCAAAATCTTGAGTTTCGTCAGTCGCGAGAAGAAGTCGCGAATTTCGTCGATTTGCCGCAGGAAAAAATAGCAAATTTCGTCGATTTGCCGCAGGAAAAAATAGCAAATTTCGTCAGTCAATTAAGAATCACGAAGTTCGTCGATCGTGTGCGGAAAAATCAAGAAATTTGTTGAAAAGTCTCAAAATTCGTTGATCGGCTGTGGAAAAATCGCGTGTTTCATCTGTTTATTGCGAATTTCGTCAATTTACTGTGGAAAAAATTGCAAATTTTGTCAGAATCAGTTACGAATCGCGTATTTCGTTGATCGAGTACGGAAAAATCGCAACTTTCGGCGATCAGATGCGGAAAAATCGCTAATTTCGTCGATCATTCGCGGGAAGATCGCAAATTACACTGTTAAAAATAAAGTGCGATGTTTCACCAAGAAAATGGTTAAAAGTCGCTGAAATTTAGCTGCAACCAAGATATAGGTGATAAGTTTCACCAGTTTATTGGTGCTTTCATAAATACCATTATATTAGTGAAATGTTAAACCATGATTCAGGTTTTTTATAAATCCAATTTTCTGGTGAAAGGTTGAACCATAAATCAGGATTTTTTTAATCCAATTTTATAGTGAAAGGTTGAACCATAAATCAGGGTTTTTTTAAATCCAATTTTCTGGTAAAAGTTTGAACCATAATTCAGTTTTTTTTAAATCGAATTTTCTGGTAAAAGGTTGAACCACAAATCAGGATTGTTTTTAAATCCAATTTTCTGGTGAAAGGTTTAACCATGATTCAGAGTTTTTTTAAATAACATTTTCTGGTGAAATGTTAAATCATAATTCAAGGTTTTCTCTATTCCAATTTTTCGGTTAAAGGTTGAACCACGATTCAGGATTTTCTCTCATCTTTATGAGGAAAGGTTACACCGGATTGTAGTTTTCTTTTTTTTCCCCTCACTTTGGTTTTCAATTTATCATTTTATTGTATAATAAACAAAATTTCAGATTATGCGAGATTATATTGCAGTAGGGAAAGCATATATATATATTTTTTCATTAAACCGAACATTATTAAATTTTTAATTATTGATTCGATTGTCTTTGAAACATATTTAAAAAACAAATGTAAACCAGTTTGATCTAATTTGATTTCACAAAGTAACTGCATTTTTTTTTTTCTTCTCACAAATATTACCATTCTGTCATTGTACTTTTTGGAATATTTCTCTGCACTCACTTACACTTAGTCCATTTAGTGCTTGCTTATTCACAAAAAAATATTAAAAAAATAATAATTTTCTTAGATTTAAATGCATACCCAGTTTTTATTATATTTTAATTTAAACAATGGCTGAATGAATTTCTTCAACCAATATTAATTTTTGCACAGGTTTGAAAAAGTTTTTTCCACAATGCAGTTAGCTGCTGCTTTCATGATCTGTAATTGTTTTTTTTTTTTTTTTTTTTTTTTTTTTTTTAATTGTTGTGAATCTATAGATGGGCGATTCCATGGAGAGTTTCACACACATAACGCAGGCTTTAATTTGCATTTATTCAATTATTTATTAAATTTTAATGTTAATTCTGATTTTAAGTGGTATGGTAAATAAGTTATTGATATATTTTTAAATTTAAATGTGTGGCAATAAAACTCACAGAAGTATATCATTTAATTTCATTACTCAAAATGTGCTTTTTTTCTACTTCAGAAAAAAAAGCACAGTTTGAGTATGAAATTAAATTATATATTTCTGTGAGTTTTACTTACACACATTTAAACTAAAAAATATGTTAATAACTTATTTACCATACCACCTAAAATCAGAATTAACATTAAAATATAATAAATAATTGAATAAATGCAAATTAAAGCCTGCGTTATGTGTGTGACTCTCCACATGGAATCGCCCAGATGCTGAAATTTTTATATTATACAGTTTTCAAATTTTTACCTTCTTTTCACAAAACAAAAAATAAAAGTATTTTAATTAGCAAAAAATATTTATAGACATTTCTGCATATACTTAATATAAAGGTACAATTGTTACACATATGAAAATTTCACATATTTTCACTATTTTAAGTTACATAATTTTTAATAGTACTATTTTTGAACAGTAAAATTGACTAAAAAAAATTTTTTCTACTGTTGCTGACATATATCGACAGTAACAATCTAAGCAATCCACTTCCCCTTTTCCTCAAATTGAATTATTGTCACATAATTTTCATTTTTACGTCGTTAAAAGGGGGGGGGGGGTTGCAATGTGAAATGCAATTAAATTAAATCTGTATTTCAATTTACTGATTTTTCATAGTTTTAAAAATAATTTTCAAGCATGATTCTTTTAAAAATTTATACTGCACACAGCTCGATTATGCAAAATTAGCTCATTTGGATATAAAAACAACAACAACAAAAAAAAAACTCAGAATTTGTTTCTGCTTAACATTCAATAATGAATATAACACTTTTCAATAAATAAAGACAAAACATAACGGATACATAATAAAAGTATATGCATAAACACTGAAATAATCAGCATGAAAAAGGCAGCTATAAGTAGCAGAATCCATTTAACCTCTAATATCAGCTAATACAAAAGTATTACTTTAAATTTTAAAGCTTTTTTTAAATACACAATGTACATCCATAGTATATTAAATACTTACTTTGAAGGGTTAATTTAATAACAGCAGTGTCGCCACCAAGCGACTAATTATTGTTACATATATATTTTTTCAGTATTCCTAAATGATAATCTATAATGACAATTTATTTATTTTTTAACAATACTCGTAGAGAAGAAAAATATTCACCAACAGCAGCCTTGCAATAGCTGAAAAAAGAAATGATTACAGGCACAATTAAATAGCAACACATTTAAGTTGGTTTGCGGTATGCCGCTCCATTTATTGAAAATACAAATTATATAATCATTAGATTATATGTATAGTATGTCAGACTAATATTTATTGTAATATAATATCATTTTACATAGAGTTTCTCTCAGACAGTTTTAGGAGGGTGCTGCACTCTGTCTGACCATTCAGGTCATCAAATATTTAAATTCTTGAAGCTTAGTATATTCTGAATCAGGATTTCAGTCAGGTAAAATGGAAGAGATCCAAGCATCAGGTTAATTTCTCCACCTGTTTTAAATGAAAGAGTAAATATTTTAAGACATAAAATTGTTTCTTGTGCAGACATAACAATAAAAGTCAAATTTCACACAGGGGAAATAATCAAAAAATTAAACAGCATATAATTCAAATCTCTTTTACAAGGAAATCTTCAGCATTTGAAAAATCAATCAGTGTTCGAAATCATTGATGGTCCACTGATCAGAAAAAACCAAAAATGATATTGGACATTGGACCATTAATTTGAAAATTTTAGTAGTCAGCAGGATCAATAACTTGTTCCCCCTTCTCTCACAGGGTCACACTCACAGGTAAACTTGAGTTTTCCCGTCCCAGAGAAAACCACAACCAAGCAAAAATCACACAATTTTATTTATTTAAAAAAATAAATAAATAAAACTGCATTAAACGTAAACCTTAGTCAATTGAAATATTGGAAATATCTAAATAATTTTATAGTTTTTCTTTATGTACTGTTTATTTAATTTTTAGTCATAATTTTACATTTTATTATGTTGAAAATTTTGGATAACTGCAAAGTAAGTTTGTAAGAAAAGACTGCAGAATTCTCCAATTGTTAGGTAGAAGGAGAATATTGTGAAATTCTTGAATCAAATGTGGAAAAATATTGCAAAAAGTGTCAGCTGGTTGAGGAAAAAAATTCGTCAATTGTGATTAACAAAAACTGACGTTTGCCATTTGGCTGCAATAGGGTGTCAACGATTTTAATCAGTTGATTTAAATCAACGATTAAATCATGATTTTAATCAACTGATTTTTTGTTTAAATCATTGATTAAAAACACAAATTTTCTAAATTTTAAAATGACATATAAAATTATTAAAATCTAAGATGAACAGAAGTAGAAAACCAAAATAATAAGTGGCATTTTTAGAAAAGACGATACTCTTCGTTTTATGATTTTGAATTTTTATGAGCGAATGTTATTAATCATGGTCAAATGTTTATAAAATTGAATTAAGACACTCTATTCATTCAAGGAATGCAGTAATTCCCTCACAAAAGAAAATAATCATGAATGTAAATGATGTTATATCAAATACAGGGTGTAAAAAAATCATGATTTAAAAAATCTGATTTTTTTTATTTAAATCGGATTTTTTTTTATTTTTTTCCCTGTGTTAGAATATTAAACATCTACCAAGAATTAAGCATTTCAAAAATGAATAACCCTCCAATAACATAATCTATGTTTTTTTTTTAATTAATAAAATTTTAATTATGTAATTATAGAAATTTAAAAAAAACTGCAAATTAAAAATTTCTTTAGTAGCATATAACATTAGGTGCACTAATATTTTGTAATAATTATATAAACCAATATTAAATACTCCTTATATTTTAAAGTTATTGATAAATTGCAAATTTATGATACAGATTAAATTTAGTGATTATTAAACAATTAACTGTTTAATTAAGAACACAATCTACATTTTTGAAAAAGTGGTTGAAAAAAAAGGTGATAAATAATCGTTTGATAAATTCATAAAGCGGCCAATAATTTTACACAGGTTCTAAAGCATATTTATGTCAAATTGATCAAAAATTGTAGCAATGTATACAGCAAACTCACACATAATTTATAAATAGATTACAAAAATTGTATTTTGAAATTTAAATCAGATTGTTTCCCCACAACATTAAAATATCTGAATAGCTACTAAATATTATAATATTTTGAAGTTATTTAACATTTAGTTAGATGTTTTTTTAAATGTATAATACTTCTTTTTACACAGTTTAACATTGTTATAATTAACAATAACAAATATTACAGTTTTTACAAGTGATTTAGTGATAATTTTCATTACTGATTATAATGCTTTTTTACTCTATTTCAAAAAATCAGAAAATATGTGATTTTATCATCTGATTTAAATCAGTTGATTAAAATCACTGACACTCTATTGCTATGTTTATTGTATATAAAAGAATGAATAATTTGATTATTAAAAGGAAATTCTGACATTGTAAGTTATATTAGATTTAAATATCATTTTTAAATTAAATGCTTTTTATGTTAGAGAAAAACCATGCATTTTACAAACTTACTGTACTTAAATTTTTCCCAATACTCAGGAATTACACTTAGAAACAATTATTTAAAACTTTGTTTTGTGTATTCATAAGTGGGTTATTCTCTGCAATACTGCAAAAAGTGCTTCCCAGCCATATAAATGCTCTTAATTTTATTACATTTTTATTTATTTTTATTAGAAGATCTAAACATAGTTTATTAGGGGCAAAAAGTAAAATTTAAAAATAAATTAATTTAGTATTTAAAAATATAATATATATCATGCAAACGTCATTCCCTCACCTTTCCCCCACATGTACTACCATATTTTATTGCCTATTTCTTTCCATCCAGAAATAAAAATAATTAAAAATACCCTAAGCAAAATAAAGTTCTTATTTGATACATTACAAAAAATAATAAAAATATTAATTTTTACTATTATTATATAGTCTACTCAATCAATTATATGTTTCCCCATGTTAGACCATCATTCCCTCACACATTGCTATTATCTCAAATATCTACCACTAATGAGCAGTAGCAGTCTAGCATCCTTCACAGAGAAGAAGCTATTTTGAGCACTTGTCAGTCCAGCAACATAAATTGGTGGTGTAAGATTTTGTTAATTTTACAGAATTTTTTTTTTAGTCAGTATATCCGGAAGCGTTTTTATTAGCAGTCATTCCCTCACACAGAATATTCATTTTTTTGTAAATATAAAAAATTCTAATTTTATCATACATTATATATTAAGTGTTTCTCTTAAAGGAAACAGTTTGGATTTCTTCATAATTTTGCATTTCCCCCCTACAACTAGTAAAAATGTCTTATTTCATCATTCCCTCACATTTTTTATTTTATTTTTTCCACAAATTTTTATTTTATTTTTTTTTTTTTTTGTTAAGTCAAATTTTTAAAACAATTTCTGTTGCTATTAAAATCTTCAATAATTGTCTGATTTCTTACCATTTATCTAATTTTTATGAAAATTTACATATGCATCAAATTCAAGTCAGACTGCTGGCCAAATTTGCAAGTATTGTAGAGAACAACCCAAGTCACAATACCTGTAGAAACTATCCAAATTATGTTCATCTCAGATTTGAATACTTTTATGTCATTTTAAACATTTAGAAAATTTTTGATTTTAATCAATGATTTAAAAAAAAAAATCACTTTATTAAAATCATGATTCAAATCGCTGATTTAAATCATTAACATCCTGATCAAATATAAAGACAATAATAGAAAAAAAAATCTGGATACATGTAACTTTTAAAAACTATTCTTAAAAATCATATAAATCTCTTTTTTTTTTCATTATTTTGTTTGTATAAATTGCTTTAAACATGGTAACTAATGTTTAAGATACTGATAGAGATATATATTATAAGTTTTTAAAAGTAATAAGTTGCATTTTTAGAAAAGGCGATACTCTTCGTTTTATGAATTTGAATTTTTATAAGAGAATGTGATTATTTATGGTCAAATGTTTATAAAATTGAATAAGGCACTCTATTCATTCAAGGAATGCAGTAATTCCCTCACAAAACAAATTTATCATGAATGTAAATGATGTTACATCAAATATAAAGACAATAATAGAAAAAAAAAAATCTGGATACACGTAACTCTTTCAAAACAATCCTTAAAATTCATATAAATCTCTTTTTTTTTTATTATTTTGTTTGTATAAATTACTTTAAACATGGTAACTAATGTTTAAGATACTGATAGAGATATATATTATAAGTTTTTAAAAGCAATAAGTTGCATTTTTAGAAAAAGCGATACTCTTCGTTTTATGAATTTGAATTTTTATGAGAGAATGTTATTCATGGTCAAATGTTTATAAAATTGAATTAAGGCACTCTATTCATTCAAGGAATGCAGTAATTCCCTCACAAAAGAAAATTATCATGAATGTAAATGATGTTATATCAAATATAAAGACAATAATAGAAAAAAAAAAATCTGGATACATGTAACTTTTTAAAAACAATGCTTAAAATTCATATAAATCTCTTTTTTTTATTATTTTGTTTGTATAAATTACTTTAAACATGGTAACTAATGTTTAAGATACTGATAGAGATATATATTATAAGTTTTTTAAAGTAATAAGTTGCATTTTTAGAAAAGGCGATACTCTTCGTTTTATGAATTTGAATTTTTATGAGCGAATGTTGTTATTCATCGTCAAATGTTTATAAAATTGAATTATGGCACTCTATTCATTCAAGGAATGCAGTAATTCCCCCAGAACACAAAATTATCATGAATGTAAATGATGTTACATCAAATATAAAGACAATAATAGAAAAAAAAAAAATCTGGATACATGCAACTTTTTAAAAACAATGCTTAAAATTCATATAAATCTCTTTTTTTTATTATTTTGTTTGTATAAATTACTTTAAACATGGTAACTAATGTTTAAGATACTGATAGAGATATATATTATAAGTTTTTTAAAGTAATAAGTTGCATTTTTAGAAAAGGCGATACTCTTCGTTTTATGAATTTGAATTTTTATGAGGGAATGTTGTTATTCATCGTCAAATGTTTATAAAATTGAATTATGGCACTCTATTCATTCAAGGAATGCAGTAATTCCCCCAGAACACAAAATTATCAAGAATGTAAATGATGTTACATCAAATATAAAGACAATAATAGAAAAAAAAAAATCTGGATACATGCAACTTTTTAAAAACAATGCTTAAAATTCATATAAATCTCTTTTTTTTATTATTTTGTTTGTATAAATTACTTTAAACATGGTAACTAATGTTTAAGATACTGATAGAGATATATATTATAAGTTTTTAAAAGTAATAAGTTGCATTTTTAGAAAAGGCGATATTCTTCGTTTTATGAATTTGAATGAGCGAATGTTATTATTCATCGTCAAATGTTTATAAAATTGAATTATGGCACTAAATTCTTTCATGGAATGCAGTAATTCTCTCATAAAACAAAATTATCATGAATGTAAATGATGTTATATCAAATATAAAGACAATAATAGAAAAAAAAAAAATCTGGATACATGTAACTTTTTCAAAACAATGCTTAAAATTCATATAAATCTCTTTTTTTTATTATTTTGTTTGTATAAATTACTTTAAACATGGTAACTAATGTTTAAGATACTGATAGAGATATATATTATAAGTTTTTAAAAGTAATAAGTTGCATTTTTAGAAAAGGCGATATTCTTCGTTTTATGAATTTGAATGAGCGAATGTTATTATTCATCGTCAAATGTTTATAAAATTGAATTATGGCACTAAATGCTTTCATGGAATGCAGTAATTCTCTCATAAAACAAAATTATCATGAATGTAAATGATGTTATATCAAATATAAAGACAATAATAGAAAGAAAAAAAATCTGGATACATGTAACTTTTTCAAAACAATGCTTAAAATTCATATAAATCTCTTTTTTTTATTATTTTGTTTGTATAAATTACTTTAAACATGGTAACTAATGTTTAAGATACTGATAGAGATATATATTATAAGTTTTTAAAAGTAATAAGTTGCATTTTTAGAAAAGGCGATACTCTTCGTTTTATGAATTTGAATTTTTATGAGCGAATGTTGTTATTCATCGTCAAATGTTTATAAAATTGAATTATGGCACTCTATTCATTCAAGGAATGCAGTAATTCCCCCAGAACACAAAATTATCATGAATGTAAATGATGTTACATCAAATATAAAGACAATAATAGAAAAAAAAAATCTGGATACATGTAACTTTTTCAAAACAATGCTTAAAATTCATATAAATCTCTTTTTTTTATTATTTTGTTTGTATAAATTACTTTAAACATGGTAACTAATGTTTAAGATACTGATAGAGATATATATTATAAGTTTTTAAAAGTAATAAGTAGCATTTTTAGAAAAGGCAATACTCTTCGTTTTATGAATTTGAATTTTTATGAGAGAATGTGATTATTTATGGTCAAATGTTTATAAAATTGAATAAGGCACTCTATTCATTCAAGGAATGCAGTAATTCCCTCACAAAACAAAATTATCATGAATGTAAATGATGTTACATCAAATATAAAGACAATAATAGAAAAAAAAAGTCTGGATATATGTAATTTTTTAAAAACAATGCTTAAAATTCATATAAATCTCTTTTTTTTATTATTTTGTTTGTATAAATTACTTTAAACATGGTAACTAATGTTTAAGATACTGATAGAGATATATATTATAAGTTTTTAAAAGTAATAAGTTGCATTTTTAGAAAAGGCGTTACTCTTTGTTTTATGAATTTGAATTTTTATGAGCGAATGTTGTTATTCATCGTCAAATGTTTATAAAATTGAATTATGGCACTCTATTCATTCAAGGAATGCAGTAATTCCCCCAGAACACAAAATTATCATGAATGTAATTGATGTTACATCAAATATAAAGACAATAATAGAAAAAAAAAATCTGGATACATGTAACTTTTTCAAAACAATGCTTAAAATTCATATAAATCTCTTTTTTTTTATTATTTTGTTTGTATAAATTACTTTAAACATGGTAACTAATGTTTAAGATACTGATAGAGATATATATTATAAGTTTTTAAAAGTAATAAGTTGCATTTTTAGAAAAGGCGATACTCTTCGTTTTATGAATTTGAATTTTTATGAGCGAATGTTGTTATTCATCGTCAAATGTTTATAAAATTGAATTATGGCACTCTATTCATTCAAGGAATGCAGTAATTCCCCCAGAACACAAAATTATCATGAATGTAAATGATGTTACATCAAATATAAAGACAATAATAGAAAAAAAAAAAATCTGGATACATGTAACTTTTTCAAAACAATGCTTAAAATTCATATAAATCTCTTTTTTTTATTATTTTGTTTGTATAAATTACTTTAAACATGGTAACTAATGTTTAAGATACTGATAGAGATATATATTATAAGTTTTTAAAAGTAATAAGTAGCATTTTTAGAAAAGGCAATACTCTTCGTTTTATGAATTTGAATTTTTATGAGCGAATGTTATTATTCATCGTCAAATGTTTATAAAATTGAATTAAGGCACTCTATTCATTCAAGGAATGCAGTAATTCCCTCACAAAACAAAATTATCATTAATGTAAATGATGTTACATCAAATATAAAGACAATAATAGAAAAAAAAAATCTGGATACATGTAATTTTTTCAAAACAATGCTTAAAATTCATATAAATCTCTTTTTTTTATTATTTTGTTTGTATAAATTACTTTAAACATGGTAACTAATGTTTAAGATACTGATAGAGATATATATTATAAGTTTTTAAAAGTAATAAGTTGCATTTTTAGAAAAGGCGATACTCTTCGTTTTATGAATTTGAATTTTTATGAGCGAATGTTATTATTCATCGTCAAATGTTTATAAAATTGAATTAAGGCACTCTATTCATTCAAGGAATGCAGTAATTCCCTCACAAAACAAAATTATCATTAATGTGAATGATGTTATATCAAATATGAAAACAATAATAGAAAAAAAAAATCTGTATACATGTAACTTTTTAAAAACAGTGCTTAAAAATCATAAATATTTATTATTATTATTATTATTTTGTTTGTATAAATTACTTTAAACATGGTAACTAATGTTTAAGATACTGATAGAGATATATACTATAAGTTTTTAAAAGTAAAAAGTTGCATGTTTAGAAAAGGCGATACTCTTCGTTTTATGAATTTGAATTTTTATGAGAGAATGTTATTATTCATGATCAAATGTTTATAAAATTGAGTTAAGACACTCTATTCATTCAAGGAATGCACTATTTCACTCACAAAATAGAATTTATACCACACATTAAAACAATAATTCAAACGAATTTCGCTTCGGATATAATGCAGATCGGAAATACTTTAGGCTTAAGCAAAATATCCAGCATTTGCCGGTAAAAGAAATACGTTGATACGAAATTTTGTTTACGAGAGTTACAGTAAAACATTATTATGTGTATAACAGTAAAATAAACAATCACTAGTGCACTTACTTCGAGTATTTCATGGATTGACATGGCGAAAACTAAACCTGGATACCAGTATCCACGTTTCTGCTTGAGATATCCAAGTTTTGATTCGGCATCGGCAGAGCGGAAGACGCCATTAAAGTTTATCGATTGTTGCCACTCAACGATAACAAATGTTGAACCATAATTTCGGATATAGTGCATCCGACATGTAATTATCTTTTCCAGACATTTTTACTGGACCTTATGCACGCGACCTGAGATCGAGGCTAAAATTCGTCTGCTGGCGGTATTTACACGTGCATTTCACTGGCCCCGCCCCATACTCATTTTGAAAATTCAACAGCACCATTCGTTTGTGCTACGTTTGTGCTGGTTTGTGCCGCAAAAATTTTCGTTTGTGCCACTTCCGTTCTCTCGTTATAACGAACACAATGGGGCGGGGCCAGTGAAACGACAGCCCCGCCCCATCAATGAAATCAAAATTTTATTACTGCATTCGTTTGTGCTAGGTTTGTGCTGGTTTGTGCCGCAAAAATTTTCGTTTGTGCCACTTTCGTTCTCTCGTTATAACGAACACAATGGGGCGGGGCCAGTGAAACGACAGCCCCGCCCCATCAATGAAATCAAAATTTTATTACTGCATTCGTTTGTGCTAGGTTTGTGCTGGTTTGTGCCGCAAAAATTTTCGTTTGTGCCACTTTCGTTCTCTCGTTATAACGAACACAATGGGGCGGGGCCAGTGAAACGACAGCCCCGCCCCATCAATGAAATCAAAATTTTATTACTGCATTTGTTTGTGCTACGTTTGTGCTGGTTTGTGCCGCAAAAAGTTTCGTTTGTGCCACTTCCGTTCTCTCGTTATAACGAATTATTATAATTCAAGGTCAAATAAAGAAAATCACTTATAAAAATCGTAAATAACTACATGTCACGAAATGAAATATGTAAATCTTTAGTCCCATGTAAATGTCGGTTTGTGCCGCAAAAAGTTTCGTTTGTGCCATTCTGGTTCCCTCGATATAACGAATTTTCCACTATTTCAACAAAACGACCATTTCAGTGGCCCCGCCCCATCAACGAAATCTAAATTGTATTACGGCATTCGTTTGTGCTACGTTTGTGCTGGTTTGCGCCGCAAAAAGTTTAGTTTGTGCCACTTCCGTTCTCTCGTTATAACGAATTTTTCAATTTCAAGGTCAAATAAAGAAAATCACTTATAAAAATCGCAAATAATTACATGTCACGATATAAAATACTTAAATCTTTAGTCCCATGTAAATGTCGGTTTGTGCCGCAAAAAGTTTCGTTTGTGCCATTCTGGTTCCCTCGATATAACAAATTTTCCACTATTTCAACACAGAACGACCATTTCAGTGGCCCCGCCCCATCAACAAAATCTAAATTGTATTACGGCATTCGTTTGTGCTACGTTTGTGCTGGTTTGTACCGCAAAAAGTTTCGTTTGTGCCACTTCCGTTCTCTCGTTATAACGATTTTTTCAATTTCAAGGTCAAATAAAGAAAATCACTTATAAAAATCGCAAATAATTACATGTCACGATATGAAATACTTAAATCTTTAGTCCCATGTAAACTTCGGTTTGTGCCGCAAAAAGTTTCGTTTGTGCCATTCTGGTTCCCTCGATATAACGAATTTTCCACTATTTCAACACAGAACGACCACTTCAGTGGCCCCGCCCCATCAACGAAATCTAAATTGTATTACGGCATTCGTTTGTGCTACGTTTGTGCTGGTTTGTGCCGCAAAAAGTTTCGATTGTGCTACTTCCGTTCTCTCGATATAACGAATTTTTATAATGCAAAGTCAAATAAAGAAAATCACTTATAAAAATCGTAAATAACTACATGTCACGAAATGAAATACGTAAATCTTTAGTCCCATGTAAATGTCGGTTTGTGCCGCAAAAAGTTTCATTTGTGCCATTCTGGTTCCCTCGATATAACGAATTTTCCACTATTTCAACACAGAACGACCATTTCAGTGGCCCCGCCCCATCAACGAAATCTAAATTATATTACGGCATTCGTTTGTGCTACGTTTGTGCTGGTTTGTGCCGCAAAAAGTTTCGTTTGTGACACTTCCGTTCTCTCGTTATAACGAATTTTTCAATTTCAAGGTCAAATAAAGAAAATCAATTATAAAAATCGCAAATAATTACATGTCACGATATGAAATACTTAAATCTTTAGTCCCATGTAAATGTCGGTTTGTGCCGCAAAAAGTTTCGTTTGTGCCATTCTGGTTCCCTCGATATAACGAATTTTCCACTATTTCAACACAGAACGACCATTTCGGTGGCCCCGCCCCATCAACGAAATCTAAATTGTATTACGGCATTCGTTTGTGCTACGTTTGTGCTGGTTTGTGCCGCAAAAAGTTTCGTTTCTGCTACTTCCGTTCTCTCGATATAACGAATTTTTATAATGCAAAGTCAAATAAAGAAAATCACTTATAAAAATCGTAAATAACTACATGTCACGAAATGAAATACGTAAATCTTTAGTCCCATGTAAATGTCGGTTTGTGCCGCAAAAAGTTTCGTTTGTGCCATTCTGGTTCCCTCGATATAACGAATTTTCCACTATTTCAACACAGAACGACCATTTCAGTGGCCCCGCCCCATCAACGAAATCTAAATTGCATTACGGCATTCGTTTGTGCTACGTTTTTGCTGGTTTGTGCCGCAAAAAGTTTCGCTTGTGCCACTTCCGTTCTCTCGTTATAACGAATTTTTCAATTTCAAAGTCAAATAAAGAAAATCACTTATAAAAATCGCAAATAATTACATGTCACGAAATGAAATACTTAAATCTTTAGTCCCATGTAAATGTCGGCTTGTGCCGCAAAAAGTTTCGTTTGTGCCATTTTGGTTCCCTCGATATAACGAATTTTCCACTATTTCAATAGAGAACGACCATTTCACTGGCCCCGCCCAATCAACGAAATCTAAATTGTATTACGGTATTCGTTTGTGCTACGTTTGTGCTGGTTTGTGCCGCAAAAAGTTTCGTTTGTGCCACTTCCGCTGTCTCGTTATAAGGAATTTTTATAATTCAAGGTCAAATAAAGAAAATCCCTTACGGAAATCGTAAATAACTACATGTCACGAAATAAAATACGTAAATCTTTAGTCCCATGTAAATGTCGGTTTGTGCCGCAAAAAGTTTCGTTTGTGCCATTCTGGTTCCCTCGATATAACGAATTTTCCACTATTTCAACACAGAACGACCATTTCGGTGGCCCCGCCCCATCAACGAAATCTAAATTGTATTACGGCATTCGTTTGTGCTACGTTTGTGCCGCAAAAAGTTTCATTTGTGCCACTTCCGTTCTCTCGTTATAACGAATTTTTTAATTTCAAAGTCAAATAAAGAAAATCACTTATAAAAATCGCAAATAATTACATGTCACGAAATGAAATAATTAAATCTTTAGTCCCATGTAAATGTCGGTTTGTGCCGCAAAAAGTTTCGTTTGTGCCATTCTGGTTCCCTCGATATAACGAATTTTCCACTATTTCAACACAGAACGACCATTTCAGTGGCCCCGCCCCATCAACGAAATCTAAATTATATTACGGCATTCGTTTGTGCTACGTTTGTGCTGGTTTGTGCCGCAAAAAGTTTCATTTGTGCCACTTCCGTTCTCTCGTTATAACGAATTTTTTAATTTCAAAGTCAAATAAAGAAAATCACTTATAAAAATCGCAAATAATTACATGTCACGAAATGAAATAATTAAATCTTTAGTCCCATGTAAATGTCGGTTTGTGCCGCAAAAAGTTTCGTTTGTGCCATTCTGGTTCCCTCGATATAACGAATTTTCCACTATTTCAATAGAGAACGACCATTTCACTGGCCCCGCCCCATCAACGAAATCTAAATTGTATTACGGTATTCGTTTGTGCTACGTTTGTGCTGGTTTGTGCCGCAAAAAGTTTCGTTTCTGCTACTTCCGTTCTCTCGATATAACGAATTTTTATAATGCAAAGTCAAATAAAGAAAATCACTTATAAAAATCGTAAATAACTACATGTCACGAAGTGAAATACGTAAATCTTTAGTCCCATGTAAATGTCGGTTTGTGCCGCAAAAAGTTTCGTTTGTGCCATTCTGGTTCCCTCGATATAACGAATTTTCCACTATTTCAACACAGAACGACCATTTCAGTGGCCCCGCCCCATCAACGAAATCTAAATTATATTACGGCATTCGTTTGTGCTACGTTTGTGCTGGTTTGTGCCGCAAAAAGTTTCATTTGTGCCACTTCCGTTCTCTCGTTATAACGAATTTTTTAATTTCAAAGTCAAATAAAGAAAATCACTTATAAAAATCGCAAATAATTACATGTCACGAAATGAAATAATTAAATCTTTAGTCCCATGTAAATGTCGGTTTGTGCCGCAAAAAGTTTCGTTTGTGCCATTCTGGTTCCCTCGATATAACGAATTTTCCACTATTTCAACACAGAACGACCATTTCAGTGGCCCCGCCCCATCAACGAAATCTTAATTATATTACGGCATTCGTTTGTGCTACGTTTGTGCTGGTTTGTGCCGCAAAAAGTTTCGTTTGTGCCACTTCCGTTCTCTCGTTATAACGAATTATTATAATTCAAGGTCAAATAAAGAAAATCACTTATAAAAATCGTAAATAACTACATGTCACGAAATGAAATATGTAAATCTTTAGTCCCATGTAAATGTCGGTTTGTGCCGCAAAAAGTTTCGTTTGTGCCATTCTGGTTCCCTCGATATAACGAATTTTCCACTATTTCAACACAGAACGACCATTTCAGTGGCCCCGCCTCATCAACGAAATCTAAATTGCATTACGGCATTCGTTTGTGCTACGTTTGTGCTGGTTTGTGCCGCAAAAAGTTTCGCTTGTGCCACTTCCGTTCTCTCGTTATAACGAATTTTTCAATTTCAAAGTCAAATAAAGAAAATCACTTATAAAAATCGCAAATAATTACATGTCACGAAATGAAATACTTAAATCTTTAGTCCCATGTAAATGTCGGCTTGTGCCGCAAAAAGTTTCGTTTGTGCCATTTTGGTTCCCTCGATATAACGAATTTTCCACCATTTCAACACAGAACGACCATTTCGGTGGCCCCGCCCCATCAACGAAATCTAAATTGTATTACGGCATTCGTTTGTGCTACGTTTGTGCTGGTTTGTGCCGCAAAAAGTTTCGTTTCTGCTACTTCCGTTCTCTCGATATAACGAATTTTTATAATGCAAAGTCAAATAAAGAAAATCACTTATAAAAATCGTAAATAACTACATGTCACGAAATGAAATACGTAAATCTTTAGTCCCATGTAAATGTCGGTTTGTGCCGCAAAAAGTTTCGTTTGTGCCATTCTGGTTCCCTCGATATAACGAATTTTCCACTATTTCAACACAGAACGACCATTTCAGTGGCCCCGCCCCATCAACGAAATCTAAATTGCATTACGGCATTCGTTTGTGCTACGTTTGTGCTGGTTTGTGCCGCAAAAAGTTTCGCTTGTGCCACTTCCGTTCTCTCGTTATAACGAATTTTTCAATTTCAAAGTCAAATAAAGAAAATCACTTATAAAAATCGCAAATAATTACATGTCACGAAATGAAATACTTAAATCTTTAGTCCCATGTAAATGTCGGCTTGTGCCGCAAAAAGTTTCGTTTGTGCCATTTTGGTTCCCTCGATATAACGAATTTTCCACAATTTCAATAGAGAACGACCATTTCACTGGCCCCGCCCCATCAACGAAATCTAAATTGTATTACGGTATTCGTTTGTGCTACGTTTGTGCTGGTTTGTGCCGCAAAAAGTTTCGTTTGTGCCACTTCCGCTGTCTCGTTATAAGGAATTTTTATAATTCAAGGTCAAATAAAGAAAATCCCTTACGGAAATCGTAAATAACTACATGTCACGAAATAAAATACGTAAATCTTTAGTCCCATGTAAATGTCGGTTTGTGCCGCAAAAAGTTTCGTTTGTGCCATTCTGGTTCCCTCGATATAACGAATTTTCCACTATTTCAACACAGAACGACCATTTCGGTGGCCCCGCCCCATCAACGAAATCTAAATTGTATTACGGCATTCGTTTGTGCTACGTTTGTGCTGGTTTGTGCCGCAAAAAGTTTCGTTTGTGCTACTTCCGTTCTCTCGATATAACGAATTTTTATAATGCAAAGTCAAATAAAGAAAATCACTTATAAAAATCGTAAATAACTACATGTCACGAAATGAAATACGTAAATCTTTAGTCCCATGTAAATGTCGGTTTGTGCCGCAAAAAGTTTCGTTTGTGCCATTCTGGTTCCCTCGATATAACGAATTTTCCACTATTTCAACACAGAACGACCATTTCAGTGGCCCCGCCCCATCAACGAAATCTAAATTATATTACGGCATTCGTTTGTGCTACGTTTGTGCTGGTTTGTGCCGCAAAAAGTTTCATTTGTGCCACTTCCGTTCTCTCGTTATAACGAATTTTTTAATTTCAAAGTCAAATAAAGAAAATCACTTATAAAAATCGCAAATAATTACATGTCACGAAATGAAATACTTAAATCTTTAGTCCCATGTAAATGTCGGTTTGTGCCGCAAAAAGTTTCGTTTGTGCCATTCTGGTTCCCTCGATATAATGAATTTTCCACTATTTCAATAGAGAACGACCATTTCACTGGCCCCGCCCCATCAACGAAATCTAAATTGTATTACGGTATTCGTTTGTGCTACGTTTGTGCTGGTTTGTGCCGCAAAAAGTTTAGTTTGTGCCACTTCCGCTCTCTCGTTATAAGGAATTTTTATAATTCAAGGTCAAATAAAGAAAATCCCTTACGGAAATCGTAAATAACTACATGTCAGGAAATGAAATACGTAAATCTTTAGTCCCATGTAAATGTCGGTTAGTGCTGCAAAAAGTTTCGTTTGTGCCATTCTGGTTCCCTCGATATAACGAATTTTCCACTATTTCTACTCAGGGCGACCATTTCAGTGGCCTCGCCCCATCAATGAATTCTAAATTGCAGTACGGTATTCGTTTGTGCTGGTTTGTGCCGCAAAAAGTTTCGTTTGTGCCACTTCCGTTCTCTTGTTATAACGAATTTTTATAATTCAAGGTCACGTAAAGAAAATAACTTATGAAAATCCTAAATAAATGCGTGTCATGAAATAAAATTCGTAATTATTTAACGCTATGAAAATGTGCACGAGCTTTTTTAAAACTCGGGAACTGTAAATAAAAACAGATATTTGTTATTTGTAAAGAAAATAATTTGAAAAAAAAATCGAAAAAATAATAAGATTTAAAAAATGTTTGAACTTTACAATCTAATCAAGCATATTTGCATCCAAAAGCTAATTAAATTGCTATTTTTGATTAAATTACACTTTTTGAACATATAAAACTTATCCAACTGAACTGTATCGACAGATTTCAACATTGAATAGCACTTGCATAATTCTTCGATTTAAAAAGTGCTTGCCTCAATACATTCTGATCATATATTTCTGTATAAAACGATCAATTTCCACCTTTTTATACAGGATGTATTCGTGTTAATCGATTAGAGAAATTAAAAAGCCTTAAAACGTCCACTTGGCGAGCTTTTATTGTCATTTGAGATAGGGTATTTATATAATATTACTAGGATATAACAGTAATTGAAATTTTTAGTAAACAAACTTTAACTAGTTAGTAGACATTTTTTTCAGTACCTTATTAAGTAAAATAATTAATGCATTACTAAAATAAAATACATATATATTTTTTCTTTTTGGGTGGGCGCGCGGGGGGGGGGGGGGAGGTGAAGAAAAAGGAGAGGATTTTTCAAGAAAAGCTACGGAGAATCCAAAACAAATCATTGTTTCTTTTTAACTATTAAGATCTCTTCCAAAAGTGTAAGAATTAAAACAAAATATTTTCGAATTGAATATATTTCAGAAAAAAAAAAAAAAAAAAAAAAAAGAAACCCTTTAAATTTATGTGTAAATCTACTTGTGTGTTCTAAATAAAAATTATAAAATGAAAGCTCATTAAATTCTAAATTAATGTAATTGAATCTCTATTTCTCCACATTCCCGTTTTTGAACTGATATGCAACTTTTTTCTTATGTTGATGTATGGTGTCAGACCTGAATTCGTAGATTTTTTTTCCATATACACAATTTCTGTGATAATTATTCTACCAAATAAAATAATTCATGTTGATTCTTCACAAAGATATCTAAGTTCACTGTGTTGATCACTTTTAAGAATAGACATTTAAATTATTAGAATAAAAAGTACTTCAAACAGTGAATTAATTATAAACTGAGAAACTTTCAACAACATTTTAGAGGAAATAGTTGTGAAACAAATTCTTATCCGTTTTGTCAAGATGGTGATAATAGTTAATGAGCAAACAGATCGGAAATAGGCGTGTCTGTACACTTCTATGTAAAAGCAAAGTAACAAGAGTTAAAAGAGAGGGTTAAAATGTTAAATAAAACTGTTTTCAGTCTGTGTAAAAAAAAAAAAAAAATCGAAAAAATATTGATATCTAATTCTAAAAGTGCTGTTTTTTCTACTTGCTTTCCCCCCCTTTTGTTTGTTTGTTTTCGCATCGGGTCTTAACGGAATAATAAGAATAAATAGTTCTTATTCTCCGAACTCTCTGAAATTTTTATCGGTTAAAAAAAAAAAACGGTTTTAAAGTATTCGCAAAACTTTTGTGAAAAAATATGCAAATTTCGCTGTAAAAACATGAGCCGAAGCTAGCTGCGTTTTTCCGTTTTAAATAAAAATTTCGATTTTTTTTTTTTAATAGACACTTCTACTTGTCTGAACGTTTCACGAATTTTTTTTATGTGATGTAAATCCGGTGTGCTGAGAATGTGTGAAAATATTGTGTCAAAATACCGACATTTAGTTTCTGTAAGCGTAGAAAAAAGAGCGACTACTGGAGGCGTAAAATGGCCTGCAGTCGGAAAAAAAAAATAAAATTTTTACTTTAAAAATTAATTGCAACTCCTGTTAAAGTGGGCATTTTTTGTTAATTGGTATCTCTGAAATGAAACCCTATTAGACATTGCCGGCGAAAGGGAGAAAAAAACCCCGACCAAAATCGAATCTTTTGAATTATTTTTAAAGACGGTTAATATTAATTTTTAATAAGACTTCGCAAAACGCAGAACTGAGCAAGTGCGGGCGCGCTCCGTGATTTTTCTTTTCTTTTCTTTCTTTTTTTAAGAATGCTTTTTCGATGAATTTTTAATTAATATATCAGCTAATTAAAAAAAACCCTCAGGTTGATTGGGACTTGCCTTGCACTATCATCATATAAATCTTCAGACCTCTACGCGCGGTAGATTTCCCTAGCCATCGCAGACGGGCATATATCGCTTAGATAGTTATCTAAGGTACACGTATTTAAAATTTGCAAAAGTGCATTACTGTTTGTATTTATGTCTGTCATATACAGGGTGATTCAGCTCGTCGGTGACAAACTTTAAGGATCGATAGAGCACACCTAGACGAACATTTTTGAATAGGGAATGTAGGGTCCCTGACGCGATGGTAAGGCGCTAGGCGCTTTCGAAAATTTGGGTGCCGAAATTCGAAACGTCATAAAAACTAGGGAAATGGTTAGATTTTCTTGCTTGTTGCGTCGAAATGATTCTGTTTGTTTAGACTTTCTTCAGTACCAATTTGATAAGCGTATCTCTTAAAACATGGATAGGGGGCGCTGCAGACTTTGGAGAGCTAGACAACAACTTTAAGCCCGTTATTTTGATAATTTAACACATGCTCGCCAAAGTTTATACTCTAACTTAAAGTTTGAACCCAAAAGTAGAGCCCTGCAAAAAGCGTAAGAGCCGGAATAAAATGTCAAAGTACAGGGTGGTCGAAACTCGAAGGCTCCTAGGAGATAAACAAACAGATTTCTTGACTTATGGCATGCATTTTCATGATTCTGTTTGCTGGGGCTCTCTGAAACTCAGTTGAACGGTACAAAAAGAAACATCGATAGGGGGCGCTTTGGGCAAAAAACATAATTCGTTGACATTTCGGACGCTAACTGGAAACGGGGCGCTACGATCAGTTAGAAACAAAACAAGAGAGTAATTTACTTATCATAAGAAGCTATTAAAACTGCAGTTTGTTTTTTTTTTTAACAAACATAGCTGGTTTCAATCATGCACAATGCGCGCAATAAAATTTACATAAGGTGCTTTTTGCTGATTTATGCAAAAGATATCGTACCATATCGATATGCAAAAGATACGTAATGCGTAGACGACAACGCGAGATGACGTAGTTGTATGCGCAGACACGTCTTTTGAACGTGCGGTACCTACTTAAGCTTCGGGTTACTTGTCTGCAGATCGGTAGTAGGATGGAACGGTACACAAACTCTGAATTGGCTGACATGCATTTGGCGTATGGCGCTGCTGGTTGTAATGGACGAGCCGCTCAGCGGTTGTACGCCGAGCGTTACCCCAACAGGCAAATCCCCTGCCATGCCTTCTTCGCTCGAGTACACCAGAGGTTGTCCACAACGGGATCTTTCGACGGAGGCAGGCCTGAACGGGAGCGATCAGTGAGCACCCCCGACAACGAAGAGGCTGTGCTTAACCTGGTTGAGGACAACCCAGGTCTTAGCACG